>CM042068.1:11301137-11901137 GCA_023512825.1 Liposcelis brunnea | reverse complement strand
CTGTTGAACAAATCTTGGCATCATTTTTTCTGTCGACTGTTGAACAAATCTTGGCATCATTTTTTCTGTCGACTGTTGAACAAATCTTGGCATCATTTTTTCTGCCGACTGTTGAACAAATCTTGGCATCATTTTTTCTGTAGACTGTTGAACAAATGTTTTGATAATTTTTTCTGTCGACTGTTGAACAAATGTTTTGATAATTTTTTCTGTCGACTGTTGAACAAATGTTTTGATAATTTTTTGTGTCGACTGTTGAACAAATGTTTTGATAATTTTTTCTGTCGACTGTTGAACAAATGTTTTGATAATTTTTTCTGTCGACTGTTGAACAAATGTTTTGATAATTTTTTCTGTCGACTGTTGAACAAATGTTTTGATCATTTTTTCTGTCGACTGTTGAACAAATGTTTTGATAATTTTTTCTGTCGACTGTTGAACAAATGTTTTGATAATTTTTTTTAGTCGAACAAATCTTATGATTATCTTTTTCTTACTAGATCTGACTTTTTGCTCACGGATTCACAGTTTTCCTGAGTTTATTCTGTATTCAATTCTGTGCCTAGAACTTCCCAAAAAAAAGACACAACTTTTCCACCCGTGCGTTAAAGACTCACATGGGAATTTAAAATCCGAAAACTCCACCATTTCAAAGTTTAACCTCGTGAAATCCGAGAAGATTTATAATAACTCACTCCATCTCCATATTACATATAATTTCCCAACACAATGTTTTTAAGTTTCGCATTTAATTTTAATTTCCATCTAAAACTTCCCGAAAATTTTACTTTCACGAAAAACGGATCCTCTACATTATCGATTCCGGTCCCTAAAATAAAATTTAATCTTTAGGGTTTGCGGGTTGCGGTCCGCAAATTGATTTACAACTAAGCAAACAACTCCGAGGTCTTCGCACAAGGTAGAGAAATTGAAAAACAAAAATGGCGACGAATAAAAAAAAAGTCTCACTAGTCATTTTCATAAGCGTGAAAATTCTCAGAAAGGAATTTCTTTTTTCAAAAAAAGAAAAAAAAAAGATTTAATAATAAGCATGTTTTATAAAAGCGGAAACCAAAAACGTTTGTCGTGTCGTTTCCGTTTTAAATTTTTTAAGAAACAAGTCGAATTTCCGTTCCCTTCGACCTTCTTCTTTTTTTTTCTTCATCCCCGAACGCCTCATTTCACTCAACCCTTTTTTTTCTCGCTCCCGGAAATTTACTCTAACGGAACTATAAGATTAACTTGGGAAGCTTGAAAATTGATATAAAGGGTTTTTAGCTTTTGAAAATTCGATTTACCGAATAAAATGAAATCTCATACGGAGCGTGTTGAAATAACAGAAGCGCCCGAATATAGAAATGGAAACGTATGTGTTGCTTCAAAACAAACATACGTTGGGAATATGTTCTATGTAAACTGAAAACAAAAACCATAAGCGTAATTGTTTTGCTCCCGATTTTCATACTTCATTTCTTGTTTGAGTGATTTTGAATAAATCGGGCGTGCTAGGGAATTATTTTTTTTCCCTTTTATTTTTTCCGCCTTTTTAAACTTAAAACGCCTAATTCCCCGGATCTCGCCGGGTTTTTTATTATTATTAAATTATTTTACGAAATAAAACGAAATCAATTTCTTTTTTACCAGGAAAAAAAAATTGGAATTTAATTAAATTTTGTTTAGTTTATGTTTTAGGGAATCGAATCAATTATGGTGATTGTTTTTATAAGAATTTTTGAAATTTTGAGCAGGAGCGGAATTAGATTCGATAGAAGGTGAAATTTGCTGAGAACTAGAAACTGGATTTGTTTTTAAATTTTCAGGATTTTAGGGTCTAGTTTGGGGAAGTATAAGAAATTTTCATGGAATTATAAACCAAAATATTTTTTAGCCAAATTTCATGCTATCAGATTCTTTTGATTTGAGCAAATTTCTTCACAAGTTGAGTTGTCGAACAAATTTTTAGATCATTTCATTAGTCGAACAAACCTTTTGATAAATTTTTCTTGTTGAACAAATTTTTCAATGTATTTTTCTTGTCGAACAAATCTTTTGATAAATTTTTCTTGTCGAACAAATCTTTTGATAAATTTTTCTTGTCGAACAAATCTTTTGATAAATTTTTCTTGTCGAACAAATCTTTTGATAAATTTTTCTTGTTGAACAAATTTCTCAATGTATTTTTCTTGTCGGACAAATCTTTTGATAAATTTTTCTTGTTGAACAAACCCTTCAATGTATTTTTCTTGTCGAACAAATCTTTTGATAAATTTTTCTTGTTGAACAAACTTTTCAATGTATTTTTCTTGTTGAACAAATCTTTTGATAAATTCCCTGCCTCAGTTATTTAATCCGCTCCTGTCCCTAAAAAGATTTTAACAAGGTTTTTGTTTTTTAGTTACTCACCGGATTAATTTGTTTTAAAGCTGTGTGTAAAGAAAGCCCTCGGTATAAAATTGATATGGAAATTAATTACTAAGTTTGCTAAAAAACTTTTTAATCTCCTTATTAAGTAGCAACTATCTTATCTTGTTTTTGAATCGGGGTAAAGGTTCTATAATTAAACTATTAAGAATAAACGTTGAATGGGATAAGTAGAGAAAATCGTGAAGGCAACGATCAAAGAAAAGCGAGTGAGTTTAAAGGATTACAATTCTATTAATATTCAAAACAAGACATGATAAAACTGAATGATACGGAATAATAATAGTAAGCCAAGACTGAATTTGTTTCCGTTTATCAAATTTTCTCTATGGAAGACTGCTGTCGCTAGGAGTTCGGGATTTCAGGAATTTCTGCGGGATTATCGGGGCAAGGTTTTCGGTTAGATAGTTCCCTAATTTCGTTCTGTGTTCATCACCCCTTACGGTCTCAACTATTCGATTTACTAGAGTTTTGTTCATTGTTGGAATTATCCAGGTTAATCGCTGCACTAACTAAAAACATTCAGCTGAATTAAGAAATAGCAATAAATTTATCAGTATTTTCGGTCCCAAATTTTGTATAAAATTTCCAGCAAGTCACATTAATTCAGCATTTTAAGAATTTTTTCTAGTCGAACAAATCTTTTGATAATTTTTTAGTCAAACAAATCTTTTGATTAATTTTCCTTGTTGGAACGAATGTTTTGATAATTTTTTCTGTCGACTGTTGAACAAATGTTTTGATAATTTTCTCTGTCGACTGTTGAACAAATGTTTTGATCATTTTCTCTGTCGACTGTTGAACAAATGTTTTGATAATTTTCTCTGTCGACTGTTGAACAAATGTTTTGATAATTTTCTCTGTCAAACATAACTTTTGATAAATTTTCCTTTTAATCTCACTTAATCCGTCTCCTCAAGCCCAATCTAGCTAAAAATTAAGAATCCTTCTTCGCTAACTCCTAAACATTCTTTAAAAAAATTTAAAAGCTTTAATGAGATACCGTATCAAAATTCTATTTAGCAATTTCTTAAGAAACTTGCAAATTTTCTTGAGCTTTTACCTAAAAATGCTAATTACTCCCAAGAAAAAAAAACAATCTCAAGAAATTTTTCTTTTTAATGTCACTTGATACAAACGTCTTCAGCATTTCTTTTTCTCTCTTTCTTTTATCCCCCGGACTAAAATAAAAGTAGACGGGAATTGAAAATTCCGTCCTAAACGATCTTCTTGGAAACAAGCTTTTGGCTTAAAAAGGTTCACAGGGATTTCATTTTTGAATTTTTTATCAATTTTTTTTCCCTTTTCCACTTCATTTCTTTTCCCTCGTTTAAAATATTTCTCCCCGCGAAAAATTTTTACATCTCAAAATACTCACCAATGGGATCAACGTGCGTAATATGATCGACGAAATCTCTTTTTCCTAAATATACTGTAATTTTTCCATTAGGCGAACTCTTCTTGAACACCCTGTAAATAAAAAAAAAGAAAAGAAAATTTAGGTAAAAATAAAAAACTGCCTGTTTTTATTTAGGTATAGAATAGGATTAAGGAGATAACAAGAATACCGCTTTCATGGGTTAGGAAAAAGCTAAAGGTAATATAAAGGCCGGAGCTTTTAAGCATGGAAATAGATTTCCAGGATTTTACTTTCTCAGTTTGCTTGTATGTAATGTTTGGAAGCGTTCTTTGGGAGCTTTCCTTAAAAGGAGGCCATATCAACGTTCCCGGAGGGAGTTTTCCCCCTTTTTCACCTTTTTTTTTTTACTTAGACCCATTTTTTGTAACTCGGGTAATGTGATCGGGGCATTCATAAACAACCTTCGATTTTTGTTTTCATTTTTCGAAATTCAAGAGAAAATAAGTGTAGTTGATGGTAAAATTTTTGATTTTAAAAATGCTCGCACAATCAAGGTTGACATGGGAAATCTCAAACTAATCTGGGCTAATTTTATAGTCATCTAAGGGAAAAAATAAGAACTTTTCGGGGACTTGTTATTCCAAATTAAGTAGCTGTTTTAATCGAATTCCATTTTCCACAAATATTTTAATAGTTTTTTCTAGTCGAACAAATATTTTGATTATTTTTTCTGTCAACTGTTGAACAAATTGAGAATTTCTCAGAATTTCTCATGTCGAATAAATCTTCTCAGAATTTCTCAGGATTTCTCATGTCGAATAAATCTTCGCAGGATTTCTCAGAATTTCTCATGTCGAATAAATCTTCTCAGGATTTCTCAGAATTTCTCATGTCGAATGAATCTTCTCAGGATTTCTCAGAATTTCTCATGTCGAATAAATCTTCTCAGGATTTCTCAGAATTTCTCATGTCGAATAAATCTTTTGAGAATTTCACAGAATTTCTCATGTCGAATAAATCTTTTGAGAATTTCTCAGGATTTCTCATGTCGAATAAATCTTTTGAGAATTTCTCAGGATTTCTCATGTCAAATAAATCTCAGAATTTCTCATGTCGAATAAATCTTTTGAGAATTTCTCAGGATTTCTCATGTCAAATAAATCTCAGAATTTCTCGTGTCGAATAAATCTTTTGAGAATTTCTCAGGATTTCTCATGTCAAATAAATCTCAGAATTTCTCATGTCGAATAAATCTTATGAGAATTTTTTGTTGTTGAGCAAAGCTATTGATAATTTTTTAAGTCGAACAACACTTTTGGTAATTTTTCCTCGTTAAAGTTCATATTTCCTCGTTGTAACTAGTGTTACAATAAAATAGCAAAAAAAAAGCTTTAGCTAGATTTTTTTTTTTCAAATTGAAAACTACTAAACTCTTTTGAAAAAAAAATTTTTCGCTATACTTCCTTCTCGTTTTAAACTTTCTTATATCAATATTTTATTTTTTACAATTTCCTTTGACAATTTAGTTATGCATCAAAGTCGATTTTTCTTACAAAAACGAAATCCCACTTTTACACAGAATTTCCGTTTTCGCATTCTTCACCCAAAAGAGATAACCTTGAAAATCATACAAAAAAGAGACTCATTCACGTCCTTCCAAGGTTTTCCTTGTTACAAGATTAAATACGCTTGAAAAAATTAGTCATATTGTTATATAATTCAGGCGCACATCCTCGAAAAAAAACAAACGCCTCTGTCAATCTCGTGAAACGGTGAAAAACTATCCCTGGGATATGGAGATGGGAGCGGTTCTATCTCTCTGATAGGAAATAAGTAATCAACGCTTGACTAATGGCAAAAATCATTAGTAGAGACAGGAGCATCGTCCATAATATTTTATAATGTCCGAGGCGTTCTTGTTTTTTTTTTTATTGAATAAGAAAAAATTACAACAGGAAGATGGATGATTTTATGTTTGGAAAAGATGAAAAAATAAAAAAAATTGGAGATTTTTAGTGAAGTGGTTTGGTTATGAAAGTACTTCGAAAATTGATGAAACGAACCGGAAATTAAATGAAAATGAACTTTGGGCTTTTGAAATGGCAGCCCATTTGCGACCCGGGTCGAATGATTTCAAACATTTATGCATATAGGGATGAGAAGGGAGAGAGAGCGGGAAAAAAAGGATTTTCTTTGGGGAGCAACGTACTCGATGATTTCCACACTCAATTTACTTCCTTTTCTTATAAACTTGGAATCGGAGCGTAAGAAACGTTTGGGCTTCTTTTTTTTGTAAGGTGAATTTCATTAAAGAAAGAAGAGTGGAAGCAAATAATGAAGTAGAAAATTTTCTACAGGAGCCAGATCTCCAAAAAAAAAATATATTAGCTTCTTAAGAAATATTGAAAGAGATATTGCTCATATAAAATTATTTCGTTTTACCTCCACCAAGCAGGTTGGCCACAGCTTGGTTTAAGCTAAACATATAGAATTGGTGTTAACTGAGTAGAGACAGTAACAAATCATTCGACAATTTTTTCTGTCTGCTGCTGAGCAAATGTTTTGATAATTTTTAGTGTCGACTGTTGAACAAATTTTTTTAATAATTTTTTGTGTCGACTGTTAAGCAAATTTTTTTGATAATTTTTGTGTCGACTGTTGAACAAATGTTTTGATAATTTTTGTGTAGACTGTTGAACAAATTTTTTTGATAATTTTTTTGTGTCGACTGTTGAACAAATGTTTTGATAATTTTTTGTGTCGACTGTTGAACAAATGTTTTGATAATTTTTTCTGTCGACTGTTGAACAAATGTTTTGATAAATTTTTCTGTCGACTGATGAACAAATGTTTTGATAATTTTTTGTGTCGACTGTTGAACAAATGTTTTGATAATTTTGTCTGTCGACTGTTGAACAATTTTTTTTGATAATTTTTTCTGTCGACTGTTGAACAAATGTTTTGATTATTTTATCTAGTGGAACAAATCTTTTGATGATTTTTTTTTGTTGGAACAAATCAAACAAGAAATAAGTCCACTACTGGCTCAGCTAAATCTTTTTTTTAGTTTTTGAGTTTTACTCTTCTACCAAGTTTTATTTTTTTGATCAGACGTTACATTTAAAATATTTCCGATCTCGCTTTTCAAAAGTGAAATATCTTCACCTAAATATAGATATCATAGCTTTTTTCGGGTCAATAAACACTATGTTTTTAGTTGGGTTGACGACCGCTACATCAGCAAAACTCCCCATCCCATTCCCTTTATTATAACAATCGGAAAAAGAGAATTGATTTTTCGCAAGTTTCTCAATTCTCCTTCCTCCTTATTTTCTCTTATTGAAATGAACACATGGAAAAATGACAACTTGACGGGTTGGAAAATTGGAAACTTGAAGGATAAAAAAAAAATTTTCGGCCATTTAAGCTATTGCTTCAGCTATCTCGCCTCTCTACTCTTTTTTTTTTATACAACATAATAGATCCATCATTCTAATCGGATATAATAAAGACCGGCATCCTTCTAAAAAAAATGATACAGAGGTTTAAAGATAAAATACAAAGAACATTGTTAACCAAACGGGGTCTATACATAATCATCTCTTCTTGATAATCTTTTTTTCCCTCTCACCATACACTTTCAACAACTTCCGATGGAAACCGAAGCCGGGTTCACGTCAATAATCCATTGAATAAAGCTTCCTGTTGGGAAACTATTTTTAAGCAAAAAAGCTCTTCCTTTTTTGTGTATAGAAAAAGCTTATCGAATAAATTGTATTGTACAAGGAAAAAAAAAAAGGGAAAGTGCTAAACCTTTTCAAAGGTAAATTTTTGGAGTTGTGTATGTTGTTACGTTGATTAGAATGAAAAACACAGCGCGGTTGTAAAACCTTATGATGGCTTGGAAATTTAGCGAAGTTAAATGAGAGCCTTAAGCTATGAGATGTGCAACTGGGAGAAATTAAAAAGTACTCAAGTGACTTATAAATGAAAATTAAAAAGGTTTTTGTCGAGATGTAAGCGTGAGATTGTAGCTAATTTCGGATGAGATGTTTTCATTTTATGTTTTTGTTTTTGAAAATTTTTTCAAGTCTCTGTTGTGTCTCGTTAACGTGACCAAATTTTTCCTCAATTTTAGGGAGAGAATTAATTTTTCAGCATTCTTCTTGTCAAACAAACTACCATCATTTCATCTAGTCGAACAAACTTTACAATCAATTCACCTTGTCAAACAAACTTTACAATCTTTTCACCTTGTCGAACAAACTTTACAATCATTTCACCTTGTAGAACAAACTTTATAATCATTTTACCTTGTCAAACAAACTATTATCATTTCATCTTGTCGAACAAACTCTACCAACATTTCATCTTGTCGAACAAACTCTACCAACATTTCATCTTGTCAAACAAACTCTACCAACATTTCATCTTGTCAAACAAACTCAACAATCATTTCATCTTGTTGAACAAACTCTACCATCATTTCATCTTGTCGAGCAAACTTTACAATCATTTCATCTTGTCGAACAAACTTTACAATCGTTTTATCTTGTCGAACAAACTTTACAATCATTTCATCTTGTCGAACAAACCTTAGCATCATTTCATCTTGTCGAACAAACTTTACAATCATTTTATCTTGTCGAACAAACCTTAGCATCATTTCATCTTGTCGAACAAACTTTACAATCATTTTATCTTGTCGAACAAACCTTAGCATCATTTCATCTTGTCGAACAAACTTTACAATCATTTTATCTTGTCGAACAAACCTTAGCATCATTTCATCTTGTCGAACAAACTTTAGCATCATTTCATCTTGTCGAACAAACTTTTCCCTTTTTTCTTGTAAAAGCCTTGATCCCAGCAAGAAGAAAAATAACTCCCGATTAAATTTAAACTACGTTTTCAAGATTTCGAATTTTAAAATTTTCAAGACTGTTGATGGATTCTTCAGTTGATTCATTATTTACTCAGCAAATGCTTTTCCAACGAGTACTATTGATTTTCCAAATCACTTCTTCTACATCCTCTCATTATCTATTTATTTTCAAAGCAAGAAGACTTCCTTAAACTTTCCTTTAATCTTTATAAATGTTTTTAGGAATCCAACCTCAAACTAAAACCACCTTTATTATAATTAAATCCTAAATAATCAAAATCGTTTTCCTTCCTCAAACCGAAAATCCTCAATTTAATCCCATCTTCGAAGGTTTGATAAAGATTTCCTGAACGATTAACGTCAAATCGGTTATACGAGGCAAAAAAAAAGATCAGTACAAACCCAACCTTCAAAGCTCATAAAACCTGGTGACAGCTGTCTCTTCCATTATAACCCGAATGCGCGTGGGATTTTTCTCTCCCTGCAGCCCTTAACCATCATTTGTTACAACCAATTATTGTCTGTAACATTTTCCTCGCTACAATATCAAATTCGATTGATCTATCAACTTTAAAGCGAATATTATGCCATTGATTTCCTTCCTTCCTATTCCGATAAATTAACTTTAAAATAGAATAAACAGATTTCAGTGAAAACCAATAAATCGGTTTTCCTATACCATATTTAATAGCTTCTTCAAAGAATGCGAAACGTTGATTATCTCCTTTGAATGAATCAGTGCCGGAGCGGAAAACTTAAGTGCTAAGAGTTTTTAGCACGCTGCGTCAAAAAAAAAAAGGCCTATTGAAAAAAGAAGGATATTTTGGGGATTTTGTAGCTCGTTATGAATTTGGGCTTACAGGCTGTGAAGCAACTTTGAAGTGATCAAACTTATAAAAACTCTAGTGAATTAGCTAGGCTTGTAATTGCTTTTATAAGTTTAGCCACAACCAGTAATGGCTCTTATGGGCTTCGCTAGCACCACTTATGCGCTGATCTAGGGTTTTTTAGTGGTTCTTATAAGCTGATCTAGGGTTTCTAATGGATCTTGTAAGCTGATCTAGGGTTTCTAATGGATCTTGTAAGCTAATCTAGGGTTTCTAGTAGATCTTATAAGCTGATCTAGGGTATCCAGTGAATCTTACAAGCTGATCTAGGGTTTCTAGTGGATCTTATAAGCCGATCTAGGGTTTCTAGAGGATCTCACGAGCTGATCCAGAGTTCCTGGTGGCTCTTAAGAGCTCACCTAGGATGTCTAATGGCTCCAAAGAGCTCATGTAGAATGTCTAGTAGCTCTTAAGAGCTCATCTAGGGTTTCTAGCTGCTCTTACCAGCTGATCTAGGGTTTCTAGTGGATCTTATAAGCTGATCTAGGGCTTCTAGTGACTCTTAAAAGATCCTCTAGGATTTCTAGCTGCTCTTACTAGCTGATCTAGGTTTTCTAGTGGATCTTATAAGCTGATCTAAGGTTTCTAGTGGAACTTATAAGCTGATCTAGGGTTTCTAGTGGATTTTATAAGCGGATCTAGGGTTTCTAGTGACTTTCAAAAGCTGATCTAAGGTTTCTAGTGACTCTTAAAAGGTCATCTAGGATTTTTAGCTGCTCTTACCAGTTGATCTAGGGTTTCTAGTGGATCTTATAAGCTGATCTAGGGTTTCTAGTGACTCTTAAAAGATCATCTAGGATTTCTAGCTGCTCTTACCAGCTGATCTAGGATTTCTAGTGGATCTTAAAAGCTGATCTAGGGTTTCTAGTGGATCTTATAAGCTGATCTAGGGTTTCTAGTGGATCTTATAAGCTGATCTAGGGTTTCTAGTGGCTCTGAAGTGCTGATCTAGGATTTCTAATGGCTCTTATGAGCTTGGCTAGAGCCTTTTTTGGCTTTTATGGGCTTGGCTAGGGCTTGTAATTAATCTTACGAGCTTGGCTACAACCTCAAACAGCTTTTCTGAGCTTTGCTAAAGCCTATAATGAACCGTATGGCTTGGTTAGGGCGCGTAATGGCTCTGATGAGTTTAGCTAGGGCCTTTATAGGCTCGGTGAGGATCTGTGATACTCGCATAAACTTTTTTAGGGCCTCTAAAGGCCTTGTTAAGACCTATAATGACTCTTATGATCTTAACCAGGGCCATTCGTGTTCTCATTATTTATTTTATGAGCTTAGTTCGGGCTTACAATGGCTTTATAAGTCTAGCTAGATGACGAGGTGGCCAGCCGCTATTTCTACATAGCTGCTTTGATTTGATTTGTAGCTCTAAAAAATCCCATTCCGCCACTGCGATCGATGCGAAATAAAATAAGAATTTAAAATTTTTCAAGGAGGAGTAAAAAAAACCAGAATCTAACGCTAATCTGATGGAATTTCAAGCAGCCAGATGTCTAGCTACTTATTACGCACTAGAATATAAACACAGAAATGTTTTAACAAGCTGATAACAAGGAATCCCGTTGCAATGAGGATTTGCAAAACGCGAAAGAGATGAATGCATCCGCTTATCTGGGTTATCATTAAAATGTTTCCATAACAAACATGGAAGAGGGAAAGGTAGAGAATAAAGACAAGGATAGAAAACAAAAACGAGGAGGGAACTTTCACGTTCTACAGGTGGAATTCAATAATGTAAGATGAAAACTATTCGCTTTTCCGATCCGGAGGAAAAATTCTAAAGCGGGTTTAGTTGTTTTTCCCTCAGGTTAAAGCTTGCTCGATTTTTTCTTTTTTTTGTTGGAAAAATCAGTCGTTTCTATGCATGCGATGAGGAGGGGAGGATAAAAAAATTTATTAACCAGTAAAAAACGTACCGATAAAAAATTTTACAACCGACGAAGAGCTACAATAAAGTCAGCATTATCGTCTCTGAATGTTTATAAGATCTTTCTTTTTAATCAAGAGAGAGAAAGAATGAGAGAGAGAGAGATGGGAAGAAGAAAAAAAAAGTGCGACATTTCTCGAATGTTTTAACTAGAGCTTGTTTTAGTTAAACTTGGGTGCTGTAGATGACAGACACGGAAAAACAGGGGACGGATAAAAAAAAAATTTTCTTATCTTTTTAAGAAATAAAAAAAAAGGGGATTGATTGATGAATGAATCTTCTAGTCACCTGAATCCGATCGAAACGTCGAGCTTCGCGACAAAAGTTAACGAGTTTCCCGTGAATCAAAAGGAAGGAAAAGTAAATAAAAAGAAACCTTGGGGAAAAACTGGAATTTTTCCTCCTGTCGGAAGGATCGTCCCTTTTAATTGAAGGAGAAAAAAAAACTGGGAAGGTGTTAGGGCTATAAATATATTATTTGAAAGACCTCAGGGAATGCTGGGAATGCTTTTAAATAAGTCCAGGATTATATCCAGATTATCTTAAGGTATTGGACATCGGTCGATGAAACTTCATCGGGCCCAGCAGCCATGACGTACTCATTTTAGATATTAAAGAGATGGGGGAAGGCTTTCATGGATTTGTGTATGGCTTTTAATAGTTTGAGAAAGGTTATGAGCTTAGATTCTTAAAGTCTCTCGTAGGACTAGTTGGAACTGAAAACTGACATCAAATTTCTTGTCGAGCAGATGTGTTTTCATAATTTCTAGTCAAGCCAATGTGTTTTCAAAATTTCTTGTCGAGCAAATCGGTTTTCAAAATTTCTTGTCAAGAATGGGTTTTCAAAATTTCTTGTCGAGCAAATGTGTTTTCAAAATTTCTTGTCGAGCAAATGTGTTTTCAAAATTTCTTGTCGAGCAAATGTGTTTTCATAATTTCTAGTCAAGCCAATGTGTTTTCAAAATTTCTTGTCGAGCAAATGGGTTTTCAAAATTTCTTGTCAAGAATGGGTTTTCAAAATTTTTTCTCGAGCAAATGTGTTTTCAAAATTTCTTGTCGAGCAAATGTGTTTTCAAAATTTCTTGTCGAGCAAATGTGTTTTTAAAATTTCTTGTCCAGCAAATGTGTTTTCAAAATTTCTTGTCCAGCAAATGTGTTTTCAAAATTTCTTGTCGAGCAATAAAGTGTTTTCAAAATTTCTTGTCGAGCAATAAAGTGTTTTCAAAATTTCTTGTCGAGCAAATGGGTTTTCAAAAATTCTTGTTGAGCAAATGTGTTTTCAAAATTTCTTGTCGAGCAATAATGTGTTTTCAAAATTTCTTGTCGAGCAAATGTGTTTTCAAAATTTTCTTATCAAGCATTTTTTTTGCAATTTTTGAAAAAAAATTTTTGTCATAAAATTTGAGATGAATTGGATTAACGAAAAAACTAAATTTGTAACTAGAAAAAATCTTTGCGTTTCCCTTAAAAATAGTTTGGCGGTGATATTTTTTTCCCATATCAATCCATCCAGAAAAATTTAAGAAACGTCCCGCATTTACAATTGTGCACTATAGTAAAACAAATTCCTTCAGAGCAGCCCAAATTATTTATTTACAAGCGCCACACCTTCTCCTTCTTCCTCGTACGGTTAAAACCGCCACTGCTGAAACCCTTTTCAGTTTCATAATACTCGCCACATAAAATATATACCCATTTTAAAATATATTCTCATCTGGGAAAAGTCTTAATTAAAGAAAGTAATCAAGCCTTTCCCTTTCCTCCTCCGTCCTCTTTTGCCACATCCTGTATAACCATCACCAAGACCCATCGTTTGTTGAGACAATCAAGTCATAGCCACGATTGAACTTCGTCATTTCCAATTTGCATATTACAACAGTATAATACCGTTGCTTTGAGAGTTTCGACTATAGAAGTGAAATCCCAATCTCGAAATCCTTTCTGTTTAAGAATACTCCTCCCGAAAACAATTTCCTATTCAACAAAAATTTTAAAGAAAAAAATCCCGACTAATTTGATTCTCTCTCAACCTTGAATGTTATTCCAACTTTAATTAGCTTTGAACCCAGGTAGCCCTGGACTGATGGAGATATCTCGGACAATAATGGCGAAAACCATCGAAGTAGAAAATGGAAAATCCCACCCCGAACCCCTTTCAACTTCGATAATCAACTAAATTTGATAACAAGTAAGGAAATCTTCTCACCTAACCCATTATCATAACTTTCAACGTGTATACTTGCGCCTTTTGACATCATCCTTATTTATACAATGGAAAACTATACTCATTGTCATGGACGGATTAAATTGTTTATTCCGCATCGAGGAGAGATAATAATTCTGCCTCGTGTATTTAACTTATCCCCCTTTCGTCTTTGTCCGTTTTAATATAAAGTTACCAAAGCTCGTTTTCGAAGGCTTTTGTTTTATATGTTATTCTTTTTGATTTTCCCTCGAGGTTGCAATTATTATCAAAGTTACCGAAGCTTTTTCAATTTTGTTTCACTTTGGGCCCTTAGTGTTTGAGGCGGGGAAAAAAGGGAAATACGGTTCTTGAACTTTTGATATAATGTCGTTTGATTTTTGAAAAACGAAAGAGGAGCGTTTTTGTTTCATTTTCACACTGTAAGGGGAAGCATAAAAGGGCGACCGGGAATTTGATAGGCGTTTATAAAATCATAAAAGGGATTTATAGAAAATATTTCAAGCACAAAAAAATAGATTTAAAGTTTTTGGGGGTTTTTAGAATTTTATCTAACGTGAACTTTGCAATAGTAGCTGGATTCTCTTCTCGGACGTTTTATTAAATAAATCATGGATTTAGATTCTCTTTAAAATAGCTCATGGATGGCTGATTTGTTCAACAAACAGAGCTAGGGCTTTAGTCTCTCAATTCCACCTCTTCCTTGACCGTTAAGACACTTAAATATTTTTGGGAGAAAACAAAAGATTTTTCTGAGTTGTCAGTTTTAATTTTTTGTTCATCAAAATTTTTTGAGTAAATCTGATCTTTTGCAAGGAAAACGTTTGTTCCTTAAAGAAATTCTGAAATCTTCTGTTAGATAAAAAAACTCTGCTTGACAACCAATTTTGAAAATATTTGCTCGACAACCAATTTTGAAAATATTTGCTCAACAACCAATTTTGAAAACATTTGCTCGACAATCAACTTAAAAAAAATTTGCCTAACAACCAATTTTGAAAACATTTCCTCAACAAGAAATTTTAAAAACATTTGCTCGACAACCAATTTTGAAAACATTTGCTCGACAATCAACTTTAAAACCATTTGCTCAACAACCAATTTAAAAACATTAGCTCAACAATCAACTTTAAAGCCATTTGCTCGACAACCAATCTTGAAAGCATTTGCTCGACAATCAACTTTAAAACAATTTGCTCAACAACCAATTTTAAAAACATTTGCTCGACAAGAAATTTTAAAAACATTTGCTTGACAACCAATTTTGAAAACATTTGCTCAACAACCAACTTTGAAAACATTTGCTCAACAATCAACTTTAAAGCCATTTGCTCAACAACCAATCTTGAAAGTATTTGCTCGACAATCAACTTTAAAACAATTTGCTCAACAACCAATTTTAAAAACATTTGCTCGACAACCAATTTTGAAAACATTTGCTCAACAACCAATCTTGAAAGCATTTGCTCGACAATCAACTTTAAAACATTTGCTCGACAACCAACTTTGAAAACATTTGCTCAACAACCAATTTTGAAAGCATTTGCTCGGCAATCAACTTGAAAGCCATTTGCTCGACAATCAATTTTGAAAGCATTTGCTCGACAACCGACTTTGAAAACATTGCTCGACAAGAAAAACTTTATTTGACAAGAAAAAGACCCTTAAGATAAACACAACATGTAAACACGACAAAAAATGGACCACTCAGCACAATTTAGTAAAAGTCCTAAGCACATCCAAAAAATTTCATGTTTTCTAAATTTCAGGCCAAAGCTCAAACAAAAACCCTTCATCATCTCTCCCTTTAATAATCTTTTATTATATTCCGAATATTTCACAAAAATATTTTTCAGCGAATAAGGTATTAAATTTTCCAGATGAATCTTGACCTTTCCCCCTTTTCTAATCAACTGCTTCATTTCACCAATTTTCCAGGTATTTAATAATAAGGCCGAGTTTTAAATTTCATCCCCTCAAAACCCAGAAACCTTTCATACTAACATCACTTCCACAAAAAAAAAAAAAAACGAATTTTCTTTTCAAAATTTATATAAAGAGTTCCCTGAATTGATCGAAGAGAAAGATAAAAGCAGAGCAAGAGGGAAAAAAATGTAAAAAAAAAAAAGAAGAAGAGCGGAGCTGTAAGTAATGATCGTGTTTACGATTACGAAGTTAATAATTTTTTTTTTTTTTCAGTTCCTCATCGTCACCGACTTCATTATTATTACTGCAAATGATTGTTTTTATTTGAATTTAATTAGATATTCTAGTCAACCTGCCTTTGAGAGATGAAAAGAAGAAGAATTTTTATTCTTTAGAGGATTTTATATTTTTTTTAAAATTAAAAATTCCTTTATCGTTTCCAGTTTATAGTTTTTGACATACAAGGTTGCACAAGGAACTGTCCCGTCTCGTTACCAAGGGATCCTGTTTCATGTGGGTGAAAAAGAAATAGCTAAACACCCTTGGCAGCGGGGCCGCTTCACTGTGGGTGGCCAATAAAACGAAATGAAAATGTCATATTAAATTTCCAAAACCTTCATGCACTAAAGTACTCCTCAACTATTTTTATATAAAAATAGAAAAAGAAGAAGAAATAGCACGTGAATGTGAGAATAACCTCAGGAGAAACAAAAAAAAAAGTATGAAATTTTTTCGTATAAAAGGATGAATTATGACACGATTGCCTGGAGAAAAAAAAAGCATCGAGTTCAGTGGGAAGCTTTTTCAAATTTAATTTTTTCCACTTTGAAATCAAAGTCAGGATGTTCAGGGTTGGCTTAAGCTTTTTACTAGTCAAAGCAACGCTAGAAAATTTCTAATAAGCCTGATTGGGCCATTGACTGGGTCACCTGTCAAATCCTGATGCGCCCTCCTGAGTTTAAAAATTTTCAATAAAAAAATCCCTTCGCATTCTAAGAAGACGGGGATCTTATGGACCAATCAATAGTTCGCTCAGTCTTCTTAGAATGCGAGTATTTTTTCATTCAATGAAACATTTTCTGCTGGCGCCCTCTCAAGAAGCCAGTCTTGAATTTGACAACGCTCTCAGCCCTTAAGATAGCTAATCCAGCCTGCAATGCTAGTTTAGTCTAAAACTGCTTCAGCTCTCAAAAAAAAATTAGCCACCGCCCACGTTTTAAAGTTAAATATGGTTAAACGATAACAAACGTTCGTAAAATGGTATCTGTTATTGATAAGTCATGTTATAATTGAGTTTTAAGTGCAAACAATGAGTAGTTGATAGTCGCTATCTGAAATATTTTTTCAAAAAATATTTTAAGGGTCGCTTGTTCGTATTTTTTTTTAACATTTTCGGCCTTCAGTCGAGGGATTTCCAGATTATCAAGTGAAAACGAAGGACAAGGTTAACTGGTCGCTGAGATGACGAAAGCAATATATTGTCATTGTGAGAATGAGAATTCACAGAAATATTTTTTTTTTTTTTCATGTTAACGGAATTTCGGGTTTTTACCTTATGGTTAGAGCTTCCAATGATCACACTGAGAGAAACAAGGAAGTGTTCTCGGTTAGACCAAGCACTGCTCAGCACTCACACGGATGTACAACGGTAGATGAAGCTTTTTTGTGTTTAAACACCGAAAAAATAGGGGAATAGCAGTTCGGGGAGGACTACTCACTTTCTCGCTCAGTCGGGGTGTAGCTTCATTCGATTAAGGCATCATTGGGGATTTAGGAGGTCGGGGGGTGGCTTGAAATCAGGAAATGGACCGAAAATTTAAAATCCCTTACTATTAATTAGTCGAAATCGAGTCTCATGTCAACGCTATTTGTAAAACTTTAAAATTTTCGGTTTCTCAGGATTTTTCGGAAAGGCCGAATTTCTACGAAAAATTGCTAAAGGGAAAAGTTGTTCCTTATAGGGTCAGATATTTTCACACAAAAAATAAGAGAAATCGTTAGAGCCGTTTTCAAGAAAATCTTTAAAAAATTCATTGTTTGGCCTTTTTTGGCCCTGCCAAAGTTTTAAACTTGGCAGGGTTGCTTTCAAATCACAAAATGGACCGAAAATTTGAAATGCCCGACCATTTTTCAGTCGAAGTCGAGTCCCATGTAGGCGAAATCTCATTTTTGACACGACCGCAATATTTCCTCACTCTAGGGAGCTCGAAAGTAAAAATGCGCCTGGTTTCAAATGATGACGTCGCAACTCACTTCTATACTTTCAAAAAATATTGGCTGATTTTTGGCGCAAAAATTTCACTAAGAAATGAGTAGAGAGCCTTAATTGGGGAGAGTCACCAACTCAATTAGCGACCAAACGTAAGTTAAGTACGAAGCAGCAGAAAACTTCTGGCGTCATCACCGATTTGATTGAAACCAATTTGTTCACAGCCAATCCGAAGCCAGGATTTCAATATACGGAGTTGGCAACTCTTTCCTTTCAGGCTTTCTACAAATGAGATGTAACGTTATCAGACATTTCTTCAAGGAAAGTTGAATTAAATTTTTCGTCAATCACCAGCATTTTTTGATAATTTCTACTTCAAAATTTTTTCTTTCCAAAGGATTGTATCTAAAAATTTATTCAGCCAAAAGCTTTATTTGAATTTTTTGGCAAAAAAAAAAATGCTTTTAGAAATTTTTCTTGACAAAAATTTGTTTCTATAATTCCTTCTAGCCAAAATTTCCTTGTTGCCCTTAATTTTTAAAAAGTTTGATCTAATAGCTAGGCCTAATAAGCAGAGAAGAAAACAAAAATTATTTATTGAAAAGTTGTAAGGGAAGTAGCAATCTTTGATGCTTTCTGGAGGCAATTATTAGTTTTAAAAGTTTTAAGTCAGGGAAGTTTCTGATGCTTCTATCAAAGTTTCAAAGCGTTATTTAATATCAACAAATTGGAAGACATGAAAAGATTGACGCGACAGAATGACACAGTGTTGTCTTTTTTCTGGTTTTTGTGAGGTGGAGAAGGTTTACTAGTGTCAATTTTAGATTCTGGATAGATTACACTTTTTTTTTCTCTTCTGTAGAATTTTAATAGTGAGTTCGCAAGGGATAAAAACAAGAGAGCTAAGAAAGCAAGAATATTAATTCTCGTTTTAATAAACGAGATTTTTTTTCATAAAGGGAATTTTATGTAGCTTGAAATTTTTTATTAAGATTTGCTTATGAACGTAATTGAAGAAGGTAGCTGCAGATTTTATGAAGAAAATATTTTGTTCTCGTAAGACTTTTTTGATGAGAGAAGATTGTTTTGATGGATAATAGAAGAATAGACTAGCCAGACGATTTCTGTTTTTTTTTTTTTTTTTTTTGGGCGTTATGATTTGCTCATTCCTCTCACAATGGCAGTTGTCGTTATAAAGTAAATATTTTTTCACTACTCGAACCTCCCGGAAAGTAAAAATAACGTTACAAGGAAAGAAAATGAGGGCGTAGGCTGTAAGATGCTTGAAAGATTTTAATTTTTAGGCAATAATTCACGCATCGGGAAATTTTTAAAAGTGAATTATTCATTAAGTTTATAATTGAGTGTCTGTATTTTTTTTTTTTTTTTAAGTAAAAATTGTACCGGGTGTAAAAAAAGTAACTGGCCCGCCCAGGGGGCGATTCTAGGCACTATGATCGGTCGACATTTGGCAAAATTTTCCGGTGCAAAATTTGCAAAAAAAATTTTTTGAGCCTAGAATCGCCCCCTGGGATCGGGCCAGTTACTTTTTTTACACCCTGTACGTGATGGCACGATGTGGGAAGGGGTTGAAATTTCTAGAGAAAAGCTTGTAATTTTTGCCACGTCCTTCAATCCTGATATAACTCATTAAAAAATATTCGCCGTTTCAGCTTCACGGAATGTAACGAGGAAAATATCAAAAGCGATATTTATTTGGCTTGTATACGGGTCACGGAGCTTAGAATTTGATAGAGAAGAAAAAGAGGGGTTGTAAACATGGGGAGAGTCTGTCAGTGTGACTGGAAAACGAAACGGAAAAAAATATATACGAATTGGTATTTAACCACGGATTCCGGGATATATGGGAATCGTTTGAAATTTCAGCTCTGAAAATCTCGATTGATATTGGAGATGGGGAGATGTATAGCGGGCGATTTGACCTTTTCTCTTATATTTTTTTTCGTCGCGTTTTCTTCGAAATCGATTTCCGATCGTTCCTCAATTTTTTTTCCTCCCTCTTAAAATTAAATTAAGAGTTTGGAATTTTTTGGTTAAATGATTAAGAGATAATTTCATAAAATGGTTGAATTTATTTATTTTTTTTAAAGGGGTATTCGCGTATTATTGAAGGTATTTTCGATAATGTTGTGTAAAGGCAAATATGGAAAGTTGAGGAGGAATGTTTTGTGAGGAATTCGATGAATGATGACGCCATTTGGAATGTGAAGTTTATACAAAAAGTTTTAACAATTTTTTTTATCTCCCTGTTTTGTTAGGATTTTGTAAGAAGGGTCATTCTTAACAATTATTGTGAAAGGGAGAGTTACTCAAGAATTTTTGCTATTGTTTGGGATTGGGTATGTGGTTTAATTTTTTTTGTGTGTGTTAAAAGTATGAACTATTTTGTTTTTTTTTTTGGGATGAGCCACTAATTATTTACAATACAGTTTTTTCTTGAAATGGGTAGCAGTCAGTTAGAAGACGGCTTATAAAATTCCTCCTTACACTACACTAATACTTGCCTCCAGAAAGCATCAAAGATTGCAACTTCCCTTACGACTTTTCAATAAATAATTTTTGTTTTCCTCTCTGCTTATTAAATTTTCAACATACCTTGTTGCTTGCCGCTTACAACTGCTATCCTCCATTTTGCCCCTAGAGTTAATAATTCCACTCTTATGGGGTTAACCGCACTTTGTTACAAACACTACCTGCAAGAAAAAAAAAATCAGTCCAATTGCAAATCCTTTTCAACACTTCGGAGATTCAAAAAAAAAAAGTTCTGACCTTGGGGCTAACACCTGATTTTAAAAACTAATTTTCGCAATAATTCTTATCAAGCTTGTGATTACATCTATTTAACTGAGAAGACCCACACCCCATATAATGCATCATGCACTGTATTAATCCTAAACGATCACACTTTAAAACATGAAAGCAAACAAGAATTTTTTAAATAAGCATTCACAAATACAACAATTCGACGATATACAAAAATTTATGAGTATCAACTTATAAAACACTTTTTTAACTTCAAAGCAGCCATGTGTTTTATTTCACACTTTTACGATCGGGAATTTCATTAAATTTAGATTTTAACGTATAAATTTTTACTACCTCAGTGTTTACTCTGTAATCGCCATCTTGAAATTAAAAAAAGCATGTTTCAGGTAATTTTAAGACCACGAGGAAAATCACTACGATCATTAGAATAAGAAAAAAAATTAAAATAATTCAAAGGCGATTCATATTATTCGTAGTTAGCACGAGCAATGTGGAGATGTAATAAATAATGACGTAATCCCGTCGAGAGAGAAAAAAAATACAACACAAAAACAAATATGAAATACCTAAGATTTTTCCGAGAATTCCGGCTTAATATAGATTGCTTTTTACGCGGAAATTATCAACAATCCAGAGCGAATTAAATGCTTTTGTATTATTATGCCTTTACGTACGCGACATGTCATTATTTACGAAAAACATCGCTTTGTTTTAATGCAACACCGAGCACCGTTTACTAATGGCGTTTATGTACAGTGAACACACCTCAATATGAAAGATCTAAATACCGGAAACTCGAAAAAGCGGATATGCTCTTTTTTAAATAACTAACTCGGTTAGTTTTTTTTATGAAAAAGTAAAAATAAAATCGTATTAAAGTGTCGCAATTATTAATGATATTATGACCATTTAATTTCGAATTGAAAAAATCGATTACTCATCCGTTTTAAAAAATACCTGCCATTTTCTGGAAGCTTCTAGATTCCGCATGTTATGGTTATTTTCATAAAAAAATTAACTTTAAGCGGTCAAATTAATTACAGTTAAACTTAATAGCTTTGATAATATGATTTTACTTAAAAACCAAATCGATAGATCATTGAAAAATGATAATAAAGTGACTTTGTTATTTCCAACCAACAAGGTTAGGTTATTTTCATCTCGAGTCAAGATGGCAACGTTGCAGGAATAGAAATAGATGACTTGCGTAGTGAAAGGGATTTTGGCGGGGATGTAAAAAAAAAGATTTTCATAAGGAAATTGTGTTATCAGATTGATTGTTATGTATTTCTTGTGTAATTTTGTTTTTTCCATCCATTTTGATACGATTTTGATTTTTTCCGGGAGAAAATAATGTGTTTATATCGAAATAACCATTTGCAGTTTCCATTTTGTTTTGCGTAGTCGAGTCTTGCTTATGCCGGTCGAAACAAAACGACAATTGTGAATCGGTTAATTTTCTCTTAAAAAAGTATAGTAAAAATTAAAAATTGGGAGCCGGGTTTTTGATAATATAGTGCGGGAGTATGTAAACTAACCGTTTATCGATTTTTAGTGCTAGTCTTGCGGTTTCGGGTAATGTATGAGTGATTTTAGAAATGCATAACAAACATCATGGAGACTTGGATGGAGGGCTTGTTTTTCGTTAAAAAAAAAAGAGGTTTAAAATAAAATTAAAGAGCCGGGTTTTTAATAATATCGTGCGGGAATATGTAATCTATTCGTCGATTTATTTTCTTAGTGCGGGTTTCGCGTATTCGGGTATTATCTGATCGATTTTATAACGGCGTGGGGAGTTCCAAGCACTATGGCGGCTTGGTCAAAGGTAGCAAATTCATTTTTTTCCCTCCGAAAGTTTTGGTTGCCAAGGAAGTAATTGATTCCTGTCTTACTTGTCATAAATTATTTTCATATTAATGAACTGGTTTCTAAAATACTGTCTCAATAGCCATGACATTATGATGTATGGCATGAAAGCTGCAATTCTCTCTATGTCATTTAAGCTTTTCATGTACATTCTAAACAGAAGTACCATCAATTTTGTTAAAAATTTAACATCGTCATGTTGTTGTGAAATCAGGTGTCAGCCCCAAGATCAGGGCTTTTTTTTTTGAATCTGGGAAGTGTTGAAAATCAATCGTAACTGGACTGACTTTTTTTTCTTGCAGGTGGTGTTTGTAACAGAGTGCAGTTAACCCCATAGGAATGGAATTATTAACTCTAGGAGCAAAATGGGTGATAGTAGCCGTAAGCACCAAACAACAAGGTATGTTAAAAATTTAATTTGCAGAGAGGAAAACAATTATTTTGAAAAGTTGTAAGGGATCTGTGATCTTTTCTGGAAGCAATTATTCGTTTTAGAAGTTTTGAGTCAGAGAAGTTTCTGATGCTTCCATGAAAGTTTCAAAACCTTGGTCTAGTTATTAAGGGTTGTGATTTGCTTAAAAGCTTACAGGGATAATTTTAAAGCATTTCATTGGTGGAAGTCTCAATGCAAGCTCAAGCAAAGGTTTTAATGCAGAATGGAGGTTATGTTTTCAAACGTAAGCTGAATTTACTCGAATGAGTAATTAAAAAATTATGCATTGGAATGCTTGATACATGCAGATCTTAATTTTGTTTTGCTTCTGTTTTAGGATGTTGGAGCAGAGTTGGAGTTTAGTCGGGGCCCGTTATGGCTTCTGCAATGGACCTCAGCTGTTTTGGACTTAGCTACATTTTAAATCGGGATCCAGAAATGCTGCAATAACGAACTCCGAACTGAACTCTGACTCAGCTCAGTTTAGCTTTAATAAAAGTACACAGTGTTTTATTCCGAAATAGTATTCTTTCCGAATTTTTATTTTTTCTAATAATTATTAAGTGTAATAATTAATTAATGATACAAAATATTCAGTCGTTATAAAAAATTTTAAAAAAATGTTCGGAGTTGTTAGCATTTTAAAATTTTTGAATTGTGATTCGATTCATGTGAATCACTGAACAATTAAAGAGTTTTTATGAAAATTATTAATTAGCTCATGAGCCAAATGCTCTTATTCAAAAGAACTTTACAGTTTTGGATTATTGTTACTATGGCTGCGTAAACTTAAAGTCTTTATTCAGAAACTGTTTTAAATGTGATTTTTCCATTGTCGTTTGTTCCAAAAGTTGCTGATTTAAATGAAGTACGCTTTCCATTGACATCACTGCTTCCACTCGAGCTGCTTGAAAATGTTCCAAATGAGCCTCCTCCGCTTGGTGGTGCAAAATCTGTGGCTGAAAGTACAATAGTTTAAAAAATTAAAGTGAGGTTAAGGTTGAGTAGCCTGGGTAGTGGATTTTGAAAGCGGAGTGAAAGTTTTAGTGAAATTAAAATTTAAATTGACAAGCGAGTTTAAATTTTTATGATTTTGGGTTAACGTATTGAAACTGTTTGAAAATTTCTCAAGTTTTGTTCTGAGTGATCAATAAAGTGTTGATGAAATATTCAATCTACTGAATTTTGATAGTTACAGTGAAATTTTATGAATATTCAGCCGGTGATACATGGATGCATATAATTTGCCATATCTATTAAGATCATTTGAATCTGGGCTTAGTTCACCAGCTAAAGTTTGCTATTGCCTCCACACAAGAAATTGAAGTATTGGATTTCATTTACCAATTCTTAGTCCTAGTCCGTCCGGGCCACCAGGTGCTACTTGTCCTTGCCCAAATCCTCCTTGCGGTCCTAAACTAGCGCTGGCACTTGAAAATACTGGGCCTCCTTGATTTCCATAGCCACTTGCACCACCTCCATATGCTTCAGGTGCAATTGCATTTGAGTCTGGTCCTGGGAATCTGTAAAATGAGTTTTCAACGTCATTTCTTTTTTCTAAATTTATTTTTCATTGTGTTCCATGCTTCTTGTGTGAGATTTCCGTGCTTTCGTGTACAATTTCATGCTAATTCAGACTCCTGTGCCAATTAGTGCTTTCATCATTGCAAATCGTGCAATTTATTCCAACATGCATGAGGAAAAATCTTTAGGAGATTCTGATTTTAATTAATCCTCGATTTAATTAAAGACAATAGATCACCTTCAAATTTAATTGGATTAATTTTTTTCCTTTATGAATTAATTTTATTAAAAAAAGCACAGGAGTCATTAGGCATAATTGGGACTTACGCATATGGATATTGAACCATAGCTGTTTGTTGTTGTTGAGCTAATGCTGACAATTGCTGTTTGAAAATACTAAAAAAAATTTTTTGATTATAAATAAGCAATAATTATTTTATTTTTTTAAAAGCACATGACAATTTTGATGAATTTGGAATACTTACGGGGCGTATTGAGGATTTTGAGCGGCATACGCATGAGCAGCAGCGAGACTAGCTAAGTATTGTTGGAATAATGCATTGAAATCAAACATGGGGTAACCTCCTCCTCCATATCCTCCTCCGAACATTGGATTGTGGAATGGATAATATGGGTACGGTTCGTTCGTTGGGTATTGGAAACCACCACCTCCGGTTGCGCCGACATTTCCGCCGGTTCCGGTTCCGGTTCCAGCTCCGCTACCGGAAGATGAGCTTGAGTATGAAGAACTGCTTGAAGATCCAGTAGCACGGCGGATCCTCGTATCTAAAATCAATAAAGATGATATGCTGTTTTAATCGGGTGTGACATCAACGCATGATTGCTTTTATGGTTTTTTTTAAGAGTATAAATAATGAATCATAAAGGGAATCGTGTAAATGGATTCTGAGTAATAAGAATATTGGGAAAGGAAGGAAATACCGATAACAGAAGTCCATGAACTTGAGTGTGGAGTAAAAATTTATTAAAGACTTCAACTGAGCTTTTAAAAAGTTTGTTCGACAAGTTAATAATTATGAGAAAGTTTGTTCAACAAGTTAATAATTATGAAAAAGTTTGTTCGACAAGTTAATAATTATGAAAAAGTTTGTTCGACAAGTTAATAATTATGAAAAAGTTTGTTCGACAAGTTAATAATTTTGAAAAAGTTTGTTTGACAGGTTTATAATTATGAAAAATTTTGTTCGACAAGAGAAATTCTTTGATTTTACCATTCTTAAAAATTTTTTTAAAGCATTTTTCCCATAAACTCTGAAATTGTTTCAAAATATTTTTATGCTTAAGAATTTTTTTTAGTCACTTTCTCTAAAATTTTTTTTGATTTAGAAATTTTTTTAAAAATATTCTTTTGACATTTTTTTTTGATCAAAAATATTTTCAGTTTTTTGGTTTACCCCAATTTTTAAAGTAGACAAGCCAAGTTGTGAGTTCTGTTCATTAGCCCACAAAAAATAGAGGCGAGGCCGGAATGCCGATCTGCACACCAGCTCTTAATTTTTTTTCAGTCCTATGAATTTTTTTTACCTGCCAAGTTTTACTTTTTGCCTTTTGACTTCAAGAAGCAGCCACTCGATTTTAATTTCTCTTCCGAAATTCCCTCCCGACGCCTCTGACCAAAGGCCGTCCTAAGCTTTAAAACCGATGACCTAATAGTTTTTTGCGTCATGTCAAGGATGTTGTACAGTGATTTAAAAGACTTAAAGAAAACTTTTTCTGGACGAATAATTCGTTCTTTACGCATCGTCAAGCGAAGTTTTTCATTTTAGTATATATATATATATTTTTAATTCAGGAGAAAAGGAAAAGCCTCTCAACTTATTAAGTTTCTGGAAGATCTTAAGTAACTAAAGCTTATGCCTTTTTCCCTTTTTCTGGAACCTAAGCGAGAGATAATGTTATTTCCGTTTCAGTTTCCTTTTCCAAGGAAAAATTCCGTTAATTAAGATTTCGTTTCCGGTTCTAACAAGCGTAAAAACACTTGTTGCTTGAGTAGAGGAAAAAGCTTTTTATTGTTTTTTAGTTCTTTTTGTAGAGGATTGAATTTATTAAGTTTAATTATGGTTTAATATCGGAGTGGGAAGCTTTTTTCCCGAAAATAATGATAATGTGTTCCAAGTTCCAGCTGTGAATTATAAAACTGCTATTTTCTGCATCCTAGATCTAAAAAAATCTTCTAAAAACCCAGATAACTAGAATCCTGCTAATTAACAACTTCTCCAGCAAAATATCCGCTTCAATTCCACAAAACCTACATTTAATTCATTGGTGTAACCCATATCTGCATTTTAACAACTAATTAAAATAATTCCCACTCTGATATTAAACCGTAATTAAACTTAATAAATTCAATCCCCTAGAAAAAGAACTAAAAAACAATAAAAAGCTTTTTCCTCTACTCAAGCAACAAGTGTTCATCAGCATCATCATCAGCAGCGTCATCTTCGTCGTCTATGGTGAATGTTAGAGAGTCAGCAGCATCCGCAAGATCGCGTCCAGCGTTTTTGTTGATTTCTTGGGAGTCAGCAGCATCTCTACCAGCACGTCCACAGTTCATTGATGCATTATCGGCATTTTCACGGACCTCTTTGATGTTATGGTCTTCAAACCAACCTTGAAATCTATCAACGCCCAATGGTTCGAGCGGCTTTTCGGAGTCGTCGGATTTTTCGTCACCGAGGGATCGTAGGGATCTACCACTTCCTCTGGTATCGGCTACTGTACCGCCTAAACATCCGTTTCCGATCAACCACTTTTTATAAAACTTCAATAGATTTCTTCAGGTTAAGAATCATGATCATGCAGATGGAGCCAAAGGAGTGAAAACAGAAAAGACCGAAGAATAAGTCGATGGATTCCTAAAGTATCTTTCAAGGCTGAACACGGACGCCTAACCCTCTTTCAGCCCTAATGTGAACTGAAGATATTGACTGTAAAGGTATTAACCCAGTTAACAGTTATGTGCGGATTTCAGAAGCGTTATGAACTACACTTAAACTATTAGTTCCCCAGCAGATAATCTCAGGTAGCTCCCCCTTTGTCTTTTTTCTTCAGCTAAAATTTACAAAGCAAACTTTTCCGCATCCAAGGTTCCACTTCTCGTCTTGACCCAAAAATTATTCTTTACAAAAATCCTTGTTTTAATGTAACATTTTCCGAATGAGCAAATTTCGCAGATACGCCACCAAATCTCGCGTGTTTGATCTCATCAAGGGCAATCATTCAGTACATAAGAAAGAAATTACAGTGTTAAAATGGAAAATAGCCACTGGGAAAGTTCGGAATTTACATCCGTTTCAACTTAAGTTTTTCCATCGAAAAACACGAGTTTTTTTTTAACAAGCTTTAAAGTAATTAAATCGAGTAATACAAACAATTAGTAACAGTTGATAGCCGGACCATTACCAAGTTTTGAATATTTAATTTTGTTATTTAAAATTTTTTTCTTTGTTTTCCTGGTTTTTCAAATTTCCCCTGGTAAAAAATTTTCGGTGAAATGATGAGAGAATTTTTTTAGTCCTGGTTTGTTTTCTTCTTTTTTTTCAAAAATGTCTAGGAAATATTTGTAACTAATAGAACTTACCGGGATATTCCGCATTGACAGCGCATACCGCAGCCAAAAATAAACACAAAACACCGGTCAACATCTTGATACTTTTCACTCAATCAAAACAATAAGAATGATTCGTTTTACACATTGAGAAAAAAGAAGTTCGTGAAAAAGACAGTGACTCATTAATATGGCGCACAATTAATAACGAAAACACGTTTAGGATAGATGCTAAACATGAATTGCATGGATAAGAACATTCAAGGTGGTTTTTTTCACCTAATCGGCAGAAGATCATATGTCCACTTTTCCACGTCCGCCGAATGTTAAGTACTCGTTCTTATTGGTAGCCATTTCCGAGTGATGATTTTCGTTGACGTCAGTATGGATCTTCTTCACTGAATCGAGTGAGAAGACACCGTTTTTCCTTATAATTGTTGATATGGGAGAACTTAATTTTTCTCTGCGGTTTTATGGGAAATTGATTGCTCGAGGGAAAAAAGGAAATTGGGTGGAGTGTAGGAGTTGAGTATTTTGTTTTTGATGGAAGGTATATAGTGCACTTGACCTATGTTAAGGAAAAAGCCCTTAGGGCAGTTGGGATAAAAAAAAAGGAATCAAGTCACGATTTTGGATTGCAGCTAATCGATGTTGTGCCAATATTTGAAGAAAACATCGGAAGCAGGACCGTGTTCGGAGCTTTGAAAAATTATTCCAGTTTAAGGGATTGTATGTTTTGATGATTCGTGTCCATGATTTTTGTCTGGGATCTGCTACTTACTCAGATGATTAGCACTGTAAGTCAATGTCAAGGTATTCAAGTTCATCATTGCGTATTGCTGGGAGTCCCTTGATGAAGTTAGACTGAATTCATTAAATTTTTTATATTAATTTTAAATAAAGTTGGAAAGGAAATCAGATAATTTTTGAGTTGTAGGTCGCTAGTGATCAACGAAGTGACCGTTAGGAGAAAGAAGTTGTAAGTATAAGCCCTTGTGTAACTCGTGTCTCCGCATGCTGCGAATTCCGTGGGCCGGGCATGCCGGCGTGGCTTTCTTTAACAAATTACCGGGGGAGATACAGGGAAAGAAGATATGGACAAAAACTTTTTCTACCATCTAAAGATATTCCTTTACGTGGAGGAGTACGAATATCTCGGCCAATTGACAACCATAGGAAACTCGAATAAGGACGTAGAAATAGAGCGCCGAAGACGGTTGGGATGGGCAGCATTTGGGAAGCTAGCCAAAATTTTGAGGAACCGACGGATTCCATTCGGGAGCCCAGAAGTGGACATTCACCCAGCAGACAGTAACGAAGCTTCAGGTGACCCAGAGAGCGATGGAGAGATCAATGTTAGGAATATCACTTCGAGACCGCATAAGGAATGAAGAGATCCGACAAATCACCAAGATAACTGACGTCATTGATCGAGGCTGAAATGGGATTACGCTGGACACGTGGCAAAGAGAAATGATGGCAGATGGAACAGGAAAATCCTGCAGTGGAGGACATGGGCTGGGCAGCGAAGTAGAGGGAGACCAATAACCCGCTGGTATGATGACTTAAAGAAAACGGCGGGTTTGCAGTGGGTGAGGACAGCGGAGGACCGAGACAGATGGCATGCCTTGAGGGAGGCCTATGTTCAAAATTGGACGCATTAAGGTCTGAAAAGAAAAGGTATTCCTGACTGGACTCGTCCTATACTCTGTCTCAGAGTTCTAGGCTTTCTTGCGGGGTCGAACAGCCTCGCGTAACATGACACTGCTGATGTACCACAGCATTTAAATAAATAAATTTCTGTCATATTCGTAACGGAAAGTACCGCCTTTTGCAGCTGGTGATGGAGGGGAAGATTTAGGGCAGGCGCAGACCGGGTCGGAGGAAAACATCCTGGCTCAAGAATCTAAGAGACTGGTACGGCCAAAATTCGGTATTCCTTTTTCGTTCGGCAGCCTCCAAAGTTAGGATCGCCAATCTCCGTAGAAGAGCTGGCATTTAAAGAAGAAGAATAACTCATGTAATATCAGCGAAGCATGCTGTAGCTTTGGGACTTTGCAAAGTCATCAGAGAAACTAGAAAAATACAAAAAAAAAAATTGGTAACAATGATTGACTCTTAAACAAGACAAGAAAAACATTGTTGACCCTAGAGCAACTGTGGGGATACATAAGTACAATAGTAAACAAGTCAAGGAGGCATTTACTGTATATTCCACGTTTAAGGAACGATCTTAACCAAATAAAACGTCAACGAATCAAAATCCATCAACATAACAATTCCCGCATATTTTGAAAATGATTATTCGACAGTAAAATCTCATCAAATACTTTTCCATTCTTCCCCCTATTAACATAATTAATGACAAAGAACGTTGATATCTTAATTGACATTATTTTCGAGACAGTGAAAGAAGAACAACAACCAAGATGAGACTGATTTGTGTTTTAGCGTTAATATTAACAAGGGCCATTGGTGCTCCTCAAGGTAGGATTTCTTTCAGAATTGCGGAAACGCGATAAGATACAAACAAAAAAAACAACAACTATACACCGGGATGGGCTTTGCAAGTCCTTGTAATAAATCTTATTTATTTCTTTTGTTAAGGAAAATACGGCGATGTAGCTAAAATGGAAACACCAAGGAATCCGTTTGTAGTTTTACCATTGCTGAATTTGATCGACGGATTACAAAGAACCAACCGGGATCAAAGTTTTCATCCATTATACCAATCATATCCAGCTGTGAAATCAATTCCAGGGTATAATTTGAATCTCCAGCATGTGCCGAGATCGATTATTCAATCATTTTTCGAATCGATGAATGCTGCTTACCAAGAATTGATAAACCGTCAGCAAGCGTTTATTAATTTAATAACCTGCGGCAATTGCGTCAATGATGGATGGAATGCTATCATGAGTAGCGCTGCCAATGTGCCTAGCTTGGAATGGTTGTTTAAACCTGGACCGCCGAATACCTCTTCGGGTGCTAGTTTTTTTGCAGCTACCAATCACAACGGGATTGTGACTGGAGTCGGTGGATCCATTGTGGAAAGTAAACCGATCGTGGAGTTTACGTTTAGTAGCAACGGGCCAAACCAACAAGTTAATGTAACTTCGACTAATAGTGGGTTGTAGGCAAGAGGAGACCATAAACGAAATGTCAAAAAACTTGGAAAAAATATTTAAAAACCCAATGAAAAATATAAGACATTTTTTTAAGCAGGATTTTTTTTTGGTATTATTGAGTAGATTAAATCATCGAACGAGGATCTTACCGAAAAGATGCAAGATATTAATTTGAAGAGTAAGAGAGGAGAAACATGGAACATTTTTTAATTTATTTATTTGCTCTACAAAGACTAAAGCTATGTAGCGCTTCGTACACCAGAACTTTCAGTTGAACTCAACCCGTGGCTTATGGAATGGTCATATACCTTCTTCAAATAACTTAGATTTCAAGGCGTTGGAAATCTTCCCTCACGTTAGAGATCTGCACGGGCTGAAAATTTGCGGCCCGGCCCGGCCCGTCCCATTTTCAATTTAGCCCGGCCCGACCCGTCTGAGTTTCGGCCCGGCCCGTTTCCCAATGAATTTTTAAAAAACCATTATGTGACAATCAAAAATATATCACAATAAAATGATTATATTTTATGTAAAAATAAAATAGCATCTACTGACTTCGGAGCTAGATTGGCCCGCCGGTTGCTTATAACGGAACCAGCAGAGCTGAAGGATCGCTCACCGGCTGCGCTAGTTGCAGGGGTACTTGCCAAAAAAATTTTGTGTAAAATTAACGTGGCCGGCCCGGCCCGTGCAGGCCTCTCTACCTCACGTTGTCCAACCACAGTTTTCTAGGTTTCCCCTTTTGTCTTACAGCATTCACCCTTTCATTCATCGTCGAGACGACTGCTACCTCCACCAGAGCAATGACCGCACCACATGACCCGCCCACTGAAGCCGCTGCAATTTTACAATTTGCGCTGAAAGGAAGTGTCGTCTTGTGCCTCCCTAGTCGCTCAAGAAAGGCAGCTGTCTTTATACATGCAGCACTGCAGACAACTGGGGCCTACAGCCTGAGGAATTTTTAAAAAGAAATCGCTTAAGACGATTTTAGTGCGAACTTCATCTCCCGGGGCTTCCCTTTTATCGTCGCTACTGTCGCTGGAAACTTGTTTTCTCTAAAAACCATATAATTTAACAAACACGAATCTGATTCATAAAGTATTTTCCTTCCAATTAAAAAAGCGACACGTTCCTTAATCATAATTTTATAGAATGCAGACCGAAAAAAAAATAAAATTGTATTTCATTTTAAACTGAAATCTCAAGGTCAGGTTCAAAGTTTTCGTCACAAATTAACATTTTTTCATTTCAAGAAGGTCAAAAGCAGACGATTACTTTTTGTTTTTTTTTAGTTAGCTAATAAGTCACACAAAGCGCTGCTTTCTAATTGGCAGTTAATGACTTCACTATCGGTAAAACAGTCACGCCGTAAATAGTTTTACGATTAACCGTTAGATGGCGATGATTCAGGTTCTTAAAATAACCGCCAAGCTCAAGGTTTTGTTTTGTTTCCTTTTTATTTCCCGAATTTCCGCTCTTGAGTTTCCCGCTTGCTTGTTTCGGAGAAAACCTCATTAAGCGGACATTCGAGATCAGATCGGGTGGAAATTCCAAATTGCAAGTCGTGATGTTTGTGAGGGATTTGGAAACAATATGAAGACGTCATAGACGAATGGCTGGAATCGTGATAATGTGGGTGTAAATCTTTGTTTTTTTTTTTTTTTTAAGAATCAAAACTACATCACAAATCAGTCAGCCGTAACAATTGGATATAGAATGTTAGTCAAGCGTTTTTGATTTAAAGTTTCTTAATATGGTCAGAGAAGCTAGAAACGCGTTGGGTCAATAATCTAATGTAATATCCCTTGAACTTGATTCTCTTTCGGATGTTTTTGAACAATCGTTTCAGGTTAATAAGGTCTTTGATTGAGGATTGCATAGACGTAAAAAAAGATTCAAGGTCGGATGGATTTTTTTTATGGACAGGATCGAACCGGACGTAGCGGAAAATAAGCAGTTATTGATAGGATGATGTGTTGCTGCATCACGATCAGGATAGATGTCTTGTTGGGATAAGTGAACGGGAACGGAGGTTTAAAGGAACGTGGAATTTGACCATCCACGAGCGAATGAAGTCGTTGGTCAATGGAAATTCTGGGACCAAACAGCGGTGTGTCCAGAGGACGTTGAAGAATTTGCTCCGATTGCTGAAAATTTTTAAGAGTGATGTAAGCACGTTGAGTTTTAAGAGTGGAGGATGAAAAATAGGGAGATTCTGGCTGGGTAAATACCTTACGAGTTCTAGACCTGTGGGTTGACCGCAGCTTTGTTGGGAAGACCATTTTTTGATGGTTGAGAGCTGGCTAAGAACCTCCAAGCGGACAGTCGACCAGTATACTTGGCTGTTAAGAAGAGGAACACTTTCAAGATTCAGGAACAAGAAAAATAGAACGAAAGGAATGTTGGTTCTTCATCTTCTCTTCTTCTTTCAACCTATATCCGTCCACTCCTGAATGAAGGTCTCTCTCAAACTTTGCTACACTTCTTTGTCTTGGGCTCTTTGCAATTAATTCAGTCCCGCCACCCTCTTCATGTCGTCGCACCATCTCTTTTGTGGCCTACCGACGCTTCTTTTCAACGCTCGAGGTCTCCATCTTACCATCCGGGCTGCCCATCTATCCGGATCCTCTGGTGAAGCGTTGCGCAACATCATCCACCATAGTCGCTTCGTCCATACGCTTCGCTTCGCACGAAAATGGTCGCTCTTTCCGTTATAAGGAGCAGCTCAGCTTGTTTCACTGTAATCCCTGAATGTTGATTAGCTGTTGTTCAATCTGGACAAGTGTCATCTCTTGTAGGGAACGAACCCATGACCTTTGAATTAGAAATCCAAAGGTCAGTTGGATAATGTTTTTTTGTTGGCGATATGGCTGCAGTGCCAAAGAGGGAATAAGCCAGTGGGCGTAACACTGGCCTAAATTTTTCAGACCTACTTTAGAGGTTCTGATTCACTCAAAACTATAAAAAATTATAAAGCTATCAATCCTGGAAACGTTACCTGCTAAGTATACCTTGCGCACCGTTAAACGTCAAATTGTGGAGATGAAAAGACGTGAACGTAATCAGGTTAATTATAATATTGAAAATAGTAGTTAAGTCCTGTCAGTTAGCGGTTCAAAATATTTTAAAAGTTTACTTTAAAATTATTTAGATTTGTCCTGATTACATGGATCGAAATAAGCAATTTTGATAAACATATTTAATATATAACCCTTTTCCTCCTTCGAATTGTTTTGAGTTTCCGGTGAAGTCTTTGACGTTATTAGATTCTCTGATCCGGATTTCTATATGCTTTGATTGCGGAGGTTGAAGCTTTTATGTATTGGTTTTGTTTGTTTGCGTAATCTACGTATCACACTTGCTTTCAGTTATATTTGCGGTTGCACTAAAATTAATTGGGAGCGTGAATTCTGTAATGACTGGGAGTTGAATACTTACAGTTGAGTTCAGCAGCGGAATGGAACTTGTTAAGAAGGATAGGGATGAAGCTAAAAATTGTTTAAGGTCATGAGGAATGAAGAGAGCCCGGGTAAAGAGTTTAAGGATCGGAAGCCTTACAGCTTTAACGTAGCTAATTCTTCATCTAACTTTGTTTCTGGCACTCCCTTTGATAGTCGGCTCTACTGCCATTTCTGTAGATGGTTCTGTCCAGGCAGATGGCTCGCCAGCCCCAGATGGACTTGAAGGGAGGATATTCAGAATCTGCCTTATATTCTGTGTCCCGCCAACTGAAGCCAGCGTGCCTTGATCACACTAGTAATGAGAGGCTGCCCCGAGAGCCTGCCGAGCTGATGACGCTTGAAGACGATTTTTATGTAGGACAAATTATTATAAGAGAAACCTTGTTGGGCTTATCCATTTACTTTTCAAATAATATCAACGCCTATTCCGTTTTTTTCCACCGCTTAAAACTGCTACACGATAAAACTACCCGTCTCGATTTCTCTTACAAAAATTATGCAGAGCATTCCAAGAAGGTAATCTCCATAAGTTTTAAGCATATAAACATCATCTCGAAATTTAAATAATGAAGATGGCCAGTTAAGTGATTACTGTACTTCTCGAACATAAAATCCCACCAAGATATGCTAATGCTCTTCGCATATCTTTTGAATTTAATTAAAAACTGATCAAATCCGCGCTCTTTTATTTAAAAGATACATTAATAATTTTTCCCCTACCGTAATACCCGTCATCTAAAATCGTAAAAAAAAAAAAAATAAGATTCAATGAATTGCAGTTTCTTCTTTGCCTTTAACATTCTTTCCTCAAGCTTTGTTCCCTAAATCTAAACCCGATTACATATAAATTAGGTTTTTTTGCTCCGAGGCAGGCCCGGCCATTTGTTACAAATGACTGGATGCGTCTGATCACGAGCGAAAAATTGTTAAAAAGGATACAGAGTGTGTAAATATTATTCGCTAGTTTGTAAACGTTTGATGGAAAAGTAACAAAGTAGCTATAATTGCATACTTAGTTAGCCATGTTTAAAAAATATGGTTGATAATGAGATTGCGATAAGAGCCAGGATAGGTTAGCAAGTCTTTGGGATTGTAGAAAGGTTAAATTAGGGAATAGCAGTCCGGGATTAGTCGAAATCGAATCCCATATCAGTGCCATCCGCAAAATTTTCCGTTTTTCCGGGGAGGGCGAATTTTCTCGAAAAATCGCCAAAGGAAAAGTTGTTGTTAATAGGGTCAGGTATCTCCACAGAAAAAATGAAAAAAATCGTTAGAGTCGTTTTCGAGAAAATCTTTGAAAACTAATTATTTGGCCCTTTTGGCTTTGCTAAAGCCGTAAACTTGCAGGGCGGCTATCAAATCACAAAATGGACCGAAAATTTGAAATTCCCGAACATTTTTTAGTCGAAGTCGGGTCCCATGTCGCCGCTGCCGGTAAAACTTCAAAATTTTCGGTTTTTCGGGATTTTGCGGGAGGGCAATTTTTCACGGAAAAATGCCCTTGGGAAAAGTTGTTCCTAAGAGGGTCAGGTATCTCCACACAAAAAGTGAAAAAAATCGTTAGAGCCGATTTCGAGAAAATCTTTGAAAATTCATTGTTTGGCCTTTTTTGGCCCTTCTAAACTTGGCAGGGTTGCCTTCAAATCACAAAATGAACCGAAAATTCCAATTCCTCGACCATTTTTCAGTCGAAATCGAGTCCCATGTCGGCCCTGACGGTAAAACTCTAAAATTTTCGGTTTTTCCGAATTTTCCGGGGAGGACGATTTTTTACGGGAAAATGCCAAAGAGAAAAATTGTTCCTTATAGGGTCAAAAATCATTTTTCTGGTTATTTCTCGCCATTTCACGACAAGATACTCAGTTTGTGACGCCACCACAATACTTCCTCACTCTAGGGAGCTCGAAAGTAAAAATAAGGTTGGCCCTTGGCTCAAAAATCTAGAACAAGAGCCTGGAATCCGCTGAACGGGAAAAAGTGACTTCATACCACCTTAATCCTATTGACTAGTGGCGCCAGCAATTACAATAAATCTTCTCGATTTTATATTATCATAAAAAATTGCGCACGCTGTATAATTAACGTACAACGTTATTCGCCAATATTTTTTTAAAAGCATCAGAAAATCCCTCAGAACCAATTGTGTTCACGGGGGAACCCCCTAATTAATGTAAAAAAACCAAACGCTTCTCCGTTATGTAAGAAAGCCGCCGACCGTTAATTAAAAGCTATGAACTTGTGCCATTTTCGCATTGAGCTTTGAAAAATTCTTATGTCATCGTTTTGATGTTTGGAAAAATGAATTTTTTTTTTTCCAGCGCGCAAAATAATCTCGAGGATATATAAATACAATGTCTCGATTTTCAAGTACTCATTTTGCAAGTGCATACTCATACCTTTCATTTGTTTAAAGTTTTATTTAAACAAATGAGAGATGATGGTTAATTATAATAATTGTTTGTTTATTATTACGAGTGTTCTCGGTGTGGTATGTGCCGCCCCTGTTGAGGATTCTCCAGCACAAGGTAAAGAAAATTTGAAGGTCGTGTTTTTTTTTTTTTTTTTTTTGGAGTGGGCGCGTAATCCAGAAAATTTTTGTTTTAGATGAGGTAGCTAGAATAGAAGAGTATTCGCAATATCCGGTGAATACCGGATTTAATCCAGCGTTTGCTTATGGAATGCCGTTGGTGCCACCAGCGAGGACTATTAATTCCGGAGTTTATTATTTAGTGGATTTGGCTAGGCCCACGGAAAGGAATCCTACCGAGACTAATGAGATTAATAATGGATATGAAGATGGGGCCGTGTCTGTTTTTTATCATGATGATGATCAGCATAGGAATTACGGACAAGATGGAGATAGGAAGAAGAGGGATGTTAGTGAATTGGAGAAAGATTTGAAGGAGGAGAATGTTCCAGAAGAAAGTAAAGTTGGTAAGTTGGATTTAGTTGGGGAAATGTTCTGGGAGGTTTTCGAGGGCTAATAGTTGGAATTTTTGTAGGAAAATTGAGGCTGAAGAGGACGTTCTGCAGGAAATGCGGTGGTGGATATGGAGGATACAGACCACAAGTTTATCCAATCTAGTATGTTCAGAAATAAGGATTTTTAAAGTTGTGTTCGAAAAATTAGTTCTATCTCCTCTGCATAGTAGGATACATGTACACAAATCTGAACAGTGGATAGTGTGCAAGGTTGTCAGAATTTTCAAATCTGAATTCAAAATTTTCAAGTTCATATTCATATTTATCAGATTGTACATATCTAATAAATCGTGTATCTGTACACGATGACATGTGATCAGATCGTACAAATTAGTCTGTGAAAATCTGTACAAGGGCAGACACATCCCGTCAATGATCAGCAAATCTTAACATTGGAGATAGTTCTAAGTAATTTTGAACGCACAAAACTTCAAAAAATTGTTTAACCGATAATTTCCCTTGATTGTAGTCAACAAGGCGGTGGAGGCTGTGGCGTTTGCGGAGGAGGAAGACCCAGACCCCAATATGGCGGCTACGGAGGTGGCGGTGGTGGCTCTTACAGTCAAAGTTCCAGTCAGGCATCATCCAGCAGTTGGGGATATGGAAAGAAATAAATTAATTATCTAGCCAGGGGAATTAACCCTTCGTCGTACCTGAACCTGCCTGGTTCGCGCCTGAACCTGTCGTCTTATGAACCTGCCTTCGAATTCTGGAGTGTTCATTTCCTATTATAACTTTTTTTTTAAAAAAAAATATACAGTATTATGATGTGATATTATTTTAAAAATAAATGGTTTTGGTTATCCCTGATTCTTTCGTGAGATCATTAAGGTTATAAAATGCAATGGAATATCCAGATCCGGTGATAAATTCTAGTCTGCTTATCACCGGTTATTATTTACTTTCGTAGGATTCGATTTGGGCACGTTGGATGCATCCGCGTTCTTGACAACTAGCTCCATCTAGCGATTTTCACGCGGAGTAGTTGAGCGGCGTAAAAAGATGATACTGACAGCTACCGTTGTGTAAATGATGTAGTTTAGTTAGGAAGTTGTCGGTAATGCAGTTTATAGGCCTAATGTAAATATTTTGATAAATTGTTTATTGTTTTTATAAGTATCAAGGTTTTATGAATTATGATCTTTAGGTTTAAACAAGAGCTTTTTATGCAAATTTAAAATGAGTTCATTGAAGTTTAGTGTTAGGTATAAAAATGTTGGAGGTTTTAAAGGTTGTTAGAGTCTGATGATCATAAGAAGTCATTGAAATTTCGACCCCAGTTTAGGTGAAATGTATTGGGAAAATTAGTGAGAGCAGGTACTGAGTCAGCGATATTGAGGCCTCAAGCTTAGTTGATGGCATTGGTTGTCATCGATCTGTTAGAGATTGATATGAGATGCTTGAGCGACAGAAATTTGACTCTGAACGGAATTTATCAGGCTTGGCCAAAACGTATTCCCAATTTTAATTGCCTATCTCGATCTCAACTCGTAATGATAGAGACTCCACATCCTCCTCCTTTCTTTCTTCATCACTGAAAAAAAGAAAGGAACACCGTAAAGATCATTAATATTCACTCATCACTACTAGTTCACAGTAGCCCGAAAACAAACATATGTACACCGGGAATGATTCAGCCAAAAAAAACGCAGGGGAAAAAAATGAAGTGATCACGCTTACTCAATCACACGAGTGTTTATACGTGTCTAAGAATCAATTATTAATTAAAAATAATGAAGGTGGCACAACTTAAAAGGGCTAGTATCATCTCATTTAAAATCAATGTCGAGGAAGACGCCCCGTCGAGGCCGAAAGCGTAAAATTATTTGTAACATAATAAAACAAATTCGACTACACGGATCATTTAGATAAATCTGCCCATCGTATAATGATGGTCCATTTGGCCAGAGACAACCGTCATTATATCGCTAATGAAGCGGCCAGACCAGTAAATGTGATCCGGATTGCATTCAGGTACCGATTTAGACCCACTAATTCGATAACCTTTATATGCAACTACGCACCTTTTTTTTTCGCAAAAATTTATGCCTCGAGGTTGTTTAACATAAATCATTTCGAATAGCATTTAAAATTTTTAATGATGGTATTTTTATCTTAATTTTTTTTTTTAAAAATAAAAAGTGATTGCGGGAGATGTTAAGGGTGCTTGAGAAGTGGCAGCTTAGAAGCTTTTACTGGTTCGGATTAAGGCCCAAAGTCCAAGTCTTTTTTTGGCCGGCCTCTCTCTCTCTTACCTTCATTTCTATTTTTTAGTCTGTAGGAGTAACAATCTTAGTCCTTGCATCCTGTTGCCGAAGCAATGTAGCTTTCAGTTTTTGCCCAACTCTGATTATGGCGACTGACTGCCATTTTACAGCAATTCACTTCGTTGAAATACAAATTAAACGTTACCCTTAATCGTGGGAAAAAGGCCTAGTTGTAAATCAAATAAGAATATTTGTGCAAAAAGTGTCTTGAGGGCGCACCCAGGTCTCCATTTACCCAGAGATTAATTCTTTCCACTCAAAAAAAAATTTTATTGCCAAATGTCATCTATTTGCACATCTCTCTCTCTCTCTCTCTCTCTCTCGCGGAATCGTGTACCATGTGCCTACATAGTTAATGCATGACCATGCGTAGGCCTTATATAGTTTAACATGAATCTACTTTGGAGACAGTTTAAGGAATCAAAGCTAGCATACTTTTATTTTTGGAAAGTTTTGCTTGAGAGATATTTACGGTTAGCATCATGAGAAAGGGTCAACATATGGTTCGTGATTCTTATATCGTTGTCTATTGCCATGCGAGATGTATGAAATGTGACACGTCAGGTGAATGAGGAATTGAGGAAAGTAAAATTTTGTGTTCGAGTTTTGTCTAGCCAGAATTAGTTTGAAGGTTTTGGTTCTTTCTGAGTTTTGCTGGTGACTTATCTAGATCTTTTGGTTGTAACTATATGAAGAGTCTACGGGGAGAACCGACAGATCGTATTCATATTGAATTTGTTTACACAGAAGATAAACATAATCGCCATCTTAAAATTTTTTGCCAATGTGCTCTGTCGGTTCTTCCCGTGGACTCTTCATGTTCTTTTATTTCTCAGATTACTAGATAGAATGTTGAAGCACAACAAAGTGAGTGAGTCGGTTCATTTAAAATTTGTCGAACATCGCGATTGGCAAATTCTTCAATTCGAGAATGCATTCTCGAATTGAAGAATTTGCCAATCGCGCCTTGAAATCGACACCTTGACTTGCCCCTGCTTGCAACAATCATCGCAACGGGGCCCGGAAATTTAATCTGCTACGAAAGTATAGATGGTTCTTTCCACGTTTAAAAAAAAGATCAAATTTTTATACAATTCAGATTATTTTCATAATTAATTAAATTATTACACCATACACCGTAAATTTCGGCGCATTTCATAATCTTTTCAGAAATTTTCAAATAAGACTCATCTGGCAGTTCGAGATCATGGCAGCTTTCAGTTTTCAAAATGGTATACCCCTATGTAGCAGACGACTTATCGAAGTGTCCACTCCCTACTAGGCTCCCTAATTTGTTTCATTCGAACTGAACTGACTCTTACGGAAAAACCCGAACATTTTTCGGCTTCAAGCCGAAGACGGAAACATTCTATCTAGTAATCTGAGTTTTATTTCATATCTTAAATAACAACAGGTTATGGGCCCAGACCGCTAAAAACTTAAAGGGGCCGAAGTTTTAACAATGACAGTGATCGTGTCAGTGATTGGCGATCATGTGTGCCATATGTAGGGCAAAATAAGCCTCACCCTTATCTTTCCACTTCCTCTAAATTCGGAAGTACCGAATTTCGGTCACTAAGTGCGTCATACCATTCTCATTACATCTGCTAATTAAATGCAAACATTGAGCATGGCCCTCAGTTGGAGATACTCGTTTAAATAAAAGACACAAACACGTTCACCATTATTCTTCCTTGTCAGCAACAGCTGGTATGAAAAGCAGTTGTTTCATTGGCAATCATTTGTTGCCAATATGAACTGAAAAGTCAATATCTGCTTATCATCAAGAATAAAAAGAGAAAAATTTCCACCTGTCAAATCAGTAATGCTCTACATTTCACCTATCCTCTATTATGACATAACCGAAAAAAAAAAGATGATACCGTGAATCATTATATGAAGAACTGTACTGTTTGGAATTGACTGAGCGCTGCGCAAACTAAACACGATACACTGAGTCAATTGCAAATTAGAGATGGTACAATTTAGTCCTCAGGTTTTGTTGACACGATTCGCCTCGCTCTGCATGGACCCGCATGATGTTTGAAAAATTGCAGGCGCATGCGTAATCCAAAAACGTGCCAGAAAATTTGTTTTCGTGTTCGTGTGTTTTATTTGTGATAAAAGGAATATGGACCACATTTTGAATAACTATCATAGAATGGCTTGCGGCAAGATGTGACAACTTTCATTCAGAAAATGTGTTAAAATTACCATCGTACATTACATTTCCTATTGAATTGCAGTCGAGTTTTAAATTTAGGAAGGGCCGTCAAAAAATACCATCGTGTTGTTAGGAGATGCTGTGGGAGGCTGCCAGAATTTTTGATACTGTGCTGCTGAAGGTTAATTGTTTAAGTAGAAATTAGCATTAGGAAAATGAGTCCATTGATTAAGGATTATTTTAAATGACTTCCACCTTCCTGAGTTTACGAGTACTGCGACATTTTCTTCCTCTCCTGGCGTTGATGTTGTACATGCGAGACTGGTCCACTTCCGTTCCGGGTTGGAGTGCTTCTTCCGGCGGATCATAATTTACCAGCCCCATCTCGTTTTCCGGGGTCTCTTTGGACCGAGTGTTTTTCCTCGATTTCCGCTGTTGCAATGGCGCTCATTTTCTTCTAGAGGCCCGTTTTCAGCCGTTTAAAGCGAATTTAAGGAGGAGTACAAGAAAATGTATTGGATTAAATATGTGCAGGAGGGTAACCGGTGAGGCATGTTTTGTCTTGCTCAAGGAATGGCGTCCTTGCCCTGTGGTGAGCTCCCTTCTCAGGGTTATGAGTTAGTGGGGGGCAGCAGCTTCGCTAATACTGACCTAGGGCTGTCCCCCCGAAAAAATATTCAACTGCTTCTTCAATCCTAACTTATCCCCCCGAAAAGAATTTGAAAATTTGAAAATTTTATAAATTAAAAAAAATAAATACAAGTAGCTTATCAGCATACAATAATGATTTATTTAATAAATTAGAACACACTTAAACATTTTTTTTTACCATTTGTCCAATATTATTTTTTTAAATTCAGATAACTCCGTCTCCATTTTTTCTAACCTTTCTAACAATAACAATTCTAACCTTTCTAACAATTTTTAACAATATTTTATACACCATTTTTTAAAACTTTCTTTAATATGTTCTTCCTTTGAATAACTGAATAATTATGAGAACTCGATTTGCGTTCTTCGTATATACAAAGATATTCTTCACTTGTTTCTCCTCTCCGTCAATTTTTATTATCTGTCTTTTGTTTTTGTTTCAATTCCAAAATGGAATTGCAAAGTAATAAGGCGCGTTTATATTTGAATTACCTAGAACATTCTGCACTACTACACTAAGGAACATTAACGGTCCTGCTTCAGGTTTGGCGCACCTGCCCTTGACGAGCTCCAGATTCCTTCTGACCCAGGAGGTAGCAGTCTGGTAAGGTTTTCTGGTAGGGGGCAGCAGTCCTACCAGTACTGGCTTAAGGCTGAAGGCGGTAAAAGTTGGCAAGGCTTAGGTCCAGAAAGCAGGAGGCTGAGTCGAGGACTAGGACTGTTGGAAAGCCGCCGCATTAAGCTCCCTAGTACAGCTATCATGGCCGAGGATTTCCTGTGCAAGACCAAAGACAGTCGACTCGGCTAGGGTCTCTTGCACGCCGCAATAAGCTCTCTAACTATGATGGTCGCCAATTCCCGTCGCGGGAAGGCACTCTAAGGAGAAGAAGTCTAAAAGGAGTGGATACTTTAATGAGTCGTCTTCTACATAAGCGCCATTTTGAAAACTGGAAGCTACCATAATCTCAAATTCGACGGCTGTCATTTTGAATAGAAAAATCTGCCAATAGCGACGTTCGCTTTTCCATTCGAAATCATAACAGCTTCCAGTTTTCAAAATGGCGTATCCCTAGGTAGCATACTATAAAAAAGAAAGGGTATTTTTTGACGAACCTTAAACTACTCAGACAAGTTTCCACGTTGAAGATCATTAGACCAAAGTCATCTCGTTTGATTTAAAAACAAGTTAACTCCAATGCCATATCTTAACATGTTGATTTGTCAACATCCATGTATTCATGTCATTTGTCTATTTTTATCATTCTGCACATCTCTCGTATCAATTGTCTAGACCGCATCGCATTTCAAAAGCCTCTCGCACCACAAACACTCTCTAATCACGGCAATAAATCAAAATTCAAAGAGTGAAGACTACCCTAACCATTCCGATTTGCCCTAACCATTAATAACCGATTTTGGCGAATCGCACGAATAACACGTTACCAACACCGCCTTCCCGATTCCTAAGGGGCCAGGCCCTTGAACTTGAACCTGAGTTACTTGATTTCGAAACTGAACTTATTTTTTAAAAAAAAAAAATAAAATGGAAAAAAATATGAACGAGTCGAGGAACCTAGATAATTCACTCAAAGTGAAATCAATAACAAAAGGTAATAAAGTAGTTATTTCAATGGGATTTATTAAAGGACAGGTACATTTGTCTGTAAGGTAAATACAAGTTCCTTGACCTAGTTATACAAGTGCCTGGCTTATTGACCAGACTATAACTAAGATCACATTGCTTTTCCCCTTTAATATAGCATTTTCGGAGATGACCATGTTTTTTTTTTTTTAACGTTGATAATGAGAGTTAGCGCAACAGCCTTGTAACGATCGTTGACTTGAAAAGGAGAATGTTATTCGATAATTGCTTGGCAATTTGTCTGAGTATAGTAGGGTGCACCAACCAGTAATGAACCACCTCATTTTTGGATCACTGAAGGTTCGAAACGCAAAATGGCCGGAAAAGTTGATGTGTTTCTTCTAAAATTAAAAAATTTCACCCGGAATGATTTAATAAGCCACTGTAAAGTTCAAATGTCGTGCCCAATGGGTTTCGCACATGGTTTCATTAACCAAAATATTTAATATTCTACACGTTTGTGGCTATTGTATGCTCTTTAATTTTCGGTACATGACCTACACCATGCGGTTCTTTAATATTAAAAAAAAAAAATCGAAAAGAAATTAAATGTCAATTTAAATTTTTGTAAAACGAGCCCGTGAAGTTTTATATATATAGACCTACCTTGAAATTAAGATGATGATGATGACATGACAATTAATTTTTTTTACTAATTAGTTGGTGTGTCAATTTAAATGATGCGTTTGTTTGTTGTTAGCTTATGGGATTTGGGTTGTCGAGGAAAAGTTTTAAGGAATTTTTATTATTGAATATTTTTGAATATTTTGAAGCTGCCTCTATTAATTTTGATGTAAACGGATCAGGAATTTCCATCTTCCCACGCTCGTTCGTAATTCATGATAAGTTGTCTTGGAGGCATTGGTTTGGTTGTAGCGCCGGCTGCTTTGTGTGAGCTTAATATAGTTTATTATAAACAGATAATAAATATGAGGCGTCTTAATAGTAAAATATTACTTCCGTTTTGTGAACAATCAATTTTTTTTTTCGAGTTGACCCTAATTTGATTATATTGTTGGATGGGTTTCTTTATTAAATTTTTATTGTAGCGGTATGTGATTCTGATCACTGCTGCAGGGGGAATTTGTTGAAGATGATTTGGGGCAGAAAGTTGGGAGAAATGTTTTAGTCCTGTTTGCCTTGAAAACTTTCTACTCTTTCGGTGAGCTTATGATACAATGCCGGATGTACACAACTTTGAGCAACCGTACAGGGTGATACTTAAGGACCGCCTGGAATGAACAACAAGGAACTCCGGACAGAAGTCTGGGCCCCTGGACTGGTACACGGACGGTTCCAAAATAAAGGAGAGAGTCGGGACTGGAGTGTTTGGTCCTCAGCGCTTTGGAAGGGCTACTATGGGAACTATGGTTACGGTCTTCCAAGCTGAAGTCTATGATATATCTCTTCGCGCTGAAATCAACCTCGGAAAAGGTCTAACAGGCGCAACCATTAACATCTCAGACAGTCAGGCGGCAATGAAAGCAATCAGCATCAAATAGTAAGGGCATGGCACAATAGGCCACTAAATGGTCGCAGTGTCCAGGCAGGCATGAAGGTCCCCTGCCCTCTTCTAACAAAAATTTAAATTTTCAAATTCAAATGAGAATTTAGATTTCAATTCAAATTTTCAGATTTTTCATTCATTTTCAATTTTCAAACTTTCATTTTCAATTTTCAATTATCAAATTTTTATTTTCAATTTTCACCCTACTGTTGGCGCCTGTTGCCTCCCCCAGCAAGCCCGAGGGCAGAAGCAGGTTAATATATAATAAAAAATAATAATAAATAAAAATTTTCAATTTTCAAATTTTCATGTTCAATTTTCAATTTTCAAATTTTCATGTTCAATTTTCAATTTTCAAATTTTTATTTTCAATTTTCAATTTTCAAATTTTTATTTTCAATTTTCAATTTTCAAATTTTTTATGTTCAATTTTTTTTTCAATTTTTAATTTTTTTTTCAATTAATTTTTTTTAAATTAATTTTTTTTTCAGTTAATTTTTTTTAATTAATTTTTTTTTTAATTAATTTTTTTTTTCAATTAATTTTTTTTAATTAATTTTTTTTTCAATTAATTTTTTTTTTCGATTTTTAATTTTTTTTTCAATTTTATTTCGAAAATTAAAGAGAAAAAAAAAGATGCTTTGAAAGATCTTCTTAAGTAGAAAGTTTTTTGAACTTGGTTGAGTTCTGCTCTGACTTACAGAATTAACCTTTTTTCCAAAAACTATTAAGATATTTAGGTTAAACAAAATTCGCATTAATCATTTAATTAAACGTCTTTTTCTTCACTTGAAAAGCTAAACCCATAACCTACAGTTTATAAAAATCCTCAGCAACGCCTACGTTGAAAACGTCAAGCTACTCGTACAGCCCGAGCCTATGGCTCGATTAGCCTTATAATTAAAAAGTAATGCGAAAAAAAGGGTGTGATAGGATTCCATTTATCTTGAGGTAGTAAATTAGCACCCGATGAAATGCATGACGACTGATCTAAGGTCAAACCAAGTGGGCGACACATGATTTGAACTTATTCGAACTCGTTCGAATTTTTTTTTCCCTTCTTATTTTTTAATATTCCGCTTTTGACTTTCGCTATGGATGCCCTCTTATTGTTGTGCATAACGCCCAGACCCATCTAGATCGCTATTGTCTTGATCCGGTTCCCTAATTCTCTACTTAGTAATTGAAATCTTTCTCTCCGAACCCTATTGTCACCTCGATTGTCATTGTTTAGAGTCTTTGAGGTCGTTAATCAAAAGTGAATAATTTTAAAAGAATGTTGAAAAGGTGGATTTTTGCCAGTTTGGGAGGAATTTATTGTTAGCGGAATTTGAAATGAGATGAAAATTTAGGAAAAAAACGAGGGCAGTGAAATATGAGTATTTCCTCAAATATTTTTAGAGAAACTAGATAGAGAGGAAGGTCCCACACCGCCTTATGGATTATTTAAAATTCTGCCGCCATGTTGCATGTTTAAAAATCAATCTGGCTGTGGGCTCCAAATAACCCCACAGCCTCAACAATAAACCAACATGCAACTTTTTGAATTTTCATTGTGGTGAAGCCCATAACCGTTTGCTGCAACCGGAGTGCTCCCTCCCTCTCTATCTAGTCTCTCTAGATTTTTTGAGATTTATGGATAGATTGACACTTCCAGGCGCGAAGGGATATAGAGCAGAAGTCAAAGTTACGGTTTTAGGACACATTAAGTCTAAAGTTTCGTGAGGAAATTTTAAAAATAGCTTTCAAGATTTTTCCTGGCCTTTAGTAAATCATAAGAAACTAATTTTTGTACTTTGTAAGGAGGTCATTCCATACTCAACTGCTTTTCTCCTTTATTTATCTAATATCGTTACTTAGCAATCAATACCATTGCTTAGCAACCTCTTTGCAATCTCATAGCAACGATTTCTGTTGCTTAGCAACCACATAGCAACGATTTCAGTTGCTTAGCAACGACTTCGGTTGCCTAGCAACCACATAGCAACGACTTCTGTTGCTTAGCAACCCCATAGCAACGATTTCAGCTGCTTAGAAACCTCTTGGCAACCCATATCGTTGCTTAGCAACCCCATAGCAAGCGAAATCGTTGCTTAGCAACTACATGGTAACCAAAATTTCTTAGCAACCGTAATATTTATTAGTAATGTTCTGAAAATAAATATTCACCTTGATTATTAACGCTAACGGAAAGCTCTTTCTTCACGAATTTTAATATAAACAACACAACTTTCATCCTAAATAATTTTAATTTGAAAAATAAAGTATAAATTTTTCGTCTTACCTAATCATTTACAAAAAAAAAACACAAATCTCTTTAAAAAGCATTACCGAGTCACGGATGAATTTAAAACATACTTTTTTTTTTATTTATAAAAAAAAATCGACGGAAAGAAAAAAAAGTGGCACGTTTTGGTAATCGAACAAGATTACAAATTACCCTGTAAAAGATTCATAGATTTACTTTTTCTTTAAATTGATCCTTCACGGATATCATTCCACCGGCCGAAAGTCCCCCTTCTGCTCGTCATTTAAAAGCATACAACATGGTCCCTTTAAAAATCAAGATATCGTTCATTTTTTCATTAAGTTTGGCGGTGTGAAAACGTGCACGTGGCAAACCCGATGGGATTTTAATCGCGTCTATTGTTCCTTTTTCAAAATAATATACATCATGAGACACGACCACGAGGTTATCATCCAAATCTAAAATCATTGAATAAATGTGAGACGGGCCTGGAAAATTTAACTTGGTTATTTTACTTTCTCGTTTTTTAAGGACGTAAATTTGATTTTCGTTGTTCACGGTGTTGATACCGAAATATACGTTTCCTGAACCGTCGCAGCGGACTAAATCCACCGGGGATTGAAATCCTTCTAGAGGATGTATAATTTCATCCGAGGTTTTGTAATACGTCGAGAAGTTTAATTCGCTGACGTCAGAAACGAATATTTTATTTTCGCTTTCACAAAAATCGGTCGGGCCATCGTTGATTATTTTGGTTAACGTTCCATCTGTTAATTTTTTAACTCCGTTGTTGAGGACGAAGTATAAATTGTTGAATTCGTCCGTTTGGATTCGAAGTAGAATGTCGGATTTGGTGAGGATGTCGTCTCGGAAAATGGCGGACGGGGCTGGTTTTAATTTTTCATCAACGGAAATCATCGCCATGCGAGAATCGCTCGTGGCCATGAAGACGTTTCCTTCGCAATCAGTCGCGTGATTACTTGTGATTTCTAAGTTTTCCAGATTTTTAATGGGAGTCGGTTTTGTGTCGTTGTATTTTAACATGACGACTCCTTTTTCTGTGTTGTGGTAAAGATTATCCTCATCGTCTAAAAATATCCCTTTGTCTTCCCATTTCCCGTAATAAGGATAAAGCTCCTCGAATTCGCTGGAGTTCGGCCGGAGGATTAATAAATTAGCTGGATCCGCTGTCGTCACGTACACGTCACCTTCTTTCGTCACCGTTATCGTTTTCACTGTTTTGTTTAATTCCCATTCGAACGTCACGTTATATTCCGGATCTAATTTGTAAATGTGGCTCGTGCAGGGGCATTGTTGAGTGCTGTTGAACGATAAGACGTAACTGTTGAAATCCAAATCGAATTCGTGGAGTTTGACCGATCCTAATATCCCGTCGATTTTCGATATCGTTTTCATGCAAGACACTACGGCTAACAAAACGAATGTTGAAAAAATGAGCAAACGAAACATTTTGCAGTGATTGCTTGATGCAGACTGAATCAGCAATGGAAGATTTAAAATGATGTGAAGATTTTTTTTTATTCGATAATTGTTTTCAATTTGATTTTGTTATTCAAAGAACGTCAGTTGTAACCTTTCATGTAAAATATTGTTGGGGCTTTTGATGAAAGAATTATGAGTGTAAAGTGGAATGATTGGTTTCTTTGAATAAGTCGTTTGTTTGTTTAACTGTTTATGGTTGTTTTTTTTTTTTGAGTTTGCCAATGTGCAATTTAATTGTTTGGTTTTTTTAATTTTTATGTAGAAAGGCTTTTTTTAAAAATTGTTGTTTAAGGGAAGGCCAGAGGATAACGGGCTCAAGTAGGGCACTTACTGGAGTTGAGAATGGAGTTATGTAGAAATTTTAAAACTCCGCTCCTGGTATTTTCTTTTACCCGCGAACTCTGAACGAACCAGTCCGTGCCTGCTAAAACTTTTTTAATCGTTAATGTTAATACTTTTTTGTCTGTGATTAATGAAATGTCGTCTATCGTTTTTTTTTAGTCCCAAAAAACTTTCAAAATTTTTTTTCGCTAAAAAATAATTTAAAAAAAAATGGTTAGAAATTATTAGAATTTTGAGGAAACTAAAAATTTTATCCAGAATTTTTTCTAGAAATTTTATTGGTTTTCAAAATTTTTTCACCCCTAACTTTACGGGCACATTTCAAATAAATAAAACTAAATTTTGGTTTAAAATGTTTTTAGGATAAAAGGTTTTGTAAAGGGTCTCAAAAAACCACTCAATTTTTAGTTAATAAAAAAAATTTATTACAATTTTTAAACAATTTTTTCTTTTGAAAGAACATCGGTTTGGAAATTCATTTCAGTTAAGTTCTAAGATAAAAATTTAAATAAGTAAGTTATATTTTTTCGAAAGGTTCATTCATTTTTACTTCATCTAATTTTCAAAAACGAATAACCCATTTTGAGAACCAACAAAAATTTCTTTCGTCGCCTTATTTTCTTCCAACAAAGGATTTGTACCAGTCGACATACTATACAACCAAGTAGCATTATCAGTTCCTTTTTTAATTATATACAAGTCCCCTGCTAAAACCCACAAATCATTATTATTATCAACTAAAATGTAAGAAACATAATTATCGCTCGGGATTTCAATGGTAGTACTTTCCGTCTCATTTTCTTTTAACGATATAATCGATTTCTGATAAGCAATAAAAACATTCCCATCTTTATCAGAATCAATCAGGCTTGAATTTATTTGAGGACTTGAAAAAACTTCATCAATTGCCGAAACTTGATCGTCCTTAGTAATGTAATAAATATTGTAATGATATGCAGATTTTTCACTTAGCACGAACAGTCTGTTGTCAGTTTCGTGTAATATTTTGTAAATAGTGTCATATTCAGAAAGTAAAATATCCTCTGAATCTTCTATTTTATTAATATATCCTTTATTGTTAAGGTGACGATTATGGTTATTATAGTTATAATTATTATAATTATTATAATTGTATGAATTAAAGCGAGAGCTGTTGTAAATGTATGTGCCAAATCGTCCGAAATATTTTTGACTATAAATATTGTTTTGTGGTAAAATGAAAGCTTTTGGAAATTTTTTATTTTTAGCCTCAGTTGTCACAATCCCTGCTCCTCGAGAACCATCTTCATCTATTGTTTTGAAATAGATATCTCCCGAATCATCGATCCAATAGTCATAAAAATATTTCCATTCAAAGTTGCCAATTGCGAGGGGGATATTTTGATGTGGTTTAAGAAGAGATACTCCGTATTTTGTGTTGAAGAAGATATTTTCGTCCTTATCAATGAAGGAATTAATTTCGCCGTTGTTATGTCGATTAAAATATGATAGTAATTTAAGTTTTTTTGAATTATTTTTTATAAGCCAAATGCTTGGGTAAGAACTTCTTATTGTGTCGTAGGAAAACAAGTAAACGTCATTTTCACTGTTGACTATCACATCCCATATTTTGTAGTAATTTTTGGTTAAAACAATGTTTTGTTCGGAGTCTAGTTTGTAAAACCATTCACTTTGATTATAAAAACTAACGATGTATGAATTGTTGTAGTCGGGATCGAAATTGATGCTTTTTATTTGACCGCGTACTCCTTGGTTTTTCCGGATTTTAAATGCACTTGCACTCCACAATATAAAGAAAAATGATATTAAAATAGTTCTCATTTTTAAAAAAGAGTGTGTTTGAAGAAAAAGAACTTTAGTCTGAATGATGTGAATCACATATGGAAACAGTCGCGTACTTAGTTCTCAAATATTGTTATGGGTCATTAGTTTTTTTATCGGTTCATGATTGCAAATCATGTTTGTCATGTGATGTAATGAAAGAAAATAGCACAACTTTTAAAATTTTATTTTATTTTACTTTAAAAAAAATACAAGTTAGCTTTAAAGACAGTAGGAATCTGTCACAACTATTTCTTCGTCTGCCTTTTGAAAGACCTGTCAGTCTGTTTAATAGGGAATTATTTTCCTGATTCCTGCGATGACTGATTTCTCGAGTCCTTTCACCTCTTAGACGAACCGCTAAATGATCAAGTGATTCGGGGTTTCCCCTTAAAACTACGATCTTTATAATCGATTAAATTAATTTATTGACAAATGAATAAGCCATTTTCAGAACCAACGAGGATTTCATTTGTTAACTTATTTTCTTTGATCAGTGGCTTCTTTACTGCAGAAAGCTTCGTCCGTTTCGAGGATCCAAGCCAAGTAGCTCCCGATTTGTTTCTAAATTTCAGCGAATCGTCTGCTAAAACCCATAAATTATCACAACCATCGGCTAAAATGTAAGAAATACTCTCGTTACTGCCTGGTACATCATGGATCGTACTTTCTGTCGCATCATTTTTTCAATCATAATGAATTTCATGAATATTATTTTAAACAAGTCAGGTCCTGTAATGATCCTGTAATGATTTATGAATTTAAAAAAAATTAGAGGCGAAGGTCTTGTTTGACAATGCGTTTATTTAAAATTTAAATTTTACTTTCATAATCTTTCAGATCGATAATAAGCTAAGCCCAAAAAAAAGACAATTATGCTTTGGGCCATAAAATTAAATTTTGCAAACGAATAACCCATTCTGAGAAGCTACGAAAATCTCATTGGTTAACTTATTTTCTTTGATTAGTGGATTCGTTCCTGCTGGAAGAGAGCACAACCAATCAACAGTATCGGTTTCATTCTTAAGTATATACAATTCTTGTGCTAAAATCCACAAATTACTACAACCATCTGCTAAAATGCAAGTGATATCGTTATTACTTGGTACTTCAATGATCTTGCTTTCTACTTCATCCTTTTTTAAAAATATTACAGATTTTTTATATGCGAAATATATATTCCCTTCTTTATCGGAAGTAAGTAACATTGGATTGATTTCAAAATTATCAAAAGACCCTTCAATTGGCACAACATCATCATCTTTAGTAATGCAGTAAATATTGAAGTATTTTGAGGATTTTATGCTTTGTACAAATAATCTAGTATCGGTCTCGTGTAGAATTTTGTAGCTAGTGTCGTATTCGTGAAGTAAAACTTCTTCTGAATCTTCTTTAATTTTTTCCAGAGTCCCAGTTTTTCCATTCGAGCTATTTGTTGAAGAATCATAACCATTAGAATTGAAAGAAAATGATGAATAAACAACATTCCTTGAACGAACCCGTGAAGTTGATTGCAGAGTAGATAATGCCAAATTAGGACGATAACTAGTATAAATATATGTGCCAAATCTCCCGAAATACATTTGAGTGTCGTCATCTTTTTGTCTTCCATCAAACTCTCCTTGCTTATATTCGATTTCTTTCGCACATGGAACCGGTTGATTTTTTACCTCACTTGTCACAATAAGCGATTTCAAAATCCCTTCTTTATCCGTCGTTCCAAAACAAACATCGCCAGATTTGCCGACCAAGTATCGAGTAAAAAATTTCGATTCTAAATTGCGAATTGCAAGAGCAATATTTTGACGAGGTCTGATAAAAGATACTCCATAGCTTGTATTTAAAAAAATGTTGTCATCGTTGTCTATAAATTCACTATTATTGTGGTAGTTTGCTTTAAAGTATCTTGATATTATTTTAAATTTTTTAGAATCTTTTTTTAAAAGCCAAATCGTCGCGTATAGAGTATTCGTTGGATCTTCACAAGAAAACACGTAAACGTCTTTGTTTTTGTTGATTATGACGTTGAAAACTTGTCGAAAATCTTCAACTAAGACGATATTTTGTTTGTCGTCTAATATGTGAAACCGATCACTTGAATCGTGGTGACTAATCAAGTATGAGTTACTGAAATCGGGATCGAAATCTATTCGCGTTATTTGGCCTTCGATTCCATTGATTTTTTTGATTTTAAAATCACCGCTGCTGCTCATTTTTTTTTCTTTTAAATAAAAACGAACAGCATGAAAACAAGAAATTAACTTACGCGCACGCAAACACTACTGTAATATAAAAATATAAAATGTTGCACTTGGGTTATCGGCTGGTTTCCTGCGTCTACGATATATGAATCAAGAATGTAACCTTCAAAATGAGTCACGTGATCTGGAATGAATAAAATAAATGTGTTGCCTTGTGTTGGTAACAACTTTTTTTTTCTTCGCGGTTAGTGGAGTGGTATCTCACTTTAGGCGGGAATAATCAAACTTGGTTTCTTTCTCCTGTAAAAGTTGTGATGAATTCAATGCAAGGTTTGCATCGTGTTCGGGAGTGTGGAAAACAAATGCATGTTATGTTTTTACTTTCGAGCTCCCTAGAGTGAGGAATAGGGAGCCTAGTAGGGAGTGGACACTTCGATGAGTCGTCTGCTACATAGGGCTACGCCATTTTGAAAACTGTAATTTCCCATGATCTCGAATTTGACGGTCGCCAATCTCGAATTGAAAAGCGAACATCGCGATTGGTAGATTCTTCAATTCAAGAATGGCGGCCCCCAGTGTAGCAGACGACTCACCGAAGTGTCCACTCCCTACTAGGCTCCCAAGTGAGGAAGTTTGGCCAAACTGCGTATTTTATAATCATAAAAATGGTTTTTGGGCTGACGTCCGTCCGTCCGTCTGTTCGCGCACTTTCGTTTTTCGCCTGGTGCTGCAACAGTCAACTGCAACTATCACAGTCAAAACCTTCTGGCCAAATTTAGAGTTTTCGTGAATTTTCTCGAAAACAGCTCTAACGATTTCTTTCAAATTTTGTGTGAAGATCCCTGACCCTATTAGGAACAACTTTTCCCTTTGGCATTTTTCCGTAAAAAATCGCCCTCCCCGAAAAATCCGAAAACTTTTAAGTATTACCGACATGGGACTCGACTTCGACCGAAAAATGGTCGGGGATTTCAAATTTTCGGTCCATCTTGTGATTCGAAGGCCACCCTGCCAAGTTTACAGATGAGTTTTCAAAGTTTTTCTCAAAATTAGCTCTAAGGATTTTTCTTATTTTTTGTGTGAAGATACCTGACTCTATAAGGAACAATTTTTCCCTTTGGTTCTGCTAATTTGAGGTTGTAAAATAAATAAAATTACAGATTAAATAATTATTGACAAATTTATTAAATGGGTTATCACTTATAGTTAATTTTATTTTTTTACCCTAAGAAATTAGGTAAGAACATGATCCCTTAATACAATATTTAAGTTATTACAAAAGTAAAATTAATTCTATTCAAAAAATTTTAGGAAAATATTTTTAAAAAAATTATTCAATTTTAATTTTTGCAAACAAATAATCCATTTTGTGAAGCTACGAAAATTTCATTCGTCAATTTATTCTCTTTCATCAACGGATTAATTCCCATCGGCAAACTATACAACCAGGTAGCATTATCAGTTCCATTTTTAATAATATACAAATCCCCTGCTAATACCCACAAATTATTATTATCATCAACTAAAATATAAGAAACGTACTTATCGCTCGGAATTTCAATATTACTGCTTTCAGTTTCATTTTCTTTTAACGAAATAATCGATTTTTGATAAGCAAAATAGACATTACCATCTTTATCAGAAGTACACAAGCTTGAATTTATCTGAGGAGTCAAAAAAACTTCATTGATCGCCAAAATTTTTTCATCTTGAGTAATGTAATAAATATTATAATAATCTCCTGATTTTTCACTTAAAACGAATAATCTATCATCGGTTTCGTGTAATATTTTAAAAATGGCGTCGTATTCGGATAGTAAAGTTTCTTCTGAATTTTCTTTCATTTTTTTGATGAATCCTTTGTTTTTATTCACAACTTCGTACCTGGTTGTCGTTGTGGTCGTGTAATAATAAGAATTGTGTCTGTAACTATTATAAGTATCGTAGGATGGAACGTATTGAGAAGAACGTGAGCTGGAGTAAATATAAGTTCCAAAGCGGCCGAAATACGTCTGGCTATTTTTGTTGTTTTGGGCCGAGTCCGTGTCTTCTCCTTTGAAAGTTCTAGAATCCTCCGCGTTTGGGACAGATTGATTTTTAACATCACTCTTGATGATACTTGCTGCTGCAAACCCATTTTCATTCATCGTTTTTAAATAAACATCACCTGAATCATCGACCAAATAACGAGAATAATATTTTAATTCTAAGTTGCCGACTGCGAGAGCGATATTTTGTTTCGGTTTCAGCATCGAGACTCCGTATTTTGTGTTGAAGAAAATATTGTCGTCGTTGTCGATGAAGGAATTAATTTCACCGCTCGCCGGTTTCATGAAATATAATAACACTTTGAATGTTTTTGAATTGTTTTTCAAAAGCCAAATGCTCGAGTAAGTGCTTTTTATTGATTTGTCGAAAGAAAACACATAAACGTCATTTTCACTGTTAATTAAAACGTTCGATACTTTGTAAAAATTTTTGGTTAGGATTATGTTTTTTTCTTCGTCTAATTTGTAGAACCATTCACTTTGATTGAAAAAACTGACGATGTAGGAGTTGTTGAAGTCGCTGTCGAAATTTATACTTTTGATTTGTCCTTCTACTCCTTTGATTTTACGGATTTCAGCAGAACTTGCACTCCACAGTATAAAGAAAAATGGAATTAGTATGATATTCATTTTTAAAAAAAAAGAAATTTTTGAATGTGTTTAAAGAGTGATCGTTGGTTTGAACGCGACGGATTATTTTGACGAACTGAGACAGTTTTTGTTTACTGAGGTTTCAAATGTTGGAAATAGATTATCAGTTTTCTTATTTGCAGAACGAAATATGAATCTCTTTCATTTATTATGGTAAACAGGAGCGTGGACGGTGGTTGTTTGTGCTATGGAAATATTTGCAGTTGTCAGGGCCCAAGCTAAGAGTTAGTGAGTCAGAGAGAATTATCGTGAATCACTTACTTAGGAAGGCTAGAAGTCTTCCGCATAGCAGAGTTTCCTCCATTCAGACCTATTCTGGGCCGCCACTTTCCAGTTCAATGGCGAGGCAGCTCCAATGGCTTAGGGCTCGTTGGACGACCATCCAACACCTTGCTGATAGTCCTCGTCGGCGGCGCGCGTGCTACATGTCCCGCCCACCGTAATAAGAGGCCGGTCTGTGAGCCTCCGGATCTCCTAATTTGCAGACTAGCTATAGATATGCCAGCGACAGTTTTTCCAGGAGAATTCCTTGTCAGCGAGCTTGGATGAGTAGAATCCAAATCCGTTGTCGCTGACACAAGATTTGACCTTTAAAAATTTTTCATTACTTAAGGATAAAAAGGGGGTGAAATTTAGGGGGTCGGAAAATGTGCCACTAGATGAGAGGATTCTGAGTCCGTGCTCGCTGACACGAAATTATGATGGAAAAGTGGTCTCTGACGTAACTATAGCTGTCTGCAAATTAGAACCTGCCGAGCATGCACGCGTCCGGTAACTGGATCTACATTAGGTCCTGGAATCCTTCTCAGCGCCTTATTCTCAAAGGACTGCAGCTGCTCCTGGACTCGGACCGAGTCCAAGTCTCGAAACCTACAGAACAGCGGGGAGCAGGACGGAGTTGTAAATAATTAGTTTGGAACGGCGGGATAAGAACTTGCTGCAGAAGATATGGCCAAGGGCTTGAAGGCAACGGTTATCACTCTGGATCCTAACATTGACCTCGTAGTTGACGCGCAACCGTCGACCCGAGGTACTAAAAGACAGGCGCATTTTTGGACCTCAGGTTCCCGACTTCCAGAGGGTCTTCATCTTGCAGATCTCGTCATCGCGCATTAATTTCAAACTCTATTCGACTTGCGGCCTCTAATTACTCAGCGCAAATTACTGTTATTGGTGTTCTTGAAAAAATTTGGCTAGGAAATCGATTAAAAATATAAGGTAGATCCTGAAGTAAGAATTTGATGAACTCATTGCTTTTTTTTTGAAAAAATATAGGACTTACCCGATGACAATATTGTAGAGAGTGAAGCTTATTACTTGTGGAACAGTGCTGTGCACCACTCGCCTCAGCTGAGTCCCGATTTAAAACGACGTATTACCCTTATGCAAATTAATTATTGATTTCTTTTGTTTTTAGGTAAGTTTCAAAATCAAATCAATCTGCGGTCTGCACTCAGAAAAATATTATAGTAAAATTTGCGATAATACGGTGAGTACCTGTAATACAGTTAAAAAATGAGCATAAGGCACTGGAAAGCTAACCATAATTTATTGTTACTCGCAATTATTAAAATTTTATTCAATCTTTTCAAAAACAAATTCCTAATTCAATAATGTTTTAAATGGCTTGATGCCGATTCGATTCTGATTCCGATTAAGATTTAATCAAACTCGCTAGTGCCAGGTGATAACACTTTAAATTAGTGCCTAACTTTCCTTAATGGGAATAGTTCCTTAATGGCGCTGAATTAAATTATTCTTGAGTATTTAAAACGAAAACTCCGCGTTCACCTCCAAGGTAAATTTCTTTTGTTTTTAGATTTTCTCTGAAATAGTGAACGTCTCCAACATACACTTCCGAGTTGTGTTTTGTGGGAACACCTGAATTCAACGGGATAGAAAAATAATAATTATAAATATGAACCCAAACCACGTTCGAACTATCCCCGTAAAACCAATTAATACCATAAACCGGAGTTTTAAACAACTCCCGCACTTCCGTTTCATTATTTCTTATCCACACTAACTCAGTACGACTTTTCCCGAAAAATAAATTACCATTTACATCTGATTTAAGATAATACCAACCATAAGGCTCGACCGGTAAAATCCCATCAATCTTTTTGATTTTCGCATCAGAATCGACAAAATATAAATATGAATCAGTAGTTTTATCATTCATATTAGCTACGAAAAAAGTTTTGTCTCTCGTCACTTCAAAAGTATTGTAAACCACATGCATATAGTATTCTGACAAAATGGATTCGACTGATCCATCTCTAATCACTTTGATTTCGCCTTTGTCCCACTTTCCAGGAGAATAACGTGAAAGACTAAATATTACGTTATTATGTGAATCGGTCGCTGAGTTGTATGTAATCGATTGATTAGCATTGATTATATCTCCTTTTAATTCTTCTACTACGGTTGCGAATGGTACAGGTTGATGTTTTGATGCTGAGGTGATGACAACTACTCCCGGAGGAATCATTAATCGAGTATCACACCATCTTACCAAATATATATTCCCTTGATGATCCACGGTGGCTTCGTTCCCGCTGAAATAACATGATTCCAAATTTTTGACAGCAATCGGAGTGTTCAGATTTGATTTTAGCATGACGATTCCGGTAAACACGTTGAAAATGATGTTGTCTTCTTCGTCGATTATAAAATTGTTAAATCGGTTAATGTAATATTCTCCTGGATATTGGTAGATTAATTTAAGTTCTTCGGAATTTGGTGTGAGCAGATAAATTGAGTCTGTCGTGTTTGTGGCGAAGACATAGATGTTGTCTTTGCTATTCTTGACCATGTAGTAAATCCTGGTGAAGTTTGTTTGAAGAACGATCGTTTTGTTCGTATCGATTTTGTAGAATCTGTAATCTGTTGAATCGTCTGGATCTCCCAATAAAGTTGCTGCGTAACAATTGAAGTTGGAATCGCATTCCAAATTTATAACTTGCCCGACGATTTCGGAGATTTGAGTTAATTCAAAAGCACGAACGTGTAGCGAGAAAATTGAGAGTAAAATGAATGTAATCATTTTGTGGAAAGTTCTGCGGGCTTACTGAACGCGAATATTTACTCTTTGTTAATTGTTCTTACTTATATTTTCATTTTAAGTGTGTTTTGAACTTTGGTGACAGATCATTTTGATAAAGCATCTTGAAAGATTGAATGAATGAATGAATGAATGATAAGATAATGATAATTTATTTTTACGTTTGTTTTATGAACGGTGTATAATTTATATTGACTCGATTTTTAAGAAATAAGGAGTATTGTTTCTTTTTGCGAAAAAAATAGAGATTTGCGCTGAAAGGGCAAAAAAAATTATGTAAGCCGTGCTTTGCACGGTAGTTTAGTCAGCGTTTTAGGAAGGTTTGTAATTTACTTTCATCCACAAGTTAAATTCGTATATTTCGTCCCGTGAAAAAAAGGAAATACATTTGAATCATGTCCTCTGAAGAAAATCTTTAATTTGCGAAATCAGCATCAGTGTTTATTACATCTTCTGCGTAATCATCATTATAGCTGTTATGTCATCTCTGAGATTATCATCAGAAAAATCTTTTTCTGAAGGCTTCTTCTTCTTTGAGCTCGTATTTCTAACCTTACTTTGTTCTTTTTCACTTACAATTTTTAAAACTTCTTCGGCGGAAATACTTTTACTTGCTAAACATTTAATTTTACTAGGAAAATGAGCTTTATCATTTTGCGAAAGCTTGATAGGATGATAAGAGAAAAGCAAATTTTTAACTGTTAATTATATTTTGAAGTGATAAGTTATTTATATTTCTGTATTTCAGAACTAGAACGTCGATTTTGAAAACCCCAAAATTGCCGATTTTCACAAGGTAAACACTAAAAATCGCCATTTTGAGATTTTCAAATTCGACCTTCTAGCTTTGAGGTACAGATTTACTCGATAAAAATGCGAAAAAATTAAAGCAACTGGTATCTTAAAAAGGAGAAAAGAAGTCTTCATCCTGCAGGATTCCTGTAAAGGAAATAAATCAACCTTCTGGATTTAAAATATAAAGTCCATCTCCACTTCCGAGATATATTTCTTTTGTTTTTAAATTCTCTATGAAAAAGCCTGCTGACCCAACATCCACTTTATCTTCCGGATATGTGACTGGCTCTCCCGAATACAGCGGAATAGCATGATAGTTACCAAATGTTTGGACCCAGAGTACATCTGAACTATCCACAAAATACCAATCAATATAATTTTCAGTTTGAAATATCTGACGCACTTCTGTTTCATTATTTCTTATCCACATTAATTGTGTATAATCATTATTAAAAAATAAATTACCATTTTTATCTGATGAAAGATAATTACCAGAACTATATGTAATGTGTAATAATGCATCGATCTTATTGATTTTCGCTTGTGAATCGATAAAGTGTAAATAATATTTACTCGCACTTCCATCACTTAAACGCATGTTAGCAATGAAAAAAGTTCTATCTTTTGCCACTTCCGAATTGCCATAATCTACATTTATATTATATTCGGAGAAAATCAACTCGGCCGATCTATTTCTTAACACTAGGACGTCGGCCTTGTTCCAAACAGAAGCCTTAAGTGATTCCGACCGAAAAAATATTACATTATTTTGTGAATCTGCTACGAAGTGAAGAAGTGCATACGAAATTGTCGTGTCTACATCGAATCCTTCATATAATTCTTCTAAAACTGTTACATAAGGTACAGGTTGATGTTTCGCTTCGGATGTGATGGCAACTATGCTGTAAGGAGGCAAATCAGAATCACACCATTTAATAAAATATATATTTCCTTGAAGGTCCACGGTTGAGCTTAGAGCCGTGAAAAAGCACGAATCTGTATTTCGGATTGCTATTGGAGTGTTCAGATTCGGTTTTAACATATTGGTTCCTTCGAACGTATTGAACAGTATGTTGTCTTCTTCGTCGATTAAGTAACTATAGTAGTAATTAATATTGTTTGCTCCCGGATATTCGTGAATTAATTTTAGGTCGTTTGAGTTTGGTGTAAGTAGCCATATTGAATCCACTGTGTCTGTTGCGAAAAGGTAAACGTTGTCTTTACTGTTCTTGATTAAGTGATGGATCATGGTGAAGTTTTTTTGAAGCACGATTGTTTTGTTTGAATCCATTTTGTAGAATCGATAGTCTGTTGATTCCACAAATGTTGTTGCGTAACAGTTGAAATCGGAATCGCATTCTAATTCGGTAACTTGTCCTACGATTTCGGTGATTTGAGATATTTGAAAAGCACTTACGTGTAGCGAGAATATCGCGAGGATAATAAATTTGATCATTTTGAAGAAAATTCTGCGGACTTTCTAAACTTGAATGTGTGATTTTGTTTGTTTTTGCTGTTTATATATTTTGATTTTGAGTGAATGAATACAAAGGAAAAGTTTAGGTGATAAGATTAAAAAAAATGAATTGTTTTAAGTAGATTTCGAATTAGATCATGATAAGTTTATTATTTTGTGTTTTTCTAAGATTTTGATTGCGAAAAAACGGAAATATGACAAGTGTCGTAAAAAGGGCTAAGAGGCATTATATTTATGTTGGGCACTTACAAAGGAAAGTTTAATAAAAAAAATTTTTAAATTTATTTTTTATTTTTTGCAAAAATTGACATTACAACTTTTTAAGTATGTATAATCCATTACCAGACGTGATAAACATTTCATTCGTTAATTTATTTTCTTTCATTATCGGATTAGAACCAACAGGCAAAGTATAAAGCCAAACTGCAGCTTCGGTATTATTTCGAATGATGTATAAATCTTTGGCTAAAATCCATAAATTATCCAGCGTGTCCATGTAGACATGGGATATGCTTTCATCACTAGGGACATCAATATTCATACTTTCTGTTTCGTTATTTTTCAAAATCGTTACCGATTTCTGATGGCCGAAAAAAACATTTTGATTTTTGTCATATGCACATTGAGAAGAATTTATTGGCGGGTTCGTAAAAACATCCTTAATTGCGACTACTTCATCATCTTGAGTAATAAAATAAATGTTCACAAATTTTTCAAGTTTTTCACTGGTTAAAAAGAGCCTGTTGTTGGTTTCGCAAAGAATTTGATAAACGGAATCGTATTCTGTGTGCAAAATTTTTTCTTCGGTGTTATTTAGTTTTTTTATCGTTGCCTTTACATTGTTTTCGTTGTTGTAACAATAAGTATTATCATTCCCGCATCGGTTAAACCAATCGTCATTATAAGCTCTTTGAGAGCTTGAATAAATATATTTCCCAAAATTTCCATGATAGATCCGTCCGTGTGCTATTTCTATCGGGTAAAATTCTTTACCTTCCATGTTTACTTCCTTTGCAAATGGAGCCGGCTGATTTTTTGATTCGTTTGTAATAACGACGGTTTTCCAGTTTTGATGGCCATGAACCCTTAAATAAACGTCACCGGAGTCGTCGATCGAATGATGAGAAAAATAATCGAAAAGCAAGTTTGTAATCGCCACAACAGTATTTGTTTGGCGCTTTAGCATTGACACCCCGTATTTTGTATTAAAAAAAATGTTTCCATCATTATCTAAAAATGAATTCATCCAATCTGGTGTAGCAAATACCGTTAACTTTTTAAAATATTCCGAATTTTTTTCTAAAGCCCAAATATTAACGTATTTCTCTGTGTTATCATAAGATAATACGTAAACATCATTCTCTTTATTAATCAGCACACTAGCAACTTTATAAAAATTTTTGGTAAGCTCAATGTTTTTCTCTTCGTCTATTTCGTAAAACCAGTCGCTGTTGTTAATATTACTGACTATGTACGAATTTTTGAAGTCCGAATCAAAATCTATTAATTTAATTTCTCCTTCAATCTTTGAAATTTTTTTAATTTGAAATGATAAAACACTGAACCAAATTATTGTCAACAAAAAAAGAAATAAAGTAGCTCTCATCTTTTTTTTTGCGTTTTTTCACACATGAATCACACTAGTACAAAAGCAAAAGATTATTATTAAATATGAATGGTGCTTTCTCGTTTTTATGTGTTTAAAAACATATTTATCAGCTTTAAATTTATTAAGATGGCTAAATTTCAAAACGTGCCATTTTTTTTTAAAAAAAAAGATAACTCTCGAGTGTGTTAATGTATTGAGATAGGACTATAACATTTATAGTTCAATATGCTTTTGTATGCATTTGCTGACGGTTAGAATAATTGAAGTCATATGATTGTGACTAATTCAGAAATGAAGAAGAGTCATCTATTTATTGATCCGATAAGAAAGCATGTGATCTTTAGTTTTGTTGGCACATCCCACGGCTCATGTGACAGTCTGTCCTGCTGGCCGACTGAAGCTACTTAAGCTACTCAACGAAATTTTGGGCGAGGCTAATAAATTATTGAACTATTCGAAAAATTTATTTTATTTCTTACAAACAAACAATCCATTTTTAGACGCTACGAATACTTCATTCGTTAACCTATTTTCTTTCGTCGCTGAAATGGAATCAATATCCGATAACGAATACAATTTCGTTGGTTTTTGATTATTATTCTTAATAACATACAAATCTTTAGTAAAAACCCATAGATCATCGTATTTATCAACCAAAATCGATACGATATCCTCATCGCTTGGAACATCAATTTTAATACCTTCCCTTTCTTTATTTTTAACCAAAATCACAGATTTCTCAACACTGATAAAAGCACTAGGAGGAACTGAGCCAGTCGCACATTGCGTGGAATTAACCAAACCACTCGAAAAAATTTCTTTAAGCGCCAAAACTTCATTGTCTTTACTAATAAAATAAATATTGAAAAATTTGTCTTTTTCACTTATTAAAAATAATCGCTGATCTGTTTCGCAGAGGATTTTGTAAGTTGTGCCGTATTCTAAAAGTAATAATCTTCGTGTGGGTTCGTCTACTCTCGTGAAATGAGTTCTGGTTTTGCTGAGTGTGGAGATTGAGTATGTGCCAAATTTCCCAACGTGCATTTTGTCAGCGAAGAGATATTGAGCATGTGGTGGCAGCCTCAAGGAATTACTCGTCCAATTGGTGGATCCATCCTCAGGTTGTTGAATTGCGTCACCGTAAGGAACGTATTGATTTTTAGCTGTGCTGTTTATCACCATTTTTACGGACTCGGGATATCTTCTAGTGTAAAATGCCATGTACACATCGTTTTTATTAACAACGTAATCAAAATAACCTCTCTCTGGCAAATTCTGAATCCCGAGAACAATATTCTGACGCGGTTTGAGGATTGCGGTTCCTTCTTTTGTGTTGAAGAATATATTGTCTTCGTTGTCTTTAAACGCGTTGATTTTCTCTAATATCGGAAGCGAGAACATTGAGATTTTTCTGAACGTGTTGGTGTTCGAGTGTAAGATCCAAATTGTGATGTCGGATTCGTTTTCATCGTAATCAAAGACGTAGACGTCGTTGTCTCGATTTAGGAAAATTTTAGATACTTTGTAGAAATCTTTAGTGAGGACAACGTTTTTTTTACTGTCGAGTTTGTAAAACCGTTCGCTTCTTTTGTAGCTGCTGAGGACGCTGAGAACGTAGGAATTGGTGTAAGTCGAATCGAAGTTTATGAATTTGACACTTCCCTCGACGCCTTCGACTTTGGTCGGGTTTGATGAAACCGAAGTTAGACCGATGATTGTTGTTAATGAAAATAGTAAGGTTTTCATTTTGTCGTTTTTAGCACTTCACGGTTTTGTGTTTACATTAATTTCGGGAGCAAGGTCAACACATAATTAGCGCGCGAACGTGTTCAAGAATTCACTTTCGAAAGGATTGTTTCGATTTTAGCGCGATTTTCGAAAAATTGAAATTGTAGTTGTCTGCCGAAATTTGTAATGAACGTTTGAACTTGTTATACATAAGACTGATGCGTATATATTCTTAATTCCGTTTTACTTAGCAAAAATTTGATTCAATATGAAGGTCTTTAGTTTATTTACATAATGTAAACTGTCTTTACATTTGCATTTGCAAATCGTTTTTTTTTTTTTTTTTTTGTAAATTAGGCGCGATTTTACCTACTTACCTGTATTTATGAGTTTTAGATAATAATCCAGGAAAATAAGAACTTTTGATCGAAAAATTGACTTTAGGGTCGATTGTGCCCTAAATTCTAGTTTTTGGAAGATATTTTTTAAAATACGAGTTAAATCAGAAAACCAGCCGGTGGAAATATGAAAGCAAAAAATTCTCTGGAGGAAAGATAAAAATAATTCATTTAAATTTCGAAAAATAAATTTTACTTTTTGCTGACAAATAATCCATTTTCGGCCCCGATGTTACGGTGACGTCATTGACTGGCGACTAATAGGAGGGAGCCTGGATAGTTTAATGCGAATAGGATATGGCGTCTACTTCCTTTGATTTTAAATTAAAACAGACTATTAGTATTATTTATTGTATATTTGAATTATAGATTTGTAAAAAGTAGACTGAAAAATCAGAGTGGTGGAGTATTATTTATTACAAACTGTCGGGAATCCCTCCATGTTCCGACGTTCGAGAAGAAACAAGTGCATGTTAATAAACAAAAATGTGTGTAATGGCGATTTGTAAATAAAGTCAAAATATGAAAGAAATTACGTTGTTTTCGTAATAAATGGCATCCCTTGTAAATAAGAACAACAAAAGGAATTGATACTATGTGGATTATAATGTGGATTATTGGAAATTAATGTGGATCATATAAGAAATATTGTGGATGATTTCGAGGGTTAATGTTATTATGGATTTGTTACGCGGTATAATGAAGAAATGTGGAATGTATAGGCTAAGTTGCTGCCAAAAGGATTACGGACTAAGGTGCTGGGTAAGGTGCCAAAAGGATTTCAGGCTAAGTTGCTGCCAAGAGGATTTCAGGCTAAGTTGCTGCCAAGAGGATTACAGGAGGATGTCGGGAATCCCTCCATGTTCCGACGTTCGAGAAGAAACAAGTGCATGTTTAATAAAAAAGAATGTGTAATGGCGATTTGTAAATAAAGTCAAAATATGAAAGAAATTACGTTGTTTTCGTAATAACAAACATTAGGGTTGCAATATTTAGAATTATTGAACAACAATATGCCTGACAAATTTTAATAGTGTTACTTAGTTGAAAATCAGAAGTTCAGTAAAACGTATAGTCCATCCCAGCTTCCAATATATATGTCCCCGAATGCTTCTTCCATGGCAGTTATAACAGTTAAATGACTACCCTGATACCCAACTGTTCCCCATGATGGATCTGTTGGAATACGGTAATAATAATCATCAGAGCCAACAGCCCAAACCGCTCCAGAACTTTCCAAACAAATATTGAGGACGCTAACTTCGTTTTGAGTTTTGAATAATGACACAACTTCCGTTTCGTTGCTTCTCAACATCAACACATCACTATAATCGTTATCAATGAAGTAAATATTACCATATTCATCTGACGTAAGTTGATGTCTACTAAGATACAAACTATAGTCGAAAGTTCTGTTAACCTTATACAAAACGCCATCTTCATCTATGTAGTAGAGATAACAAACGAAATCGATTACAGTTAATTGAGGATTGCCGGCAAGGAAGTAAGTCCTGTTGCCAGCCGCGTAGAAATTGTAATGGCTTAAGTCATTTTCTGACACAACTACTTCGAACGTTCCATTTTTAAGTATTTTTACTGTTCCGCTGGAATTGAAATATTGAACACTGAATAATATATTCCCTTGAGAGTCTTTACCGATTTCGTAGGATTTTTTTCCAACTTCGTTTGGATCCCATAATCCTTCAACAAGTTCTGCGGAAGGTACTGGTTGATGTTTTCTCTCGGATGTAATGACAAATACCTCAGACTCATCTTGATACAATTTCATTTCCGCTAAATATATATTGCCTTGATCGTCTACTACAGTGTTAGCTGGTTTGAAGTAATATGATTCCAAATATTTAACGGCTACTGGGAATTGTTCACCAGATCTCAGCATCACGATTCCGTCTTTCGTGTTGAATAAAAGGTTGTCTTCATCGTCGACGAAAGCTTCTCCCGTGAGGTAGCCAGTGCTTGGATATTTGAAAATGGTTTGAAGTTCGTTGGAATTTGCTTCTACTAAATAGATTGAATCGACTGTGTCGCTTCCGAAGATGTATACGTCGTCTTTGCTGTTCATTACCATATCAAAAATCATAGTGAAGTTTACTTGCAGCGTTGCACCTCTGTTTGCGTTTAGTTTGTAGTATCGGTAATAATCACCGGCTTCGTAGTTGTATAAAGAACAGTTCCAGCGGTGAGAATCTAATTTCATATTCATCACAGCTCCGACGACGTCGGTGACTTTCTGGATTTCAAAAGCACTTACTGATAACGAAAAAAATAATATCAAAATGAGTTTAATCATCTTGTTAGTAGCAGCGTACAAATTATTTAACACGAGTGACTGTTTTAGTGGATGTTGCTGATATTTTATATACTATAAGTAAAAAACGATTTTAATCTTAGTTTTATTCATTAATTGATAGTTTTTGATGTAAATTGATTAAATGCAGCAGAATGTTATCGATAGTCTAGAGGTTAATATTGACGGGATAACCCGTTAAGTACCAATTGAATATTTTCTAGGAATGGATAATTTTGCTGGCGGGGAAGAATTTGATGTACGTTTTCATTCATTCTTCTGTCTTCATTCATTCTTTTAAATATATTATCAAAGCAGCCGAGATTGAATTTTCGTATCTTGAATCTCTCGTCATGTCACGAGTGACAATGATATCAACAGGACGGTTGCTGCTCAGATCCAGAGTGGCCATTTGCTTTGGGCCATATTCTCCGCAGTAGAGTCCTCTCGGTCCAAGCAAAGTTCACCGTATATAATGCAGTCTTCCGCCCTACGGTCACTTCTGGCGGTGAATCATAGAACCTGACCGTTATTGGTCTTTGAAAATAGGTGCTGTGTCGAATTTTTGGGGCCAAGAGAGATTCGGTGACGAGGTTTTTAAGGATGCGCTCGAATGAAGAGATCTGTTGGCTCGCGGACAGCCCCTGATCATTGGTACGATCAAGGCAAGTCGGCCATGTAGCGAGAGCCCCAGTCTCGCAGGTCCTTCATGGGCGACCTACAAGTCCAAGACCTCGAGTATACCGCGGGTTCAAGACAATGTATCGAAGGATGTAGGCCGCTGACTTGATCAGGAAAATGGATCGCTGAGTTTTGCCACCGCTGCAAGTAGCTCACTTTGGGTGTCTGACCGACCAGGAAAGGTTATCGGTCTTTGAAAATTAGATACTGTGTCGAATTTTTGGGGCCAAGAGAGATCCAACGACAGGGTTTTTAAGTATGCGCTCGAATGAAGAGATTTGTTGGCTCACGGACAGCCGCTGATCATTGTTACGATCAAGGTAAGTCGGTCATGTAGCGGGAGCCCCAGTCTCGGACGAGAAGGCAGGCCCTTCGTGGGGGACCTAGAAGTCCAAGACCTCGAGTAGACCGCGGGTTCATTGGGAAGACAATGTATCGAAGGATGTGGGCCGCTGACGCGATCAGGAAAAAGGGTCGCCGAGTTTTCCCACCGCTGCAAACAAGCCACTTTGGGTGGGACCGAAAATTGGTCAGCGCACAGGTCTAGGTCGATTAAGAGTTCCCGACTGTCGCGCCACCTGTCAAGATAAAGCCCCTAGAAGGCGATAAAGATTTAGACTCTGTAAACCCGGAGACAGAGAAAATCAAACTTATCAACCTAGAGCAAAAAGGGATCGCTTCTTGTATAATCGACCTTACAAAAGCTGTGTTCAGATTATGGAATTATTGTATGGAACTTTGCTTGAAAAATCTTACGACTTCCATCAATAAATTTCTTTATTTTTACAAAAAATTACAAAAATACAATTTCATGTTCCTGAAAATTTGGCATCATACACATCAGTGGCACCAGCTGATGTGGGTCCATTGCTGTTCCGTTCAAATTGCTGACTTTGCCCTTCATTTTGTTATGACTGCAAAACGAAAAGTCCTTCCCTACTTGCCACGTATATTTCTCCCGTTTTCATATTTTCTTTGATAACCTGTACGTTCCCAACAGATCTATCAACATATTCATCAAAATTCCCAGAATCAAAAGGAATGTTATAGTAGACACCGTAACAAATTACCCATACAACATCGGATGAATCCACAAAAATCCCAGAAATCTCATAATCACTTTTAAACAATTCAAAAATTTCCGTTCCATCGTTCCATATAAACAAAACTTCGTTATTATTATTAACAAAGAAAATATTATCATTCATGTCGGATACAGATTTCGTCTGCGCGTTCCAAAAAGTAAGATCGAAAATTCTGTCAACTCTATTGACTTTAGCGTCTGCATCAATAAAGTAAAGCGAACAAGTAAAGGTGTTTGTGTCTTCTGGAAAAGGATCAGCAGCGATGAGGAATGTCCTGTTTTTGGTCTCAGGTAACAGATAGTGATGTATACGATATTGGGACAAAATCACATCAACAGACCCGTTTCTTAATACTTTAACTTTGCCACTGTAGTCAAAGTTTTGGTCGCTGATTATTACGTTATTGTTGGAATCCGTTCGGATTTCATACGCTCTTGATCCTTCATCTTTTAGCTCTTCTACTACGGTTGCATATGGAACCGGTTGATGTTTTGCAGTTGATGTAATAACAACGATGTCTGCAAGACCTCTGTCAAGCATTCTTGAGAGGTAGATGTTGCCATCTTGATCTGTTGTTGTACTTATAGCGTAAAAATAATAAGAATTTAAATTTTCGATTGCTATCGGAATGTTTAGATCAGGTTTCAACATTACGATCCCGTTTATGGTGTTGATGAGTATATTGTCTTCTTCGTCGATGAATGATCCTTGTGTTGTAATATAATTCAGACTTGGGTATTTGAAAATTGGGTGAAGCTCTTCTGTATTAGCTTTGAGCAGCCAGATTGTGTCAACTACATCACCGCCGAAGATGTATACATCATCTTTGCTGTTGATTACTATGTCGTAGACAGTGAGGTTGAGTTGGACCACCACGTTTTTGTCAGAATCAAGTTTGATGAATTGATTATTGAAACCTTCGATTGAAACAAAGCAATTGGAGTTTGAATCGAATTTGAAATCGTAATTACCCTCGACGTCGATTATTTGCGTTATGTTAAATGCACTAGCTGATAGTGATAAGAAAATGAATAAAATAAACCTGATCATTTTGGTTAAGTAATGATTTTGTTTGACGCGAATACTAATTTGTTGATTGTGATTGTCATTATATATATACCGTGGAAAGTGATATTCATCTTTGATTTGTCCGATTTTTTGAATGGATAAGTGGAAGAATTTCGATTTTTTGTTGCGATGTGCTAAAATAATAGAATGCGATTGAAAAGATAATGATAATATTAGAAAAGATAAGAAAGTATCAAGTGTCTAATAGCGGAATTACTCTTGTATCCTCTTAGCAACGGTCGCAAAAAATATTCTCGAAATTCTTATATTGTATTTTTTTTTGCAGGAAGGAAAAGGGCTTATGCAAAGATGTACTAAAGAGGAGCAAATACTAAAGTTGCAAATGGGGAGAACTAATGGAACCGTCGCCATCACAAAAACTTGGGAAATTACAATGGCTGCAGAATCCAAGACTAAGAATTTGAGAGAAGTGAAGAGAATGCCAAAATTGGCTTAGGTAAGTTGTGAAAACAAAATATTTATATCATCAACGATAAGATAACTGGCGACAAAAGAAAGTGGAAAGACCATCTAGCACGTATGGAAGAATTTAGAATCCCTAAAGGTGGCGTTTGCATACGAAGAAAGGGGAAGATTGGTGGGTCGTCCTAAAAACCGTTGGAAGGAAAATTAAACTTATAAAATTTCTTTGAAGACACAATAAGTTTTAGAGTAGTTGACTCACATTCAATAGGTCCCCTGGTTCGAGTCTTGCTCGCGCTGAACAGAGGGCTGCCTCAAATAGCCAACATCTGCACTTCTGAGTGGCAAATAGAATATAGAATTGACAAATTAGACTAGACTTAGACAAAAACTTGAGTATATTTAAAAAAAAAAAATAAAGAATGAACTGAAAAAATTCTCACTGTCTCACTCAAAAGTTCTCAAGTCCTGAACGTTTCACTTGTTAATAGAAAATTTGATATGAGCGATCGTTTTGTCCTTATCGTACTCGCGATAGGTCAAGATATTTTTCTTAATATTTATCAAACAAAAATGTACGGAAGCCCTGAAAGGTCACACAGTTTGACGATTATTTACTGCTAGTCGTACAACTGACACTGCTAGTTGAGCAGTGTCAGTTCATCAACTGGCAGCGTCAGTTCATCAACTGGCAGTCAGTGACTGTCAGTTGATCAGCTGACACTTCTAGTTGATGAACTGACACTGCTAGTAGAACAACAGGCAACTTGAAAGTATGTTATTGTCACTTGATGAACTAGCAGTGTCAGTTGATCAACTGGTAGTGTCAGTTGTACGACTAGCAGTAAACAACCGGCAAACTGTGTGACCCTTCAGGGCTTCCGTAAAAATGATATCTCATCATCCGAATTAATTATTAGTACAGACAAAGACGCCCTTATAAGCACTTATAAAAATTTCACCGGTTCCCTTCTTCATTTTCAACTGAAGCGGCTGTGATTCCGTGAGCATGTTCCCAGACACCAAAACTGCTTCTTCTGTATTCTTCAAAACAACAAACAACTCCCCTGCTAATATCCATAAATTATCACTTTCATCCACCATTAGCGAAGTTGTTTCCTCCGTCGCTGGTATCTTAATCCTCCTCAATTTAACTTCATCAGCTCTTAGCAGCAGTACTTGATACTCTGTATCATTTTCCGTCTCTGTATAAGCAATAAACGCATTCCCATTTTTATCAGTCGCGTAAATCCCATTAGCACGCGTGATCGATGATTTTAAATTTTCCTCTATTTTCACTACTTCGCCATCTTTAGTTAAAAAATAGATGTGGTAAGATTTGGGGATTGTTGCGTCTGACCCGAGAAAGATAAACCGTTCGCTCGTGCCTTCGTAGAATGTGTAATTAACATTATATTGAGAAAGAACTACTCTGGATGATGCTTGCACCGACGTTTTATTGTTGAAATATTCACAAATCACCACGCTGTCGTTGGTCCAGTATTTGAAATTGTCAATTGTTCCGTCTAAGGAGGCAAGCTGTCCGCTTATTACGTTTTTGTCCTTTTCAGTCACGACAGCCAGTGAATTTTTAGAAATTTTGCTGTTAGCTAGAAAAATGTTGCCGGAAAGATCCATGTGTTTATCAAACCTCCAATTTTCTAGATTGGTGATTGCCATTGGAATATTCTGTCCAGGACGTAAGAAAGCAACTCCGGATTCGGTATTGAAAAATATATAATCATCAGAGTCGATGAAAAATGGCGGATAGTTGAACGTCTGATCGAAGAAAAATTTGAAGAGAAATATGGCTTCGTTGGAATCTGATCTTAATAGATGAACGCAATACTGACCGTGGTCGGGTTGGCTTTCGCTGCTGAAGATGTACACGTCGTTGTTTTTGTTGATTAGAATTTTCCATATCAGGTAAAAATCTTGAGTGAGGGTAATCGTGTTGTTGTTGTCTAGTTTGTAGAGGCGGTCGTAGCCATCTGCACCCCCTGAACGTGTGGCGACGTAAGTGGTTGAGTTGTAGTCGAATTCGATTTGTTTGACATAGCTTATGCCTTCTATCCCGGGTATTTGTGTAATTTCGTAAGCACTAAGTGAAGTAATAAAAGAAAACGCGAGTATGAGTTTCATGGTTTCTACTCTTGAACGTATCACTTGTTAATGAAAGATACGAGTGTTTAGATCTGATCGTATCGCGAAAAATAGCGATGTTTTTTTTAAAAATTGAAATTCTTGGAAGTAGAAGAATGATTTCTTAAGCGGAAGCATGAAGTATTTTTTATCTCGAGTGATAAGATCTGTCAAATAATAATCGAATCAATTTTTTTGTTTGATAAGATTTTGAGTGTAAGTTAAGAGTAGCCCAGAGATTTAGTGCCGGATCTAGCTAAGTATGATCCCTAGGCAAATTCAGTTTGCAACGAAAGTAGCTTAAAAGGAGAATTTTTCTGCATCACATATTAGTGCAACCATCACCATCACCATCGTCACTGAATACTTCATGGCATCACAAAAGAGTCACAGAATACCTTATGGTGCCACAGAAGAGTCATAGAATAAAACTGATCTTTTTTTTTCATTTTCAGTTAAATACGAGATCGAGTAAGTAATAAATGCATTTTTTCTATTAAATTTTCAAGTTTCATAAATCAAAATCAACAAACACACATTCAAATTTTTCACCGCCATTGCCGTTAGCTCGACTTACACTAGTTCGCCATCTGCCGCTGAAAAAATTAACTACCAAAAAGAAAATCCCCAGGTTTATTGTCAAAATAGGAAAAGAAGAACTCTCAAAAATTATTTAAACTGTTTTATATTAGAAGCAAAAAAAGACATGGTTTTTTATTTTACTCGTTTGTGCAAAGAAATAGTCCATTATCAGCTGCAATAAATACTTCACTAGTACTTTTTATTTTCAGTTGAGAACTCGCTGATGTCGTAATTTGCGACTCCGAGATTTTAATGGCATACTCTACATTTTTTAAAATTATGTACAAATCCCCGGTTAACACCCACAGATTATCATCTTTATCTACAGCCAATGAAACTACGTATCGTCCAAGCGATATGTTAATTTTCGTAAACGTATTTCCAGTCGATTTTAGAAAAAGAATTTGCGACTCCGCGTCTCCTTCCGTTTTATAAGAAGCAAGAAAAAAATTCCCAGATTTATCAACCGCGTGCTGGCCACCTTTGTAAATCGCCGTTGAATTCAAACTTTCGTCAATTTTAACTACTTCACCTGTCCGTTGATTATAATAATGAAGATGGGAGATTGAGGAATCGATGAAATTTCGGCCAATCCAAAAAAGTCGGCTGCTCGTGCCGTTTAATACAGTGTGGTTCACATATTGTTGAGCTACTAAACCTTTTAGTGAGATTTCGAGATAAGTTACTGTTGATACATTGCTAGTACTGTACCCAGAGAAAACTATTCCATTATTCCAGCTTATTAATCCATTTGTGAATCGAATTCCAGTCGCGATGATCGTTCCGCTGGGGATCAGTTCCAATTTCGAATTGTTTCTTACGATTACTAAAGAATCATCCGCTGTTTTATTATTCGCAAGATACATGTTCCCATAACCATCTTCAGCGTGTAGATTGAAGCTAAATTCCCTTAAACCAGACACAGCAATCGGAATGTTTTGATTGGTTTTGAGGATTGACACGCCCGAGTATGTGTTGAAGAAAATATTGTCATCTTTATCTATGAAATAACTTGGATCCCAGTATGAGACTTTTGAATAATATTTAAATAAGAGCTCTAGCGTGTTTGAACCTGCTTTTAGCCGCCTTACAGATATTTGGTTTAAGTTAAACTCTTCTGTACTGTCACTACTAAAGATGAAGACATCGTCCTGCTTGTTGACTAATATTTTCCAGATGAAGTGAATAGTTTGTGTCAAAATTTTATTATTGTTACTATCAAATTTGTATAAGTTATCATCAGAACTATTATACGCGACTATGTAAGTGTTTTGTTTTGAGTCGAATTCAATTTGCCGAACTGTTCCCGTAATCCCGTTCAGTTGACGGATCGTGTAAGCGCTTACAGCGAGAATATTGATCACTATGAATATAAGAACCTTCATGGCGGTTACCGACTTTTGACGAATGATGATTCTTAGCTCGAGATTGGTTGTATTTATATGAATTTTGATAATAGTAATTTTGAAGTATATTCTGATAAAACACAATTGCAGGTATTTTTAAATATTGCATCAACCCAGACTTTGTTCATTTTTTTTAAAATTATCAGTTTTCAAGGATAAAATATTAAAAAAAGAAGAAAAAATTTTAAAAATCGTTTTAATCTAATCTCTTAAGAAATTCGCACTGGGAACGAACTATAGATGGCAGTTCGATCGCGCCATCATGGCTGCCATTATAAGGATAAACAACATTGTCATATATATTCATAATAGCGTTTTTAATTTTTTTTCCGTTTAATACTCATTAATTTTTTTATTTGGTTCACAGAAAAAACCCTTAAAACATTATACACATTCTATTGGGTCATCTATTTGATGTGACATCTGTTTTTTAGTAATTAAAACTGGTAAATCTAACACTGATGTGAAATCTTCGAGCTTCCTTCTGAGGATTGCAATCTTATATGCTGTGTTTGTGAATCTTATATGCTGTGTTTGGTTCATTTTTAAGGGGGGTTTTAATTCTGGATTTTGCTTCTTAGCTATTTAAGAAGTTGCCTTTAAGGGCAAAGGATTTTTATTAGAAAGAGAGGCCTCATCTATGCAAATCCTATAACAGTCTATGATGTGTTCCTGTGATCTAGAGGAAATCAAATCGCTTACTCCAGAGAAATGATTCTCTTACATTAAAAAAGTCTTAATCCTTTGAAATAAGGTAGCATGTGTCATTGTAAATTCAATTTGGAACAATTTTTGTGCAAAGGAGTTTTATTATCTGCTATTCACAGCATTTTGAAGCAATGAGATTTGGTCTGCTGCACTCCGGCTGTACAGCCATCTCTTGAAATTATTATGCTGTGTCCTTTGCTTGCAAATGAGTAATGAGATAACACAGAAAGAATGATACCAACAACAAGATTTTAAGTGTATAAAGTTGCTATTATGGAAAGAATGAACCATGAGCCTCTATCTATCGAAGGTTTCTTAGAATTTCCACTGAAGTCTCGGCATAATCTCAATTTTCAATTAGATTCAGAGCCGATTCTGTACTTTTGTACTTTTCAAATATTTTGAAATATTGCACAAATTCAATTTTGGAAGTTATTTGATAAGACATTTTGAAGCAGAAGCTAAAACCATAAAAATATTTAAATTTTTAGCACAAAATATCATTCCTACAGGTATTTCTTATGTTCAGGTATACAAATTACACACTCAAACATAGTGCAGTTTTTTTCTGCATTTTCTCAGTGACTGGTCTGCTTTTTTTAAAAATCATTTTACAGGGGCATTGGTGAGAAAGTAATACCCCCATCAGGTAATTTAAAAGCTGCAAAATTGACTAAAAACTCTTTTTTAGAGCGGCATTTTTTCATTTCAACCATTGTTTACAATAGTGTTTATCCTTATTCCGATAGTTCACATGTAAGCCGCTTGAGAGCGCGTCACACGTTTCCCAGTGCGAATATGTTATCATCAACTAACCCGATTTTAAATATTATTTTCCTAACTCAGCTGACATTTTTTTAAAAAATATCTTACTATACAAGAAATGCAAAAGACTTGCCCGTCTCGACCTTTTTAAGGCCCTCAACGGGCAATTTGTCTTTTGCTTCACTTGTAAAGTAATATACTATTGTTGTAAGTTTCGTCGGGTCCTGTCTGATCTGTCTGATCTGATCTGTCTGATCAGCTGCGACCATTTATTTACTTTGCCATGAAATGGAGAGACGATGGCACCAAATGGTGACAAGGAATACTTTTTGAAAATCCAAATTAAGACATGAACTAGAGAAAAAAAACAGAATATCGATGCCCAGGCGATACCGAATATTTCCCATTTATTGAGCCCAGACTCTGAATCCTCCTTTTCCTCACAACAGGGTTTGTCGCTCAAAGTTTTGATTCCGCCATCATTCCTTACAATAGTTCCCAGTACAATTAATGATTGTTTTGAATCCTTTGTTATATTAGCCACTGAATTGTTATTTTTTAAAAAAATACTGCCATCTTTATCTTCCCAATGATCATCAAAAACAAATTTTTCTAAATTAACTATCCAGACGGGTTCGTTTTCATGAAATTTAAGAACTGCAACTCCTGATCTCGTATTGAAAAACACGTGGCCATCTTGGTCGACGAAATAGCTGGGATCTTTATATTTTCCTTTTGAATCGAATTTGAACAAGAAATCCAAATTATCTGAACCCGGTTTCAATCTCCATACTGATTGTTTTCCTTGGGCGTGGTCGAAAAAATCACTACTAAACACATAAACTTCATCTTCTTTATTGATTAGTATTTTCCAAATGTTTTTAAAGTCTCTGTTAAATACGATTTCATTTTTTTTATTGAATTTGTACAGTCGATCATTGTTTGAATATTTATCGTGGAAAAGAACAGCATAACAGTTTAACTGAGAATCAAATTTGATTTCTTTATCGAGATATTTTTCAACTGCTAAAACACTTAATACCACTAAACTTGAAACTGAAAACGCTAGAGAAAATTTCATGGTGATTGCTTGCCGGACTTGTAGCGAGTATCTGGTGCCACTGGTTTAAGTTTTGAAGCTTCTTGATAAAAACGATGAGGAAGAAATTTTTCTTGGAAATTTCATTAGTTAGGATTTTTTTTTTAGAAAAGTTAAACATAAGTAATCATGCAAAAAATGGACAACTATCTCAATTTTTTCCGTGTTGACTTAAGATATCTTAAATATTTTTTAAAATCAACCTCCTGACGTCAAACTTTTAAGGAAAATCATTCAAAAATTAAAGGAAACGTTTTAAAACTAAGGGAATAGCAATCAGGGGAGAACTGCTCACCTTCTCGCTCAGTCAGGTGTAGCTTCATCCGATTAAGGCATCATTGGGGACTTGAGAGGTCGGGGGGTGGCTTGAAATCAGGAAATGGACCGAAAATTTAAAATCCCTAACTATTAATTAGTCGAAATCGAGTCCCATATCAAATTTTCGGGTTTTCACGATTTTTCGGAAAGGCCGAATTTTTACAAAAAATTGCTAAAGTTGTTCCTTATAAAGTTAGGTATCTTCACACAAAAAATAAGAAAAATCGTAAGAGTCGTTTTTGTGAAAATCTTTGAAAATTCATTGTCTGGCCTTTTTTTGGCCCTGCCAAAGTTCTAAACTTGGCAGGATTGCCTTCAAATCACGAAATGGACCGAAAATTCGAAATCCCTGACCATTTTTCAGTCGAAGTCGAGTCCCAAGTTGGCATTTTTTGGATTTTGGAAAATGGTGGCGGAGGACTTATTTTTCTGCACTGGTTGTTCAGATATAATACAAAAAAGTTAAGCTGTAAAATTGATCTTATTAATCAACTAAACAAACGACAAGGCATCTGTAAATACAAACAAAATAACAAGTATCAAAATTATACCAATAACAATAAAAACCATTTGTGTTGTGCTGAGCCCAGAATCCTCAGGCCTATTAATTTTGTTGCTCGAGCTTTGTGTTATGTTAACCACATCATTTTCATGAGAAATAAAAGATCCTGTTACGGTTGACGATCGTTTCGATTCCTGTGTTATAACTGCCAACGAATTTCCCGCCGATTTACGATTATATAAATAAACATTTCCATCCTTGTCTTCCGCACAATCGTCATAGGTAAATTCTTCTAAATTTTTCACCCAAACAGGTATTTTGGTGAAAAATGGTCTCTTTTTAAACGGTTTTATAACTGCAACGCCCCGATCACTATTAAAAAATATATACCCATCTCGATCGATGAAATAACTTGAATCGTTATATTTTCCTTTTGAATCAAATTTAAACAAGATATTGTATTTGGTCCATGAAAGGGCCCATGTGTTTGAATTTGGTTTTAAATACCTTACTGTTTGCCTCCCTTGCGCATGGTCGAGAGGATCACTGCTAAATATATAAAGTTCATCTTCTTTATTAATTAAGATTTTCCAAATGTGATAAAAATCTTTCGAGAATATAACTTCGTGTTTGTCGTTGAATTTGTATAAGCGATCGGTTTTGAATAAGCCACCTTGAAAAATCACAACGTAACTGTTTGATTTTGAGTCGTATACGATTTGCTGAACTCGATCAGTGACGTCGTCGCTGGATCTTTTAAAAGCACTTATTGCGACTAAATTTATCACTAATGTCAAAAAAAAATTCATGGTTAGTGTTTGTCTGACTTATGGCACGAATCAAATGATAATTTTGAGTAAATCGTTTTGTTGCGAGTCTTCGCAATTATCTGAAGTTTAGAAGTATTTTGATAAGAGATTAAGAAACATTTTTCAGGGTAAAATTCTTTAGTCGTCTTTGTTATCTTTCAAGTAAAATATTGTTTAAAAAATTTTATTACAATTGCCTAAAATTTGGTTTTTTATCTTTTTTTGCAGTCGTTGAAAGGTTTTCGAACAGCCGATCAGTCAGAGCTCCAGCAGGTCATTTGGAATATCCATCTCCAGCCATTACTGGTAAGTTTTTCTTTAATTGTTTTTGATTCTTCTTTTTTAAGAAAAAGTTTCTTGGAGGAAAAATCGGTCATTTGCTATGCATTGTTCTTTTAATTTTTTTAGCGACTAATACTCGTGCATATATTACTCACGCCAGTGAGGAAATTTTTTCGCTACGATTGTTAGAATTGAAGAATAATAGTATATTATTTCACAGTGAATGTAAAGAAGCGATTATTCGAGGGCTTTGTTTTTTTCCTTGAGGCGGGCGAAGCGAGCCGAGAGGAAGAAATAAAGACCGAGAGGAAGAAATGAAGACCGAGAGGAAGAAATAAAGACCGAGAGGAAGAAATAAAGACCGAGAGGAAGAAATAAAGACCGAGAATAGTCGCTTCTTTATATTCACAGAGGAATAAGTTACTTTATATTACGAAGCAGAACTATATGAGAGCTCCAGTCTTCTTAGAATGCGTCGTATGATTTCATAAACCGGTTTCGCAGGTGTTGTTTACATGATCTGCTTTGTGCGTCTCAGTTTCAACAAGTCTGAACTTGGTCTGAGGACATCAATAATGAAAAACCACATTCAAAATGAAATATTATTGATGCCTTCCGATGTTTTCATTATTGTTGTCAACAAAACCATCATAATAAGGGTTTTTTGCATCTGAGTAATATTAAATTACTTTAAAATCAACATGATTAATTTTAGTTTTTAAAAAAAAGATTCATTAACAATTTATTATTCAGCTTCCTAGTTTATTTTTCATTGGCTTAATATTTTCGGATCTAGCCAAACTTATCACTTTTCTCAAAGTTATTACTCTCCGAAAAATCGCAATCGCAGTCCCATTCATGATCGCAATCACAATTACTGCCAGTTCGACGACGATTAGCACTGTGAGCTTTATACACAACGTAAAGAATCCTTCCGATAGCAGCAATTATAGTAAGAACGAAGACTACAGCTATAACAATTAGGACTATATAGAGTTTTCTTAGGCCAGAATTTTTTTCTCTTAACTTTCCCGAAGAAATTACTCTGTTATTTAAATTTTCGCGCCCTCCGTTGTCCTCATCTGAAATAATTCTTCCAGATAAAATCTTCGATCGTTTTGATTCCTGTGTTATGATGGCCACTGAATTTTTGCTATTAGTCAAATAAACATTGCCATGTCCATCCTCATCATGCTGATCAAAACTAAACTTTTCTAAATTAATTATCCAAACCGGCTCTGTTTTATTCGGTTGAAGAGCTGCAACTCCTGAATTCGTATTAAAAAATATATATCCATCTCTATCGATGAAATAACTGGGGCCCTTGTAATCTCCCTTTAAATCAAACTCGAACAAGAAATCGAACGCGTCCGACTTTGATTTCAAAAGCCACACGGCTTGTTTTCCTTGTTCTTGATCGAGAATATCACTACTGAATACGTAAACATCATCCTGTTTGTTTATCAATATTTTCCATATCCGATAAAAATCTATTTTCCACAGCAATGACGACCGATCGTTATATTTGTATAGCCGATCAGAATTTGAATCACGGTCTTGAATTACAACTAAATATCTATTTGACTTTGAGTCTAGCTCGATTTGATGAATCCGGTCAGCAAGATTACTTGAGTCAATAGAAGCACTTATTGTAATTAAATTAATCACTGTAAATGTCAATAAAATCTTCATGTTGGAACTTGCTTGAATCACATGACTGGTTTTGTTCCGTTCGCGATATGATATCTGATGGCGTTAGATTTCTAATGCATTTTGATAAAAGATGATTAGAGATAAATCGATGTATCTTATCAGGTAAAGTCACACTTTTATTAATTGTCTTGGTTAAGAAATTTTTTTTAAGGCCAACAGAATTATTGTAGTTAAGAGTTTAATTTATGGATGTCTCCATGAGTCCATGCATGCTCAGCGTTTTCTTCTGGTCTTTTAATTTTTTGGTCAACTAGAAATTATTAATCAAAGTCATAATCATTATGATCAAAATCAAAATCAATTGTAAAATCACCTCCTCCGCCACTTTTTTGACTGTTGCCACCATTTCTAACTCTACTAAAACTATAATCTAGAATAATGCCGCCATCGCCACTTGTCTTCTTCGGATTACAAATCCCTCCTTTACATGCAGCTAAAAGAATAACGACAGCAAACACAACATCAAAGGAAATTATTGATACTTGTGCCACGGTTAACCCGAATTTATTTTCTGGTGACTCCAGTGAAATTGCTGTACCGTTCAATCTCCGAGTTTTTCCTGTTGTTCGATGTTGTTTAATTCCTGTATCATTTTCATCAAAATTACTACTTCCCATAAAAATCGTCGATTGTTCCTCTTTAAAATTTGTATCAAATGCAATTTGCTGAACACGATCAGTGATGCCGTTGTCATTTTTAACTATTTTAGCACATACCACTGTTAAATTTATTACTATAGATATGAGGAGAAGTTTCATGACTAATGTTTGTGACTTTTAAACGAACGATCCTTTAATTTTGATCGTTGGATTTGTGACAGGATTGTGATGGCACTATCTAAGATTGATAACGGACGATTATTGATATTTTTTTAATATCAGATCTTTTGACGCCAAACTTTCTTTAAGGATAAAACTTAAAAAAATTGAATTATTTACATTGACGTCTTAAGGTGGATTGGGCATGGAAGCAAATGCGTCACAAGTGCAGAGTTTGCCTGATTTTGAAACATTGAGCCCAGTGATCTGGAAACATTAGGTCTTGACTGGCCCGTCAAACTACTGAACAAATTCCGAGTGTGCCACTCAAACTTAATTCACGTTTTGGAGTTTTTCGACTATGAAAAAATTCATTTGCATTTTAAGAAGACGTGACTCTTGTGGACTAATCAGTGTTACGCCCCGTCCTCTTAAGGGAGGAAATTCATGTGTAACATGTTACGTAACATGTTGCGTAACATGTTACATTTGGTATATTTCACAGGGAAACATGTTACGTAACATGTTCCGATGTAACATGTTTCGGAACATGTTACGTAACATGTTCCGATGTAACATGTTTCGGAACATGTTACGTAACATGTTACCTTGTGAAATATGCCTCGTAACATGTTAAATCATGTTACAAGTTTTGCAAATCATGTTACGGCCCTTCAACACCATGTTACAGCCCTTAAACACCATGTTACAGCCCTTCAACATCATGTTACGGCCCTCCGACATCATGTTACGACCCTTTTAGATAATGTTACGCTTGTGAACAAAATGTTACAAGCTTTCTAAAATATGTTGTGACCATGCCATGCTTTATAGGGCTTGTAACATGCTTTAGAAAGCTTGTAACATTTTGTTCACAAGCGTAACATTATCTAAAAGGGTCGTAACATGATGTTGGAGGGCCGTAACATGATGTTGAAGGGCTGTAACATGGTGTTTAAGGGCTGTAACATGGTGTTGAATGGCCGTAACATGATTTGCAAAACTTGTAACATGATTTAACATGTTACGAGGCATATTTCACAAGGTAACATGTTACGTAACATGTTCCGAAACATGTTACATCGGAACATGTTACGTAACATGTTTCCCTGTGAAATATACCAAATGTAACATGTTACGCAACATGTTACGTAACATGTTACACATGAATTTCCTCCCTAAGAGTACGAGAATTTTTCTTTCAATGAGAATGTGAATTATAAATGAAGTTCTTCTAATTGAATTTTGATCTTCTTAATAATAAAATGATAATATTACCGGCCATTGCAGTCCCGCCATCCTCTTAATGTCGTCGTAACATCTCTTTTGTGGCCAGCCGACGCTTCTTTTCGACGCTCGAGATCTCCATCTTACCGTCCGTGCTGTCCACCTATTCGGACCCTCCCTGGCGACATGGGCAGGTGCCCATTGCCACTTAGCTGTTGCAAGGCGTTGCGCAACATCATCTGAAATGGTTGCAAAGAGCCCAAGACAAGGAGGTGTGGCAAAGTTTAACAGAGACCTTCGTTCAGGAGTGGGCGGACATAGGTTGAGAGGAGAAGAAGAAGATAACCGGCTTTAATTTTTATCAAACGAAGGTAAATAATTAATTGAATCGGAACTTGGTGGCCTAATTGGTTCAGCAAATTACGGCCAATGGAATATTTCTCAAAAGAAACACATTCATAAGTTGGAGTTTACCCACTGCATTTGCGCATGCGCCAGTTGCTGAGTAAGCGAGTCTTCCTGAATCGATTCAGAACGATAAAGGCGGCCATGACAGGAACACAAATTTAATTCGAAGTTCAGAAAAATAAAGAAAAAGCATTAAGATTAAAAAATTTAATTTAATTTTATCAATTAATTCTTACAATTTTTATATTGTCGCGATGTAAACTCCATCTTCTAATCCAATGAAGACATCGTCTGTTCCTGGTTTGGTTTTTATTGGCCGGGCATCTCTCACAAACGGCAACCCCGGCACTTTCACTGCATCCTGCGACCCGCTGGGAATTAAGTACAACTCTTGTGCCAAAACCCAAACATCTCCTTTATCACTCGCTGCCAAACCGTAAATATACAAAGTATTCAGAACGTTCAGAGTATTCACCAATGATTCATTATGGCTCACAGAATAAACCTCGGATTCTGGAAATGAAAGACCGAAAAAAGCATTCCCTTCCTTATCAAATGTTTCTTGAAGAGATAAACAATCCTCGAAGAACAAAAAATTGTCGCTATGATAATCTAAATACACAGAATTTAAGTAGCAGTAAGGATTCGTATATCGTAGAAATAAATTTTCACTAGTTGCGTGTAAATGATTGAAATTGGCATCGGTTTGTATTAGTATGTCGGTAACGTGATCGTTTTTAAGCATTACTAAATAGTTAGTAAATGCTAAAAATATGGCGTCGTTGAAAGTTGTCATTTCGTGTATTTCGCCTTTGCTGTTCAAATTAACAAAATAAGGCTCTGGATTTGGTTTATTTTTTTCTTCCTTCTTTATTATAACTACTGCGTCGTATTGTGGAGATTGGTACCTGATGCCCAGAAAGACATTTCCCTCTGAATCAACAGCGTGCGTCATGCCGTTTTTAATATTGTATGAATCCAAATCAGAAATAATAACCGGAGTTGTTTCGTTGGGGCGAAGAATGCTGATCCCATCAGTAGAATCGAAAAATAAATTATCCTCGTCGTCGAAGAATGCAGGGATGTCATCAATCGTAGTCGAGTAGTTCAGCGGTTGTGAGAATTCGTTAGAAACAGGATCGAACACCCAAAGGTTTATGATGTGTTCGAATATGTTCGTTTCAAGTAAAGTGAATATGTATAATTCGTTTTTACTGTTGAATTTTAGACTTACAATGCTGGGGAAGAATCTCTTGAGTATGATTGCGTTTTGAGAGTCAAGCGCATGAAATTGAGTGACATAGTTAACGTCAGAGGTCACGATGTATGTGTTGCCATTGGTGTCCGTTTCGATGACTTTGACGTTGTCTTCTATTCCTTCCAATTTTTGGATTGTGGCGCTGTTAGTTACTGCCACGTAGATGCAGATGAAGATGAATGCGGTTAGTCTAATATCCATAGTGTAAAATTTTTATCACAGATTTTGCTGCGTTGAAATGGAGTATTCTACTGATATGATTTGATTTTTTTGAAGGTTTTTATATTGTCTCGTTGTTTTTTTAATGATAATGAGTGATTTATCAGACGCAAAGAGGTTCACAGAAAGGAACAATACATGCCTATTGTTCAGTAAAGTAATTAAAAGAATCAGGGTTTAAAAATTAACGTAAGTAGCTGTGACAATGATCTATTTTTAGACATAGATACCGAAGAAAAAGATTATCGTCAGGCAAACATCATTATTCTTGGATTTGAGCAAGATAAATTAAATTGCGTTCAGCTTCCATTGGACACCCAGGAGGTGTGAACGCTGTCCATCGTTAGAGTTTTTGTCCATGGGAACTCTTCCCCCTTCAACGGAATGGTCGATGAAGAGGCCTATATGAAACCCATAGCTCCCACCCTTCCTTAACTCAAGGCCTAAAGGGAAACGCCTAGGGGAAAATAAAAAAATGAGATGCGTTCGCTGCATCACCCGCACCACAGCTACTAGCATCTCTAGTACTTACTCCGTGGTAAGGCAGCTGGTAGCCTTACCTCCTCTAGAAGATCTCCTCTTGAGTAATCCAATTGGTGTTATCCAGTATGTGTATCCAAATGGCAATGAATATCACTTCACTTCACTTTTGCTCTGCTTTGATCACTTTTCCGATCAAATAATTTAAAAATTAACACTGAAAAATTAAAAATAATTAAATTTCGCACCAAAAAATTTTTTATAAATTGATTATTTTATTTGACCGCGCTAGACCGAACCGAACCGTTCCGTGCGCGAACGCGAGCCCTGATCCCCGAACCGCGTTATTACCCGAATAACTTGGAGTAACTTTTTTTTAAAAAATATGAAAGTTTTTGAAGAATTGAAAGTTTGATGATTGTGATAATGATTGATGAAGATGATTATTAGTAATAAGAAGTGATAACTGGCCTAACTTAAAGCTAAACCTGACTTAAAACTAAGACCTAACTTAAAGCTAAACCTGACTTATAACTAAGGCCTGACTTAAAGCTAAACCTGACTTAAAACTAAAAAAAAAGAAAGATGGAAGTGAAAAAATGATTTTCTTGAAAATATTTTTAAGTTACTTCAAGTTATTTTATTTAAACATCACTCCGATTTTCGAAAAAAAAAAATCATGCATTAACTATGGCGCGAATATTTAAAAAAAAATTAATTTAATTATTTAATTTATTTTTAAAACACTAAAACTCGGACTGTTTACGATGTTCGTCGTTCGGAAGTCGATGCGAGACTGGCGCTGGCAGCGCTCCGCTCTTCCTTATATAGGGGTGATGACGTCAATGGACTCCATGACAACAAGGCGGGGCGTGAGTGTCTTCATTGAAAAAGGGAACATGTGCATTTGAAACTAAAAGTTTATGTGTTCTTTTAATACTGACTGTTCTTTTTAGATGATTGTTCATTTATTTTTAATTATTTTGATTCTGTTTTAATAATTTGGAGGAAGATGGATAAAATTTAAATAATTCAACAGTTATCTTTAAAAAAATTTTATATTCATTTTTTTCAAAAATTCATTTTATTTTGTGGCGATGTAAATTTCGTTATCAAGTTCAATAAAAACATCATCTGTTCCTTGTTTCGGTTTCATCGGCCCGTAATTTTCAATATACGGTAAATCAACCACTTTAGCGGCGTCGATCGTTCCACTTGGAACCAAATACAAATCTTGAGCTAAAACCCAAACATCCCCATTTTCAGTTGCTTGTATATCATGAATTATCAGAGAATTTGGAATATTAATCTGTTTAAGATAAGTATTATTTTTCCAAAGAGAAAATAATCTAGTCTCAGGAGCAAGTATACCAAAAAAGGCATTTCCCTCTACATCAAACGTGTGGAAACCTTCACACGATTTAAATTCTATTATTTCTTTATCTGTAAAATCCGATGAAATAAAATTCCAAGTGCAAGAAATCGCGTCAATATATCTATAAAACAGTCGTTCGTTCGTTGAGTGTAAATGATTAAAACCTTCTCCGAATAGTTCATTATGGATTACATAAAAATTTTCATTATCAAGCAGTATTATTTTTTCTTCTGTTCCAAAAACAATGGTGTCGTTAAAAACTCCCATTTCTTGAAGATCGCTATAAGGTTCGAAGTTGAAGAAATAAGGACTTGGATCCGGTTTGTAGATTTCTTCTTTAGATATAACGACTGCTTTGTGATTTGTAGATCGCTTTCGAGTAGCTAATCCTAGAAAAACGTTGTTTTGTTGATCGACAGCGTGAGTCAGATGATTAACGATGTTGTACGAAGCTAATTTAGTCAGGATGATCGGGTTGGTTTCGTTGTGGCGCAAAACGCTGATTCCAGAAGTTGAGTCGAAGAATAAATTATCGTCATTGTCGAAGAATGCAGGAAAATCCGAGATTGTTGATGAATAGTTGAAAAAATTCGAAATGGTTGCGGAAGTTGGGTCAAAAGTCCAAATGTTCATTTGGTTTTTTTCGATTGAATTGAACAAGCAGAGTTGGTTTTTATTGTTGAAGTGTAAACGGGTGACGTTTTCAAAATTTTTAGTGAAAATTATTTCGTTTTGAAAGTTGAGCACGTAGAAATTGTTGGAGTCGCTGAATTTTGTTTTTGTGATGATGTATGTTGAGTTTGAATCCGTCTCGATAAGTTTTATGTTACCTTCGATGCCGTTTAGTTTGGTGATTGTGGCGCATGTCGCTAGTGTCGCCGAGATGCAAAAGAGAACGAATCCAGTCAATTTATTAGCCATTATTGTCAACGAATTAACCTTTTCAAAAATATTGTTTTACTGAATTATGTTGTGTTGAAGTAATTGTAATTTATATGAATTGCAATGAATGGATTGATTATGAATTTCTAGGAAAAATTGTAAGGACAGGAAATTTTTCAATAAAGGTCGATAAAGGAAAGGGATAGATTAAGAAAAATTGAGAAATGATAATGAATCATTTTTCTGATAAAATTGATAATTTATTGAATGTACAAATTTGGAAGTTATGAAATTGACAAAAACATCGGTCAAGGTTTCATCATGGCATCAGATACTTTTGAAATTACGAGGGACACTTCTCTAGATTTTATAAGAAAGGTCTTTAATGCATTCAAGAAGGTCTAGAAGCAATGACTCTGACGATTAGGAGAGTCGATTAGGTGCTCTTAGTAATGTAGTGCAATAGGTTCGCCGCCAGGCTCGAATTATGAATATTGAGGTGCGCTGAACCGTTGAAATGGCAAAACAGGGCTATGTGGCCAGACTAAAGGCAGAATCTCAAATTATTTTTGGATCCTAGGCTCTGCTTGAGTTAGGAACCGTCGCAGCAGTTGCCACAACATTGAAAAATAATCAAAGGAGGTGTTCGAATGACAAATGAAGGTATTAAGTGTGTTCTGCTTTGTTTTTATGTTGTTTGTAATGGACTTCGATGAAAGAATAAAAATACGTTAAAATCATGAAAAGGAAAATCATTCATTTATTTATTGCTAAAGCCAACAGGAGGGTAGAATTTAGAAAAAAAACATATTGCTCATTTAATTTTTATTTGATTTCTTATTATACTTTAAGGAAATATAAAAGTAAAATTTTTAAGCCTATTTCGATGCGACGTAGATCCCATCCTCCAATTCAATGAAAATATCATCAGTCCCTGGTTTAGCTGCATATATCTCCCTGATTAAGAAGTCTATATCAATAAATGGCAAATCCGCTACTTTTTCTGCAACTGTCGATCCCCGAGGAATCAAATACAAATTTTGATGAGTTATTATCCAAACATCCCCGTTTTCAGTCGCTTGCATTCCGTAAATAATCACCGTGTTCGGGATTTTTATCTCTGTGAGAAACGTTTGATTATATCTGACAGAATATACTTTGGAAAAAGGGGGTTGTAATGAGAAAATAAAAGCATTTCCTTCGTTGTCAAGTGCTTCAATAAAAGCCGTATCCATCCATTTATTATTTTGATAATTAGCAGTAGTGTACCCCAAAAAATATGTCCCACTGTCTTTTGAAAAGTATTCGTAAAAGAGTTTGTCACCCGTTGAATGTAGTTGATAAACTTCAAGGCCATTTTCAGAAATGATAGTATGAGCGTATTCATTTTTAAACACGAACAAATATCGGTCATTTCCGATAGCTACGCTGTCATTAAAAGCAGTCATAACTTCACCTCCTCCTAAAACCCTGCTGAAAAAGTAAGGAGTCGGATCCTGTTTATATATTTCTTCCTTGTATATTATGACCGTTCTACCGGAAGTCTTTGTTAATCCCAGAAAAACGTTACCAAGTTCATCGACAGCGTGCGCTTTATCATTTATCATCCTGTAGGATTTTAATTTAGGAATCATGGTCGGAGCCGTTTCGTTGTGTCGCAAAACTCTAATCCCAGAAATAGAATCGAAGAATAAATTATCGTCTTTGTCGAAGAATCCAGGAAGATTTGACGAATAGTTGAGTGGGTTTGTTAGTGTTTTAAATTGAGGATCGAATACGTTTACACTCATTTTGTTTTTTTCAATTTGATCGAACAAATAAAGTTGATTTTTACTGTTGAATTGTAAACTTGTGATATTTTGAAAATCCGAGGTGAAAATTATTTCGTTTTGAGAGTTAATGGCGTAGAAATGCTCACCGGACGTGATCGAGGTGACGATGTAAGTGTTTTTTGAAAATGAATCCGGTTTGACGATTTTCACGCTGCCTTCGATCCCTTCCAATTTTTGAATTGATGCGCTTTGTATGAGTGCCACGAAAAATCCAAGAATGACGAATATTGTCCTCTTGGAATCCATTGTAAATCCTCGAAAATTTAGATGTCTTGCTATGAGAAATCTTATCCGACTGATGAGAATTAAAGCTCGTTCGTTACTTTTTATTAATCGTGTTGTTTGCTAAAATAAAAATCTGATGACAGCGAATTGCAGTGTTCTTGGAACGCGCTGATAAAAATAGTTTGATATAGGCCAATTAATATTTGCTTTTAAGGTTTTTTTGTTGCGCTTAAAAAATATTTTGTTTGCCAAGAGGAATTATAAAGTCCACTGCTATGAATGAAAGCTTAGGCATGTGTAAATATTATCATGAGATCTTTTCTCAGAAAAAGTCATAAGTTTGTGCAGCTCAAGAGGCGCTGAATTAAAATATTTGATAAGAGATTATGGGGGCAATTAGTAGGACCGGTAAAAGGGGTTTTGACGGTGAAATTCTTTGTTCGCTGCTGCCAGATTTTGCTAGAACGTGAACATGATTGTGTTTTTGGGGCTTTGTCAATTTTGAGAAGGCGTTAGATCAAATCCAACCTGGGAAACATTATTAACTGATTTTTATACTGAAATTAGCTGGGCAATTTCTAGGGTAACCAGTAAGGCATGTTTTGTCTTGCTCAAGGAATGGCGTCCTTGCCCTGTGGTGAGCTCCCTTATCAGTTAGTGTAGGGCAGCAGCTTCGCTAATACTGACCTAGGGCTGAAGATGGTAGTAATCGGCAAGGCCTAGGCTCAGATACCGGGAGGCAGAGTTGGATCAAGGGGATAACTCCCGTGCTGCGATGTGGAAGATTATGGAAAGTCACCACATAATTTGATATTCCTAGTAAAATCATCAGTGGTTGGCCATGATGATCGCCAACCTCCGGAGCGGGCAAAAAAAAAAAGAAGTTGCTTGCTAAATTTTTATATTTTTAAATTACATATTACATCTAACCGTTAGTTTAAGCCGTTATAAGTTACCCTGATTTTAGGATGGTGCTTCGGTGTTCGTGGTGACTGGAGTCTCGGTTGACGTAGTGATTTTGTAGGCCTGAAATTGTGATGCAACATAGATTCCATCCTCCAATCCAATAAAGATGTCATTGGTCCCTGGTTTAGCTGCATATACTTTCCGGACTATTTCATCTATATCAGTAACAGATAAATTCACCACTTTTTCTGCAACACTCGATCCACGAGGAATCAAATACAAATGTTGATGAGTTATTATCCAAACATCTCCGTTTTCAGTCGCTTTCATTCCGTAAATTTCCAATGAATTTGGGATGCTGATCGATGTAACATAAGTTTGATTATATCTGACTGAATATAAGTAAGAGAGAGAGTCGCTTGATTTATAAAAAGCATTTCCTTCATTATCAAAAGTTAAGAACATATCATTGTTAAAATAAATCAGCGATTCCCTGTTATAGTCGGCAGTAATATAACCGAAATAATATAAGCTAGAATATCTTTCATTGGAATATTGGAAGTAAAGTTTTTCACCTGTTGAATGTAGTCGGAATTTAAAGTCATATCCAGAAAATATCTTAACAGCATTTTCATTTTTAAGTGCTATCAAAGAATTTTCATTCCCGATAAAAATACTACCCTTAAAAACCGCCATCACTTCACCTCCTCCTAAAGCTTTGCTGTGAAAGTAAGGAATCGGATCGCGCTTGTTTATTTCTGTCTTAGCTATATAAACGATTCTGTTGGAGCTCTTTTTCAATCCCAGATAAATGTTACCTTGTTCATCAACAGCATACGCTTTATCAGTTGCTAACCTGTATGATCTTAATTTCGGAATGATGATCGGAGTGATTTCGCTATGTCTCAAAATTCCAATCCCAGAACTAGAATCGAAGAACAGATTATCGTCTTTGTCGAAGAATCCAGGAAGGTGAGATGTGTAGTTGAGAGGATTCGTCACTCTTTTAGATCGTTGATGGAATGTGAAGACGCTCGTTTGATTTTTTACAATTTGATCGAAAATGTGAAGTTGATTTTTATTGTTGAATTTTAAGCTTGTGATGTTTTGAAAATCCATCTTGAAAATAATTGCATTGTTGAAGTTTACCGCATAGAAATGCTCACCGGACTCGGTTGATGTGACGATGTATGTGTTTTTTGAAAATGAATCCGGTTCGACGATTTTCACGTTTCCCTCGATCCCTTCCAATTTTTGAATTGATGCACTTATTGATGCCACGAAAAAAAGAAGAATTATTATCGTTTTCTTGAAATCCATTGTGAAATTCGCGAAGAGTTAGATGTCTACTGCGGAAAATTGTCACTAACTGATACAAATGAAAGGGAGATCGTTTCTTTTTATTAAGGTGCATTGTTTGCCGAAAGAAAAATCTTATGTAAGTGGTTTGATATGTTTTTAAAATGCATTTGATATTTTGTTTCGCCTATTGTTAACTTGTAACATATCTTGTTTGCAAGGGGCAATTATAAAGTTCAATTCTATGAATGAAAGCTTAGACATGTATAAATCAATGATTTTGATTTATAACTTGAATATTATCAAGAGTGGTTTTTCGAGGAAAACTCTTCGTTTGTTTGAATACAGGCGAAGGAAACGCTGTGATGTAACGTTTAATAATTGGATAAATTAAGAAGAATGTAAGGGTCTCGTTTCAGGGCCCGAACCTCTTCTACTTATGCTGCCAAATTTTCCAGTGATATTTATGGATTGAATTCCCAAGTCTTCAACTTTTTTGCCAATGTGTTTAATCGAATTTAACTCCTGGAAATGCTAAAGTGTAGAGAGTTCGACGATCGGGATGAGCCGAGCTGCACTGGAACCGCCATTTTTTCGCCAAAAAGGACCCGAACACCAAAATACCGATTTCTCGATGTGCGACTTTGTCACTAAATTTCCTTAAAAGTATTTGTTGCCATTCACAAATTCATTCTTACTGTAGTTTTTTATCGATCCTCATTCAGGCCTGGACTGTCTCTTCCAAAGGGCGCGGGTGAGAATACAAGAAGTCCAGAAGCGGCGCTCTAAGGTGACTACAGAATTCCAGTAGAGCTGTTTTTATTTGTTTAAAAAAATCGGCTCACACTTGAAGAAGACGTAGTGTACTAATGACTTGTCAATAAGTCTTCTTAGAATGCGGGTAAAAATCTTTTCATTTAAAAAAATAAATTTCGGAAAGTTGTCGCATTCTTTTGTGAAAAATACTCCCAATAATTATTTTCATTCTTTTTTGTTCAAAAAAATGTTGGGCAAAAAAATTAAATTTGCTGAATCAAATATTTCAGCCCTATTTTTAAAAACTGCAATGAGGAACTTTCAGGGCGTTAGTTCATAATTTTGTCAAAAGATGGCGCCGCTGAAATTTTAAAGAAAATCTAAATCCACGATTGTTTTGAAAGATACTTTTTCCCTGTAGATTGTTTTTCCTGTGAAATAAATGAAGCAGATTAGTATGTTTATTTATTTTGAAAGATTTTAAAGACAATTATTGGATTAACATTCGTGGATTTAGATTTTCTTTAAAATTTCAGTGTCGCCATCTCTTGACAAAAGTATGAACTAACACCCTGAAAGTCCCTCATTGCAATAAGGAGCTTTTATTCGAGGGGCGCACCGGGATTTTTCCCGGTAGCCTGATGGGCCTATTCATGTCTGTGCTCATGCTTCAAACGGGAGAACGGCTGAGGTTTATGTTGTCATAAGACAGGAAAAAAAAAATAAAAACTTGATTATACTCTTTATTTCATCAATCTTCATTCCCACGGCGAAATCCAAGAAATTACGGCTCTTGGTGACAGTATATATTTTTAAACCAGTTTACATTATTATCTGGCTTAAAGATGATAACGTTTATACGATAATAATATGCCCATCGGGTGTATTAATCATTTTTACTAAACAAACAAAAAACTAAGCTAGTACAATTTTCAACTCGTAAGCATTAGCCATTAATCATGAAATTCATTGATGCGATTCGGCTTAACTGCATCCCTGGATCTAGAGAGGGAGGGAGCGATTTTTCCGCCATTTTGCATGCTTGAAAATTGTTTTAGCGGCCATGATTTTCGGCGTTAAAATCAAGGCAGTATCCAGAGGGGGGCGCAAGAGCCGGGGAAGGCATCCCTGAGCTCCCAGCTCCTTCTCTGGATCCGCCTTTGAAGCCTAAATAAATTTTCATTAGAATTTCAAAAATAAGGACTGTTTTGATTTTTAAAATCAACGTACACGGTGCAGCCGAAATTATCCACAGCCTGAAAAACAAACAGCCATGCAATATGGCGGAGCCCATATCTTTGTGCGCTGCTCTTTCTCTATCTGGTCTCTCTATTTTGAAAATAAATTTTCTTTATTTTGAAAAAACATAAAGTCCATCATCAGTCCCGATTAATACTTCATCATTCTTATACATTTTCAATAACCCTTTCTGAATTCCTACAGCCAAGTCCGTTAATTTATTCGCTTCCGTTGAATCTTTTCGAACCTGATACAAATCCCCACCGATCACCCACAAAGTATCATTTTCATCCGTCATTATCGACGAGATATTATAACTAGGCGGATTTACAAACGTTATTTTTTCCACGTCCGTTTCTTTTTTCCTTAAAGTAAAAATTTGAGAACCGTATGCAAAGAAAAAATTACCGTCGTTATCAGACGCTGTCAATGCGTTGTAACAAAAATCCGGTCGGAAATATTTAGGATACCTCTTAAGATTCCAATTCGTTGAATTTTGATAAAAACGAACATAATTCAAATAACATTCTCGACTGTGTAAATTCACAGAGAAAAAATATAACGAATATGGATCCGAGTGGAAATTAATATAATCGTGATTATACTGCGATAGCTCGACACGAAGATCGTAAGCGTTTAATAATCTAGCTTGATATCCACTAATACCAACAGCGACTATTCCAGTTGGATGAGCTTTTATAGCAGTCAATTCAGCACCGTCAACTAAATTCGGGTTTAAAGGTTTGAAAATATGCGCAGCTGGCGCGTTGGATGTTTGCTGATGCGTTGGAATGATCGCGATTAAATGACTGTCCTTCGAATTAAAACCACCTAGAATGACGTCACCTGTACTGGTAACTGCACAAAGTGCATCGTTTTTTATCCAAAAATATTCAAGATTGATAATTGCTCTTGGGATTGTTTCATTTGCTTTTAACAATCCTACCCCCATTCCTGTGTTGAAATATATGTTATCAGCGCTGTCGATTAGCTGAACTGACTCGTGTAGAATACTTATTGTTGGATCCCGTAGAGAATAAGTGTATATAAGTGAAGCCGAATCCGGTTTCAGTAAAATGATCGCTTCTGAATCTTCTTGACTTTCATATTTAACAAAAATGTAGACGTTATCCGAGGTTGATATTAAAATATTTTGAATGTTCTTTAATCTTTTTTCTTGCATCACAATTTTTTTTTTGGAATTGATTTTGGAGAGTATAGTAGAAGAGTTGAAGATGGTTGTTACGTATATGTTGAATTCCGAATCGTATTGGATTGATTTGACAAGTCCTTCGACGCCAGGAACTGGATAATTTTGATAACCACTTATTAAACTCGTGTTGATTAGGAAATACAGTACACAAATTAAATTCATCTTGGCTGTTTGATGTCTCCACTAAAACTGTCCCAAAATATGATGTGTTTTGCTCTTTTTATATGATGACTCTCGAAAAATGATCAAGGCTGCGACTTTCATTCATAAACCGACAAATTCATTTTAAATGATAACTAATTCTCAAAATTGGATTGATTTAGATTTCTTCATTACTCATGTATAAAAAACGCCATTTTCTGAGGAGATGAAGCGAATAGAAAAGCGATTTTGGTTGGATGTTTTTACTTTTGAGCTTCCTAGGGTGAGGAAGTATTGCGGTCGGTTCAAAAACGAAATTTCGCCAAACGGCGTATTTTGGGCGTTTTTGGAAGGGAAACTGGATATTTGTATGTTGGTTTCCAATATGGCGACCTGTAAATAACCGTAAAAATGGTTTTTGGGCGACGCCCGTCCGTTCGTCTACTTTCCTTTTTCGCCTGTGTTTTAGAAACCGAACGAACCAGCTGTTGGAAAAATAAACATGTAAAACTTTAAGATGATGTTTATATATTGAGTGATCGTCGTATATCAAAACATAACAAGGTCGTCATGGACACCAAAATTCCAGAATTCCAGAATTCCTAGTCTAGCACTCTTCCCACTTCTGATCGCTGGCTTTGACATTTTCTTCGTTAATCTGGGATCTTCCTGTACTCGTGCTGGTGTCATTCTTTTCTCTTTTATTTCACAAACGGTAAATGTACTCGAGTGTTTTCCTCTACATGGTTCTTACGATTCCCATTTCTACCCGAAGACCTTAATAATAGACCCGACATCTTTTATGGGTAACTTGAAGTCAAAACATTTCAAACGAGTGGCAAGCGAGTACGCTCGAAAAGCATTCAAAGTGCGTTTAGTTTTCATTCCCTTTGTCAAAACCACAGCCCTCTAAAATAAGATTACGTCAAAACGCTAAGTAACTGAACGCACATTTGAATCTTCTCGAACGTGCTCCTTGCCGCTCGTTTGATTTGTTTTGACTTCAGCGCTAAACACGATGATGCCAGGTCTATTATTAAGGTCTTTGTTTCTACCGTTTTCATAAGCTGGACGCTATATACCACAGCACACATTCTTCAGCGCTACGATGACTGACAACGAATCCTCTAAATAGTGCCATGGGGCCATTCAAATATTACGTCAGCATGATTTCGGCTATTTTTTACCCCCTCCCCCCCTTTGTCAGCTAGAGTAAGCATTTGTAAGACCCCCTCCCCCCTATATGACGTAAGCTTTCAGGTCCAACCCCCCGTCAGGATCACCGAATTCGTGTTTACGTCAGCATTCAAAATACCCCCTCCCTCCCCTTGTCATCAAGAATAAGCATTTTGAAGACCCCCTCCCCCCTAACGTGCTGACGTAATATTTGAACGGCCCCCATCTCTTACTGCCCCCAAAAACAAACCGCGCATATTCGACGTATATTATACGTATAATTAAGTATATACGTATAATTTCTACGTATAATATGCGACGTATATTATACGTAGAAAACAATACTTTTTATACCAAAAGTTTTAATTTCTACGTATAATATACGTCGAATATGCGCGGTTTGTTGTTGGGGGCATTTTCCAGCCACCTCATAGGCGCAATGACACCTAAAACAAAAAAAAAATAAAATAGGTCAAACTAAAAAATCATATTTGCTTTACCACTTATCACATTTTCTTGTTTATTTTCAATAAACATCTTCATTTGGAAAGTTTACTAAAAATCTCCATTAAAATTTCAGAGAGGCCAAAACGACATGAAAGTCTTTCGCACGAATGATTTTATTAGACATCCACCGCCAAGACTTGATTAAAAAAAAAACATTTCTAACCTACCAACTCGCATACAGTATGTAACATCGGAATTTGTCTCATACATATATTTTTTTTTTACCCCTTTTCGGGGAACTTGTCAGTGTGTGTGTGTTGTTCAACAGGTTTAATAGCTAATACTCTAATGTATTAGTGCAGAAATGCCAATCGATATTTTTCGATTAAAGTTTTAACCTAGATTAATATTCGTACTTGTTTTGGCTTATTATCTTGTATCTGAATTTTTTTTTCCTTTAAAAACTGGTTAAGTTATAGATATGTTCTCGAGTGAAATGAATGAACATAAATACCCTAATAAACGGAGAAAAGGAGGGTGAAGGGGAACGCACCAGAAGAAGAAAAAAAAATACCAATAGAGCTAACTATCTTGTTTGATTATACGAAAATAAACACCCGACACTCCTACTATTAAAAAATAAAAATCTTTTTCAATCCAGTTTTGAGGATTAGTCTATTAGTTATCATTTATAATGAATTTATAACCGTCAGTTTATGTATAAAAGTAACAGCCTTGAACATTTTTTGAAAGTCATCATATAAAAAGAGCAAAACACATTATATTTTATTCCGTGACATTCATGGAAATATCTAAATCCGCGAAGAGAATATCAGCATACTTCACCAAGACAACTTTTATAAAAAGAGATAACATAACTAGTTAGGCTAATTTTAAACGTTAGTGTACTTTTTTTTTCGGGATCTGATCGAATCGATCAATAACAAGAGATAATCAGGAAATGAGATATGATCAATTAATAATTTTTCTTATCGAAACTTGCAGTAGCGGGATATTGTTCTGGTTATTTAAAGATGAGTGATTCATTCAGATTATTATAAGTATTTTTTTTTGTGTGAATGAGGATGCCTCAGAGGGCACCCCCTGGGGAAGATATGTTGAGGAATTATCAATGTATCTATTACTACCGTATCCATAAACGGTGATCATTAATTATTATGATGGTATTACCTTTCCCTTTATTAATATTCATTTTTATGAAAAATAAAATAACGAGATGGACAGCAGGAGGATTGATTGGTGGCGCTCAGTTAAAGAGGGCGAAGGAAACAGCCAGAAGAAATTTTTTGCCAGGAAAAATCTTTTTTTAACATGGAAGCCCCTTCTCGGATTCCATCTTCCTGTTGGTGCCGCCTGAGGCCCTTACACTTTTTTTCGAACTGCCTCCTTGTTTACTGTTAATTTTTTTAAACTGCGTTTTTCCATTGATAAGGCGGATCGAATTAATTCGCCGCGTTATTAATTGATAATTGAACTTGATTACGCTCATTCGATTTTTTTTTTTTTAAAAACATTTAATTAAATCAATTAATAAATCAGATTCATGCTATCATTGCTCGCATTACCGCGAATAACTAGTTTCATGGTTTACAATTATGCGCAGTGATGTTTTTATATGCGAACAAGCCTAATTTTAATCTAAACTTGATATACTTTAAAAGGCGGATTCGAGTGATTTCTTTATGAATGAATTTTTTTTTTTAATATGGTGGATTAATTAAAGATTAATTTTTTTCCTGAGTTTTAAAGATTAAGGGATTTTCCATAACGTCTCATCTTTATGGGAGTAAGTTTTTTTTATTGCTTTTTATTGTAGCACAGTTAGCATACCCAAATTAAAGAAGGCTATCGACTAAAATGGAGGGTAACCGGTGAGGGATGTTTTGTCTTGCTCAAGGAATGGCGTCCTTGCCTTGTGGTGAGCTCCCTTGTTATGAGTTAGTGGAGGGCAGCAGCTTCGCTAATACTGACCATAGGGCAGTACTGGTAGGACTGCTGCCCCTTTATCAGAACCCTTACCAGATTGCTACCTCCCAGGTCAGAAGGAATCTACAGCTTTTCAAGGGCAGATGCGCCAAACCTGAAGCAGGACTGTTAATGTTCCCACCGACTACCCCAAGCCATGAATTAGCCCTTTACGCCGCCGTAGCCAACGCCAGAAAAGTGTACTAAGTCTCTATCAAGGTACAGAGCCCTTACTAAGTAGTCATTGAACAAAATTTTGAGCACCAACAATACCTCCAATTTTAAATCTCATAAAAATACTTGCAACAGTGCATTAAACCCGCGAAAGATTTTATTTAAAACAAGAAACTAATAATTACATTCATTTCGCGAGGTCATTACCATACTAATCATGTTAAATAAATTCCTCGTACATTGCAATGAAAGGCGAAAACCTTGAACCCGACCTTGCTCCTCGTAAGTTCAAGGTTATCATCCCTTAAACTCGTCATGAAAATTTAGTTTACCGTAATCTACAATTAATGGGCGGGTTATCCATGACAAAAGTGATGGTGCCCGAGGCGTCATTCGCGTATATACCGACACTTAAATGTGTGCTACAACGACAATCTCAATAATAACTGTTTATTTAAGTGCCAAACGGATCTGAAATAATTGCGGAAGGCAGATCATCCTAATTTTTATGCTAATTACCGGCTTAGAGTTTTGTCATTGCAAGGCGAGGTTTACTTTTTGAAAAAAAAAAAATTTCATGTAATTATACGCCATACCTTTTAATGATCGATTTTAATCGAAACAAGATCTGTGGGAGGATTCCACATTCATATTTTTTGAAAGAAATTGGTTTTTATGAATTACGAAAGATTATTTTTTTAAAAAAAATATGATGCATCGTTTTGTAATGTCGGATTATGTTTTAAGGCACGTTAAAAAGCGCGCGCGCGCGCGGGGGACGTGAGAAAACGGACGTGGAGAAAGTGAAAGTGAAACAGGACTTGACCCGATTCGAATGTGTCGGGACGGTGTGGCGTGCCAATGACGTTATAAAGTCATTGAAATTAGGAAGAGACCGTTGGTGTCTCGTGAGTCACACCGGGACATCCTGTTTCATTGTTATTCAACTACCTTACTGCATTATCATTGCCTCATGTTTTGTAACCGCCACTTGATATTGGTTTTTTTTTTTTTCACTGTAATCGAATGAACTATGAATGTAATATTAGTTCTTTCACGATTTGGACTATATTTCATTCATAAATAAGAGAGGCCTAACATAATATTTAATTTAGTGGCCAAGTTAAATATTTTTGTTGTTGGAATATTAATCGGTGGGATTAGTGTTGTTGGAGAAAGTCATGAGGTGTTATGTTTGTGGAAGAAAATCGTTTTCGGAAAATGGATAGGACGCTGAAAAGATAAGGCGAGAACATCCAGAGGAATAAGGCAAATCAAAAAGAAGCTGAAGGAAAGATCTGTGAAACATATTATTGACATGGACATTGCCAAAGATAAGAGAGTTCATTGCCATCTTTGCTGAACCAGTACCATTCGAAAGGCGCACTCGTCTCAGAAGCAGAGCTCGAGACAAAGAACTTTAAGATCCTTATACGTAGTGGCAAAGTGCCTGAGGTACACCCGACAATTTTATCTATCTATCTGTCAGTCTATGGTTTTACAGAGCCTGGAGCCCTATCTCCGCATCGCAGATTTCCTTCCTATCCTGGCCGGTGGCCCGCCAGTCAGGGCCACCCGACCCGCACCCTTCGAAAAGCTGCGAAGGGCGTCCACCAAGGACCTACTTTATGATTCATGTCCCGCACACTGAAGTCGACATGCTTTGATCATGCTAGTGATCAGCGGCTACCTTGTGAGTCATGTCCCCAGACCCGACATTTCCTGTTGCCAATTTAAATAAGGATCGGATTCTAATCGGGTTCGAACATTCTTTTCGTATAGAACTGTCTATTTCTCTTATCTTGGAAGATTTTGAACTAATAGTGGTCAAGTATCAGTTGAAAACTAACTTGCCGGTATGATAGCTCTTTTGGCTGAAACTTGAACTACCAAACTTACTCCTCTGAAGCATAATGATTTAATGTTTGCGGACCAAAGAAATTAATTAAAATGAGTTTCCTACAATCAAATTGAAATCAGCTCAGGATCTATAAAATCTTATATTCTCCTGAACTTTCTGGCTCATATTGCATGTCCCGCCCTCTGAGCCAACGTGCCTTGATCATACTAGTGATCAGAGGCTGTCCCGTAAGCTTTAAAATCTCTTCCATCGAGCGCATCCTTAACAACCTCGTCACCGGATCTCTCTTTGGCCCCTAAATTCGACGCAACATCTTATTTTCGAAGACCAACAACCTCTCTTGGGCGCGGACTGTCAGATTCCACGATTCACAGTCATAAGTGATTATTGGGCGTATGACTTTATTATATACGGTGAGTTTTGCTCAGACCGAGAGGATTCAACTTCGGAGAATATGGTCCAAAGCAATTAGGCAACGGTCTCCACTCTGAATTCGGACAGCGACCTCCATGATACCGAAATTCGGTAATATTCTTGAACCTCATCCCGTCCAGTTGAAGAGGATGAGTCACATCCTGCCTAATCCTTTCCATTCTTAAGTATTCTGTTTTCCCCTCATTCAGCTCAAGTTGAAATCGTCGAGCCGTGATCAGAAGCTCATCTCAGCCGATGAACATCTCCCCACCTAAATCTATCTGAACAAATCTGATGATCTGTTTTCATCAGTATGGTCGCTATTTGACTGCAGCGCCTCCTGTAGAGTCTTGCTCTTGTTTTCCTTTCCAAATTTTTGTCATCCAATTGAGGAGGTAGCTGCAACAAGGGCAATTGTTCCACAAGCTAAATATAGAAAAATTGCCCTTGTTGCAGCTACCTCCTCAATTTTGAATGCAGAAAATTGTCATTCTTTGCATATTCCATTGCTGATGTCCAATCTTCTTCTTACAGTGCCTTCCCGCGACGGGAATTGGCGACTATCATGACTAGAGAGCTTATTGCGGCGTGCAAGAGACCTTAGCCAAATCGACTGTCTTAGGTCTTGCACAGCAAACCCTTGGCCATGATGGCTATACTAGGGAGCTTAATGCGGTGGCCCACTGCATGAACAGGACAGCACAGGAGCCATACCGTCAGTCCTCGACTCAGTCTCCTGCTTTCTGGACTTAAGCCTAACCAACTTTTACCGTTTCAGCCTTAAGCCAGTACTGGTGCGACTGCTGCCCCCTATTAGAACCCTTACCAGATTGCTACCTCCCGGGTCAGAAGGAATCTGGAGCTCCTCAAGGGTAGGTGCGCCAAACCTGAAGCAGGACTGTTAATATTCCCACCGACTACCTACCTGATGTCCAATGGTTATCCTTAAAATCGCCTGCAATTTTCTGATATCCATACACGTGTTGTTGTTGCAGTACATAACCTCCTTCAATATACGTATATATTTTTTTTTTGCAATGATGTAAAACGGGAAACGTCCATTTCCGCACCAACAACACCCATAAAAATCATTTATGCGTTCATAAGGTCAAGTTCAGGGTTTTATATCACACTAATCCAGATTTAATTACTGATCATCGTAAACAATTCCTGTACGGCAACATTCTTTTTTATCGAGATTTATAACCCCTTTTTACGACTTATTTTTTTCAGGTACGTGATTCATCATCTGTATCAATCATCCACACGGAAACACTTTCACTTCGAAAGAATTTCCCGACCGCACCCCGAATATTAAAAAAAATTACGGATCCATCTCTAATTGTGCAACAAAAAATTTTTGATTCGGGAAACCCTTTTCCTACCATCGAGGCGAGTTAACAAATGTTTACCTTACGGGAAAGATGAAGAGATGTTATGTGGGCTATGAAGTCATATGTAGAACTAGGTGCGGATTTCAGGTATAATAAATCCAGTTTCATGCCTGAATCTTGACAAACACGGAGAATTTTTTTATATTTTTAAAATTGGTTTCAGGGGAAAATCGAAACCGGGCGAAAGGGAAATCACGGAAAATTAAAATGGAGGATTTCGAATGTTTTGACCAAGGATGATGGAATGAAAACGAAAGTGATGCGCTTAAACCTGCGTCGTTCAATCCGCATTCCCACCATTTCAGATATGAAAGAAAGGTAGGGAGTGATACTTTCTTTAACAAACCCATACAACTGTCATACTCACATATAAAATTATAGAATATACTAAACAAGGACTCATTTGTATGTGATGTTCTAGGTGAAAGTTGTCGAAGCGGAAAACAAAAAAAAATAACACCGGGGCCCGCGAGTGTCAGTGTGTGGCTCAATTTAACGAACAAGGATACGGTGCTTACTTTTTCTTCCAGTGTTTTGAAGGATTTTTTTTTTCAAAACTCAAAAGGATTCTTGGATTATTTCTCTTTTCGGAATAAACAATTATCGTAAGTATTATTATTTTTTTTTTTTGTGTGTTCGAATGACTCTGGGATAATTGACAAACGGTCCACTAATGACATTGGAAATGTAGTCTTTGCCATACTGGTATCTATTCAAATTCTTTTTTTTTTCGAAGTCTAATTGCCTAACTATGTTTGAAGATTAGCACAATCTGATATACATCTCATATGATGAATTATGATCGTTTTGTCCGTCCTCGTTTAATTCAGGTTTTTTTTGTTTGAGATGTTTTTCCATGGGAAACATAGCGTGATTATGAAAATTGGACACTCTGTGTTTTCCGATGTGTGTTTGAGGAATTTTTACGGGTGAATGGATCGTGTTGACAAGATGGTAGAAATGTTCAGATGGTCAAGACAAATCAAGATCACTTTTTGGCAGTATCTAATGATAAGGCAAAACCAGGGCAAGTTGGATGAAATTAAATCGTTGGGATTGCTGACATTTTTTGCTGAGAAATCAGCAGAGTGATTAGAAATTTCGAATTCCATTCAATGAATTTTTGTCGAAATGAGGGTGCTACTTAGTGCGAAGCGACAACATCAGGCAGAGACTCGGTGTGGAAGATGTGGTCCGCTGGACGAGGCAGCGAAGACGGGGCTGGAACGAGCATGTAGACCGAATGGGGAATGACCGGAGATAACAAGCCTAATACCACCCGGCTCGTCGGAAGGCCACCAAAAAGATGGGTCGATAGCTGGACCTCCACGTCCCAGGAATAATTTGGAAAATACAGGCCTCCGGCCTAATTTAAGAAGAAGAATTTTGTCGATTTTGCTGAACATTGTGTTTTTTGAACAATTGACATAACGTGTTATCGGGATGTGTTCAATGCTCTACACAAATACGTGCGGTTATGTTTGAGGCGCTTAATATTCTTGTGCGGTAGTTAAATTAAGAGCCAGGCACGAACTTGGATTTTATTTAGAGCGGTCATTTTGATAAGATTATCAGAAAATGTTGTTTGTCGAAGGGCGGAAGATAGTTTATCCGATAAACTATCTTCCGGGTTTTTTTGGTTTTTAAAAGTCGAGATTCTCGTCTCGGCCAATTTTAAATTTCTCGAGAAAAATTAACCTCTAGTTTATCGGAGTATGTTATAGTTTGTTTGAGCTTGTCGTGCAAAGTGCATCAAAGGTTGTCTAATTATGCATGTCCAGCAGAGGATGGATTGAATGGAAAGGTGGCGTTTGCCGTTGGTGGAAAGTGGAAAATACGATTTTTAGAATGCTTAAGGCGTCAAGTTTTTAGAAGATCCATAAAATAGATCTTGGCTTTTCCGGGCGGTTATTGAAATTTTTTAGTTAGTGGAGGATGCAATGAGGGAATAAGGATGCGGACTATGGTCGATGATGTTGCGTAACATCTTGCAACAGCTAAGTGGCAATGGTCAGGTCATGTCGCCAGGGAGGATCTGGATAGGTGGACAGCACGGATGGAGATGGAGATCTCAAGCGTCGGTAGGCCACAAAAGATGTGGTAGGCGAGGCTTAAGTGGTTGCAAAAAGCCAAAGACAAGGAAGTGTGGCAAAGGTTGAGAGAGACCTTTGTTCAGGAGTGGACGGATATAGGTTGAAAGAAGAAGTCAGAACTGTAGATGTGGTAAAGAACCGGGCGGTACTATTGTTGTTGGCTTCTCTTTTTAGCGCCACGTGTTGTTGATTAGTGAAATGCAGAGTAATTTACTTCCGTTTTATCTTAGTCTGAAGTTTAGATTAATAGTTTAGGAGTTCATGAAAGGATAAACGGCGCAAATTCTTCTTAAACATTTTTTTGTTGTGGTTTTTAGTTTTTTAAGGAAAATTTTAGGCTGAATGCATTTGTAATTCCTTATAGGCATTTTAATTTTTGGATTTTGCTTTTTGCTGCAGAGGAAGTGTTTTAGTTTGATGCGAAGGCTCTGTGAAGGGTAGGACACAATGTGATAGGATACTGTAAAACTGGAGGACATTGGCTGTCTAGGTGACATTGATCGATTATTCAAAAATTTTTCCCAGCTTTTTTTAAAAAATTTTCCGGTTTTAAAGCATGAAATCATTAGTTTGAGGGTTAAGACAACGTTAAGTGAGGGATAATTTTGACAGCCTCGGTGCAACCAATCAAAATTTGATTGGATTTTTCAGTCAATCCCGCTCCGCCGGTCAATGTCACCCCAAACGGCAATCTCTCTATCTTTCACTAGAAGTCGAAATTTCTTTAAAAACTTCTTCGATCAATTATAAAATAATTTCGATGAAAGGGATCTGCTTAATAATTCGAGACCAATCAAACAAGACAAATCGAGATCAATCAATAATACCCCAGACAGGCTCATCTTCTTTACCGGGATATTCTTGAGCTTCCGGCAACGAAAGCCGATTTTTATATTGCTCGATTGTCTATTATTACACGCTCAAAGCCATGATTTCTAATAATAATTGATCAAATCAGGGAAATTAAATCGCATGAAATCCAAATGAAAACGAACGCCCTCAAGGGAAATTAAAATCAGCTGTAGAAAAAAAAACTGCAACGAAAAATTTTTGAAGAATTAATCGATTTTTATCCCAACGGTTTTAAATTTCTGCATATCACATTCTTCATTAACTAAACACCACCTTTCAAAAAAAAAAAGTGCATTTCCTCTAGTTGAATCGCCTCGAAGGTGAATCTTAGCATAAATACGGTTTCCTATCTCTTATCACAAAATTTCCATTACAAAATGTCTGCGAGGTGTTGGCTTTGAAAAAAAAATTTAGTTTTGAAAAAAATAAATAAATCCAGTTTAAAAGCCTCGAGGAAATTGTAAGAAAAAGGAAAAACAATGAAAACAACTTATTTGAATTCATTTGGGAGATTATTTTTTAAAAAAAAATGTGAAAAGAAAAAGTTGTTTTCGACAAAACATGTGGTTCACGGGTGAACTCAGATCGTCGGTGTAATTATTTCTTATAAAAAAAAAAAAACTGGTCCCTCAGAATACTACTGTTTAGTATACATGTTCCACTATTCTATTTTTAAAATAAAATTTAAATATTTTATACTAATGGATTCGTTTATTACCGGTGCGTTATTGAGCTAAACGCATCTACAACTTTCCCGCTCGAATTTTTCTGAGTATTTGCTTACGATATATGTGGGACGTACCTGAACTTAAATGTTTCTTCAAGGACCCCGTAATAAATAAAAAAAAATTTTAACGAGTCAGGATGACATCTCGAAAATAATAAAAAAATTTTTTAAAAATAAAAAAATGATCACTTTCACCAATGCATGTGTAACACAAAACCAATAACATAGATTGGGCACACCTGAACCTTGAAAATTAAAACGAGTCATGTTTAGAGCGTGGTACCTAATTAAAATCGACTTTGCCTCTGTTTTAGATGAAATGAATTTCTTTATACGGAGAAAGTAATTTTTTTTTTTTAAATTTTTTGACTGATGGGCACGATTTTTCGGTTCATTTTTTCGGGGGTAATTTTCCCTAAAAAATGATAAATGATATTTTATGCAACCTACTTATATGCTGGACATGGCTAGACTATAAAATTACGATCGATGACTCCCTGAAATTTTTTTTTTAAAGTTTCGGACACGATTACGATTTAAAAAATGAATATTTTTACGGATATCATTGCGGTAGGCCTAATGGCGCTTTTTTTTTTTCGATATTGAGTTATACCGTGTAATTTAGCAATAAATCGTTTTAGATAAAAGTGTATTGACACACATACGCACACTTTTTTAGAAAGGCAAAACAACATCTTCTGTTTCATTATAGATTCAGGCCAAATCTGCATGACTTAAAGCACCTTGACCTTTGGCGTCCTTCAGATGTGTTCGTGATGGCTTAAAATCTTTTTTTAAATTCCGAAAAATTGATGGCCAGGAAGTCGAAAGTTTAAAAAGATCAATTTGAAAGTGAATAAAATTATTCGAGGGGATTGCGGATGTGGTTGATTTGAAATTTAAAAAAAAAAGACGCATCGGTGAAAAGTGTGCGGTGGTCGCGTTAAGGGGGAACAGGAGGAATGTGATTGACGTGTAATGTTTTAAAGTGATAGTGCAATTATTTTTTTTTTTTGTGATAGGCGGGAAAAGGGAAATTATTAGTGTCATAGATTTTGTTTTTTTGGATGTGCACGGTCCCACGTTTTGTTGAGAGATGGTGTGTGATTGGGATTACGTTTATTTGAGTGGACAAACTTTCTTTGGCCCGAAATTTATTGCCCAGCGATTCTGAAAACGCTTGGAGTCCAATGACCACTGCACCACTTGGCCACTGCACTGGCACGGTTTGTTGGGATGACAATGGCGAGCAGGGTTAGGAGAGGTTCCTCCGCAGGAGATTTACTCGAGGTCCCTTCCTCAATTTTTTCTTCTTCTTAAGAGTGCATCCCCGCGACGGGAATTGGCGACCATCATGGCTGAAGAGCTTATTGCGCCGTGCAAGAGACCCTAGCCGGATCAACTGTCTTGGGTCTTGCTCAGCAAACCCTCGGACATGATGGCTATGCTAGGGAGGTTAATGCGGTGGCTTTCCAACAGTCCTAGTCCTCGACTCTGCCTCTTGCTTTCTGGACTTAAGCTTAGCCAACTTTTACCGTCTTCAACCTTAAGCCAGTACTGGTAGGACTGCTGCCCCCTACCAGAACCCTCACCAGATTGCTGCCTACCGGATCAGAAGAAATCTGAAGCTCAAGGACAGCTGCCCTCAATTTTTTACAGCTTTTTATCTAGTGCAAAATTACTTTCCTATTACTTACTGCGGAATTTCGTTGAAAACCAATGAAAGCGAGAACATTTGTTGTATGTAAATTCTGGTCGGCTTGTTAAATTTTGCCATTCGAGTAGTTTTATGGGGCTATAGTCTTTGTATGGATGATTGATACTTGCGGACAGCACCCTACTTTCAACAATAGCCAGACGATTACCGACTCGGACTCTTTACTTTGCGATATGATAGTATTGTCTGTTTGTTACGAGTTCAGATAACGTAGAAAAACCAGCAATAAGTATATTTTTTCAAAAAATTCTAGAAGATTTAATATTTTAGAAACTTGGTTTTTGATTAACTAAACAAAGCTCAGCTTTTAACTCTGACCATTATTTATTTATTTTGAATTAACTCCTGATTGTGGAATTTTAGGGAATCACTCTTGCAACAATCATCGATAGCAGAAGCATAGTTGGAACAACCAAAAATAGTTTCAGAAGTACACTCTGTAAAGAGAAACTTTTAGCAAAATGTCAAGGCCCAAAGTTAGTGATATACTCCCGACTTGGGTAGAATTTAAAGAAACCACAAGCTTCGCAACGGGTATCGATGATAAAAGCATTGTTGGGACGACCAAAAATAAGTTCTATTCGTTACATAAGTACGTTCTGTGATCGGCTACCAGTAGCAAACTGTCTAGAAGTACGACAGTAATTGAGAAAAAAAATCGTGCTTGGATTACTTGACTTGAGCTTAGTTTACACTTCAAACTAAGCAAGACTAAACTGACTACAGTATCCATCTACCACTAAAGACCAATGTCTATCGATGGAATAGGCCCAGAATTTTGATTTGCCAAAATTAGGAGCGCGGGGAAAATTTTTTAAGGAAGGACACTCAAGAATGCCACAATTTTGCCCCCTGAACTTCTCCAGTAACTAAAATTTCTTGTTTTCATTTTTTTTTATTTTACTAGGAATTTCCTTGCGATTCCACACTTTCTGGCTTTTGTCTCCTTTCGCGTCTTCTACTGCATGACTCTCAACATTTCATACATTTAAGTACCATAGACCTTTAAGGTCGTTCAAACACTCCTGCACCGAACAAACAAAACTTCTGCTAATATTTAAATCCCCCCTGGAAGACACTTCATCATCCAACGCAACAATCAATCATCCCACATGCGTAACGATTCAGAAAAGAAAAAAAACTCAACTGCAATATTTCCCCGGAAGGGCCAAACCACAAAAACAAACGCGCTAGACTTCCCTGTTGCGATCACCAGACTTGATTACCAGAAATCTCTCGAAACCATCTTTCCTTTACATTTTAAAAAACATTCAAATTATAGTCATTCATTTAATTTAATTATTATTATAGTTATCATATCTGCATAGCTGAAAGTTGTTTGTTAAACAAAATGCGTGTGCATATTCATTCTCTTGCTCTTAATTTCCTTTAAATACATAATTTTTTTTTTTTAGGGAAAATTATTATAAAAACGCCTTTAGGCCAATCACCCAATGTCTGATCGATTTCGACGGAATCAGACGAAAACATAACAGCACGGAAATATGCACTTAGGTCTGGATATCAAGGCCAGTGCATGTTGTTAATGGAGAACAATTAGACTGTTTCAAGCTATTGATACCCGATTGTTGCCATAAGCGCAATCACCATCATGATCATCATTCTACTCTCTCTTTAACCTAGTTTTTACTTCACATTAGCAATTTGTATACACTTTACAAGGAATCCAGTCGAGAGAATCTTTTTTTTTTTTTTTAATATTTAAGAATTCCAATCGATAAGTGTTTACTGGAGAGAGCGGCATTGCCGGGTTTTTTTTGATTAAGTGTTAAAAAAAAAAATTTACCGACGATTTATTTAATAACTTAATATGCATAGAGCTCGGAGGCGATCGATGAAAAGTGAGGTTTGATCAGGATTAGAGAATATATTCCTGGAAGGGATATTTTGGGATATTTATTTTTGAAAATTTTTTAATGTGAGTTTGAATTAACGCCTTATCAGTTCGTTTTAGGTTTGTGCGGCAGGGGCGGACTGGAAACAGGGACCGGGATTTGCTTTATGAAAATTCGTTATTTGAAAGGTGTACAAAGCGATGGAATTAAATTAAGAGGATTTGCTCCAGCTAAAAATTCAGGATTCAATTTTCAGGAACTAAGCTCAGTCCCGACTTGTGTTAATGTTGAGAAGCTTTGCCTAGTTCAGCTTGAACATTTTTTTGGCAACGATAGCAGCGGCTAGGCCTGCGGCCAGCGCCTAGGGGTGTCAAAATTGAACCAAAGAGCGACCAGATCTGCCAAGGAGGCTTTAGGAAGACGTGGGAGTGGCGTAACAACCAAGCCCACGGCTCCTGAGCCAAAGAGGCCTCTGGTTTTTGAGTGGGAAAGTAATTATGCCAAGCAAAATTTAGAAAGGGGCCTCAAGTTAGCATTTTAGGGAGGACCTTTCTTGTCTTGGCTACACCACTGGAAATACTAAGATCGAAATCTAATGAGAGGAAATAACTAAAAGAGTGCGACTTGCATGGGGAACATTCGCAGATCTTCGATGCCACCTTCGATCTTCAGCGCCAGCACTGAAATAATGACTGGGACCACCAAGAGCACCAACCATCTTTGCTCAGGTCATTGTGCAGTAGCATAGCAGGCATCCCCTGCGGCCCCTGCAGTCGCAGGGGGCTCCTTGGTGAAAGGCCCGCTGCTCTTTGAGTACAAAATAATTCTGTTTATGATAGGAGGCTTTAAAAAATTCAAAAAGGGGCCTCAAGTAAAATATTCTGAGATAGACCTCTCTTGATCTTTTTCTTTGGATGCCCTGCCTGCACACGAACTTAGGCGATCGATCCGACGAGCTCCTTAAATCTTTCACGATCGGCGGCCAGGCGGAATAGCTCCTCTACGGTTAACCCGGTCCAATGACAGATATTCCGCAACCAGGAAAGATTCTTAAGACCAAGTCTTCTTTTACCCTCGACTTTGCCCTGCACGACGGTCTGCAGCAGCCTCTACTTGGGTCCCCGCAACATATGCCCAAGGTACTCCAACCACCTTCGATCTTCAGAGCCATCATCGAAACAATGACTGACTACCAAGAGCACCAACCATCTTTGCTCAGGACATTGTTCAGTAACCTAACAGGCACCCCCTGCGGCTCCTTCAGCAGGGGGGCTTTTTGGTGAAAGGCCCTTTGCTCTTTCAGTAAAAAATATTTCTGCTTATGTTAGGAGGCTTTAAAAAATAAGAAAAGGAGCCTCAAGTAAAATATTCCGAGAGAGGCTTCTCTTGATATTGCCATGTAATTGGGTAAAGCTGGGGAGCTTAATAGGGAGTTGACTCTTCGATGAGTCGCCTGCCACGCACAAGGCTGCCATATTCTGTGATCGGCCTCCGCCATCCCGTATGACAACAATCGTTGAAGAGATGTTGCGCAATTTTACTGCGATGTTGTGGCAACATTAAAGCAATAATATATCTGCCACAATTATGGTTGCACGGGATGATCTCGAACTAGGAGTCGCCATGATGGCCCAATAGAAAGCTTATGTTAGTTCCCCGTTGCCATGTATTGTGAAAGACTAACATCAACGCCTTATCACGCGTTATTTAAAAACCAATTTTTCTGCCTCTTAAAAAATTTTTTAAATAGTGGGTGCGGGTCGGTTTTCTTTTTCTTAAGATATAATAATCTAATTTAGGTGGTCTACACGCACAGTTTTACTTGATCTACTTCACTAATAAGAGGCAAGATTTTTTTTCCTTCATCTTGTTTTTATTTTTTTTTATGTCCTTTCCCCTGAGGCCGATTCCTATTTTAGGATTTCCTGGCGCGTTTCCGGTTATTTTTACATTTCAATTTTTTTTCTTTTTTTTTCAATAACCGGGCCGTTATTTACTTAAGTTTCGGTTAATGCGGTTTTTGTTTTGATACATATATAAAAAATTGCAACCGATTGCAGTCGTGCGCAACATCGGAGCTAAAAGTATTAGAATTAAATGTAAAATCGTGATTGGTCCATTTACAGTATATAAAAATTATATGTTATCTATCTCACGGCGATCTAATAACTTTTAAAAATATTGTAAGCTTTTAGATTGCTAGTTTGTTTATGAGATATGTGGTGGTAATTTTTTTAAAGAGGTTTTTTTTTGAAATTTTTTAATTACTCTATCGGTTTTTATTTTTGGAATGAAGAAGATAAGGAGTAGTAGGAATGTTTTGTTGTCCGGGAGGTGTGGCGTATTAAAAGAGATGTAATATATCGTTTAGGCTTTCTGGGATGGTCGGATTCGACCGATAAATGTCGATTAGGTTTGTTACTGTGAGGGAGTAGCGTACGAGTCGCCAAGATTGGCTGTTCGATTTCCACAATTCAGTTTCAGCTGCAGTGGAAGTTGGCACTTTATACTAAGTAAATTATTCTGAGCAGGAAGGTCTGGAATCATCACTCAGTCAGCAATTGGGATGAGTGCCTTTGGTGAAGCAGGATCAAGAGCAGTGAACGGTGAGGAGGCTGCAGAAAGTGGTTGGTTCTAAAGAGAAGAGCGCCGAACAACAAAGAGAAGATTGAGAGAGGCTTCGGTTCAAAAGTAGATTGCAAAAGACTGAAGAGTGCCCTGCCAAAAATTGCTATAAATTAACGGAAGCATGCGGTCTGTCTTAATTGAAAAAAAAAAATATGGTGGTCTAGAAAAAGTAGGGAAATAATTCTTTTAGTTAAATCTCTTAATTGCGCGTGAGGTTGATTAGTTGATTTACGCAAATCTAGTAATCCGCTATTTTGTTGGACAGCTTATTTAATACGTGAAGTCGTGTTTTGAAGGTCGAGAGAGGTGCGGTCAGAGAGAGAAGTTGAAACGTCGAGATTTGCATGTGCAGCTACCTATTTAATTGGATGGAATTCTCACTGATTTGAGTAAAAAGGGGAGGGCAGAGATGTTCTAAACTGGTGAAATGTTGATTGCACGACATTGATTAATTGATTTCTAGAGATTTGTAGACTGGAATTAAGAAATGAGGTGGTGCCTCACGATTTCCGAAATTTTTAATGTGTGACCGAGTACGCATGAGGCCACGGGGCAGGACCAGGATGCGGTAGGTCGACAACAGACAAAATTTCTAGAGAGGAGAGAGTAGTCGTAAGTCAAGCTGTTTTAAAGAATTTAATATGCGAGAGGGTAGAGATTTAGGTTTATCGGCATTTTGGTGCAGCGCCGCTCTAGACAGACATTGATAGGTGACGGAATAGGTGGTCGGTACATTTCCTGAAGTTTGGTGATTAGGGTAATGCCTCTGTCCTATTTATGTGTTTTATACTCTTTGCAATGGCCATCGATGACTGAAGCGTGATGTGTACTTCTAAAATAAGTTTCAGCTTATGATTTTGGTGTGTCGTATGCACTGCAACTTGTAGCAAGTCATTTGCAGATGGAGTTAAGAGTATACTTTCGGTTAGTGTACGATTTGGGGAATTATACTCTTTGCAATGGCTATCGATGACAGAAGCGGAACTGGAACAACTAAAATTAGTTTCAGATTATTATTTTTACATGTCTTGGGTACTGCAACTTGTAGCAAGATGCTTGCAAATAGAGTTAAGGGTATGTGTTTGAGGAACTACGCCCACCATGACTCTTAAGGATGATGCCCAGATCCGGTGTTTCTGCCCCCATGTAATAATACTTAAGTGGATGCAGATATTGATGCAAGCTTTTGACCACTGTGAAGAGTCATCTATAGGGACTTTAACCATGCTTGGTCGATTCCAGGGCAATGAATGCAAATGGGGAAATCGGACTTTAAAATTCAGAAAATATTTTTCAATATATTGGACAATATAGAGCACTATATGTTTTAATATATTGTATTATATTCTTCATTATATTTTGACATGTTTCTTAAAATCCAATATTCCCATTTGGGAATAATTCCCCCAAAACCAACCAAGCCTAATTAAAATTCCTTTCGATGACTCTTCAAATGGCCAACAGTTTTCACCAATATCTGCATCCCCTTAAATATTACGTGCAGGAGCAAAAACATCCTGAATCTTGGCATCCTCCTTTGGGATCAGACAAAAAAATCTGGCTACTCGATCCTGCGAAATGCAATCTGCCAGACGCAAAGAATCCAAATAAAGAAGCGCTCTGTGGGATATTAACTTGCCTCATGTAGAACCTAAGAGCATATCTTTAAGACGTGAAATTTTCGCATTAATCTTTTCAGACTTAATTTTACACCTTACTGAAAGGCGGGCCATGAATTTCTTTAGACCTAATGCAAATAACGCTCGCTCTATTCACTGCACTTAATTTTTTTTTAAAACATCAATCTACATCTAACTCATTCTGAAAATCGTGCGTTACTATCAATCTTATACATGGAAAGAAATCTCGGTAGGAGGGTGGTAATAAACGAAAATACAAATTACAATTACGATAACACAAGCAATAGGGAAAGGCGGGGAAAAAAATGAAAGGGAGAAAAAGGAGAAAGTATAGGAGAAAGATATTGTTTTAAAGACTCAAGGCTAATAGATAAGCCGAAGGAGAATGAGAGCAAACATTTTTTTTTTAAAAAAAAGATCCCAGCGTGGTTCCTTGATGTGCAATTGTTTCGCAGGAAATGACCGACTGTAAATATCACCAGGAAGAATTTTTTTTTTATCATTATCATTGTTTTCTAAATTCTTACATCATACATATTGGCAACCCTGGATAAACCTAACTGCAAATTTTTAAATAAAATTAAGACTCATTCAATTTTTTTTTTCTTACAACTAATGTGTTTATCCTGCGCTTTTTTGAAATAACGATTCCTATTCTTGAAAAACAATTGCCGTGTTTTCATAATGTTGAAATGTTTTAATATTATAATGATGTTGCTTTTCGGTTCTACGGTTCTTGTTGTTTAAATAATAGAGCGTCAATATTTTGGTAACTCCTCTTCCATCTCTCTCCTCGACGGCCTAAAAAACAAACAAATCGACCTTAATCATGAATCGATCCTCCTCGAACATTAACATTATAAATTATTCCGGTTAATTTCTTTACAATAATCACGAATAAAGGTCAGGCCGATATCTCTTTATGAATAAAAAAAAAAAAAGAAGAAAATAAAGCCCGGTAGATGGAAAGGAACGGTAATAATTCTCTCAATAGGGGAGGATTAATTACCTTAATTAATTATATCCCAGCTTGAGATATTATAATATACACACGAGAAGGAAGAGGATAGCATACATGAATTAGAAAAAAATGCATATTAGAAAGTAGATCAATTATATTTATACGAATTGTTTCGTATTCATCTGCACGACATCTTTATTACAATATGCATTGTGTTGTTTGAACCGCGATGCAAAAATAATTAAAAAATTTAAAAAATCATTTCCTGAGAAGTCTGGATGAAGTTTTTGAAAAAGAAATTCGTGCATGTAAAAGGTCAATGTGTGGCTACTGACATAGTAATCGTGACTGAAGAACTAAAAGAATCATCTGATTCATTAAAACTCGTCTAGGTTTTTTTTTTTTTAAACAGATGGCTAGCTCGGATCGAGGCGGAAAGGTTGCCAATTTTAGCTATTGAAATGAAGTAATTGCCACGTGTCTGAAGAAGAAGTCAGCAATGATGATCTTCGTTTAGTGGAGTCTGTGACGTGCACTTGGAATAGCAGAGAAATGCTTGAGTATTATTGAATTTGGGGAATTAAACGCTTTGCAACGGCTATCGATGACAGAAGCATAATTGGAACAGTCAAAATTTGTTTCCTCTCGTTATTTTGATTTACTGTGCGCGGTGCGACTTGTAGCAAGTTGCTTGCGAATGGAGTTAAGGGTATACTTTTGATTCCAGTACGATTTGGGGAATCACATTTTTTGTCCATGACAGAAACATGGTTGAGAGAATCGAAATTAGTTCCAGCTTGTTATCTTGATAAATAATGTGCCCTGCATTTTGTTGCAAAATATTTACAAATATAGCTAGAAGTATATTCAACGTTTACTGAATGAGGCAATAGGCACGTGGTGCGTGCGCCGGTGGAGAGGGGCCCTGTACGGCCAAACGGCTGGTTTGCGGCCACAGGGCAGGCCCAGGATGAACGGCGTTGTTTTCCTGACGAAGGCGCGGTCTACGCAGAGGTCTTGGACTTGTAGGGCGTCCATCAAAGATCTTATCGTCCGAGACGGAGGAGAGCTCGCTACATGTCCTGCCACTGAAGCCGACTTGCCTTGACCATACTAGTGAACAGCGACTGTCCCGTGAACCTACAGATCTTTCCATTCGAGCGCATCCTTAAAAACCCCGTCGCCGAATCTTTCTTCGACCCCAAAATTCGACCCAACCTTTCCTGGGCACGGACGGTCAGATTTCATGATTCACAGCCATAAGTGATCTCATCACTTATGGCACCATCAGATCTCCATAGCAGGAGAAATCAAGTCTTCTACAGCACTGGCAATTCTTTCCTCTTTAAGCTCAACCAAAATCTCTGATAAATCGGGCACCCACAGAAACAGATCGTCCACCGCCTTTTTTGGTTCCTTCAAACTACGGAAAAGCCACAATGGACCCAGTGGAAGGCGTAGAAATTTTCCCCAGAAAATGGATAGCTCTGACTTGACCTCCCTCGATGAGACCTTGCAGAATCAGAAGTTCCAATTTTCTGCTGCTGAACTAATTATTCGAGAAGAATCCCCAAAGAATCTAACCATGAATTTCATTTCGGAAAAATTCTGATGAATCATCATGTCAAACTTCAAAAAAAAATTATTAGGTCTCCGGAAGAATCTAATGTCTTCGGATGGTGCAATTGAGGATGTCCGTGAAGACATATTTGCAAGACCGATACCAGTTGATGATGATGGTTATTATTATATCCGGCACTGATCTCCTTTCATGCGACATTAAACACACACGAAAATGAATGAAGTGTCAGGAATTGGACAGCAAATGAAATTGAAATTTTTTATATGAAAGTAATGGTATATCTCATTTACTGAAAGTTAAAAAGGCCCAATTGTTGCCGATAGAAAAATATTCAATTTAAATCCGATTATGGTAGTGGAAATATGAGCGTTATCAATCATAGTAATCATGTTGTGAAAATCGGGTGACATGCATGAATCATCAAGAAAAGAATAACAAAAAAAAAAGATGTTTGAAACAATCGGTTCTATTGTCAATTGTTTTTTCTTTGCAATTGATTTTACAAATTTTTTAACATTGTAATTAGGAAAAAGTGAAATTTTTTTGCGAAGATGAAGTAAACAATGATTCGGTTGCGTTGCCCGAAAATATAAGAAAAAAATGTTTGAGTGTAGGAAGCTAAAAGGAAGGAAGGCACCTGCGTATTGAAGAGTGGATCATAGTATGGAGGTAAGTGATACGGTGACCTAGTATGGAACACAAACTGGTCTCTGTTATACTGGCTCAACGAGTTCGACTTTCATCTCATCTCCTATACTCGGCTAGTATTTATATCCAAAATATCAGAGTTCAGAATCGTACCCGATGAAGAATGCTTATTGTCAGATAATATCCTTTATTGCCATGTCACTAAGTTACGTACTTGTTTATTTTTTAAAGCGAAATTGTAATCGGATGACTTATTAATTTTTTGTGGAAGTTCTATTTTTGAGGATGGGTAGAGGTGATCATGCTAATAATGAAAATTTCGGTTTTGCGATTATGGTTGTTAAAGCGGGATAACGGAATCGTGTGAGATGTCATTTGATATGCGTTTTTTTTTTATTGTTGATGATGTATGACGGGTGATTTGGGTAAGGTTGGAATTTTTAGTGGTGTCATTATCAAGATATGAAAGTTGGTCGGGTACTAATTATGGAGATCATCCAGGCATGTGGTGATAGATCATTTGTCACTTTGCTTTTTTCGGATGTGTCGTGTTGTGTGTCATTGTTCGGTTGTTATGGATAATTAAATGGGTGTAAATGTGTGCCTTATGGAAATGGTATTGGTGTCCTAGTTGCGTGTGGTGAGGAAAAAGATAAAGGTTGAAAGGTAGAATTGAAGATGTGAGTTTTTGTGATAAGTATGTACAGCTAACAGCCATCTGTGGGCGTTTTTTAAGCATTTCCTGAAGGTACGACCGATAGGGAGAGAAGTTATTGAGACAGTGAAATAGGACACATTTAAATCCAAGATTGAGAAATTAGGGTTAGAAAATTTTTGGTTTGATTATAAAATTTTTTTAAAGAAACAAACTGTGGCATGCCCCGGCAGGCTAAGCTTACCTGACTTGGGCTGCATTGAGTTAAAAATTACTTACACTTGAACCAGTTGACATCATGAATTGTTACTGCTGTTTCTTGATATTTAAAATCCCAATAGATGTCTATAAAACAACCAGAGTTATAAATTTTTAATTGCCAACATCCGTAGAGTCGGTGAAGAACAAATCACTTGTATCGCCACCTTCATCAAGTTCTAACCAGAAACATCTTTTGCCAAAATTCCGGAGCTATTACAGTGAACACGGTCTTCCAGCTCTTGAAACTCCTATTGATCTCCATATGGCAACGCTGACTTCGAAATCGAATTCGATTTTACTTCTTGCAGATTACACTAGTGTACCACCGGCTGACCAATAAAATTGATCGTTTTAGAAACCCATTAGTAATGTCCTTTTTGGGACTCTTCCAGCTTGTGATTGGCTGGCCGCTCCGCCTCTTGATTCATGAACGAGTGACGGTTACACGATTTACTGAGACCAGTTCAAACAACCCGAGACCGCAAGAACAATGTCTGTAGTTTGCAGCAAGTAAGAGTTATTTTGCATGTCAACTAGTTCCCTTGCAGCAAACTGCTGCCGCTTTTCTTACGATCGGGGACAGAGTCGGGACAAGCCCTTCGTCCCCACCCCAAGGAACAATTTTAAGCCCTTTTCCTTCAGAAAAAATTTTAGACTTAAAGCAAAAAAGTCTTCAGGTAGCTCTGCCGCTCCCCTTGCTGTTGGCGCCCCCTGCCACGCTTACCGTGTTGCCCCAGCTCTGCCAAACAAAGAGCTAAAAACTGCAGGAATCGAAGACATCAACCGCTTTGTGAGATCCAGAAGGAAAGAATGGCACCAGCACGTGGATCGGGTGGAAGACCATGATTGGCGAAAAGAACTAGCCAACCAAAGCCAGTTACTAGGAGGTCCAAAGAGATGGAAAGATTGCTGGTCATTACGTCTGGGGAAGGAGGAGGATAAGAGCTAAACAAGCGAAAGTCTATTAAAAGGAAGAAGAACAAAAAATGTAAAAATATCTTCATATTGAGCATCATGGTGATTTACGCAAGAAGAACATTCCGGAGCCATGGCAGTGAACATGGTCAACTCGATTTATAAATAAGTGACCGTCACAATTTACGGAGGCCTTGTTCAAGACCTTTGCTGAGTTTCTAAGTTTTGAAACATGGCCTTTGTGAAAAATGCAACAGTTCACTTTCCCGTGAATCCGGATGGCCACGTTCACTGTCATGGCTGCGGAAATACCTCTTGCGGAGATTGCAATAATGCTCGTCACACGGTCAGTTTTTTAATCTCTGCGCTTGTTTTCTAAAAAGGGTTCCATCAAATGGAATAGAAGAAAAAAAACTGTCAGTGCTTTACTTTCTTCTTCTTCTTTCAACCTATGCAGCCATTGCAACCATCTTCCTAATACGATTTTACCATCTCTTTTGTGGCCATCTTACTGTCTGTGCGTTCTTCTTCTGCTTTTGGCAAATTCTTATTATTGAAAATCAACATAATCTTCTGCATTCCACAAAATGACATAAGTCTTACGACCAAGACAATAGCATCGCCCTCGACACTCTTCACGTAAAAATAATAATAAAAAATCCAAATAGGGAACCTCAAACTAGAAACTCTCTACCCCTTATGAGAAAGTGAAAGGTTCATAACCGTGACGGACACGAATCCATGAAGCCAAAAATAGAAGTTGTCGATAAACACGAAAAAAAAAACAAAGGAACACCAACGTTTCGGTAACGTAATTATATTCCTCCTTCGGACAAGATGAGAAAAAATAAACCAACCGGAAACAGTTTATAACCGTTGAAAATGAAACAGGAAGTGGCGGAGGGGGGAGGAGAGAGAGAGAAAAGAAGCCTAAAAGACAGTAAAACCGAACCAAACAAAACTGAAAACTTGTACACAGGTATCCTGAAAATAGGTCAGGCATAAATGATAGCTTATACCACATGGGTAACGGTACCTGCATTTGTAGCAACACTTACGTGAAAGAACCAGGCGCTATGTTCAGCTTGCCGCGCCGTGAATCATTCTCCCTTGTGTTTACATGTGTTTCCATTTTAAATTGGAATATATTTAGTCCTCGTGTGTTTTTCGATTTTAAAAATTTTAAGGTATTTATAATTGAAAAGAAATACCTGTCCCCGAAATCTGTCAAGGTTCCCGTTGTTACGTCATATATTGTTCAGGTACGACAGATAAATTTCGAGTGTTTTTTTATTAGTAATTCATCTCGTAAACGGATCTACGGTGTTGAGCCTTGGGGAGATAGGAGAAAGCGGTTAACCAAATCTCAAACCTAAAAAACCTGAACTGCCGAGTTGAAGTAAATGAAAGGTCCATTCGGTTTAAGATCCGTAAAGGCGTAATTAGATGTTCATTAAACTTGTAATCGTATGTTTAGCTTATGGGATTCGGTTTATCGCCGGTTTCGCGTTAAAATGCCATAAGTGATATTAAATTTAAAAAAAAAGTATAACGAGCATATAAGGGGTGTTTGGTTGATTATTATTATAAAATTTTAATGGTGGAAGAATTTCAGGAATCTACCTGAAAACCAAACCGGAAAGATTTATATTTAATTATTTTTTTTTTTTTAAAGAAAAAAGATGTTTTGATGTAGATGTGCCGTTTTTATCTAAAACCCTTCACCAATTTCTTCTAGAATATTTGAAGTTAATTTTACCATAAGCGAAGCGTATGAGAAAATTGTTCCACAAATGAAAAAGAAATTGCATTAAATGCGTGTAAGGATGTAAGAACTTTTCTTGGTCATTCGATCAGTAGATTTTAGACCGATTCGGACAAACGTAGTAGGGTCGGATTTTAAAAATGAGTTGAGTTCTTGTAAAAAATTTTTTTTCGGATTCCGGGAAATTTTTTTTTAAAGGTGATTTATTTGGTGATTTATTATTTTTCTGATTTGGTGATATCTGGTGATGTGAAAGCTTAATGTGGATAGCTTGGCCTACTAAGGACGCCACGTGATTTTACGTTTGAATTTTTGACCCATATATGAATACCCGCCACGTGATTCGTTTTAGAAAGCTTTCGTTTTGAGGGATATCATCGCCAGGTATCATCGATTCGAGGAAAATCAAAAAAATGAGTTAATTTCTTTTATTATAGTTAAATGAGAGAAGAAGATAACTGACACCACCGTGTGAAGTGTGTGTACTCTTTTTATTTATATATTATGTTGTTAACCTGAAAAAAATATTTTTTTTTTCTTTAATTACTACTTTTCATTTATTGGATATATTTATAATGGACGCCGGACGTTTATTAATACGGTATGTTTGTGTTTTTTTTTAACGGGAGGATTTGGTGTAGAAAAGGAAAAGATTGGCCCAGTTGAATGAAGTAGTGTGCTATTAGGATTTTTTTTTAATTTTGTTCCATGTTGGGCGCCAAAAGTAATTTTTTTTACAGAATGGAATTGGGATTTATTCCAGAATTCTTAAAGAATACAAAAGGTCCATTGCTGATTGTGCACAAAGGAAGATTTAGCCCATTGAAAAGAGCTCGATTTGGCCTAATAATCTTCATCTTATAAACGGTGGTCCCCCATGTGCAAGATGACGTCTTGAAGACGTACATAATTAAGACGTCAATAAGACGTTTTAAAGACGTCCTTTTTAAGACAATCTAGGGTCAGTACGACTTCAGGACGTCATCTTGCACACTGGGTCAGAGATGGGATGTTCAAACGAGATTTAAAAGCAAGAAGAAAATATTTCTTGTTAGGAATATTTTTTATGAGATTTTCAAATTGCGTGCCAAATTATTTTTTGGACTCATTCTTATCAAAGAAAATATTTAGACTGAATACTACGGTCAAAATTGATTTTTTTTCTTGAAGAGTACGTTTGCCCCACATTAGGCGCCAAAATATTTTTTTTAAAAATCATGGAAATTTGCACCGTTTTTGGTGTCAGATTGTTCGAAGCAAAGAATATTATCCAGTTGCAGCCTGTTTTCCGCAGATTCTGAAGTCTAAAGTAACTCCAACTCCCCCAGCAACAAGCCGCGCATATTATACGTATATTATACTTAGAAATTAAGACTTTTGGTATAAAAAGTCTTAATTTCTAAGTATAATATACGTATAATATGGTATAAAAAGACTTTTGGTATAAAACGTTTTAATTTTTACGTATAATGTACGTATAATATGCGCGGCTTGTTGTTGGGGTCAGGCATTGAGTGCATGAGCTTACCCAAGCAACCAATCCGACCTAACGTCTAAAAGACTTCTTTCTGACGTCTTTTAGACGTCATTATGGTCGGATTGGTTGCTTGGGTATTTAGGAAGTTGGGTACATTTTATTCTATCAGATTTTTATATCTCCAATAATCATTTCCGTTCTTCAAAGATTTTGTTCACCATTTTTTTCAAGGAATAAAATAATACCAGTCAGATTGCAAAAGATCCGAAAGGGAAAACCCAATACACAAGACTTTGGCTTATTTTGGGCTCAAGATTGATTTTTTTTCTTGAAGAGTAGTTTGGCCCCACATCGGGCAAAAATTATCATGAAAAACTTTGATAATGATTCTTTAAACACTTATAAAATTTCAAAAAACCAAGCTACGAGCTCTCGAGCTTAACTCCAAAATTTTCATCCTTATTGTAAATAGAAAACCCATTTCTGGTTTCAAAAAAGAAATTTCGATTTTTCCCTGACGATTTACTTAAACAATGTAATTAAAAACATTTCTAATTTTATTTTCCGTGAGACTGCCCTTGCCCCACATAAGGCGTCAAAGCCTGGTCCACCCCTCTCGCATTTCACCAAAGAATTTTTCCAGTGAAATCCTATTTTTCTTTTACTTTCCGTAATTAAATGCCATCGTTATAAGTACATTATAATTTTATGGTTTTTTAAAGTCGAGAAGGCACTTCAATAACCTCGATACCCATCTCCGTGAAGGAGAAATGAGACAAATTATTTCAATCAAGATACCTTGTACTCCGGCACAGAGTCGTGAAAGTGCCATAACTTTTGTTTTTTAGTATCCACTTTTATAAACGGGGATTCTTTGTTTTTTTTTTTATTTCTCCTCAAGCTTTTCTCCCCCCCGTTTAATTTATTGTCATTTTTTTATTAACTTTTGTTTTCTATTTTTTAATTGCAGAAATTCTAAAATGGAAAGGCGGAAAAGTTTTACACATAGGATAGCATGGCTGGCTTATATCTTCGCGCTAGTTTTTCTACCGGTAAGTTATTTTTTTTTTTTTTTAATATTTGTTATAAACCGTCACGGTCTGATGATAATATGATAGCCAATAAATTTTTAATGATGAGCGATCTGCATGGATCGTTTGACTCCATTTAATTTCATACCGGGCTTAATTAATCAACCGCGAAAAATTAAAAGAAAAAAATTGAGTAATCATGATAACAAAAAAAAAGAAAATCGACCTAATTTTTTTTTTTGTTTTAATATCGTGGCGCCCGCAGATAATGACGAAATATTAAAAACCTCTTGCTTGACTGTTATTATTTTTCTTTCGCTTTTCGGTGTTGGTGCTTTAAATTTTTTTCGAATTTTAAACACGCTCGCACGTACGGTCCATTACAATTATGTGACAATGCATACTAATTTCCGGTTCGATGGTCGGTTAAATAAACGAGATCGAATCCCATCCATTAACCATCTGCTGAGATATGATAACCTAATCTCTATCATTTTCGCATAAAGACAAGAAAAACCGTTTTTTTTTTTTCCGTATCTCGAGTGAGAAAATGAAAAAGATGTTGTAATTGTTGTTAAGTAGCAATGGGAATGAGTGCAGTATTTTTATCTTAAATATTCAACCTGTCATTAACACGAATCTTCTTCTTAGGAGGTTCGTTATACTTCCCATACGATTTTAGGTCGTATGAGGGAATTATTTTTATGATAATTTTTTTTTTTAATAAATGAATTTTTTCGCGCGGGGGGTTACTCGGGTTAATCAGTCCATGACATGTAAACCGATCTAGGCCTATTAATTAAAATCGATGGTCATTGGTCATATTGCGGAACCCCCATGCGACGTCTAATAAAGAACCGCCAGACTGATGCTCCGAATATCACGGTGACTGAATCCCATAGTTTGTCGTCATTGTTGTGTTTTTTTTTTTTGCTCTCTTCTTAAATGAATAGAATTTAAGTCAGTAGATCACATCGATTAATTGTGTAATTTATCGACCATATCGAATCGGGTATTAATATCGCTCTTGAACTAATATTTTTATTGTTAAATTATTAATGATGATTTATAATTTTTTTTGGTGGTGGGCACAGAAAAATTTCTTCTATTTTCTATCTTTTTTCTTTTTCAATTTCTCCGTAAATAGGAAGCCACGTCTGACGCTCCATTAGACTCTGCAAGTTTACCGCTAGAACATAGGGGAGTGTACGGGCCGCCGGCTCCGCAGTACGGACCCCCCGGGCAGCATAAGGAAGATCCATGGCCGTTGTCAACTCCGGACATGCCGCAAATCAAACATCTACAAGTTCAATGCGAAAAAACTCACATGAGAGTCAATATCGAATTCGATCGACCTTTTTACGGGATGATCTTCTCCAAAGGTAAATTTTTGGGGTGTTTTTTTTTTAAGTAGAGTAGTTGTGTGTGTCGTAGTTACATTGCATGTCGTGTTTGCTTGTAGGTTTCTACAGTGATCCTCACTGCGTTCATTTGAAACCAGGCACTGGTCATCTCAGTGCCACTTTTGAAATATTCCTCAATTCATGCGGGATGTCTTCATCCGCTAATCACGTTTCCGGTGGTTACGGCGGACCAACCCCGTCTGGTAGCTACGTTGAAAACACCATCATCGTTCAGTACGATCCCTACGTTCAGGAAGTTTGGGATCAAGCAAGGAAATTGCGTTGCACGTGGTACGATTTCTACGAAAAGGCAGTTACGTTCCGTCCGTTCCAAGTTGATATGCTACACGCTGTTACTGCTAATTTCTTGGGCGATAACCTACAATGCTGGATGCAGATTCAAGTGGGGAAAGGACCGTGGGCGTCGGAAGTGTCTGGAATCGTTAAAATCGGTCAAACGATGACGATGGTACTGGCCATTAAAGACGATGAAAATAAATTCGATATGTTAGTACGGAACTGCGTTGCCCACGACGGAAAACGAGCACCGATACAATTGGTCGATCAATACGGATGCGTCGTTAGACCTAAAATCATGTCGAAATTCCAGAAGATTAAAAATTTCGGTCCGAGTGCTAGTGTTGTCAGTTTCGCATATTTCCAAGCGTTTAAATTCCCGGATAGCATGAATGTACACTTCCAGTGCGTGATACAAGTTTGTAGATATAACTGCCCCGAACCGAAATGCGGTGGACATTTATCAAGTGATTACGGAGCGCCATTACTCGGAGGACATGACATCAGCAATCAACTTCATTCGGAATACGGACCACCGCCAATTCCGCACGGTGAATACGGACCGCCTGCATTCCCTGATCCAAGACATCCATCCGGCCCTACCGGCGCTTATTCCGAACCAAAACCAGACGTGGTCCCCGCACCCCAAGCTCAACAACAATCATCATCATCGACGATTAATCCTAACCCAACATCACCATCCCCGCAACAACTCAAATCAAACAACGACGTTCACTTACCTCCTCCTCCATTACCCGGACAGTTTGCCGCGTACACAACCGTCAAAAGGAAAGGACCCGCATCCGAAAACGAAGGGAATCTAGCGACGTTAGGCGGCAGACCTCGTTCGGTTGATCCAATCGATTTGCAGGGAGTTAGGAGAAGGAGAAATATCGAAAACTCCGAACCAATTAATATAGTAGTAACTAGGGTCTACAAAAGAGAAGCTCAAGAAATGACGGACGTTAACACATCCCGGATCATTCAAGTAGTCGCTCCGGGTGATGTTAATTTCGCGTTAAACTCACCATCATCAAACGAAACCGTCGTTATTCAATCAGCTAACGACCCAGAAAATATCTGTATGTCAATACCAAGCTTCGTCGGGGGTTTGGTTATGTTGTTGTTAGTTTTAGTTGTTAGTTGCTTAGTTGCTGCTTTCTTATTTGTTCGTGTTCGTGCTATTGACCAAAAAGGAATCATGACTACCTTCGTACATCCGGGATATGATAATTCCGAATTCGTTAAAGTTGCGAATTAATATTATTTTTAAAAGAAAATCCTAAAAAGTACCTTTTGAACCTTGCCGAACTGAGTCAATTAATAAAAGTCTTAAATAGTTTTAAAAAAGACTGCCAATGCGGGTTAGGAGAGAAAATCAGGATTATTTTTTTTCATATTGTTGAAAAGTGCAACCGACTAAAATTAATTTTTTTTTAAAAGTGCAGTAAATTCGGCTATTTGACTCAAAGCCATTTTGAAAAGCAAATCGAGGCTTTTTTGCTTTAATTTATTAAAAAAATTTAATAAAAAAAAATTAAGTGTGAAAAATAGTCATTTTTAATTTATTGCTTAGATATGTAATTTTAAAAAAAAGAAAAAAAGATTCACGAGGCGAAGCCCGGTTATGAAAAGAATATCGCCGGTTATCAAAAGATGGCAGAGGTATCTCATAGGCCGTTTTCCCCGTAAGAAACTTCCTTAATTACATCGAGTGTATGAAGATTCTAGTCAGAGTCCACAATTTAAAACACACGGGTCAAAAGATCTATGATGAAGGAAGTTGGAAAATGGCGGATTAACCCGTAGCTCAATTTTTATTTTATAAAATGGCCCAGTGAATAGGAACGTCCGCGTGGGTGGATTGGTCGAAAGGGCGAATAAAAATCGTTGGAAGGAGAGAAGAAAATCAATAGGTCGAAAAAACAACCAAGATTGAATAAAATTTAAGAACAAGAATAAAAATAAAAATACTTGAACGCGCTGATTCGTTGAAAAAAGAAGATTAGTCGTGATTGGTTAAAATTTTACCGCTGAAATTTGATTGGTTGAAGGAAGAGATGGAAAAACTTATGAGTACGGTGTGATTGGTTGAAATTTTAACGCGGGAATCAGATTTGAAATGGAAGAGGGCGGAGTTATTTTTTTATTGGATAGTCAGGGACGAATAAAAACGTGTAAACGATTTGATTGGTTAAGGCGTTAATGCAATAATCTGATTGGGGATAGATTTGGTAGAACTGATTTTTATTGGTTAATTATGCCCATTATTCATCAAATCAGTTTTAAATTTCTTATGCCTTAAAAAAATTTTTTAGGGAAAACCTGAATTCGACTGCAAATGGATTTTGATTGTTTTGGTGAACGATTTAACGGAAAACCCTTCGCATAAGCTTTTAATTTTTCTGATGCTTATTTTGTTATTTGTTTATATAGGCTTATCAAAGAATTATTTGCTTAGGTTTTGAGTTATCAATTAAATTGCTAACCAAAAATACTCCCTTGAAATTCATAGGGGCTCTCTTTCGAGATATCACTGCGAATCTGCCAAAAAAATCCAAAGATTTGATAAGACAACATTTTTTTTTATTTAGAAACAAAAAGAAAAGAAAAAAAAAGATTAAATATTTAAAAAAAAATTTTAGATGTTAAATATTTAGTTAAAAAAAATAATAATATAAAAAATAGAAAGTAGCCGCCGTTATATAATTTGGTAGACTTTTTTTTCTTCGAAAAAGGAAAAAAAATGTAAATGGTCTGATAATTTGAATTGAAAGAATTTTAATTGAACGATCGTTTAAAATACAATTTGTGGTCACCTTTTTTTAAAATATCTTTTTTAAGAATGAAACGATGCTCCACATACATTTTATCAAAATCCTGTTTATTTTATTAAACGCTTTCATTTTATGATGAAGACTTTCAAAAAAAGAATTTAATTTAAAAATGGTGACTCGCAGGTTCCTTAAATATTTTTTTTTTTTTAGGCCCATTACATTTTATTTTTTATTTCAAGGAAGAAAAAATCGAAAAGAAAAATTCAAAGTCAAACTGACTGTTTTATTATTTTTTTTTTCTTTCTTTTTGATCGCACTTTGTTCATCAAAACTATTTATTAATTAATTTTTAAAAAAAATGAAAACTGAAACAAAAATACTCTAATTTATTATTTATTGTAATAATCTTTTAATTTTAGAGGGAAAAATTTTTAAAAAAATTCAAAAAAAAAAAGTCAAAAGAAGTAACAAACCATTCATAAAGTTTTTAAGTTAAAACATTATGAATGCTTTGTTAACTTTTTTAATTAAATAAATTAATTAAATTAACAAATTGCTGTTTCTGGGATTAAAAAAAAAACTTTTATATGTGTATAAAAAAAATATTTTCAAGAAATGAATCGATTGATTCTTATATCCGTCTAGTAATAGTAAAAGGAAAAAAAAAATATAACAAAGTAGTTCATGTACTTGTTTATTAATAAAACCGTCCGAATAGATAAGAGTAGGGTAATTTAAAGTTTTCTTTGATAATTAAGATGTTGGATAATAATTATATAGATCGTTACTGGAATGTTCGAATACTTTTACCTTTATTTAAGTAGGACGAGGGGCGAAAGACTTAGATCCTGAAATATTTTACTATTACTAATTTTTGTAGATAAAACAATGACTTGCTCAATCTTTGTGAATATTTTTAAATAATTAATCCTAGGAACACCATATTGTTGTGAGTGAAAAAAAAATATAGATGTAATGACTTCTTGATAGTTTGTATTTTGTTTTTTTTTTTTTTGCTGATGTATGTTCGTGTTCGATTTGTTGTGAATGTGATAATTATTGTATTAATAAACGAAAAATGTAAATTTTTGTAGTTATTTTTTTTTAAAAAAAGAAATATTCGTTTTTGCTTTCTAATCCTTTATCGCTATGGTTTTTGGAACCGAGGCCTAGATTCATTCATTTACCGGTTACTTGATTTACTAGTTTGGTAGAATGGAAGTATTTTAATTCTAAATGCTATTTTTTTTGTAGTTTGATTTTCACTTTTGTAATAATTTGGGTGGAAAATATTTTTTAATGATTGTGAAGGGGACTTTTAGAGGAAGGAATGGAGCGTAGAATGTAGTATTTTAGTCTTTGGTTCGTGTTGGTTGATGTAGATTTTTTGTTTGGTTTGGTTTGGTAGCTGGGTCATTATCAATTAGTGTTTGTTGACAAATAACTGTGTACAAAATAAGATCTAATGGCACCTTTAGAAGTGGGATTTGCACTCACGCACAATTTAGATAAACATTTTTTGCCACAATCTTCAAAGCAGTATTCTGTCCAGACTTCATCCGTCCACTTTTTTTAGGATTCTTCTTCGTAATTTGTGTAATAAGAAGACTGTTGTAATGTGCCTTCCTTCTATCTAACCGACTGCCCAAGTAAAGAGTTCCTAAAGAAAGATTGGTCCCTGCTCTCTGGGCTGTTCTAGATAAAATTTTGAAGTGTGGAAGTATCCAAGAAGAAAGGTCCTTCCTCACGAGCGAAGGCTTTCCTTTTCCCCGCAAGAGGGATGGATTTCCGTTATCTTAAAACCTTATCGTTTATCTTAATATAGAACTGATAATGGCAGGATTATCTATTATTAAAATTAGCCAAAAAAAAACCCTTTTAAATTTTTTCCTGGCACAAATTTACGAAAGAAATAATTTCCAGGTAGATTACAATAGCTTCTCTCTGCTTTCCTTTAAAATAAATTTTCTCCGACTCTAAAAAATTAATGGATTAAATTGAAAAAAAAAATCCCCGCCGCTTATTTTCATTAAACTCGAAAAAAATCTACGTGGCCAAAATTCTAAAAACCAACGCAACAAAATCCTCAATAAAATATTAAACTCTTCGATTCCGGTCAAGACTTCCTGCATCATCTTTCTCTCACATACGGATAGGATGGACTGGAAACTGTGCGGCTCCGATATAAAAGAAGGAAATAAGTATCGAAAGTAGAACGATGACCTGGTTGTGGGTAACGGATCAGCCGCACAGTCCTCACAGCCTTGAGAGTATCTTCTCGTCCCCACCATCTGGCTCCGAGGAAAGTGATAATGATCGCATAGTGGATCCGTTTCAAGGTCACTTGTATACTAATTGCCTTCTCTAGATCGATAAACCGGAACCGATTGATCAATCTTCTGGTTTTTCGGCCTCATGAAGCACCCTGGCGCCGCCTCCTCTTCAAATTAATGTAACTCCCTATAAATAATTTAAACATCTAGTCAATTCTTTCATTTAATTTTTTTTTATTAAAAAAAAGAAAAAAGTAGATTTGACTCGGTGCCAAAGAATTAATGTAGATCATTTTCTAGTATTAATTTTGCTGTCGAGATTAATACCGTTCACTAAAAACTAGACTCGATTAGGATCGAGTTTTTTTATTTATTATAAAAAAGCGCGCGAATGAAATGATTAGTAGAAGGAATGAACGCGCGGCGCCACTAATTCAGGTTCGAGCGAGGACGCAGTTCACGGTTACTCCGACGAGTAGCAGCACCAGTCGCAACCTGACTCCATCGATAAAACAGTTTATCGTAGTACTTCTCGCTTCACATAGATGGCAGTGCAATCATTTTACTAAAAACTTGTTTACGAATCGTGGTATATCTTTCTCCTTATTTTACGCGTGCATGTTAATTAACACTAGCAATGATGATCCATTTTAATTTATTTTCCCCTTCTTAAGACTTTTTTTATTAAAATAAATAATTAAGAAGTGCTAGGTAAAAATAAAAATTAAAAAAAAAAACAAGTTGGAAATTAGTAGCTTTCCTTGAGCAAGTTCTACGCGATTATTCTGGTAATTCTCTTTATTATTATTTTTTTTTCTTCTTTTATCTCACGAAAACTAAACTAACTACCATAAAAAAGTTAAGACAGCATGGGAAGTCTATAATTAATGCGAGCTTTTTTTCTGAGTATTTGAAATGCATTAGCTAGATATATTGGCCATCATTTGAAGAACCTGACATTGAAAATAGAAAAAAAAATGTTTACTCAAACGATTCGCACGTCTGATCATAAGACTAATGGAGTAAACATTTTAAAATAAAAAAAACATAATGATCATTTCGATTAAATCATGCAACGTCGCGTACTTCCTACCCCTTTAACGATCACGCCCTTCCGTTTTTAAGGTACGGGAAAGATGTAAAACCTGTAACGTAATTTTTTTTTTCGGATAAGAATCTTGTGCCAAGACCCTTAAAATATAAAAACCAGTAATTAGCATTAAAAAGAGTGCTAGATCGGGTGAAAGAGAAAGAGAATGTATTTCACTCAAGACCGAGTGATTGTAATGTGACGTAATGTTAAAAGTTACGTCACCTTGTACACCTACTATCACATTCGACTGTCCGACTTTAGCATTTCACTATCGTCCCGCACCAAAATGATTCGGACTTGGATTATGTGCAATCCTAAATTTTTTGAGGTTATGTTATGGAAATCCTTGATCTGGAATGACCCTACGAGCTTTGTGATCGCTGGACTGGCGATTAATTTGGGACTGTAAGTGGAAAGAAGAATCGGAAACATATGTTGACCTATAAAATGGAGTTCGGTGAAGGCAGGTAATTGAATTTAGAAATGATGAGATAACAAAATGAAAGTAAAAGTGAATTTGTGACATAATATTATTCATGATCTGTATTACTTTCTCTATAGGTCGTGCCTGATTCTTTAAGAACTGGCGCTGGAAAAAAATTGGCAGAGAAATGAAGAGGATGGAATCTTGATTTGCTGTGGAGGGTTTTCTGATTTGAGAGTAGAGACAACTCCACACAAGCTTTATTAAGCTGATGAGTCGCTATCTTTACTGGTAATTAGGGAAACAACCCTCCACTGTAAATCAAGATTCCATTTCATGGGAAAGGTGAGGAAGGAAAAACATAATAGAAAGGTGAAATAAATTCAACAATAATGGAAGTCGTATATCTATCAAAGAATTTTATTTTTAAATAAACAACAATTGAACTTAACCTAAATTTTCTTCTCTTTTTTTGCAGGCTCTTTTGTCCTGACAATGGGATGCGCCACCCAAAAAAACAGTAACGCCCGAATTTTCTGCTTGCCATTTTATCAAGTTCCACGTCGCAACGTTATGGAGAGAAAGAGGTTACAAAATAATTTTACTATTCTTGCTCCACATCTCTGAGAGATCGAGCGAGAGTATCAGTGTTTTGTCAATAAACAATAGCCTCTATAATTACGTCATTTCTATTTTATCAAAATGCATCCATTCACCATTTAGTAAATTATTATTATTTTTTTTTACTTTCTTATTGTAGGTGCTTACTCAGCTTCGAAGCGCTTGCGAGCTTGCTGCATTAGCATAATCTAATTGCCGATGACGTATTTTAGAAGGTTATTCCCATAATTACAGTATCACGGCTTAACTCAAGATTGTTTTCTGCTCATTTCAAGGTCAGTTTTACATTTTCTGCCTCGTACTTTTACTAAAAATAAAAATTTCTTTGTTTTTATTTTTTTTTTCGCAGAGAGGAGCTTCAAATTTTTCAACCGAATCACCTTGATTTTAACGGTTTTTTGGCAAGCGCGGCCGATTGGGTGGGTCTCCCCAATTCACCCATGAACGATACGACCCGGGCACGACCCGATCGAAATCATATCAAAGGTATCATTTAAATTTTTTTTTCTTTTGTTTTTTTTCTTTTAAACGATCATGTGATCAAAAATCCTGTCCCTAGTCAATAGTAAATGATGAGACCGCAACGGCCTTCTAAGCTATAACCTTGAGGTGTAGCACTGTCAAGACTTTTTGCCATAGCTCTTCCCAATTGTACATTTCCGCCTCTGCTAACAATTTCAAGTTCACCTTCGCTATAATGTCCTTGCTGCTTTTATCAAAAAATTAAAAAGGACCTCATTAAAATGGCTAGAATGTTCCTAGTTTTCGACTTACGTCACCTGCAATTATCCGCCTAAAAAGAAAAAGAAAAAAAAAGAATTCACGTTTTGTAATATTTTTAGCAGACGACAAAAAAGGCTTTGCCATTTCCGTCAAAGGAAAACAAACCACAGGGTTTTGTTTAATCTTTATTTTTTTTTAATTTCTTAGAAATTTCTACCATCATGAGGCGAGTTTACACATTCCATTCAAACGAATCAGTATTCTTGCTGGAAATCCTCCAGGAACAAGATGGCGCCGGAGAAGATTTCCTAGGTAAGAAAATAAAATCGTAAATTCATTTTTATAATTTTGTAACAAATAAGCCTGAATTTAATTATTTTATTGAAAACTATCCCAGAGGGCAGATATATGTCCAAAAAAAAAAAAAACTAACCGTAAAAATTTTTTTAAGAAAACGTAAGCACTTTTATTATTTAATGCTATAAATTAGGTCATTTTAAAATGCATTCGGTAAAATGAATACTTAAAAGGATACATTAAATAAATTTCCTTTCAAATCCCACCATCACGCTTGCTTGAGCCATCTTATAAAAAACCAGATTCTAAAATTTAAAATGAAGGCGATCCCCAAGCACTTATAAACGCACTATTCATTAAATGATTTATTTTACGTTAAATAACGGGAAAATGTAAGAAGATGGAGCACTTGGTATAGAATAGGCTGGGAGGGGAATCATTTTAGGGTTCTGGATATCAAAATGACCTTGAATTTAAGAACGAAAGTAGACGTTGAAAAAAAAGAAAAAAAAGGAACAAAAAATAGCAGCCATTTTGAAATGAAAGGGAAAGGACAATAAGCGTGTTCGTTTACTCATCTCGCACGAAGCTATAAACCTCGCCAATTTAAGAAAAGTGTCTTAATTTAATGAAATTAGCGTTAATTAACCGGTAAGAAAAGTATTTTTTACGTTTTTACGGAAATATTCGCGAATTTGTAACATAACCTCATTTTGTCAAAAATTGAGGTTAAGTTATCATCCCGATTTAATACTGATTTAAGGGTTAGAATAGATAAATCGATCCAAGGAATTATAATACTAATAGTTTCATTGAAAAGAAAAACGGTGAAGATCAAAGAAGAAACGAGAAAAATATCAAAAATTTTTTATTTGCAAATGCGTGCGCACACCGACTGTCTATAGCAAAACTCTATGGCAAACGAACGCAACCAATGCAAGGTGTGGAGAATTGTATTGTAACGACTTCATAGCCATTCCACCAGTTCGTCCGCATGAGAGTTGTTTTTTTGTCGTAGTGAAAAACAAATTGAATCGGCTTATTATTTCTTTAATTTTTCAATTAAATTTTCACGGTTTTTTAAAATTTGTTTTTGTGTTTCGTCGGGAACGTTTTCAAACATCAAACGCCTGTTTTTAATCGCTCTAAATATTATTTGGATTACCCCAAAAAAGTGTGTATATCGAAAGTGAAAGGAGTCATATGTTCTTGTGTGTAAAATGCGCACGCTGATCATTTCTTTTTTTTCCCAAATTTAATGGCGTCGTTGCTTCCGTTCCATGTTTCGTTCGTTATTTATTAACAAATTTCCCGGATCGGCTTTTATTTTTTAAAATTTTTTTTCGATTGTTTAATTTTTTGATTATTTCCGAAACCGGGCAGAAGACAACCTTTCATTTTAATAACAGGAGAAATTGAGAATGTCGAATTGCAGTATTACGTATAAGTTAGAAAAAAAAAATAATGTAATACTTGTCATACTTTATTATGCCGGCGCCTGAGTCTAGTAGATAACCTGAAAGCAAGTTTTAATGGTTGAGTGCCGTCTTATAAAACAATGGATATCGTTTACTTTCGTTTTTATTTTAAGAGTATTTGATAACAGACGCCATTTTGAAAAAGTTAGGCTAATTTCGTTATCTAATCGCCTTTTTTTTTAAAATTTTTTTTTAACTCGGCGAAAGAGATTCCTTGTATTTTCTGATATTTATACATTTTTTTGTTTTTGTACACAGTGGTTATCAATTGTGACCGTTGAAAAAAATATGGAGGATATTGCAAAGTTGTGCTCATGCTGGATTAATTTGAATTTTTATGGATTATTTTGGATTACGATTACACATTTGAATTAATATCTTCGTATTGGTTTTCGAGGTGAGTGTCATGCTTGTTTTTTTTTATTCCTGATTAAATCGTAATGTGATGTATGAAGATGCATTTAGCATTTTTTAATTCTTGTCGTGCCAGTCAATTAAAGTGACAGGTTAACTAAATTGTAATGAGAATAATGTTCTGATGCTTTAATTTGCTGAAAAGTGTCAAGTATAGCTGCTAAGGGCCAATGTTGAGGTTATGTCATTTAAAAATTGCCCGAGAATTGGAATAACTTGTTTTTGAGAATTCAAGATGAAAAAGTTTTATGATGAATGAATTTTGCCTGCAAATTCTGTGTTTTAGACCTGTGGGTCTTTTTTTTTTTAATAGGGTAAGGAAATGTTCTGGATTTCAAAAAAAAAGTGAGGTTCGTTTAGATCCAGTAATGTATTTTATTTTCAGCGGCAAAATATTTGTTTTTCTGAATGTTTGCTCCTAAATATTTGTTTATGAAAACAAATTGCTTGATTAAGGCTAAGCTACAGAAAATTGTGTATGAAAATGCTTTCAGGTTATCAGAGTGAAAAAGATATCTCGTAAAATGGAAGAAGGAATTTTTGTGGATAATTGTGGAGCAGGGTTGTAATTTTTTTCATGATTATAGAGCAGTGGCTAAACTTTTGTCTAAGAGTCAAGCTGCCTAACTTAAATAGCTTGCCTAACTTTTTCCATTTTTATAAAAGTTTCTTGGTAGCCAAGAAGTTTTTACATTTTTCCTGTCACTCAGGTTTAAATTTTGTCTGATAGTCAAGCTAAGTCTAAATTTTTTGTGATAATTGAGCAGTGTGCAGTTTTTTTTTTCATTGTCAAGCAGCATTTAATTTATGAAGATGAAGTGTTGGCTAAACACAAACTGTGGGTCAGTTCAACTCGATGCTGATTGTTGAACAGTGCCCAGGCTTTTCATTTTAATACTTGTTAGTTTTGATTCATGCAAATTCCTCTCCTGTAGTTCAGCTGTGGCTAAACCCTTGTGTCTGTGTGAGAGTCAAACTAAGTCTAAGTCTCTTATGACAGCCGAATAGTCAAATTAGAATTAGATTTTTCTTGATAGTTGAGCAAAGTCTAGATTTTTTACAATGATTATGCTGTGGCTAATTTTTTTTTTGATAGTCATCACAGGAAGAGTCCAGTATTGTCGAATACACTTTAAATCTTTCCTGATAATCAAGCGGTTTCTGAATTTTGTAAAAGCTGAACTTACGCTTACCTTCTAATTTTTTATCAATGCCAAAATTTTTTTAGCAAGATTCGTCAGCTTAACTTTTTCTAAAAAAAAAATATGGCGCCTTCCTAACATTTTTTAAAAAACTTACAATGTAGCATCAAGGCCCTTATATTTTTTTTTTTTTATTTAAAAACTGCCTGTACTCTTTTTAGGCATTTAATCTCAAACTCTTTCTAATTTTAAATCCCCTGTAATTATCAAAAGTGTATAAAATCTATTTCAAGGCACACTTCCTCCGTACCTAACCCTATTTTTACCTTTTTATCTTCCCATTAGCTCGAAAACAAGTTTGTCGGTCCGCTCAGATATATTATAGGATGAGTTGCTATCATGTGGTCGTTTCAAACCTTGATAAACATCGAGGCATATGATAACAGGCAAGACTTAATAGAATAATGATTTTAGCGAATACCTAGCATTTCAAGGTCACCTGCTTACTAATTCAGGTTCCTATCGCCAAGGTCATTCCCAATTATTATACTTGGCCACAAAGAAATTACTTATCAAGTCTCATTATCGCCATTTTGACTTTTTTCTTGCCGATTCATTTTTTTTCTTACCTATGCGCTTTCCTTAAAAAAAAAAAAAGATAAATTGTTTCCAAGTATTGTTTGAATGGCTAGGTACAGTTTTTTTTTTATTTTTCGGCAGCGAAAGGCAAAAAGGGAAATGTAACAAAGAATTCTTATGGGCGAAGGTTGCTTCATTTCTTTTGAATTACCTTTTTATTTTGTTTTTTTTCTTCTTTTTAGTTAGCTTCTACCTTTGACAATAACCCAGAACCCCAGTTATTGTGTATTATACGATTTTTACCTGTAAACCAAGGTTGCAATGCTTTTGTCATTCGGTTTCACACAAATATCTTTTCCTTTGTGTTTGCCATTTCTTTTCTTCACCTGAGTAACAAATCCCGTTTCCAGCTGCCATTTCCTCTGTTTACTTTTCCTTTCGTGTAATTGTTTGAAAAAATTGAAAAAAAAAAAAGAAGAATTTTGGTTTTTGTTCGAAAGGATAAAAGGACGAGAAAAAAAAATTCTTTCTCCATGTTTTAGGCGGTGGAAGGAAGAAAAAATTACAGCGGAAATAGGAAGTTCTTACCTTTTTTTTTTTTTCTCGCTCTCCCGTATTTATTATTATTACTTATCTTTTATAACCCTTTTTTTTTCTTAACAAAAGAAATTGCTTCAACCCTCTTGAAGATTTTGAGTGAAATTTGCCTGGTCGGCCCCTTTGTAAAATTTAAAAGGGTTGGATGGTTTGTTTATCAGCTGGTTTTAGCAATATGGAATTTTGGATTGTAACCGGAGGAGGTAAATGGGAGGATTGGCCTCCCTGAGTGAGAATAAATTGATATTTTTTCTTGAGAAAACATTCTTTGCTTCGTAAAGGCGCCATTAGAGGTGGAGTCCCTGTTGCTGATTTTTTTTAACCCTGGGAAAAATTACTAGAAGCAGGTTAGGTCAGCACTCAGGTAAAGAACACAAAGACAAATCCTGGAAAAATTCTAAACCTAAAAATTTTTTGTATAATTTCTGAGCTAAAAAAATGTTTTTAAAAAATTTGGCGCACTAAAAAAAAAAAATAATGACAATTCTTGAGTGCAAAAGAAAAATTTACAAAAAAAATATCTGCCCACAAAAAACAATTAGGAAAAAAATTTAAAACATTTTGAGCACCAAAAAATTGGAACAAACTTTTTTAGGGCCAAAGAGAAAATTAAAAAAATCTAAAAAAAAAAAAAATAGACCAAAAAAGGGTCGGAATTTTCTTCTGAGCATTTTGTAAAAGATTTTGCCGCCCTAAATGGTCATCATATCTAATTTTCTTAGACCGAAAAGTATGAACTTACCTCCAGGCACGGATTGGGCTACCGGGAAAAATCCCCCTCAAACAAAAGCGCCCATTTGCTCTTCCAGTTTTTAGAAATAGGAATAAAATATTTGATTCAGCAGATGTGTTTTTTGGCTTTTGTGAATTTTTCTGCCATAAAAATTAAAAACAAGGCGGAATTGGCGCATTTTCCACAAAAAAAAACCGCGACAAATTTTTTAAAATTTCAGTTTTTCAACAAAATTTTTTTTACCTGCTTTCTAAGAAGACCGGGCACTTATGGACTATTCTACAGTTCACCCCGTCTTCTTAGAATATGAGCCAAATTTTTTCTTTAACTAAAATCAGCTGCAATGGAATTCTGTAGTCGCCCTCTGGAAGAGCCAGTCCGTACTAGCTTATCTCGAGTTGATCTGATTTAAAAAATTAGACTTGAGCTTGACATAAAGTCTCTCAAAAATTCATGACTTTCCTCTTTCAAATGAGAACCCGCCAAATAATTTTTAAAACAAAATCTGATTTAATTATTTGGAACCCACAAATCATGCGAGAGAGAGAGATAATTACATAATAGATCACCTTTTACTTGAACTTTTACATTATAATAAAAAGTACGCTCTTATAAAAAAAAAAAAAGGAAACAATTTGATAAAGTTGATATCTTGACGTATGGATTTAAAATTTCTCAAATCGATTAATCTATAATTACATAAAGAATTTTTTTTTAAAGTGTTTCTGCACTGATTCAGATATCAAGTGTTTACTTTAAAATTTTAATCCTTTTTAAAAAAAAAACTATCTTTCTATTTCTAAATGAACATAACGGGTTAACGTGTCTAGTGTCTTTTTATTTGCCTTCATCGCTATAAAATATGTCTAATCTCATGGCCAGCCAGGTAAATTTTTTAACTGCAATACGCGTATATGATTGGTGAAAGGGTAGGAAAAGAGCGAATATGGCTTTGGATAGTAAAAATTTTTATTTTTTATTTTTCTATCAATGAAAAAATAATATATAAAAATATTAATAGCTTCTAAAAATAAATTTTTCGCAATGGAAAGGAGGAAATCGTATTAAAAATATTTTTCTGCATAATGCGAATGCTTTGAATAATTTAAAAAAAAAAGAAATGGTCGTGTAATTGTGACAAAGTTTCTGTGAAATTGATTGGGAAGTTATGAAATTATTTTTATTTATTATATTTTTCCTCGTTTTCATCCTTGAAAATACGGTTCGATTGGTTTTGCTTACGCTTTTGCTAAATGGTAGATGATAATTTTTACACCCGAGCCTGATAAACACAATTCAGGTATAAGAATTTATTTCCGAAAATTGGAGGAAATAAAATGTTTTTTTTTGAAAAACATAAAAATTAAAAAGCGACCTTTTTGGATTTCACAACTTTTGTCGGCGTTTTTCTTTTGTTACTTTCTTTTTTAAAAGGAAAACGGTATTCAACTGAAGTAATTTATGATATGATTGCTTCTTTTTTATTTTTTGAATATTTTAAAACCTTTTGAGGGATGCCGATTTCTAAAATATTTTTGCAGACTGATTTTTTTTGGGTCTGCATCCCAGGTTCATACAGGGCCGTTGAAAGGGGAGTGGAAAGTCTGAGTACATACCTCAAACTCGAAAAAGTAGCCGAAATATGTGAGATTAGTTTTTCCGGGGCTCCATAGGATAAGTGGCCCGGTCAGACAGTTTTCCTCGGGGCCCAGAATGGCCTTCGACGCTCTAGAATCCCTGAAGCCCAATTCTGTATCAAGAATTTTTTGGCAGTAATCACTGTTAATATTCTCCAGCTCCTTCCTGCTGCTGAGGAATCTAGTCCTTTTTTGGATTTGAGGGAACTGCCTAGTTATAATTGTCCTTCCGGTTGAAATCTATTTTTAGATTCCGAATTTTCTTATCCTAGATTCGGTTGTGCTTAGATCACTCGCCACATCGAGACTTAAGACCTTCTTTTGCAGTCCCATTCGTAAGCGTTTAAATCTTTTTGCAAGGAAGCAGATGGTCAATAGTCATATTGTTAGTTTCACTAGCCGTGTGATTATTTTTTTAGAAAAAATTAGTTGAGATGTACAATTAAGGGAATTAAGGGTTTTTGAGGTCGTAGTTTTTAAATTTGACACAGTTCTTATTTGGGGCTGCTAAGAGTTGATATAAAAATGAGTTTGAAGTTTTATTTTTTGTAAATAAAAATTAATGAGACTTCATTAATGAAGTTTCAGATCTCAGTTGAATTCCTATGAGATTTAAAATCTGTGACTTCGAAAACTTAATAAAAGAGTGTCATGTTGCATTTTTCAGAGTGAAATAATTCGAGAGGTTTGTCACTGATTCCTAGTAGTTCTACCTAAAAAATTATATCAAATTGAAAATCTACGGTCTCAAAAACATTAAGTTCACTTACTGAATAGTTTTTAATCAGCAAAATTAAAAGACCGGAATTTTTTATTTGCACAGTAGATATGTTGCTATTAGAATAAACTCATTAATTTTTCCTCTCTACTCTTCAACTCTTCCTTACTTGCTTTTTAAATCTTCCTCTCCAAGTCTTCCTCTTTTAATCTTCTTACCTTTTTCTCTGTTGCTCTTCCTCTCTTGCTTTTCTTTTCTAATTCGTCCTCTCTCATTCTTCCTTTCACACTCCCTCTCTCAGTCTTCCTCTCTTACTATCTAGCTGTTATTCCTCTTTTCCTCTGTAACTCTTCATCTCTTACTCTTTAACTCTTTCCCTCTTCCTCCTCCCCTCTAACTCTAACTAACTCTCTTGCTTTCTACCTTTTCCTCTCTTATTCTTCATCGCTTCCTAGTGCACTGAAGCACTTCCTCTCTTTCCTCTCGTCCTCTTCCTCCTTCCATCTTTCTCTCTTACTTTCATAACTCTTCTTCTCTTGATTTTTTTCTCTCATTCTTCCTCCCTCGCTCTTCCTCTCTCGCTCTTCCTCTCTCGCTCTTCCTCTCTCGCTCTTCCTCTCTCGCTCTTCCTCTCTCGCTCTTCCTCTCTCGCTCTTCCTCTCTCGCTCTTCCTCTCTCGCTCTTCCTCTCTCGCTCTTCCTCTCTCGCTCTTCCTCTCTCGCTCTTCCTCTCTCGCTCTTCCTCTCTCGCTCTTCATCTCTCACTCTTCCTCCTTTGCTCTTCATCTCTCACTCTTCCTTTCTTACTCTTCCTCTCTTACTCTTATTCTTCCTCTCTTACTCTTCATCTCTCACTCATCCTCTCTCACTCTTCTTCCTTCGCTCTTCCTCTCTTCCTTCTTCCTCTCTCGCTCTTCCTCCCTTTCTCCGTAACTCTTTCTCTCGCTCTTCTTCTCTTAATTTTTTTCCTTCCCTTTCACTCTTGATTTCCCTCTCGATTTTCCTCTTTTGCTATTCCTCTCGCTCTTTTCCTCTTAGTCTTCCTCTCTTCCTCTCTCCCCCTCTCTTTCTCCCTCATTCCCTTACTCCCTAACTCTTCCTCTCTTGATTTTCCTCTTCATATCCTCTCTTGCTTTTGCTCTTCCTCTCGCTCTCTTGCTCTTGCTCCTACACTTATTTTTACTGTTTTTCTCTTTCGCTTTTACATTCATCTTTTCCCACCAACCCAACAATCTTTTTTTTCAAAATTCTGGCCTGTTTTATCATTTTACTTAAAACCTATACATACCTTTTATTTCGAAACCTCAATCTCAACATTTATTAAAAACCTGTCTCACTCTCATTTAAAAAATTAACCACGTTGTCTTGAACCTTTCAAGATCAAACATAAATCATAATTGCTTAGGCCTGTGCGGAAAAAAAAAAAAATCTTAACGCCACCCGAAGGTAAAAACAATGTTAACTATTCCAATGTCAACAATTCCCACCTAATTCATCAAAATTACCGTAAAACCAACAATAATCATTCTTTCCTATTTTAAATTTTAATTTATTTTTCTTCATTACAATTTTTAATCAAAACACAAATTCATTCGGTATGATTCCTCTAATGGAAATACCTGAAGATGTTTTAGAAAAAAAAAAATATATAAATAAATAAAATTGTTACCAAGTAACGCATCGGAACTGAAGGTGATCATGTCGATATTATAATCATTCACTTATAAGAAAGTTAAACCTTCATACTGTTCGTTTGGCGAACACAATGCACTTAATAATCATACTTAACTTATACCTGGCCGACACTCTCGCATTGAAACGGATTGTACCTGACCTTCAAACTTAATATTATTTTCCAATCATCATTTTTTTGATTTACGTCACCTCTCGCTATTTTCCAATATCGATTTTTGCTGCGCCAAAATTTTTTTAGCGTTCCCTGTTGGGGATTTTCGTATCGAAAAAATAATTGAGAGTACTTTCTGAACGAGTGTCACATAAAAAACAATCTCTTTCACACATATGAGAGGGCAAGGAAACCTTGAAGAAAAATTCGCCTTTCTTAAAGCCAGTCATGAAATGTAAAATGATTAAAAAATGTATCTCGCTTATGTTTATCGAACGAGAATGGGAAATTTTTTTGGATTTTGTGTTTTTACCTTCAAGGCTGCATTCGTCACAGGTAAAATTGTACAAAGCCGGCACGTTTATTTAAACCATCGTTGTGTTATCCTGCGAGTGCCTTAATTTTTATCTAAGCTATCCCAAAAAATATAATCCTGATACCTTAATAGTAAAAGGGCCGAAACAACATTTTTTTTTTTTTTTTTTTTGAAGAGATGAAAATAAAAGTTTTTACGAACCAGCTGGACGAAATATTCTCTTTCGCCATTCACGTTTTTCTTTTCTTTTTTCAATAGGATTTTTTTTAAATGGGTTTCAATTATTCGGAACCCTGCGCAAACAGTTTAGGGTATTTTTTTTTTTTTTTACGACTTAAAATTGGGAAGAAAAGTTCTTGGGTTTTTTTTTCGTTATGTAAAATTTTTTTGTTGATATGTATGTATGGAACGGTCGGGGAAATTATAATATTTATAATGTTTCCCGACGCGTGTAATGAAGTGATTTAATTTCAAAGGAAGGAAAAGAAGAATTATGGCGGAGGTGGGAAATTATATAAAAGGATGGGATCAGTTTAGGCAGGGAGGTGTGGACGGTATTTGAAAAAGTACAGAAAAGGTCATTGCAGTTATTGATGATGATTAATCGGAGTTTAAAAAGCTTTTTTTTTTCTTGGGCGGTTTGAAGGAAGAAAATTGTATGATGCGAAATTTTAGAGGATGAAGGAGGAAAGAGTATTAGGGAAATGCGTTGGAATAACAAATATTTTTTTAAAGTATTCGTTGAAAAGATTAATTGTAAGTACGCTATTCTCTTATTATTACTCTTCACTTCTATTCTTAAGAAATATGGTTATTGCTTGCTCAAAAGGGAAAGAGGGGGATGGGACTCAAAAACAGCTAAAATCACGATTAGGTAGTTTATATATGACCCCTTTAATGCCATTTTCATATTCTTATAAAATAATTCTTACCCTCTCACTGTTACTTTATCCTTACCCTTACTCTTGTGTACTTCGACTCTTACCACCTTATATTTAACCTATTTACTTTTGCCTAACTCTTATTCTAGCTCTCTCACTCTTGATCTCCTGGTCGTACTCCCTCTTAACCTAGTTTTCACTTACTTGCTCTTGCTGTGTTCCTCTTTAAATCTTACCCTTACAGTCATGCTTTCTTACTTTCCTATTTTCCTGTATTTTCATACTCTTCCTCTTCCCCTTTTAGTCTTCCCCTCTAACTCTCTAACTCTCTCCCTCTTACTCATTAACTCTTCCTCTCTTATTCTCTAAGGCTTCCCCTCTTGCACTTGAGTATTTCCTCTCTTACCATTGGACTCTTTCTCTCTTTCCTCCCGTGCTCTTCCACTTTTTGTCTTCCTCTCTTACTCTTCCTCTCTTAAGTTTTCCTGTCTTACCTTACATCCTAAGTATACCTCTCTTAATCTTCCGCTCTTTCTTTCTAACTCTTCCTCTCTTGCTCTTCCTTTTTTCCATCCTCTTCCTCTTCCTCTTCCTCTCTTGCTCTTGCTCTCTTAATCTTCCTCTCTTATTATCTAAGGTTCCCTTTCTTGCACTTGAGCACTTCCTTTCTTCTTCTTCTTCCTCTCTTTCCTATCTTACTTTTTCACTTTAAGTCTTCCTCTCTAACTCTTACTCTCTTACTTTTCAACTTTAAATCTTCCTCTTTTACTTTTCCACTTTAAGTTTTCGTTTCTAGCTCTTCCCCTCTCGCTCTTCATTTCTCCCTCTTCCTCTCTCGCTCTTCCTCCTTCGCTCTTCCCCTCTCCCTCTTCCCCTCTCGCTCTTCCCCTCTCGCTCTTCCCCTCTCGCTCTTCCCCTCTCGCTCTTCCCCTCTCGCTCTTCCCCTCTCGCTCTTCCCCTCTCGCTCTTCCCCTCTCGCTCTTCCCCTCTCGCTCTTCCCCTCTCGCTCTTCCCCTCTCGCTCTTCCCCTCTCGCTCTTCCCCTCTCGCTCTTCCCCTCTCGCTCTTCCCCTCTAGCTTTTCTCCTCTCGCTTTCCTTCTCTACCTCTTAGTCTTGCTTCATTTACTTTTAAAGTTACTCTGTGATCTTACCTCACTCGGACACTTACTTTAACTTCTACTTTCCTCAATCTCTTTAATTTTAAATTTTAATCTTATTTTTAAAATCCCAATCGATTAGTTTCCAACCCTCATTGCCTGAATTTTTCTTGAATGTCAAACGCCCGAGTTCGAGAGCTCATGCGACTACACAATCCTATCTATGACGTAAAATCCTTTTAGTTAAGTCATCACCTTTTGTTTCTAAAAAAAAAATTTCTTTTCAAGACATCGGACGCTAAACACCCAAACACAAAAACAAGTCCTCACCCCGATTAACCAAAAAAAGTTATAGAGAAAAGAAATTTCGGCAATGTGACATAATGTTTGCTCAATTGAAGCCAAACGTGTGTATCGCATACAGAAAATTACGAAATCGAACACACATAATCGAAACAAAATACAGTATAAATGGATTCTCTCTCTCTCTCTTTTAAAGGAGAAAATCACAAAAATTATGTAATACTTTTTAAAAAGAAAAGAAACTCGGAAAGTGATTGTTGCGGCCAAGGCAATTCGATCGAAAAGAAATATATTTTATATCTGAAATTTTTTTTTTCCCAAAGAGAAATGAAACGTCTCTTATTTACATAATTTATATCGGGCGATAAAAACGGATTTAAAAGATAAAAATCGTGATTTTTCCTCAGTATGAAAGTTTTTTTAAAAGATGAGCAACCCTGTTGAAAAATGAATGAAGGGTGACGTCATATGGAGGCAGACGTGAAAATATGCGGGAGATTGTCATTTAAAAAAAAAAATTTTCTTACCCTCTTATCCTGGGCTAATATTTCATAGAAAAATTCTTTTAAGAAAATAAATCCTAAAAGAATTTTTTTTTTTAAGAAAAAAATTTTGCAATTAATTAGTCAAATAAGAAAAGATTCTTTTTTTACAATTTTTTTTTAATAATAATAAATAATGAATTAAAAAAATTTACCAGTGGGAATAAGAAGGGCTTGCGATGTCGTAAAGATCCAATATGGCGCACTTTTCACGCATTCCATAAGATAAACATGAAATTGCAATTTTATTAATAAACTATTGTTGTTTTGATAAGTCAAGCATATGTGATTAGTATTTTTTTTTCTTATCTAAGCGAATTAGTTTGACCTTGAAATTATGGTAAACCTGTCTTTCTCAAGTTTTGCATTAAGGCCTGTTTTTTTTTATTTTTTCCCCGACTTTTTTTGGTGCGCCCAAGAATTTATTTTTAAATCCGCCGAAATTTGCACAAAAAAAAATTAAAATTGAAAATTTCTAGCAATCCGGATAATTCTTTTAAAAAATATTTTTCGCTGGAAAGAAAGATTCACTAAGCGTAATGATGACGTCATAATAACACCTTTCATTGGATCAGCCAAGAGAGAAAATATCATTTTTTCAAGGTTAATTGTTGTCTATAATTGTGGTAGGACCGTGATAGTAATGCATCGTGTTACGTAACCGATAAGAGCTATCGGAGTATGAAAAAGAAAAATTTTAATTTTTTAATTTTTTTTTTTTTTTCCATTCGCATGTTTCTTAATTTGAACGGGAAAAAAAATTTAAGCAAACACAAGCTTAATTGGTTACAAAAAAAAATATTAGAAAAAAAGTTTTGCCGAGAAATGAGACAGAAAAGACAAGAAGCCGACCTTGATCTTCCCACATTTTGCATGCTTTTTATTTAAATGACGTTGCATTTTTCATAAACATTGTTTTGAAAAATATTTTTGAAGATGAGAAAATTTTTACCGTTTAATAGGGAAATTTTAAATGGAAGGATTTTATAAGACGCCATTTTGAATTTTTATTTATTTTTTTTTTTTAAATAAAAATTTGACAGTTTTTAATTTATCGCGTGTGTTGGTTTTTCATCTATTGAAGGTTATCAAGAATCGTCGAAACTAGTCGCAGCTATTATTAATTGCAAAAGAAAAAATAGTTTTGATAAAAAAGAATAGTTTAAAACGAGGAAAAGAAATTAGGTTTATTAGATATTAATCGTTAATGAATTTTTAAAAAGTTCCGGATTTATTAAAAGAAATTTAGTTTTTGTTAATTTTTTTTTTATATATAAAAATCTTTGCCAGATTTTTTTTTAAAAATATTATTTATGAGAAGTATTAATAAACTTTTTTTTCGGGCAAAAAGCTGGAAGATTTTTTTTTTTGCGAAATTTATAAAAAGCTACGAAAATGAGGAAAAACTTGTTTTTGAAACCTTGAAACACTTTTTGCAAAATGTAAAACTTTGGGTTTTTTTTTGGGATGGGAAGGAAATGGCAAAAAAGTGTGGGGAGATTTTTGCATCGAATTATAAAGCTGGAAAAACGAGAGAAAAACTTGGGAGATTATTCCGAAATTCGGTGCCAAAAGCGGATTTTTTTTATGGGTTGAGATAAACATAGAGATAAGAATCCAGCTGGAAATGGGGATTTTTTGAAAATTGTTCAGAGGAAAAGTACGAGATGAGGTTTTTCCTGAGTGTTTTATGGAAGGAAAGGCCTAATGAGAAGAAAATTAGAAGGAAGGATTACTCATCAAGGGGTTATTACTTTGTGAAATAAGTTAAAAAGTTTTTTAAAAATTGTTTTGAAGAAATGAAAAATAGAGGTAAGAATTTTCTTATTTCAAAAAACAGTTTTGAAAATTTTTTTCAGCATTTTTGTGACAGAAGTTTTGACAAAGAAAAACTTTACCAAAAAATCTTTTGCTACAAAGATATTTTCAAAATTTTTTTTCTAAAAAAAATATTTTTTTACCTAGACGAATTTTTTTAAATCTAAAAAAGTTGTTCTAAGATGAGCTAAAATTTTTTTACTCTAGAGTAATTTTTTTCTCTTGAAAAATATTTTTTATTTCAACTTTTTTACTCATTGGAATTAATTCGAATAATTATTTATTTCAAGGATAAAATTTTCCTTTCAACAAATCTTTTTCCTTGAGCTAGGCCTATTATATTTTTTTATAATTTCTTCTTCTTGAAAAATGTAGAATAGTTTTTTTTTTTTTATAAAAGACGAATCCTCTATTTAAAATCTATTTGTGTTTAAACTTGTTACCGTTATTACTCCTCTAATCTTCTTTTTTGTTTTCGTAATAAATCTTATTGTAAAGAATTGTTCTTTTATTGAAAATTTAAGTATTTTAGTGTTCTGGTTTTGGGCTCGCTTAAATCAGAGGCGGATTGGATTAGGTTAAGGATTGTTCGTCAAAATCCGGAGTCATGTCCAAAATAATTTTTTAAGAGAGTTTTGGATTAGATTGGGTCAGATTTTTAGGCCTTAAGTCGCTCTTGACGTTCTTGCCTGGCCATGGTGAGGCAGAAAAGCCACAGGTGGCCCTGAAAGGCTTTTATTTAAAATTCCAAGTGGAGAAATAATGTTTCTACTAATTCACAAATTAACTTTACATAAAAAATTCCATGTGTGAGCCGCCACTGTAAGCAGAAGACGCTTTGCGAGTCTATTTTAATTCAGAGTTTCTATGAAAGTTGGTCCATTTTGAGCCTTTTTTGACAAAGGAAAAACCTTTGCCACCCTTTATTGGTTCAAACTGAACGAATTCCTGGAATTCAGTTGATTTTTTTGGGCTTAGAATCATTTGTTAACATGGACGGTTTATCTGTAAATGTCTGTGGTGGCCATATTGAAAATTGAAACGGAAATGGAAATGAGGTTACCATTTGTCTCATGTAAACTAAAAATGGGTTGCCATGACAACAACGTTAAACTTATGGTAAATGGCGTTTAGGTTTGCAGAATTCAGGCTCAGAATAAACAATTGTAATCTTGATTTACAGTAGAAGCTGTAGATTCCGTGTTTGGACAACAAAGATGGCGCCACACTTGCTGTATTTTATGGTGAGAGTGAACGCCATCTTTGCAGTCAAATTTGGAAACTACTCTCCACTGAAAATAAATAAAAATTGGAGATGGAATTGAAAATAAATATAAACTTTTGATTTTTCTTAAACCGCTCCTGTTTTTTATTTTCTTCAGGTGAGCTACACCAGGTACCTAGAAAAAGAAAATTGGACGAAAGCGTACTTTTGTTCTCACCTTTGCGGCACCACCTCTATTGTCAAATTTTACTTGTTATAAATGACAAAAAAAAGGTGTCGTGCCTTTGAATTTTTTTTAAAAAAAAGTATTTGTTGCTAAAAATATTTTCGGATCTTTTATCATGAGGAAATCCCCTGCTTTTACCTATAATAAAACCAGACATTTATCTGCAAATTACTAAACTCGTTAAATCGATATTTTTAATATAGGAAAAAGGAATCAGACGTGTATCATTTTTATCTCTAGCCTCTGGCTACCACATGGAAGAAACATTGGGGCAGCCAATAAATATTTAATGAACATTAATAAACCCGTGCAACAAAACGAAGCCTGCTCAAAGTCTTTTTTTTTTTTTTTAATTCGCAATCTTCTGGTAATATTTTATAGCAGCTTAATGTGCATTAATTTGCAGATAAGTGAGTAAGAATATACATTGCCATAACGATTGCTAAAATTAAATTAAATGCTGATTAAGAAGAGTCACCTTCTCTGCCTGCAGGGCATGACGTATTGTATCATGTCTTCTTCTTTTTTTTTTCAAGTTGAAGCTATTTCGTCCTTTCTTTTTTGTTTTGTCTTCTTCCTTCACTTCTTGTTTGTCATTCTCATAATTGCATTGATGGGGCGTAATCGGTTCTCTTGACTCGGTGCACGGCACACGGTGGCATTAAAATGCCGTTTGCGATAATTATAATCGTCCTAGGCAGAAAGAAAAGAGAATTAGTCAAATGTTTTTTTTTTGTTGTACGCCCATGATTTCGTTAGAAAGAGATTATAATCGGGAATTGGTTGATTGATTTTTGCAAGCATTATGTAATTTCGTGTTGGATATTTTTTTTTAATTTTTATTTCCTGCATTTGTTTTGATCTTGAAATGAATAATTGTTACAGGTAATTGGAACCGGAAAGAAAGCCGGGCAGCTAATGCTATCATGTTCCCAGACAAGTCAGGATTGCTGACACTCCACTACGGCAAGCATCACGTAACACTTGTGGATGAAATTAAATTGTGGTTCTTGGACGAAAGTTTCACTGACGTTGTCATAGTGTGCGATGACGACGACGATGATGATGAAGAGGAGGAGGAAGAACAGGGAGAGGAACCGGAAAGAGAGAAGGAGGAGGTTAAGGAGGAAGGTTCGTATTAATTTCTATCAATTTTAATTAAGTTGACATCAGATTAAGGGAAAAAATCTGCCCAAACAACCAATCAGACCAAAGTAAAGTCTCTTAGTCTTCTGCGACGTCTCATTTTGGTCAGACTGGTTGCTTGGGTGAATTTTAAAGAAAAATCAAACTCTAGACTCTCGAGAGTTAGCCAGGCACATTATTTTTTGAGCCGTGTAGCTATTTATGGCTTTACAGGTTTACGGATTCTCTTCGAGATAGTTCTATCCTGGCAGGTAGTCCGTTAAAATTCTTAACCAACCCGCCCCGCAGCTCTAGATACTATTCTTCCCAACAAACCCGAGATTTACTTACTTAGAGGTCGAAATTCCTTCTATAATTGGCCTTTTCTGCCAAAAAAGCACACTAGCTACCTCTTTAATTCACTGAAGAAAGCGTGCCTTGATCACACTGGTGATCAGAGGCTGCCCACCGAGCCTTCAGACCTCCCAATTAGAGCTCGATCCATTCAGCAGATATCTCTTCAGTCAGCTAAACGTCTGAATGAAAGATATGCTACTTGTTGTACATGGCTACATATAAATTGCAAATTAATAAGTAATACCATTCTAATTGGATTCGAAAGGGTTATAAGGGTTACTGGTTTTAAATCTAAGCTTAGAATTTCCAAATTTTGGATAATAGAGTCAATGTATTTGCCTAATTTTAAAAATTTTAACATAAACTGCTTAAAATCCCCCTCTTTTCGAAATTTGTATGGTGGCTTTATTTTCTTCAAAACTTGTAATTCAAGCTACCTTGCTTTACCAGCTTTAAATTGGCAATAATTCAAATTCTAAAAGAAGTTATTTGAAAATAATCAGAAAAAATCAGGAACAAGCGAGAGGAAGCTTTTTTTCTGAATCTTTCATAAGCAAGTTTAAATTTAATGTTCCACTTTTTGTGACAAGATCACTTTTTGCAATATAAAACATTTATCGACTGATGACATTTAAAAGCAGGATCTTTTTTTTGAAAAATGTATTGCTGTAGGCTGCATTTAGTTATTTATATTTTGTCACAAATAGCCCCATAAGTATTAAATGCTAATATTTCTGAATTTTTTAATTGAAAGTGTTCTATCACAATGAATTCAATCTGCCTTACATTCAGAATCTGTTTCGAAACACAAATTTTGATGAGAATTTGTCGAAAATTTGATGAGATACCCATAAACTTTTTTATCGAATGCATTTTTTAATTAATTTAAACAAACCGAGCTTCCCAATACTGGAGAATCAAGGCCAGCATTATCAAAACCAAGCTAGTTCAAAGGAAACTGAGATTTGAGTTGTTGTAGCCCTTTACAGTAATTAAAGAATTTCGCTTGTTCTAAAGGTAGAGATTTTCTATTTGATGATTCATTTCTTGAAAAAAACCACCATATTCCCCATAATTCAAAGCAACCTCTTCATGAGCTAGTCCTAAAACATTGCCCTAGCAAATTAAAAGATAATTATATCACCCTTCTTATTCACTGAGTAAAAAAAATGCTTTAGATTCGTGATAAGGATTATAGACTGTCAAATGTTTTTTCAGCAATTTAGACTCCGAGCCTGGAGAGCATTTCCCATTTAGGGCAAAATTTGGCTCCATTAGATGCTAATAAGTTCTTAATCTATCTTACCTTTCGATAAAAATAACTAAATATCCTTGATATTCAAAAATATTGAAAAATTGACTTATTTACGAAGCCGCCATTTTTGTTTTGGATTTAATCAGGTGAACCAACATTTTTTTTCGTTGGTGTTTTTTTTCTCGCCTGTGAATTTTAAAACACGATGCTTTGAATATAAATTTTCAATTAAAGCATTTATTTGATAATTATTTTATTAAATCATGCGAAATTATTAATTAATTAATTAATTCGGAAAAGTGCAAACATTCAGACTTTCGTGAATATTTCGACTAGAGGGTCAAGCAGCCGGTGAAACAATCCAGGTTAGGTTATGTATTTTTTCAAGAGCATTTCGAGGAAAGATTTATGCGTATTGTTCAATCTCAATGAGCCAAATCATCGTTTAATTAAACGTCTTTCCGCGTGATGCCTATTTTAGCGGTGTTCAAAGTTGGACAAACGGAGGGTTTGCTTACCCATTGTAAATTAAATGTATGAAGTGTGAACCAGGCTAGAAGCATAGAGAAATCGCCACTACAGCACAAACTGTAGTCCAACAGTTTTGACTTATCTACCTTAATCCTTAAGTGAAAGGTGTAGATTGAGTTGCTGGAGGTTCCATGCTGAAAATTATTTAATTAAATTGCTCGAGTTTTAAAAATTTTGAAAATGTTCAGAAGTAGCTCGTTAGACCATATGTGTGTTCCCCAAACAAAAGCATTTAAGGTTGTTGGCCATTTTCATTATCACAGAGTTAAGCTGTGTTTTAGCCCTGTTCGTCACCCAAAATTTCAAAACATGTCTGAATTCCAAAATGTAAGAATCTAAATTTTTTAAAATTTCTGCTAATTTGATTTTTTCTTCAGTTTCAGATGCCGTTGAAGAAAATAAAGAAAAAACGCCTGAAGTAGTTAAAGACGATAATGAGGAGAAGGAAAAAGATATAACTAATGAAAAAGATAACGAAAAAGAAAAAGATAAAAGCGATAAGGAAGTAGTTAAGAAAGAAGAGGAACCAAAGGATAGCGAAAAAAAAGAAGAAATTAGTACAAATAAAATTGATTGTGATAAAGATAGGGATCTCAAAAAGAAAGTTAAAAAAAGTAAAATATTGTTAAAAGCACATCGGTTGATTTTGGCTTCGTGTAGTCCGTTGATAAGAAAAATATTAGATAATAATATTAGTTGCAGTAGTTTGGATAATTTGACCATTTACTTCCCAGGTATGTTCAAATTTTTTTTTTTTGCAGAAAAGAAACGAGAAACAAAAGACTTGACATTACTTTTCTTTCACACAGGATTTTAATTTTTACCTGACATGGATGACAGACAAATAGACAAAAAACAGACAGACTTGACAATCCTAACAGGTTCGTATGGACAAAGTGACAGTTTTTAGGTTTGGCTAATTTTTTTTTTTAAATTAAATTTTGTAATTCATGAATTTCTTTTTTTTCGCAGGTATCAAAGCGTCTTCCATGCGGCATTTGTTAAATTTTCTATATACAGGCCAGACCTGTTTAAAAGAAATAGAAATTAAGGAACTCAGAGAATTGATAAAATTATTGGATATCAAAACTGATATATGGGATGAGCCCCAAACCTCATATTCCGGGGCTCACCCGTCAAATCATAAGGAATACGAACCTATAAGTACAAATATGCATTTAGATAATAGATTATCTGCGGAGTCAGTTAATTTATCTAAAGACATTGTTTTATCTATAGATAGAAGGCAGAAATATGTACAAAATAACATAGTATTATCTGAAAATAAGAGAGGGGGATTTGTAAACGGGTTAACTGCCCATACGAGGGTTAGAACGGATACCAGAGGTGATCCGTTCGATTATTCGAATGTAAATAGTAAGCACTATTCAATGGAGGAAGCCGCTGTCGATTGCACAGGTTCGTAGAATGAGGAAATATTATTTTTGTGCCACAAAAACTAAATAAAAAAAATAAATTTTTGGGGTTTGATAAATTTATTTTCGAGCTTTAAAATTTTTTCGAACTCTTAAGCTGTGGTAAAAATATTCCGAGTTTGAAAATTATTTTTTACAGCCACAGACAAATCGGAAGAATTTATTTGAAGCTACAAAACTATTTATCAGCCCCGCTTAAATTTTTTTTGTATTTATTAAGTCGAAAATTTAAAAATTTCAGAAGAATTAAATATAAACGTAGACGTCGAAGATAATTCTTCGGATTTAGAAGACAGCGGCGAGCTTCACATATCAACAAACGAAGATTCTCGAAGTCCGGGTTCACACGTCGGCACTTCAAGAAGGCAAGTGCTGACAAGGCGAAGCAGTCTCAACCCAGTGAATCTGACAGTGGAGAAAAACTACCGTAGAAACTCAGTAGAAGAAAGGCATATCAATAACGACCCAGATTACGATAAGGTAGCATCTAGCTTCATTTAATAAAATCCTCCGCAAAAAAAATCAAATTAATTAATTTATATAATTTTTAGGCGAGCCCGATCCAAAAACGAGTATTAAGCAGTAACCTATATAAAAATCACATGGCTATGTCCGAGAAATTAGCATCACAGTTTATGAAAGCAACGCAGCCGCCATCACAAGGAAGCAATAAACGTAAAGCAAGCGATATAGACGAGGATTATCCCAGTGACCGGAAAATTTACGACGACAGATACGACGATTATAAAAAATACGATTCCGAGGATAGTAAAATTCATCCGGGATATTATTTAAGCAAAAATTTAAAGACTTACGATGACAAAACTATAGATTATATTAATAAGAAAAGTTTCGAGGATGAAAATGAAACGGACGATGAATTTGCTGGAATGGCTCATGCACCTCAAAACGTACCGGAATCGTATTTAGTAACGCCCCATTGGAAACGACGTCCTGGGTTTCATAATAGTCCGAATCAGAGTATGCCGTTTGTGCCTTTTTATTTTTCGAGGGATTTTCCATCTCAGGGTAAGGAAGTTATGAGGATTGTGATGGAAAATCACAATATTATTATTTTTTTAAAAAAAAGTAAAGATTTCGGTTTCAAAGTTGGAAAGTTAAAATTAAAAATGAAAGTGTAGAGGATTTCTGATCGATTTTGAGTAATATTTATTTAGAGCTCTGGAATTTTCCTTTGGACTTTTCTTTTTTGTACTAGAAGCTTGTGTTTAGAAATTTTTCAAGTTTCCTTCTTATAAAAAGAACTTTTTTTTTTGTTTTGCAGAATTTTTAAAGAATTTCTTGTGAAATTTTTACTAACGTTTTCCTTTGTCAGAAAAATGCTTATGTAAGATGGGAAAATATTTCCTAGCTGAGGAATTTTGCCAGAATTTTTCTAGCCGGAAAAATTTTCTTGCATTTTTGTTGTTAGAAAATTTCTTAGGAACATTTATTGCTGAGATACCCCAAACGAAAAATTTGTTCTGCTCGTCAAATTGACTTTATGTCTAAAAACTTTTCTCAATAATTGTTTTATTTTATTATTATTTTTGACTAAAATTTTTGAATTTGTTTTTGACAAGAATTATGTCTAAACCATTTTTGCTTATTGAAATTTACCTATTGCAGGGTCTCGCATCAAAGATGAGAATCGATCCCCAGACGAAAGAGAAAGGAGATCACCGAGCGATTTTCATTTGGTAAAGGAATCAGTCGACAATCCCTGGACATCTTACGCTATTCGACATCCTCACAACACCGGTACATTCACAATTAAAAATTTTCGCCAAATCCCGTCACTACAATTTTAAATTTTTTTCAATTTTCTTCCTCCAGGCCGTGGCTACGACGGTGGCCGGTCGAGTAGCAGCCTCGGACTCGATTCCAGAAAAGACGGAGCATTACAAACAAACAATCCCAATAACGAAACTCAAGACTCAAAAGGAAACAGTTCATCATCGCCCGTCCAAGGAGGAAACGTATCAAAAATGCAACAGCTTCGCGAGTACAAATGCGAATATTGCGGGAAACAATTCGGGATGTCTTGGAATTTGAAAACTCATTTACGTGTTCATACAGGAGAGAAACCGTTTGCATGTCGGTTATGCGTGGCCATGTTTAAACAAAAAGCCCATTTATTAAAACATTTGTGCTCAGTGCATAGAAATGTAATATCAGAAGGAAGCGGGAAATTTAATTGCTGTTTCTGCCCGGTTAGTTTTGAAAACTTACAAGAATTGATAAGACATTTAAGTGGACCTCATAATAATTTGCTTTTAAGTAAAAATTTACACGATTGATCCGTACATAATTTTTTTAAGCCGCACGCTTTTGCTAAGTGGGAAATATTAATATTTTTTAGTAAAGATCTTAATTTTTTTTTCTGTTTCACTTCGAAAAGCGTACGCTTGATTTTTTTTTTAATCTATAACAGTATATTTAAAAATGAAACATAATCTTTAATACTAATTTTTTTTTAGTAAAAAAAAAAATTTACGAGTTTACTGTGATAAAATAATAATTGTCTTTTCTATTGGGAGAAGTGAACATCGACATTTTTTTGTTTCGAATGAGATAAAAGTAATTTAGGATTTTATTTTTTGATAAATATTGAAATGTTAATTCATTTTGGTGCCTTAATAGATGAGGAGAGTGTAGGTTATAGTGATTTGATGTATTTAGGCGATTTTAGAAAAATTACAAGGGAGTCTGGTTAGAATTTTTAAAAAAGAATATCATGGAAGTTAGCAGCAGAAAAGATCGTTAAAAATTAAAATGTCTAGCTTTTTTGTATTTTTTACAAATTAAAAAAAACGCTGTTTGAAATTGGGGGCTAATGCCACGACAGACAAAGGGAATTGTGATTTCCTTTGCAGCCATTTTGATTTTGATCGTCTTTTTTTAAAAAAACGAAGCTTTGAGTTTTTCTGTTTAAATAGTGATGAATCTACGAGAGATTCTATGTTTTAACGAAGTGATTCAACAAATAAGAAGAAAGTGGGTTCGTTGAAATACAACATGTGCACAATAGAAATGTGTGAATAATTATTATTATCAAAACGGAAATGTCATTTAGTAGAGCTAATGATTTTAGGGCATTTTTGAGCGAGTACGTTATTTAGCTAAAGTGTTTTCATGCTAAAGTAATGAGGAATCCTCTAGAGCTAACTGGATTTTGTTTTTCCATTAAATGCTAATTACACGCAACCAAGAATCACTCAATATTGCCAATTTCAAAGTGATTCATTCTTTATATTGTAAGTGGTGTTCGCAACTGTGCTATTAGCTTCAATCAAATAGTAAATCACATTTTTAATGAAAGAGAATAAGAAAATTAACTCAAATTCAGAGATTAAGGAACAGTTGTAACTCTAATTTATAAATTTTTGTTAAGCTGCGAAATAAAACAAAAAATTGTGAAGCTAATACACGAACGTTCAACCAAAAAGATTTGAAATGGCAATACAGTCATTATAAGTTAATTTTTTTTTAAAACAAAGATTTCTGTTAGAAAAATTATTCATTGCGATAAAAAATCTGACAAAACCAAAGCTTCGTATTAAAATTTTAGTTCTGACTGAACACTTAAAAATTTTATACAGTATGAGTTGAACTTGCAATTACGAATATGTTTTTTAATAACTTGCATTGTTTCTCACTGCTGCTTTCAATCGCTAAAATGCTTCCAACTGCGCAAATCTAATTTGATTAATTATTTCAGCACTGATCTTAAAAAAAATTTTCTCGACAATCAATTTATAATGCTATCAATTTTTTAAAGTGCTTGAAATTTAATCGTAGACCTAACCAGACTCTAAAATTTTAAGTTGCCTAAAAAATAAACGCCGTGTCTTACAAATTGTGTGATTAAATAAATTCCTATTAGGAAAGCGCCATTTATTTAAGAAAAGAAATTTTTAAAGATTATGAAAAAAAAATTTTTAAATGTTCTTCCATTTTATTTAAAAAAGAAAAAAAAATCTCTGTTCCATATTTTTCTATTAAATCAACATCGCCTTTTTTACATTCCATTTTTTATAGATCTACATCATTTATTGAATCAAATATCGGTATACATAGTACTGCCTAGATTTTACATTAAACTCAGGAAATTTTTTTAACGTTTTAAAATAAACGGCAGAGTCTTTATTAATACTCCAAAATATCAGAATTTTTTAAAACCCGTCCATTAAAATCAAAACTCATGAAATTTTTTATGTACTTATTCTTTAGTAGAAAAAAACAACTCGTTTATGGTTTTCAAAAAAAAAAAAAATGACATTAGTTTAAATTCCTGATTTTCACATTCCGTTATAAATTTTTCCCCGAAGATTTTTATACAGGAAATTCCAAAAACGGGTCTTTAAAATTTTTATTAAATGCGATCGAAAATCACATAACGCAGGGGCCAATTTTTTATTTCATAAATCAATCGCATTTATTTTTTTTTTCCAAGCACAAGGTCTAGTAAAATCTTTCGTGTACAGTTTTTTTCTTTGTTGTGTTGTTGTATATTAAAAAAAAAAGCCTAATGTAAGATCGTAATCTTCCAATATTTTTTTTCTCTTTTTCTTTTTTATTAAGACAAAAACGTTTTAGTTTTAACATACTTTCGTAAATAGTAAATAGCTTACAAAAAAAAATTGAAAAAAATATTTTTAATAGTAGTCGTAATTCTTTTTTGTAGTTGATCATTTAGTTTTTTTCATTTTATAGATAATCGTCGTGTTTTTCATTCATGTTGTGTATTTTTTTTTTGTAAATCCAGCGCATATACAATGATTGCTTGAATAATTTTCATACGTAAAAAGGAAAATAACGTAAAAGGATTGAATACGCGCCGTATTTAGTAATTTTTTTTTTTCAGTTCATAAAATTCATTTGTTGAAAAATTTTCGTGTGTGTATGATTAGTTTTTGCCCTGCGACAGGGCAGTCGTGGCCTTAAGACGATTTTATAGGTTTATATTTTGTATTACGCTTGTTTTTTGAAAAATTTTAGAAGGGTGAATGTAAAACTTCTAAAGAGAAGATGAGTTTTTTGTTGTATAAAATTGTACAAATTAAATTTGCAACATTCCAAGGTTGAGAAATTTGCTAGAATCGTTTTAAGAGAATTGGAAGGAGAGGTACGGTTTTTTTGAAAGTACCTTGAGTCATGTACGAAATCATTTTGCGTCTCTTTTTTTTTATTGTTTAAGTTGATATTAAGATCTAAAAAAAAACAAGAAAACGTATTGAAGTTTTTTAAAATAAAATTAAATACGAAATTAAAACGAGTTTTTCATTTATTATTCTCTGTTTAAATGACATAGTTCCAAGACATAGTTATTTTTTATTCCAGTAAGAGCTGGAGACGTATTTTCGATCTAAATTTTAATTTCGGTGATTGAAAAAATCGAAAAAACCTTTAATTTTAATGTATTTGGGTCTTTATTACAAATTCGCGGAAAAAATATTTTAAAAAAATGGCGGCTAGTGACACGATAACAAAGGAAAGGAGGGAAAAAAAGTTTCCTTTGTCGACGCCATCTTAGTTTTCCCGGGTTAGTGAACAGCGAAATTGTGGTCTGTTTATTTAGAGAAAAAAAAGGTGTAATATTCAGTGACTATTAACTGTGATGATTTAATTAGATCATTTATTAGTAAATGAGTAAATTTATTGTCAAATTGCGAAGTGATCGTGAAAACAACATGTGAATTATGAATACGAAAATTGTGAATCTGAACAGCTCTATCATTTTGCAAATTCATTAGCAAGTAAGTGTTCTTGTGATCTAATTTGGGATAGGATTATCGCTGCTTCAAAGATTTTTATAGCATTTGGAGTTTCTGAATTGAATACTGTAGAACAAGATCTAAGACTGATTTATTGTCCATTTGGAAATTAATGACAAAGGGTTTTTCATGATTCAAGTTATTCTCTGGAAATTTGAAACCTAATTTTTGATCATTAAATAAATTTCAAAGATCAGTCAGATTTACAAAGATTTTAACAAAAGCATAAACTTATAATTATTTTCTCTCACTCAGTTTTATGGTCTCTCGTGTTAACAACCAAATTCGTTTTTAGTTGTGACGTTAAGTCTGCATTTTTCCCAATTGAGAAATATTTAATATTCAGGCAAATTTCCTGACTATCTAACTTTTTCCCTGCAGGATAAGGTAATCTATATTAAGAAATTGATTAAAAAAAATAGTCGATTGTACTATATTTCTAGTCAAATTTCAATCGCTACAAAACTTGTACATTTAGGAAAAAACTGACAAACTAGCTATGGCAAACAATAATCAAAATTCTCACTCATTCATAAAAACTTCAAAAAAGTCTTTTCAAAATTTTATTGCTTCATTGGCTCGACTTTTTCATGAGCGACCTTAACTGGTTCTTCTTTCACTGGTGCTGGTGCTGGTGCTACAACTGGTTTGACTGGTTCCTCAGCGGCTGGTGCCATAACTGGAGCAGCTGGCAATGGCGCGGCTTCAACTGGTTTCTGCATACTTTCTACCGGCTTCTTTTCCATTTCGGGTTTTGATGACTTGACGGGTTTTTCAGCTTCGGCCATGACTGGTTCCTTAACCATTTCGGGTTGTGCTACTGGCATCGGCATTGATTCTTTCATCGGTTCGGTTTTAACGTCGTTGGCTTTTTGTTGGTTTGCATCTGGTGGGATGGCAGCTGGGTCGGAGAACATGCAGTCGCTTTGGTCAGTCTTGACGAAGAATGTTCTGCTGATCTTGTATTTGTCGAGGACTCCGTAGGCTTCTTGCAAGACGGTGCCAGGGGCTAATCTTTCTCTTGTCATGACCCAAGCGTTTTCTAGGAGTAGAAAAATAAATTTTTTAAAAATTTCTTTTTTGTGGTTTTTGAAATTTTTTAACAAACTATACTTACGAGTGTTGATTGGACCTAAGGAACTGCAAGACCATACTACGGCATAAGTGTCGTAATCGGTGTCTAAAACGGAATATTGAGTATCAATTGGCACTGGAAGTGTGTTGTATTTAACAGCGATTTTGCCTTCTCCTCCTTTTCCAATGTTTTGCACTACACCGTCCAAAACTCGCCTAATTCCAGTCCTGCAAATAAAAAATACAAGCAAAAATTAGTGCCCAAACCCTTTTATTTATTTTTTTTTACAAATTTCTTAACAACTTACAGTCTATTAGTGATTTCATTAGAAACTCTGAATTTCCCATCGACACTTCTTGTGTAATTACTCCTAACACATCTGCTACCAGCTTCCAAAACGGTGAAATATCTTTCTGCTTCATACCAAACTCCGGTGTACTACACACAAAAAAAAAATTAGCCATTCCCCAATTAATTAAAAAAAATAAAAAAAAGATTTTTTTCTTACCCTATTTAAGTCAAAATCCGGCATTGGAGCATAATCCGGGCACCAACCAAATCCAGGCACTTGTGCCGATGCGAAGCCTAGGAGGCACGCAAGAAAAAACATAGAAATCCTAATCATCCTGGAAAATGTAAAAAAAATTTTAAGCACTTTGTCCGAGGGGAAAAAAAATCACTGCACCCGACACTTTAAATATTTTTCTTTTCACCATGGTCGATGAACTCACCTGAATAAATTAAATAATAAATAATTAAATAAATAAAACTCTAGAAAGGTCCAGCGTAAAATAAAGCAGAGTCCAGCATCTTAACTGATTATATACAAGGCCTAAAAGGATTCAAGTTCATGGTTAAACAATCAACGGTCTCGTATGACAAGTATAAGCGTGATTAAATTACCTATACGAAGATCGAACTGGAATGGTATCAATCCTGATCTGTGGAGATAAGAAGATGATGGGGCATTCTACGGAAAAGAAACGATTTTTGTTGGTTGCATTTGAGTTGAAATTGAGAATAAATCTAAAATTTGTTCGTTAGGTTGAGGAAAAAAAATGGCCGCCAAATATGGTTTTGATTTTTGAAATTCGTAGCAGAAGAAAAAAAAACGTGGATTTGCTTTAAAAACTGACAAGGAATTTGTGTTATTCCTTAAAATTTTGCTCCATTTAACAATGTTTGTTGATTTGGACTATATTTTTTTGAAAGTTTAACATCTTGGGAATAAAATTTTATATTGAAAAAGTGCTTGAAATATTCAAGTAGTAGATTCAATATGGCGACCAATCGTGAACGGCATTATGAAAGCATAATTTTGGATTTAAGTTTTATCGTTGCACTATTCATGCAGGATAATGATATTTATGAAATTTTATCATGCAGTTTTTACTGAAGATAAGAATTTAAAGTTGCGAATGATATTGTTTGAGTTTGAATCGTTAGATTTAAAATAGCGTCCAGTCATGAACGGCATCATGTCTGTTGAAAAATTTTGATTTTTTGAATGTAAGTTCGAGCATTAATTACGTGGTGAATGGGGATGTTTATGGAGTTTTCGATAGACTTTTAACCGAGTATAAAAATTTTATCTAGGAAATCAAAATCATCGTTTTTTGGATTATGTAAACCGTGTGATGCAATAGGGATGAAATCCGTTATAATTTACCCGTTATTTTGTTTCAGTGTTATTTCGGAATTCTGAGGAAAGTATCGGCTTAGTAAAGCTTGATGATGGAAGGATATGAAGGTGACTAAAAGTGTGAATCCTGTTCAATTGCTTTAGAAACAGGAATTTGTTCTTACAGTTATCCTTTGAAGCATCAGAACTGAACACCAAACAAACACTTGTTACTGCTGATAAGGATCTTCTTTATGAATTTAGCAGACAAAGCTCTGGAGCAGCTTTAACTACTTGCTCAGGTATTTTCATTTTTGTGATTTCTACTTTATGTGATCTTTGGACAGTGGAGGATTTATTCAATATCTGCCAGTTATGCTTCCACACTAAAAGAGCTTACTAATTCTGAAAAAAATACGATGGCAGCAAAATATGCCAGATATTATTTTTGAAGCCAAATGAATCAGTGTCTCATCAAGTTTGCAGTATTTTAGTGTTATTCCGAATCAAAAATTACCATTAAATAGAAATACTTTAAATTATAAGTTTGAAAAAATTTAATTAAAGCAAAATTTTTTTAAAGAAAAAAAGCAGTATCCTTGTTAAAATAACAAATTTTTAAAGGAATTAATCTGAATATTTTGTAAAGGAAGTGTTTTGGAAAGAAACAATCAAATATTAAAGCATCAAATTTTTTGTTACAGAAATTAGTTATGAAAGAACACAGAATTGCTAAAAAAAGGTTTTGAGCTACAATTAATAATTGTGTGAAAAATACTTTTAGTTTTAAAATCACTCGCCTAAAAATTTTTACAGACTTAGTAAATTTTCATCACCTCAGAATTAGACTAAGCTGCTAAAACTCAGTTAATTAAGAAGATTTTTGTCAAAATTTTACCATAGAATCAAAAAAATTTTCTTTAGTTGTTTTTAAATTTTATTTTAAATTGAATTATACACAAAACTTATCACAGTTCTTATTTTCAGATACTTCCATTTTCTCGTAATGGCCCAGTTCCAGTCTGCATCGGGAGGCAACGTCCTGCAGTACCCTTATACATCGTCAACTTAGACAAATATGTTCGGAGATAAAAAACCTAGCCAGTTAGACGACTCGTCTGGTTATGAAGCACCTTCCAGGTATTTAATGCTTAAAACGCATCGATTCCGTATAATTGCATCAATGAAAGTTCCATGTTTCTATTTTTTTCTATAATGATCTGTTGTCGCTATCGCCTCTTGAGCAAGTTAAACACGACCACACGATTTATTAATCTCGTTAAAATCTTTTGCAATTTTTCTAGAAAGTTCTGAGGATTTTTTCTGGGGTCCTTTTAATTACTTTCTGCTTGACAAAATTTTCTTAATCTTAAATCTAAAGAATTTAAACAGTTATTATTTTAATCCAGTGAGTTTGGTTAACTTGTCATTTCTAATCATGTAATGTCTCGTGCATTTTGGTGTGCTTGAAATTGCATGTAGGTTTGAGTTTAGCCGGGCGTACGGCTCCAAGCAGGATTTGTATGATTTTGACATTTCCTCTTAAGGGAAAAATAACTGATTGTTTTATGCCGTTATGATTTCGTGCTCGCAAATTGATAAAATCTCTGCACTTGATGGTGACTAATTTTTTTGGCTAGCTTTGAATTGGCGTCTGACGTCAGAGTCTTATAAATGATGTTGGATGAGAATGGAAAATTGGATGTTTACAATGATCGGTTCTGCACGAAAAATTCAATAGATTAATAATTAAAATTTTAATGAGGAAATTATTCAGAAAATGATACGGCTGCTAAAATATGCTGAAGTCCGATGCAGGTCTTGATAGGATCGAAAATGCCGGGCGTGTTTGGCCTAAAAGCTAAGGCACAGAGTTCTGCCTTCGGAAGAAAACCTGCCTGAACTTAATTTGTGGCAATCGTTTTTGGCCCAAAATTTAAAATTTTTCTTTGCCCTGCAACAGGCCTACATCACCCTTTATAGAAATTCGATGGAATGACCGAATAAAAAAAATTCTAAATAAAACGTTCAATGACCGGGGAACCAAAATATCCAAAGGTCATTTTCCTGTTTGGAATTAAGATTTAAAAAAATATAAAATATATTTTTAAAAAAATGGACCGTTACTGAAAGGAGGGGTTAAAGAGGAAGAACCTCCAGAATTATGTGGTTTCTTAACATTAGGAATCCATGAAAATTGAATCAATGTCATCATAAAGGAAATTTATTTCATAGATAAAAGTCGTAACATATGTACTTATGCGTATGTGTTGTGGTCTCCAGTTTCTGGTTCCAGTTTTTATAGGCTTGCTTTTAACCCAAAGATTTCTTTTAAAAAATATTTTTTTATTTCATTTTTTTTTCTTCGGGTATTGGCTTCTAGTAAAAGAATTTTCTGAGGCTTTGCGAATTTGGCTAATGTATTTCATGATTTTGCTAAAATAAGATATAAATTTTTTTTCTTGAAAGGTAGGAGGCTTTAGAGCCAGGCTGAATACGCTGCAGCCACGTAGCCAGCAGCTTTAATAAAGAGCCATTATGTCTGAACAAAAAAAATCCTGGCTGGAGAGGATTCTCCTACAAATTTTCCAGCCAAGAATATTTTTTTAGGATTATAGCTTCATTCAAAAAAATTATTTTCGCTTTTTCTGTTTAATTAAAAAATTTATAATGAATAAATCACAAACTAAAACTATTTCAGCTCTATAAAATTGGCTTTGGCTACATCAAGCGGGCATTCTATGAGCTAAAAGCGACTCCAGCGCTTTTATAACTATCATTTTATAAACTAGAACTATCCCAGCGCCATCAAACCGTCATTTCATTAACTAGAAAGACTTCACCGCTCATTTCAAGCGATCATTTTACTCATCAAAACGACCTTGGCGCCATTAGGGAATCATTTTATAAACTGAAACGACTTCGGCGCCATCCAACGATCATTTAATGAACTAGAAGCAACTCCAGCGCCATTCAAGCGATCATTTCACCAACTAAAACGGCTCTAACATTACCAAACGATCATTTGTTGAACTAAAACAGCTTCTGCACCAACTAACGAGCATTTCATGAACTAAAACGCCTTCAGCGCCTTAAAACGGTTGTTTCCCAAACTAAAATCAACCGAGTGGCAGGTTAATCAATTAAAACTTTTTTGAAGATCTCAAAACTTAATGACAACGCGGACTTAGATTTAGAACAGTTTTTCAGTTCATAAAAATTTCTCATGGCGCTTTTGATAAAGGAAAATAAAAACCTTTGTCATAAATAATTTCAACTTAACCGAGTTTCGGGCTTATATTTGCTTCGACTTCGACAACATGTTCGGTTTGTATTTGTGTTTGCTGACAGTTTAGACTGTCTAGACAGTCTAGCGGTGAAAACATGAACTATTTTTAGGTTCAGTATCATTGCCACAATACAATCTGAAACGTTTGCATACCGAGCTTAAAATGGGCAAATATTTCCTGCTTCACCCCAAATATCATTTTTCCGCCATTATCAGTCTACGGCAGCCATTTTGATCTCAAGATGCTGCAGAGTTTAATGCTTGAATATTAAATGGAACATCTAGAGTTTATTTTTGGGCGCATTTAGAAAAGAGCTTCTTACGTTACATTTTTATACTCATTTTTTTTTAAAAATGTGGCCCGCCTATAAAAATTGATTATATCAGGCAAAATGCATTAACGTGACCTTATCCGCGAATATTTTATTGTCTGCTTCTCAGAAACCTCTTAACAAAAGATCAAAACCATGCATAACTTGCCCCTGTTCGATCCGATCAATAACACAATACGATATTATAAATATATATCGAGTGGAATAACAGTAATTCAATGTTTTTTTGTGTCCCGTTAAACTTTTAAAGACTGGTTTTTAGTCGATTCAATTTGAATCATTGGCAAAAATTAATTTGCATATTTTGTTCGTGACAAAACATACATGAGACTGGGTTAATGGAAGTTTTGCGTATGGGGGAAAGGTAAATATATATCTTTGCAATTTTTCAACAAATATCCGAAAGGGAAATATAATTTAAAATGATTTCCAAAGTAAGATCAATTTACTTAAGGGTGATTTAAGATGGAAATAAATTAAAAGTGATGGGAGCTGTCTAACTAGAACTAGTTTTGATTACTTACTCCCACACACTGGTAAAGCCCTTCAGGGAAGGGCTTTTTTTAATGGATATTAATTTTTTTAAATATCCGTTTTCGTTGTTTCATTGTGTGGAGGATTATTATGATACCGGTTAACTGTACTTGATTTGGTTTTGAAATATGATTCAGGCTGATTAGGATCAGAAATGTTTACATTGTTCATTTCTAGTTGAGAATTTGAATTTGGCGCCGAAATATCGAATTACAGGAAATTTTATGATTATTTTCCGAATATTTTTACTTTTCGTCGCTGATAACTGAAAAAAAAACTTTAAAAATGCTTTTGAAATAAGCGGGGGAAAAATCTAAGTGGCAAGAAGCCATCTTGGATTTCACGGAGTCCTTTGATTCCTTTGACAAAATGGTGGACGGAAAAAAATAAATAACATCGCATTTACGGACATTTAAATCATTTTTGAGTTGAAATTAGTAATAATACTTTGAAAAAATGCCGAAATCGAAGAGATTTAAGAAAAGTAAGTAATACTGTGTAATTTTTTTTAAAGGTAATTATGTGTATTCTTGGGATTTTCGTTGTTGTTTCGTTCATTTCATCCACGTGTGTTTTTAATATCCTTAACCGGCAACAAATTTCACATTTTTTTTAAAATTTTCAGTCTCATTAACAAGGACTAAAAAGAAAGGTCTAGTTTCTAAACAGAAATTAGTAGAAGAAATAAGAGAGAATGTTGAAAAATTCGAAAGGATATTCCTATTTACAATTACCAACATGAGGAGTAACTCGTTGAAGGAGGTTAGGAATCACTGGAAAAATAATAGCAGATTTTTTTTTGGTAAAAGTAAAGTAATGGCTTTAGCATTAGGTAGAACCAAAGAAAGTGAAACTGCTGATAATTTACATAAATTGTCAAAATATGTCAGAGGTCAATGTGGGCTTTTTTTCACAAACGAAAAAAAAGATACAGTTATTGAGTAAGTATTTGCTCAGATTTTTTTTCAGTTATTCCAATAAAAAAAAACATGATACTATTATTTTGTTTTAGGTGGTTTGATAATTACGTTCAACCAGAATTCGCCAGATCTGGGTTTAAAGCTGATCGCACTGTGACATTACCTCAAGGTCCATTAGAAGGATTTGTGAGTTCAATGGAACCTGATTTAAGGAAATTAGGTTTACCAACGGAACTTAAGAAAGGAGTAATTTTGTTAAGAAGTGAACATGTTGTTTGTAAAGAAGGACAAATTTTAACTCCGAATCAAGCACAAATATTAAAATTAATTGGAGAATGTTTAGCAGAATTTAGGGTTACATTTAAATGTGTATGGGATAAGAGTGGAGAATTTGAAGTATTGGATAAGGAAATTGAGAATGATGACAAAGAAGGAAATGATGATGATGATGATGATGACGATGAGGAAATGGGTGAATAATTTTATTTAAGAATTTTGACTTAAGTGGTAAATTGTTAATATAGACTCGGATATATTTTCCATCTGAATTGAATATAAGATCATGTTTTTGAAACAATTAATAAGTTAGTAGATAATTTTAATTATTATGAGGCTCATAGCTTTCTGTGGAAACTGCTTTCCGCTCTCATGAGGCAATTCCATTTTGAATTCAGTTGTTACTAGTTGATGTTTGCTGTAACAGTAGCCTAATTTCGCAGAAGTTAATTAGAAAATTAATCATTTTATGAGTCACTTGTATTTTTTAAAAAAACAAAAATATGAGGTGTCAACTTGGAAAGCAATTCTATGAATAATGACTCGATATACAACAAACATGTTTACATCAAGCTCTGGGCTATATTAATAAGGTCGCTGTACTAAGATGGAAAATCCTTGATCATAATCACATCTTTGCGATAATTTTTAAATTATGTGCTAAAAATTTTGATTGGCGAAATATTTATAAAAACACAAAGAGAAGCTCTTTGGCAATCTCTATCTCCGTCGCTTGTAAAATCAAGATACGAACGTCCTACGAGCCCTGAACTTTTAGGAACGTCACTATTCCGCTCGTAGGGTGCGTGTTGGCTGGAAGTATCAGACTGTCAAGCTACTGGCCAAGATAGGGCTGCTGTGCCTGTAAAGCCAAACAAGGTGGCATGAGAATCTTTTCCTAAGAAATTTTTTAGAGTATAATTTCTTTGCTTGTATGCTAAGTCTTAATTTTAAAGTGTGGATTTTCTACTGAGGGAGACTCAAATTCACTCTAGTAGCGTCATTTAGAAGTTGTAGACTGGGCAATAGTTTTTTTTAAATTCAAAAGTCATTTTTGCTTTCCCCAGCAATTAATAAAGTGAGGCACTAACTTTGCAATCTAATAGAGAAACTATTCTCCACTGCATATTAACATTCCTTTTTTTTAATAGGGCTTGACTTAATTTATTTAAATAGCTTATGCTTTGCACCATGAAGCTGGCTGGAGTCAGATGCTTGTCAGCCATGCTGAAAAACGTTTTAAGGTCCCACATTTTTGTAAACGAATTTCTTGAATGAATGAAATGCTTTTGTAGATGCACTGAAGCTATTGTGGAAAAGGAAATTTTTGTTAAGGTGCTTGCAGGAAAAAAATACGTCCAAATTTCTTGCTGAACAAATTTTTAATGCTGATAGCCAATGGAATAAATATCATTGATAATTAAATGCTCTGAAGAGATATTTTGAATACTGTATTATCGAAACCCAAAATTTTGTTTTCCCTTACGTTTAAAAAATCAAAGAATAGGAAAAAAAAAAAAAGGTTTTCGAATTAAACTAGAATTTTAACTAAACTCAGATGTGAGTCATTCTGTAAGTCATAGACGAATGCCTGTTTCCTATATTTTAATTCATGAATTCAACTTTGCCCTTAAAAATTTTTGAAAAACACTTTATTAATGCAAACTTTAAAAAAAATTTCAAATGAATCCCACTATAATAATTATGCCTGCATCATTAATTTACCGCGCCGAAACCAGTCGGCTCAACATTTAGAAACATCAAACTGTAATTTATTTATTTTCCATGAAAAACATTATTTACCCAATTTTAACCCGAAAGGTCATTAAACTATCAAATTATAGAACCTTAATCAGGTCAGGTTTGAAACGGAAATAAATATAATAGAACAGGACCTCCATCTTGAATCCATCCCCCTGTTTCACATAACCCCCTTAAAATGTCATCCAAATCATTCCCACGACTCTTTTTTTTTCTTATTTTTATGAAAATCAACCAAATCTAATATTTTACACCGGTAAAATTATATTTTAAATAGACGTATTTGTTGAGGATCCTTTGCGTAGTAGCAATAATCTCAAAGGAATCCAAAGGAAGATAATTCGTTGTCAGATGTTCAATGGAAAGAAATTTTAGTCTTTCGTGAAATGTTTGTGATGGGGGAAGTATTCCGGGACGAGAAATATTGTAATTTACTTAGTTATAATATAGTTATTTAATTATTCCATTGTAATATATTATTAGTGATAAAAAATAGCGTCCATTGTGATAGTTTTATGTATGACTTTGTTTAAATTTAGGTAAGTTTTTTACTTTCGCCATTCAAATTCCGTCAAACCGCCTTTTTTTTCAAAAAATCATCCGTTTATCACCATAAAGGTTTGATCGAGTTGATACACGGTTAAAATCTGACGGATTTAAAGTGATGCATCGATTTTCGTTCTTGTTAATAACGAATCATTTTTTTTATGAAGTGAAATTTTGGTATTTGATGTTTCGGTTATCGTTCTGTTGGGATTTTGATGGGTTTTCTAGGATCATTCGATGGAAAAACTTTTCTTTTCAATGATAATTAAGAAAGAGTGTATGAAAAGTAAAAATATTTGGAATGATATATATAATTCGTGTAAAAAATGATATATAAATGATCTTAACCTACTTTTCGGCCTAAAAAATGGTTATACACAACGTATGATTACTGTCAACGTGAAACTATTCAAGGATCATAAGCTAAACATGGGATTTGGTGTGATAATACAATAAGGATGTCATTTTCATTGACCATTATAATAATAATAAAAAAAAACACTCTCTTTCAGTGATTTTTTGTATAATGAAAAAAAAAATAATACTAATAATAAAGAACTGGTCCATCTGAATTTTTTTTATTGAATGATTGCTTTGTGTGGAAAGAATATGCCTTCATGTTTTTATTTTTATTTGTGAGAAAGTATTTTAAATTTTTTAATTTCTTTCTGAGGATTTATGGTAGTGAAATGTGTTTAGGTCAGTTTGAATTTTTGATTCAGGAAACATGACGAATGGTTGTTTTTTTTTTTTTTTTTGGTGAATGATTGCTTGTGTTATTGTTATCAGAAGGTTGAAGTCTAAGAGGTCAATATATTGTAAAGAGTTTGTGGGAGGGGGTTGAGAAAATTTGAAAGCGAGGGAAGAAACCAGGAAATTTAAGAGAGGTAAACGTAGATTTGTCAGGGTTTTGAAAATTTTTGAGAAAGGATCTGATAAGGCAAGAAAGGGATTGTAATTGACGAGAGAGGTTTTTCAAAATACATTTAAATTTTCTAAATTTGTGCAATTTTTAAAAAATTTGAAATTTTGTCGAGTTTTTTTATAAATAAGGAAGAGGCTAAATTTGTTTTGACCTGAAGTATTGGGAAGATGCAGTTGAGTTTGATAAGTTGCTGCAAGTGTTAGTTTTCTCTACAATGAGATGCACTTTTGTCGTGCTTAAAACTTGGAAGTTTTGAAGTAATTACTATTGCAGTGTCGTCTAGAAATTTTTCCTAAGAGCTTCATGTTGAGTGAACCTTTTTTTAGAGGTTGAGGTCAGCTTTATCATTTTTATTAAAAGCACGAGGGTTGTTCTTGTCAGTAAATTGGCCAGAAAGTCAATTTTTTTTCTTTTTTAGCAATTTTTTGCTTAGAAATTGAAAATTTACAAATCGTGTAATTGTGTAAATGGTTTCATTAGTTTTCAAAAGCTTTGAAATTTGCCAAAAGGTTTTGAAAAAATATTAAAATTTTTGAATGCCGAGAGCAAGAAAAGATTGCCTTGCACCTTTTCCATGTTTTAAAGAGCAAAAAAAAAAAAAAAATACTCATTTAAAAAATTTCTCATGAAAAATAATTAAACACTCGCAATTTTCGTTAACAATTCAAAAGACCTTCGCTATCACACATTTAGATCTAAAAGTATTTCATGTACCAAGTTCATGATTTTTAAAAATGACAATGCAGTAAAAAAATATTATGTAAGGAATCTGAGCCAGGAATAAGGATGTGATATGGGAATGTGTATCACACAATAGAATGATTAGAACATTTTATTAAGAAAAGAGGCTTAATGATCATTTAACAGTAGATGCTATTGTTATTGCTCTACTTATAGGAATGTAGGCCCTTTAGCTTTTTAAAAAATCATTCTTTTAAATTATTTTTCATAACGGGATAATCGATGCACGGGCTTTGTTAAATATGATTACTTAATAAATACTAATAAGCTAGGTTAAATAAATTTTAAAAAAAAAATTTTAAAGTGAACTTTGAATGTCGATTAATTAATTTAATTAAATTAATTAGCTCGTTTATTGTATATCTCAGCAATAAATGAATTACAAACTGAAAGTGAAGTTTGATATAAAAAATATTTTAAAGTCATTATGCTTTCACTGCTTTTTCTTTTTTCGTCATTTTTGTTTTTAGACATGACACTTTTCTCTTGTAATTTTTGAAAAAAAATGACATAATTTTTTTAACATAACCTTATCTGGTTAAAATTTTTCATATGTGATGAAAATAAGGAGAAAGTTTTTTAGGCAGATCGGATGAGCCATAGAGTCGTCGCGATTGAGGAAGGATTACAATTATCAAGGTCGAGGATAATTCTAGGTACTTGGCAATGTGTACCTGACAAAACGGTACATGTTTAGTTTGGCAATGTGTAGGATTAATCACGTGATGAGATTTTCGGTTGAAAAAATTTCCGGCTGGAGGAAACAATGCTTTGCCATTTTCCCTCGATTTAGATAATTTGTTATTTGAAGGGTGAGCAAGATTCTTTTTTTTTTTTTTAAATACCAGGTACAAGGTCGTCTACATGATCGCATTATTTACATAATGGATTTCACTGATGATTTTTAATTGCGTAGTTTTTCAGGATGTTGAAAACATGAGAAAAGGTTAGGGGAATAAAAGCGAATGAGTTTTATGTTCAATTAATTGTTTTGTTGAACGAGAATTGATGCACATGATAAAGAAGGTCAGGAAAGTCGATGACAGGTGTGTGATATAATAGCAAAATTGTTGAATGAATATCGCGATGTAATTAGAGCAAATGATTCCAAAAAAAGACAATAGTAAAAGCAATTAAAAAGTAAAAAGCGAAACGATATGGTGTTTTTTTTTTTTTATTGGAAAATTATTTGCGTAGCTGAATATTAATTGCGTCTTGAGGATAAAAAATATTTTGCGTTGCGAGGTGGAGATGCTCAGGGCCGTAGCTGGATTCGGTGTTTAGGGGAAGAGGACAGGGATTTAGTTGAGTTATTCGGGCTAACTCATAGACAAATGCGAGAAATCTGTAGCAATCCTAGTGTGTTCAACAAGAAAAAATTGTGAGAAAATTTGTTCGACATGAAAAAATGATCAAAAGATCATGAATTAATGATTAAAAAATTTGTTCGACATGAAAAAATTATCAAAAGATTTTTTTGGCATGAATTAATGATTAAAAAATTTGTTCGACATGAAAATTCTAAGTGAAATTGCTCGACAAGAAAAAATTCTGAATGAATTTGCTGCTCGACATGAAAACATTCTTAATGAAATTGCTCGACAAGAAAATATTCTGAATGAATTTGTTGCTTGACATGAAAACATTCTTAGTGAAATTGCTTGACAAGAAAAAATTCTGCATGAATCTCCTTGACAAGACAAAATTCTGAGTGAATTTGCTGCTCGACATGAAAACATTCTTAATGAAATTGCTTGACAAGAAAAAATTCTAAATTAATTTGCTGCTCGACATGAAAACATTCTTAGTTGAATTGCTCGACAAGAAAAAATGCTAAATGAATTTCCTTGACAAGACAAAATTCTAAATTAATTTGCTTCACAAGACAAAATTCTAGAATGTATTCAGGTCTATGGATTGAGATTCTAAAGAATCCCAATTTTTCTTGTCGTTGAACATTTTTCCAGGTTCAAGAGTTTTTTGGGGCTTGGGGCTATTTCAAAGCTAAGCTAATTAGCTCTCTGTAGGAGACCTGTCCACACGTTCAGCAAAGCGATTTATAGTCGCATGGACTTATATCCAATCTTAGAGCATCAGCCTCATTAACAGACCATCTGGGGCGATTCTAGTTCGTAGCCACGCTAGTTTTTGAGCCCTGAAAATGAATATAAGACCCATTTACAAGGCCTAATTTTTGTTATCTAATATGGCGAGATTTATTAAGGCTGAATAATTTTTTATAAAAATTCCCCGAAGCAAGTGTACCTGCCCTATTATATTACTTCAACTCTAACCTAATTATCGGTCATTAGCTGTCGTGATGCATCAGCAAATCAAAAGGTCAAAGTGTTAATTTGTTCCGCTTTGTCTATTGACGCAAGTTCAGCTGTTCGATAAAAATAAATGAAGCCTAAAATTATAAAATTAGAACCGTTGAAATGTTGCTGGGCCAAAGTATCATCGTGTTCTAAAAAGATTTACGCACGAAAATAAGACCACGGCTGTGAACTCTGGCTTAATTTTTAGATCTATTTCAAGCTCTTGTTGAAAAACGGCTTGGCGAATAGCTCTAGCCACAAAAGTTCATCAGGCTCATTAAAAATAATTTTACTGAAAATATGGCTGTGCCAAAAAATTACATATGTTAAATCTCTCTTTTAACGTCCGACCTTATTACCCTTCGCAGCAATGTCTAGCCAACTACAAACTTTTTTCGATTGAGCACAGTAAAATTTTACAACCATGTAACTTTTTCTGATTTTGAACACATGCATGTCTTCTTTTTTTAAAAAAAGAAATTTCATCCACGATGTACGCTCAATTAAGAATAATTTAAAAACGTACATTTAGCCTAATCTTCCTGTCAAAAGAAAAAAGAAGCTAATAAGGTATTACCTCCTTAACTTTCAATCTAGTAGGGTCATGAAAAACTGATTTTCGATACACTCATTCATTTTGTTCCTTTGAAATTAAGGTACAAAATTAATGACCCTACTCCTGCTAAATGATAACAGGTTACCAAAGGTTTATTTTTCAATCACGATTTAAATTATTAGATGGATAAAACTGGTTTTAGGCAAAGGGAAGGGATTTTCACCCCAGTGTACAATCTTTGAATTTTTTTTTCTAGAAATTTTGGTTTGAAAACCAGGCAGGCCTAGAACATTGCAATGTCCATAATATTTTAGTTTTTTGGGTTATGGTCAAGTTGGAAGCCATGAAAAGAATTTTTATAAATGTTTTATTATTTTTGTGAAATCATTTTGGATTGTTTTAATGCATAATGCTTGTATCATTCGACCTTTATTCTAATATTGACTTTAGCGATGAATTTAAATTAATATTTGACATAGGCGGCGCCCTAGAGGGCCAGGATTTTTAGCTAGTCCGAGGAGAGCAAGGGACGTCAGAAAATTCGAGCACGATAAAAATTTTAGGGAAAAAATTCTGAGCAGAAAACAATTTTAAAAAATGTCGAAACACGGAAAAAAATTCTCAAAATAATTTTTGAGTCAAGAAAAAATTGTACAAACATTTTTAGAGCTCAAAAAAATGTTTTAGTAACGATTTCTAAAGCTGAAAGATTTTTAAAAAAATTCCCAATCTCTTATTTTTTGGCTTCCAAACGAATAACTTTAATCGCCGCCTTTGAAATTCTATAAAAAAAAAAATTATTAATTTAAAATTAATCATATCATGAGATAAACAAAGATCAGCTGATGTCACTTTGCAAATGAATCTTTGGAATTAGCTAGGTGAATGTACTTTCTCTTTTTTTCAACGCACTGGATCGCTTGTTAGTTTTTTTTTTTTTTTTTTTTTTTGCAGAGGATGTGAAAAGTGAGTCTACAAAAAAATATTCATGTAAAATATTCTAATTTAGTCCGTTGTAGATTGACAGAATCGAGGAAGTGTACATCCCAACTCTTGTTCATTCATCCGTGGTCGTTTTTTGTGGCCACCGTGTTCTTTAATGATCGAGTATTGTGATTACTGAATGACGATTGCGTTTGTTAGGAATAATATCAAAAAGCTTGGGAGGTCGTTGTAGTTTGAGAATATGCCATATTGAAATCAATAATATGCTTTTACGTCATGCTACTTGTTGCTAAATATTGCAAATGTCAGGGTTGGAAAACATGAAAACCTTTTTTCTTATAAAAATAAGAATTATTTTATCATAAAATAAACGTGAGGTGAAGTACTGAACAATGCTCAGAGAAACAAGCCAAGGGAAGTTTTACTTTTCTAATTTTTTTGCTAAAAACAATTTTTCACCTCTTGAAAAATCCATATTGGGCCTCAGAAAGGGCACGGATACCTTTTGTTCTTGCAATTTTCAAAAATAAAACAAATATTCGATTCAGCAGATTTAGTTTTTTCGCCCAATATTTTTGTCAATTTTTTTTAATGAAAATAAAGCGACATTTTTCATAGAAAAAAGCAACAGCTTTTCAAAATTTCTGTTTTTAAATAAAAAAATTTTTTACTAAAATTCTAAGAAGACAGGGCACTTATGGACTAGACAATAGTTAACCCCGTCTTCTTAGAGTATGGGCCAAATTTTTTTTTTAAAATCAATAAAACAGTTATAGTGGAATTCTGTAGTCACCTTAAATTAATATTTTTACCAGCCAGTCTGTGCCATTTACTTCCCAATTATCCTGGCCCTTAATAAACTCTTATCCATTCACTATTCATTTATATTAATAATGGCGATTAGCAGAAATTTCTTTTACAAAACGAAATAGTCGACCTAGCCTGAATACTCTTTTAATTTTCACATATTTGCTCAGCATTTTATTTCTTTTCAACCATACTTCCGTCTTCATAACGCAAACTCATACATTTTTTTACATAATACCTCTTCATATTGAATTACAAGAATTATTAAAACGCGTTAAAAGGCCCATTACTTAAATTCCACAATAATTATGGCTGGAATTTTTTTTTCTCAGGTGAAATGACCCGACCAAACTTGCTTTTTTAGTTGTCCAAGGGAAAATCCCAATTTATTCTAATCCGATTTATTTTATTTTCAGGTGACAATACAAGGTCGTTAGTATGCACCATCATACACAATGTATGAGCAAGTGCACAACAACGACACTGGCTGCTGTACAGATAATATTTCTAGTCATTTTTGCAATAGGTAAGTGTCAACGATCCGCCAAAAATTAAAATAAGTAACTTGATTAATTCGGATTTTTGTTTCAGGCACTCCAGTATCCAGTAGATCAATTAATAAAACCCGTCAGAAAGATGACATATTAAATTACGATGACCCTTGGGACGTGACAGGGGGCAAACCACTTTATAAAGTGGTCGAAGGTCCGATATGGACACCGACAAACAGATCGTATTTAGTAAAAAATGTAACAGACGACGAAAGGGAAAGAATCACCATGGAACAGTTTCAAAAGTTAAAGGTAATAATAAAAATCCCCCCTCGTATGTCTTTACAAAAGTAAATCGAGTTTTTTTTTTTTAAATTCAACTCGTATCTTTAAAAGAAACTTTCTCCGTAGTCGATCTTGCTCTGTTTACGTCATTTAACGATGTGTTTAAATCAAAAAAAAAAAAAATAGGCCTAAGATTTTTCTGATTGAATTAGGGCCGCTTTTAACAAAAATGCGAATCCTTGGCTTAACAGAAAAATTACCCGCCTTGAGAGAATATCTTGTATTTTTTTTGGCTTGCAGAAATTCAAGTTGGTCTTTGCAAGAGATTTTAAAATGATTTTTCAGTATCCCAAGTATTCAGTATTCTCGAACAAGGAGGCCTGCTATGATCTCGAAATGGGAGTCACCATGATGGCTGATTCTTAGCTTACAAAGCAAACATGGCGACTTTTATTTCGAGTTTATGGTCGACCCATAGTTCGAGAACATGGTAGCTTTTAGAATTGCAAATGGCGAACCCGTATGTGGGTGTCTACCAGTCCTATAAATCCTTTAAAGTCCTATATTGTCCTATATTTTTATCTTGTGAGGCTTTATGCTAGGACACTAAAAGTCCCTTGAGACACTTTTTGAACATAAATCTCTAAAAATTCGAAGGGGCAGATACTCAACTTCTTTAAATGAGGCAAAAATGCCACAATGATCAGCTTATGTCAGTTGGGGGGGGGGACTACTAGCCCCCTAAAACGAAGCTACTGCGATTCTCTTTTCCGTGCTCCTTATACTTACAAACCTAAAACGTCCAAATATGCGGCCCCCTGCTCAAAATTTTTAGATTCCCCCTTTCATTACCTACGCCTATGATGATTTCCCTCCTTTTAAAAAGTGTTAGGATTTAAGATCATATTTTTAAAAAAAAAATTACTTTAGGACAGTAATAGTTATGACTAAAATCACAAATGACTCGTCACAATACTTATTCCGCCACTGATAACCCCCTCCTCATTTTTTAAAACCACCAAACTTCAAAAAAAAATTACCCTTACCTCTCTTAATTTTTTGGGATAAGTCGCCACTGTTTTAGGATATGAAAACACGTTTACTACGTCACTCGTTGCGTGGTAAAAAGTAAACAACCGTTCGATTCGTTGTGATTCACTGTGGTCTCGTAAGATGCCGCTACTTTTTGCATCAGTGTTAATCGTATAAGTTAAGCGTTATTTTTTACCGGTTAATTTAAGTCGTTAATTTTCCTGGTCTCAGGAACCGGAGTAGGAAAGTTAAGATCATACTCCACAGGATCATTTCTGTAGTATATCTTCTGTTCTTTCGTTTTCAAACGTAGGAACAATGCAACCATGATGAAGATTTGTGGTGTCTCTTCCTGAGCGTGAGGCAGACTTTTGTGTCCTATGTCATGTAGGACGCTCAAGTCATCGATGACCGTTCACTGTCCACTTTCGGGTGGATGGGAGGGAAGGGGCGCGATCTGAGTGGTCCCTAATATCTTAAATAAGTAATATTTTCTGAGGATGGTGATTTGTATGTAGCAAGATTTAACTACTCTTGACGGATTGTTGTTGTCTCGATGCGAGTTATTTTTTAAGAGAAGAGAGCATCAACATGTTGAAGTGCTAATTTTTAGGAAGAAAATAGAAGTCTTAAAAAAATTATTACGTTGAATCAATAATGACTTAAGTCACTAATATCAGTAAATTAAGGAAGTAATGATCCATTTTCTTAACACTAATAGAGGTAAAATAGGATTCTTTATTCTGGGATGGTAACACTAAAACAAAATTATTCTTGACATAGGTTACCATTATTTTTCATATGAAAACAATGGTTGACTCTGGCAAAATGTTTTAAAACAAAGTTAAGTTAACCTTACTGCAGATTTAAGGAAAATGACCTTGGAACGCTATGGTGGACATCTTGAAAACATCATTTACCAAAATGTCACCTAATTATTTGCTGAAAGCTGTATTTCCTCACAAAATAATCCCCAGTTTGCTAACTTTGAAATTTTTTTTTATTTACAGTTAAATTACACGAAAATAATCAAAGAAATAGACGGAGAACTACAACAGGACATTCGATCAAGTCGGCAACTACCCAAATTCATAGACAAAGCTTTAAGATTGCTCAATTTGAAACAAGTCGTTCAAGAAGTTGAAACTAGTGTCATGTCTAAAGTGTCATGTACTGCATGTAAAGCAGGTAAGTTTTTTTCCCTTTTTTTAAAAAAATAATTAGACAAATCAAGTTAATTAATTAATTAAAATTAATTTTTTTTTTTTTAGGTTCTGGTCTTTTACTGCATTACATTAGAGGAGGGAAATCCGATACTGATATTTTAAAATTAATTCTACAATTTTGCGTGAGCTTGAAAATTCAAACGCCGAGGGTGTGTGAGGGAGTTTCACAGTTATTCGGGGTAAGTTGCTAAAAGATTTACTTCCAAATGAGTTTTGCAAAGGCAAATCCTCAAGGGAAATTAATTTTAATTTAGTGTAAAAATGTTGGACGACGCCAGATTGGCGTTAAAAATCCAATGCCCCGTAAAAATTAAAGCCTAGGCCTTAATTAGCCTTTAATTTTTTTCTAATCTTGTAGAGATTTTTTTTTTTCAAACAAAAAATATTGTTAAGTTTTTTTTTTTTTTAATTTAATTTTCTTGTTGAAAAATTTTTAGTCAAAATATTTTTTCACACAATTTTATTTCAACAAAAGTATTTTCCCAATTTTTTTCTAAAACTGTTTTAATGCCAATTTTTATTAATGTTTCAGTCTGAAGTCGTGTACGTTTTAAAAAAAGTTTCACTAGGACCGGACGAAATCTGCAGTCTTGTTATCGGCGACGCCTGCGGTGATGTGTATAATCCTTTGCATGAATGGTCAGTCCAATTTCCACCGGTAACGAAACCTACAGTACCAGCTCCTCAAGCCCCAACGGTAAAACAACATTTTCTTGAAGAAATCTTTAATTTTTTAAAAAAAATCCTCATCGAAATTTTATTTATTTTTTGCAGCCCAAGGCACCTACATTTAAAGTTCTGCATTTATCGGACACGCATTTCGATCCTTATTACTTAGAAGGAGCCAACGCAGACTGCAGCGAGCCACTTTGCTGTCGTTTGACCAACGGCCCAGCTTCCAACAAAGAAACAGCAGCCGGACGATGGGGAGATTACAGGAAATGCGATACTCCTCAAAGGACGATCGATCACATGCTTCAACATATATCAGCTACCCATCCAGTATGTTCTTAAGCTCTCAATAAATGAAATTCTCTTGCTTAGTCCTTGAGAGAGCCTAGTGGGCTTGAATAAATTTTGTAGCTGCTTAAATCGGCTTAGCTGGGGTCTCTAACTACCTAAAAACTAAAAAGAACGTGAGATGTCTTTGTAGCTCAGGCTTTCAGCAGTTCTTTTAGTCTTTGTGTTAATTTCTAACCAGTCCTCAAGGTCTTGACAACCTAAATATAAGAGAATTCAAAATTTTCAGTAACCTAAAAAAATCTCAAGACCCTTTTATTACTAAAATATATTTAACTAATTTTTTTAGGATATCGATTACATTATTTGGACTGGAGACATTCCACCGCACGACGTTTGGAACCAAACCAGAGAAGAAAACATAATGATACTTAAAGAAACCGTTTCTCAGCTAACTCAGTTTTTCCCTGGCGTGCCCATTTTCCCAGCTTTGGGGAATCATGAAGCTGCGCCAGTAAACAGGTCAGTATTTAAATAAAAGAGAATTTCTTTTGCGCGTACTCAGAATGAGAGCTATAAATCATTTTAATCGTCGTTTTCTTTTTTTCAGTTTCCCACCTCCGTTTGTTGGAGGTGATTGGTCCATATCATGGTTATATGATCAATTAGATTCTCAATGGAGGCAATGGTTACCTTCTTCAGTATCACAGACTGTTCGACGAGGGGCTTTTTATAGCGTTTTAGTCCGGCCTGGGTTTAGGATTATTTCTTTAAACATGAATTATTGTAATAATAAAAATTGGTGAGTGGGAAAATTAAGAATTAATGCACGGGATTCCCAATGTATTTTCCAAAAGCTATATTAATTCAATTAGTGAAAAAAAAGGAATGATTTTTTTTCAAGCTAAAAATATTTTATTCATTGCAGAAAAATATGCGAAGTTAGTTTGTTATATTTAAAATATGTAATTAAGGCAAGAATTATTTTTATTTTGAAAGTAATTAACTCATGTTTATGCAATTTAATTCATTTTTATACGCAGATGCGTGGAAAGTTTTGTTAATTAAATATTTTGTAATTTTTAAGAATGTTTTATTGAGGAAAATTATTAATTCAATAATTTATTGAGAACAGATAGCGATACTTATTTGGAAATTTGAAGTAGCCATTTTTTAAATGAAATTTTAGACGTAGTTGAAAAGTTTTAAGTATTAATTCTCTTTGATTAGTCAAAAAAAACGATTATTTTTTATCCAGGAGGTCTCGTTAAATTTTTTAATAGAGAAGAACCAACTCAAAAAGAAGATTAAGAGTCTAAAAAATTTACTGGTAAAAGGCGAATCTCAAAAAATATGTCTGCAAAATGGAACAAATGATTTTCTTGGCAAAAAAAATCTGTGCCTGACGAGAAAAAATTTTGACAATTGATTTCCTTTAAAAAATATTTAAAGTTTTAGTTTCTTTAAAGTCAGGAAAAATTTTTATTAATTAAACTACTGGGAAATTCTCGAAAAAAGAGAATATTTTAAAAATGAATATGAATAGTAAATCCTGTGCTTTATATTTTCAGGTGGCTGCTACTTAATAGCACTGACCCAGCTAAAGAACTTCAGTGGTTTATTTACGAACTTCAAAGTGCAGAATTCAACAACGAAAAAGTTCACGTTATCGGCCACATCCCCGCTGGTCATTCCGATTGCTTAAAAGTCTGGAGTAGGAATTATTACAAAATTATTAATAGGTAAAGCCCATCGCCATACAAAATTTTTCTCAGATATTTTTGATTTTTTAACGAACAAAATCTTTTTTTTTTTTAGATATGAAACTACAATCACTGCTCAATTTTTTGGCCATACTCATTTCGACGAATTTGAATTATTTTACGACACTGAAGATTTAGGCAGGGCGGTATCGATAGCGTACATCGGTCCTAGCGTAACGTCTTATACTAATTTAAATCCTGGCTATCGGATATACTACGTCGATGGAGACCACGATCATACAACAAGAGTAAGATATTTAAAATTTTGGGAAAAAAAATTTTAGTAGTAAAAAATTTAATGTTTTGCTTTTGTTTTAGCTTGTTGTCGATCACGAGACTTGGGTGATGAATTTAAAAGAAGCGAATTTATACGATTATCCAATTTGGTACAAATTGTATTCTACGAGGACAGCGTACTCTATGACGTCATTATTACCTCAAGACTGGGACGAGCTTCTCAAGCGGCTAACGAATGATAATGATTTGTTTGATTTATATTATAAGTGAGTGCAATTCAGGCCCTGAAAAATGACAAAGTTCAGATAAAAATCTAGTTGAACCTCCTTTGGGCCTATTTAGGCTTGGATTGAAAATTTCATGCCCTTTAGCATCCCTGAATTATTTATCTGGCCTGCTTTTTCTCCTTTTTTCTGAAAATCACAAGCAAATAATTTAATTTTTTTTAGGCATTACTGGAAAAATTCCCCCGTTCGCCCATCATGCGACGCTGAGTGCAAGAAACGAATGCTTTGCGATCTACGATCAGGAAAATCACACGATAGAAAATTACTTTGCCAGGAATTGGAAAGCAGGATCGATGCTAATACCAGGACGGGATGGAAGGCTTGGATTTATAACGGACTTGCACTCTCGTAAGTATTTTTGTACCAAAAAAATCGCACGACAGCTTTATTTAGTGCCGAAGTAGAAATTTTTTTAAACGAGCATGATTTTTTTGCTAAAAAAATTATTTTATTGCAGGAGTTTTATCTTGTTACACTTATTTTAATATTATTAATTCTATATTTAAGGTCAAACGCATCAGTTATACTCATCTAACCTAATGTAGAAATACTAACAAGTAACCATAAGCGCACGGATAATGGTGTAGGGTGCGTTTTCACATTTTTTCTGGTGGTAAGTTGTAAATGAGCATGAGCAGAAATAATAAAAAAGCTTTGAAAAAAATTAAAGCATGATTTTAAAAGTTTGAGGAGAGAGTGGCTAAGTTTAAGTCCACAGTGCATATAAAATTTCATATCGACTTTACTGATGTTCTTGATTCGCAAATTAATTTTTAAAACTTTTTTGATTTTTACAGCGCCAAGTTTTTCTCAAAACACAATTTAAACTTCTAAAATTTTTGTATATTGTATAATCATACTCTATCTTTTATTTTTCAGAGTTCTCTTATTCAACCCAGGTGCTTTAGCTCAGTAGTTTCTTCTTTCATTTTTCCCCTTTTCTATTTTCCCTCTCGGTGATGGTTTTCTTTTAGATGCCTTTCATCCTAAAGTGTCTCATTTTTCATCGGTAAGTTACATCCAGCGCTTATTCATTTACTTACTTCAAGCTTATTAATCTCACTTAAAATTTCTCTTTTTATACGTCCCCACTTGACCTAATTTATTATTTTTCAGGATGTCAGTAATCATGGCCATACCATCCTTCACATACCAAATCCCGAAATACGTATTCGGACTAGGATAAGGATTCAATCGACTTCCATAAACGACACGAAGCTTTAACAAAAAAATCTGATTTTAATCAGTTATTTATCTGAGAAGTATTTAAAAGAAATCAGCACATTAATTCAAATCTAGTGATTTTTTAGCTAAAAAAAACTTTTTTACAAATAATTTTTTATACTTTTAATTTATTTTTCAAGTTTTTAATTGAGCTGTTAAAACAATGAACTGAGTTTAAAAACGCTTTTCCAAGTTTCACACTCAAACGCTTTTTAAGTGAAACGATACGTAAATAACGAAATGACAAAAAGCCAAATCGTATTTGGCGTGATGATTGTAATAATTATGAATATGTGAGGAAATTTAAAGCTGAAGACGAATAAATCGGAATAAATTGTTAATTTATCTTAAGTTTTAAAATTCCGTTCGTTTTTTAATTAATAAAAATAAGTATGTAAGTGAATTTAGTCTTTAAAAAATTATACTTTTGTTAATTCTTTTTTTTAAATTGTTTTGTAAGTGAAGAAAACGTGGTTTTGAATGCGCTTTTGTTGTGTCAAGTGTATAAATATAGTTTAATAAAAATTTTTTTATACGAAAACTTATCTTTTTTGATCTTTTATGTTTCCTGAATTGAGAACAAAAAAAAAGAGTGACTTTGGGTAAGATATAAAAGTAAAGTAACTGTCAAACGCATGCAGCGCTAGCGTCGGCATTCCACAACGAAAACATGACTCGGCGTAATGTTGAAACGAAGTAAGTGCCAGGGAAAGTCATTTTTTATTCAGTAAACGTTTTACTATTCAATGTTTGATTATTTGAAAATAAAAGCGACCGTTAGATTGCCGGTTAGGTTTTAATTTGAAAATCCAAGAAAGCGGTGAGTACGTTGAGGAATTTTCAATCATTGTTTCCTTTTGTGCACGTGTGATGATAATAATAAAAATTTAATCTTGTCACTATTATCAAATAGTGATTTGAATAATGATTACCGATGTTTAGGTAAAAAGAATTGATTTTCTTGAGATCGAAATGAGAGGAGATGAATTTAAAAAAAAAAAAACAATTGGAGTGGTTCCGTTTTTTTTCAAGGTGTCATCCATAATGGTTTCAGCAGGTTTCTAAACGTAGTCTGCTTGGCTTGTGAAGATGACGTGGATTTTCATTTTGGAGTGTTTAAAATACAATTTTTAGTGTTCATAACAAGCTAACTTTTATCATAAAGATGAAGATGTGCAAGATTGGAAAATTCTGCATTTGTGGACGTAATTTCTGGATTATACCTCGTCGGAATAACTTCAGAGGTGAGTGTGAGAAAAAATGTATTTTTAGATGTAAAAAATGGCCGCCATTTTGTGGTAAATCCTATGTTTGAATTTTTACGATTGTTTTTTTCATTTTGCTCGTGTTGATGTGTCTGAAAATGTCAAATTTTAATGTCGAACGTTTTTAGGTTATATTTAAAATCATATGAATAGAAAAGCGGGATGAGTGAGTCATAATTAAGTTGGAATGAGTGAATGCGACTGCGATGAACACAATATGAAATTAATTGTCACTGCGAAAATGGCCGTTATTGAAAATACTAACAAACAGCCAAACTATAAACCGAGCATAATAGGACATCTTGAGATTCTGAACGTGGTAAAGCACTGTTACTGTGTTAAGGTTGTTGACGAATGACCAATTGTTTTGTTTTATATTCAATCAGTTTTAGAAATTTGATTTTGGCCATTTGAAACATGTTCATGCATGAGCCAGAATGATTGTTTGATTGTTGGATAATTTCAGAAAGCAGAATTGTGAAGTTTTGTCAAAATTTTGCTTCAAATGTAACAACCATGAGGTCTTTTACTGCTATCAGACCTAACGGAAGACAATTTTCTGCAGGAGTAATGGCATTTCAATTGTTTCTTGAATCATTTAATTCCGAATGATGTAATGTATTAATGTTATGCATGTGTAGAGGCTTTATTCTTAGCGCAGCATGTCAATTAAAAGTTCCAGTATGAGAAACTTGTAACATTCAGTAATGCAGCTTAAGAGACTTAAAATTCATAATGATCAGTTGACTCACTTTGACTTCTCTGCTTTGACTTTGGCTGCTCTGGCGGAATCTTGACTAACTTTGTGTTCACTTATTTTGCAATCATTCAACACATGTTTTAAAATTATCTATTTGAGCCTAACTGCAGTCAGGCTATTTTCTTAAGCCCTTAAATATTTTTTTTTTGTAATTTGGCATTGATAAATACCTTAAGCTAGTACAAAATGCTGAAATTCAACAAATTGATGACCTAAAAATTTTTTTAAAGTACTAACCATAAGTTCTAAGAACTAAAATCTCAAATCTAGACTTAACATCTTTTTGGTCTAAACCCATCCCGCAACTGGTCAGTCATTTGAAATTAGTGATTTAGCTAGCACGTTTAGTGGGTTCAAGTTTATATTATGTGAAAGTAATGCAGTGAATTTTATTTGCCAGATAAAATTATTTTTAATCATTTTGGGATTACACATGCTCAGGAAATTTAAATTATGACAGAATAAGTAAGTTTCTCGTCCTTCGAATCATTTGTTTAAAAATTCCAGTCGTCAATCTTCCAGCAAGTATGTAATCTTGTATACGTTTACATGACCGATAAATTATAATAAATGCAACGTGTGCAAAGTTCTGGATTTTTTGAAAAAGTGGCGGGAAATTTTCACCCTAAAAATTATTTTAAATCATGGCAGCCGGCATTTTTTTTAAAACCGCAGAGTCTGGAGAGGGCAATTAACACCCCTATAACCCCACGCAGGAAATTTATTTAATTAATTTATGATGCGGGGATGAATTTATCTTTTGGAAAATTAAATAAGTAGAATATAGAGCATGACATCATCCTCTAGATTAACTCACGTTTATAAAAAAGAAAAAAATATCAATCGATCATAAACGATCGATGATTAATAGGCATGTTAAGTTTACACAAGAAGAAAAATAAAAGTTTTTTTAACCGTGACCTTCGTGTATTTGTGATTATAAAAATAAACGGTTTTATAAATTAATTAAATGAGTTAGGAACCGTAGCGGGAGTAGTAGACACAAAAACATTGGGAAGAAGAATTACGGGAATGTCCCGGATTTAACGAAAAAATAAAATAAAAAGTTAAGACCCTTTGCCAAGACTTAAAAGATTTCAGAGGATTTTGCAATAATTTTGTTTAAATTTAGTCGTATATTTTTTTTTTGAAGGGGGAAATGTTTTTAGAGCCCGGAAGAAAACAGTTATTACCGGAAAAATTAATGGCGCCATCTTTAATTTAATAATGGGATAAAAAAAAATGAAATGAGAACGATAGCTCAAGGGCAATGCACAAAATTAGGTTTGAATGGTTTTTTTTTATTGCTGTTACTGGAGTGTGAAACAATACAGGTATAAATTTCGTTAATGATGGTTTTGGGATGATTAAAAGTTTGTATGCGTGTGATGAGTCAATAAAAATGTTTAACCGGTCAAAAAATTCGCTTGAAAGTAAATGAAATTTGGTTTTGGCGCCAAATTGAGACCTGGAATGGCCATTCAACCTTTCTGGGTCCTTCCGAGTGGCCAAAGCCTTTTGAGTTGCTTAATAAAATTTTTGTAGTCCAGGAATTGGGAGCTAGATTGCATGCACGTGCACTTTTTGAGACTGAAGCCGATTGCTATATTTCCTGTCTCCTGGTCACTCGATCGTAAAATTTAAATGTTAGTGGCATTGTGCAGGAAAAGTGAGGGCGTAAAATGACCTACGGCCATTTTTTTCCCCAATGAATTTATGAACTTTTAATTTATTGATTGTTTAGTGGAGACGTAATAGAAGCGAATCTACGCACGAATTATTTAAATTTGTAAATCCTCTTAACAACTGTCAAAATTTCTTTTATGGGTCAAAATCATTTAACCTGATTACTGTTTACACTTTAATCAATTCGTAAGATGTCATCTCTTGTTTTAAGTCATGATGCACTCAAATACTTGTGACCAGATTTGTTTTTAGGACTAAGCTGAAAATAATTCCAGGCTAAGAAGAAGATGCGTGGTTTTTTTCTCGAAAAGTTCTTTTTTTGTTGCGAATCTTCCCGAGATTTCTTGTACAGAAAGAATCTTTTCAAAATTTGTTGAGCAAATTTCAAAATTTCTAGTCGAGCAAATCTTCTTGGCTCAATATTTTTTGTCGATAAGTTTTCTCAGAATTTCTTGCAAATCTCAAGACTTCTTGTCGAGCAAATCTTTCCAGACTTTCTTGTCGAGCAAATTTTTCCAAAATTTCTAGATAATTCTTATGAGAAATAATCGAGTTTGAACTCCATAAACCTTAAAAAATTCTGTCCCTGTCCAACACTAATAATTATTGTTATGGCAAATTAAAAAATTTTGGTTCTTAAAGGGATTTAGCGGAATATGCCAGTGAAGGCCGTTTCTTTCTGATTGTGACTAAAAAAAAAGCGGCTGGTTTTCCTTCTAAGAGCTCAAGCAACTACTAAGCCGAATTTTCATCACCACAGAAATTTCAACATTTCCCATCCAAAAAAATCGGTAGTCAAAGGGTTAAAAAAAACCACTCGACTATTTGAATATGAAAACAAAAAAACAATTTAAACAAAGATATATAATGACATAATGAACCGAAACTTCAAAAGAACCCGGTTTATGTTTAGATTCCGTCGTTCAACGCACTTCTTCCTTTTAACTTCACATACCGTTCACCTTGACTTTAACGTATATTTTTGAACCCGTCATCATCGTGTCAATATTTGTTACCGCTACCTCTTCAGAAACCCATTTTTAGACAAACTAAACGTTTTATTTCCATTTCTCGATACCTATCACGTATGAACTTCAACAACAACAAAAAAAAAAAAGAAATCCTTCACGTTTGTTCCCCTGGAGCAATTTTTTAATGTCTTCATGAAAAATCTTTATTTTTAGCATCAAGTATCTTTTCATTCATCTCGAAAGATTTTAATCCTGTCATCAGAGCATCGAGAGAAAAGAAATCTAAAATAAACGGGGTTGACTCTTGAAAATAACAGATAATTCAAATTTTTAATTAGTTTTCATTGAAATTGAGCCAAATTTCCTTTTCGAAAAAAACAACGAAAAATCCCTCCGGTTTTTATTCGCCATGGCTAATACGATGTTTGTAAATAAAAATCTTGAGGTTGAGTTCATTTGTAAAGGTATGCACAGGTGCGCACAAAGAAAATGTCAGCCCATTTATATGATTCACCCTATTTTTGTAGACACGAAACCCGCCTGCTTAACATCGGCGACATTTAAATTTTTTTTTAAAAAACGATTTTTGGAAAATACCTTGGGTCATATACCATGACCTCCAAGGTCATCCCCCATCATGCATTCACCTTTCATATACCTGCACTTATACATATAACAACCGGTCTTTAAATAGGGTAACATTGCAGTTGCTTGAATACTTTATTTTACCTCAATTGAGGTTCACCTAGAATGAGCTATTATAATAATAAATTTTTTTTTTAGTTCTCCATTAGTAATTAGAGTAGAATCGCATTATAGCACTTAAGTTTGGCTGAGAGGAAAAAAATGGTGGTGTAAGGTAACATGCAATTAGGTAGATTTATAAATAGATTGAAATAGATAATGGCGATCGGCGTTGGAATCATAGATTAAAGATGAAACTCAATTTTTTATTAAATTTAGAGATTATTAAGGGGGAAAATCATTATTTTTGGCTTATGCTGACATCTCTGACTTAAGCAAGCAAGTCCACTCATGGCGGAAATGTTTTTACATAAATATTCTTGGTTGCATATTTTTTGGACTGGGAAGCAGTTGTTTGGACAAGATTTGCTCGACAAGACAAAACTTGAAAAAGATTTGCTGGACAAGACAAAATTTGAAAAAGATTTGCTCGACAAGAAACTTGAAAAAGATTTGCTTGTCAAGGAATTAAAACAAAAATTGCTCGACAAGGAATTTTGGAAAAAAAATTGCTCGACAAGGAATTTTGAAAAAAAAATTGCTCGACAAGGAATTTTGAAAAAAAAATTGCTCGACAAGGAATTTTGAAAAAAAAATTGCTCGACAAGGAATTTTGAAAAAAAAATTGCTCGACAAGGAATTTTGAAAAAAAAATTGCTCGACAAGGAATTTTGAAAAAAAAATTGCTCGACAAGGAATTTTGAAAAAAAAATTGCTCGACAAGGAATTTTGAAAAAAAAATTGCTCCACAAGAAATTTTGAAAAAAAAATTGCTCCACAAGAAATTTTGAAAAAAAAATTGCTCGACAAGGAATTTTGAAAAAAAAATTGCTCGACAAGGAATTTTGAAAAAATAATTGCTCGACTAGGAATTTGGAAAAAAAATTGCTCGACAAGGAATTTTAAAAAAAATGGGACAAGAAATTTTGAAAAGGTTGCTCAGCAAGAAATTTTGAAGAATTAATGTAGTACTGTATGAAAAAATTAATTTGGCCAGGCTTTTAATCAAATCATGGGATTTTAAGCTCTGATGCTTGCTTCGGCTCTTCCACTACCAGGCTCTCAAGTATTTAGGTCTTTCATGTCTTTTCTGACCTCTCCAAAATCATGCAAATGGACTTTAGCTATAGAATCAATACCTTTGATTGACGTGAGCACCTTGACCATTAATAGAAATAAATAACTGATATCCCTTTCGATCTCTCATTTTATTACCACTAAACCCTTCTTGCCAAAATCAATCTTATACGAAAATCCGCCGGAAGCTATTTATTCCATTTTAAAAATATAAATCCTAAACTAATATTAGCCATAAAAAATTATTTAAATCATTTTCTATGAATGATTAAAAAGTCATTGAAATTTTGAATGCATCAATTATTATTTCCATTTTCGGGGTCATCCCGGGTTAAAACACAAGCCATCGTACATGTCTTCATGTATTATCTTTCATATTTTATTTTTTATTTTTTAACTAACGAACTGATGGCGTTAACAACCGATTGATTAAAGATCCAAATTTACTAAACACGTGGGGCGCGGCGGGTAGATCTAATTACTCAAAAGCAAAAGCCGATTTAATTTGCTAAACGGTTATCTGGCATCATTCCATATGAATTATTTAATATTTTTAAAAAAAATGGGAAAGCAAATGCGAGCTAACATTTAGAAAATTTGAATTTAAACGATTTTTTTTTTATGAACTGTCCGAAAACACACGAGACAGTCCATAAAAAAAACGAGTTGGAAATTCCCCAATTTTCTTTCATTATTTCCGTTATTTGAAAAATTGTTTGACCAATTACATCATTTTCTATTTCGATTTTTTTATGCTCCATATCCGAATGGTTTTTTCAGCTGTGCGAAGAATTGGTTTTTTTTAAAAAATGTTTAATGATTATTTTTTGTTTGATTTGTTTCAGAGAAAAGGAGCGTGGGTGTTGTGTATAGGGAAAAGAAAATCATGATACTGGTGAATAGATGATGAGTGTACGGGATTTAAAATGAGCGTGGAGAAAGCTAGCTTGTCATCCCTGCGGTCTCTTCTCTTATTCTTTTTCGGAGGTAAGTAAAAAAATTTGTTGGGATGTGAAATTGTCATAAAAATGTTGTTATGTGAAAGTAATTATGCAATTTATGGTTTGGTTTCGTTGCCATAATTATTAATAAAGTACTGCTTTAAATAAGGCTCGGAGTAAACACAAGGATCTAATTGGAATTCTTTCCGAATTTTTGAGACATGCAAATGTTACTTTGTCTGTTTCTGAATTATTTTGAGTAAGAAAAATTCGTTTAATTCTGAAATAAGATGTGGGAGAATATTTGTTGACTCATTCTGGAAAGATTCTCAAGAAACTTGTTGTCGACTGATTCTGGAAAGATTCTCAAGAAACTTGTTGTCGACTGATTCTGGAAAGATTCTCAAGAAACTTGTTGTCGACTGATTCTGGAAAGATTCTGAAACTTGTTTTGTCTAATTCTGAAAAAAATTCTGAAGAAACTGGCCAAGAAATTTTTAGTCTGCAAATCCTAAAAAAATTTTGAAGAATCTGGTCAAGAAATTTTTAGACGACAAATCCTAAAAAATTCTGAAGAAACTGGCCAAGAAATTTTTAGTCAACAAATCCTAAAAAAATTCTGGAGAAACTGGTCAAGAAACTTTTAGTCGACAAATCCTAAAAAGTTCTGAAGAAACTGGCCAAGAAATTTTTAGTCGACAAATCCTAAAAAATTCTTAAGAAACTGGCCAAGAAATTTTTAGTCGACAAATCCTAAAAAAATTCTGAAGAAACTGGTCAAGAAACTTTTAGTCGACAAATCCTAAAAAGTTCTGAAGAAACTGGCCAAGAAATTTTTAGTCGGCAAATCCTAAAAAAATTTTGAAGAAACTGATCAAGAAATTTTTAGACAACAAATCCTAAAAAATTCTGAAGAAACTGTTCAAGAAATTTTTAGTCGACAAATCCTAAAAAAATTCTGAAGAAACTGGTCAAGGAATTTTTAGTTCATACTGATCCTGAAGAAATTCTTAAGAGACTTGTTTTATCTAATTCTGAAAAAATTTTCGAGAAACTTATGTTGTCGACATTTCTGCAGAAATTCTCATGAAACTTGTTGTCGACTAATTCTGGAACAATTTTCATGAAACTTGCCGACTAATTCTGGAAAAATTCGCGTCAAATGCTTTATTGTCAAATCCTCGTCAAAAAAACAGACTTTTCCTGGAAAGGGACCAAATTTTCTCCCTGTGCACATTAGCTACCCTAGAGATCAAAATTTGCTTTACCAATATTAATTCTTAAATTTCTTTTTCCAGCCGCAGGATGCTTGCTACCATATCTCTCTCTCCATATCCGAGCAACAGGTCTCAGCCTCGACGAAGCCCGGCTAATATCCATAATCGCTCCACTCGTCGCAGTTTGCGGTCCAGCTCTCGCAGGCCCACTCGTCGATTACGTTTCAAGCCGTAGAAGACACCAAAAAGCCGAAACCAGAAACGACAACAACGCATGCGTGCGAACGGTGTTATCATCAAGCGTTTTACTCTCCGCCATTTTTTATTGTTTATTGTTATCAGTGCCAACCGTTAAAAGATTAAAACCGCGGCAGCCTCAAGTGCTGTTCGCTTGCAACGAAGACGGAGCGTCTTTAGTTCAAGAAAAATGTAACGAGTTAGGATGTTTTCAATTTCCACAAGAAAAAATCGGTTCGATCCGGTTGAAAAATTGTACGTTTAATTGTAAATATCCGTCTCATTTCGGTTATATCGATAATCCTTTAGTAAATGATGCTAAAACTACAACGGCGGCGGCAACGTCGACGTTGGCGTCGACTACGGTGACCGCGGCGACGACTACGACGACGACCACAACAACTACGGTAAGGTCTATACGACCTGAAGTGGATGTTAATAATTTGGATGGATTTTTTGGGCAATCAATAAATGATGAGGACGATGATGCCGATTTAGGAAGTGGGGAAGAGCTTGATTTTGATTGGGTATGAATATTTCTTTTGAAAAAAAAAACGAAGCTTTTCCTCATTTTCAATTCAAAATTTTGATTTGTTAATATGGCGGACGACGTTTTTCTAGAGAGAAAAATATTTGGCGATTATCCCGTTTGATCTCATTTATATTGCCACTTGTCAAGTTGTCAAGAAAATTGGCTGTCATGTTTTTTTTTTTTTTTATGTTTTTGCGAAATTTTTGTATTTATTCATTTTTTTTTATCTTGTAGGAGAAAAGTCCGAGTAAACGTGGAACGAGGGATTTGAAAGAAGATTCCGGGATTATGTTTGATGATTATGAACCGCCGCATATTTGCTACAATGATTTAAGGACGAAAAAGGATCAATATTCAAGAATGTGTTCGGTCTACACGCACAATAGCGCTTCGCTTAGTGTTAATGTTAGTTTACGCCCTGTTCATGAGGATGATCAATATTGTAATTATAGATTAGGTAAATTGAATTGTCGAATTGGGATTCAAGGGTCGAAGGGCAGGAAGATTTTTAGGATAAGAGTTAGAAGGGCCCGGCGTGTGCTGGGTTTGGAGTGAGTTTAAATGAAAATTTAAAATTACAAATGAAACTTCTCCTAAATTTTGAGTGATGAAATTCTGGGAAGCTCAGAAACTTTCAGAGTGTAGTTTTCTAGAATTTAGCTGCGCTAGCTAAAATATAAAGTCTTTGAGCTAGAAGTTTTCGTAATTTAACTTGTAAAAGTAAATAATCTTAAATCTCAAATTTAATGTATTATGAAAATTGTTAGTTTTTTTTTATTTAAGCTTTCTCCAAATTTTAGTTTTTTTTTTAAATTTTCTAGGATTGAAATATTTATTTTCATTAACTCTGAGTAATCAAGGGCCCAAGGTTCAAAACCTCATCCTTTTTAGAATTTTAATTTTGGAAAAACTTAGCACTGAAAAAATCAAATTCCTCTGAATATTTTAAAATTTCTGACTTCAACTGTAATTTATTATTAAAAAGTTCAGTGCTTAGATTCCTCTTCCAAGGATCTTGTCTTAAGTGGTTTTAACTCTAAAAATTTACTTACAGGCTGAAAAACTTTTGATCCAAGAAATTTTGACTTGAAATTTTTAAGGTCTGAATTGTAAATTTTTAAGTTATGAAGTCAGTGCAAAAGTTTTTTTAAGTTTAGAAAAATTTTCAGTGCTAGCAATTTGAAGCTTTCAAGAGCTTTTTACTTTTCAGAGCGAAAGTTTTTACGTGAAGTCTTTTCAGTTACTATTTAAAGCTCCCATTATTTTGTTGATATTACATCTAAGACGTAGTGGAATTTATACTAAAATTGTATTTTCAAAAATTTGAAACTTTGGAAACTGAAGCTCTAAGGATTTCAGCCCTAAAAAACTAACTACAAAAATTTCCTAATCATTCAAATCTCAGATTTTGTAAAAATTTTAGCGTTCTTTTTTTTCCTTTTAGGACAAAATTTTTCCTGTCGAATTCCTGGACAACTAGAGAAACCAAACGAATCATGTAAAGTGATTTGCGATTTAGACAACGCTTACTCTCCAGACAGCGTTTTACAACAATCTCAATGCGAGCACATAATCGGTGATCCCAGCTTTACTTTTTGGCTCTACCTCATTGTAAGTATTTCATCTTTTTACAAATTTTTCTCAACCAAAATAAATTTAATTTTATTAATTTTAACTACAGTTTAGATCCTTGGGCGATCTTTTCACTTCCATAACGATCTCTTTACTAATAGCAGCGACATTAGTAGCATCTAGACATGACATAGGGAAAGAATTCATAATCCCATCGATAGCCTACGGAGTATGCGCAATACTCGTCGGTTATTTTCATTCTCACACCGTAAGCCCTTTGAAATTAGACAACATCCCAAATTTTTTCTTAGGCATCGTCGGTTTCGGCCTCTTATCAATGTTCGCTCTCTTTCTTTTAATTTTCGCAGGGTAAGTATTTCAGTAAGTAATTTTTTTTTTCTTTCAGAAAAAATACTAATTGAATTTTTTTTTTAATTTTAGCGAAATACCGATTGGCCCGCCCGATTGGTGGTGGACGTCTCGAAATTTACGCATCCGGCACAAAGGAGAATTTTGCGCCGTTTTATTTGTTTTAGTCCTGATGGGCGCTCTTTGGGGCCCGTTTTATGCTCATGTTCCTTGGCATATTGCCGATCCAAAAGGTTTGGAATTATACGTAGGATGCTCCGTAGCAATGGGAGCTTTATTATCCATCCCCGTCGTTTGGAAAGCGGATATAATCATCGATTATTGCGGATATTCAAACATTTTTATATGCGCGTTTACGATTTACATACTCCGCTACACCGGATTATTCTTCGCTCAAAGCCCCTGGGTGCTTTTAATTACAGGCGGCATGGAAGTTTTTACGATGTGCTTAATGATATTCAGCGCTATTTTATACATTCGGCATCTTGTGCCGAAGCACTTAACTTTTACATCACAATCGTGGGGCGTAGCCGCGCATTTTTGTTTGGGTAATAGTTTAGGATGTTTTGTGACCACGATTTTATCGGAAAGTGCAGCGGAAATCGATACCGCGATTAAAAACGCAACGAAAATCAAAAAAGGTGAGAAAATTGAAGAAGGGACGAATGGAGTTAAATTCGAAGAGTTGTATCATAGGATTTACGGAATCGGGGCTATTTCCGCTGCTGCGATTGCTCTCGTGTATTTTTTTGCTTATCATTATTGTTTAAAAAAAAGATGCTTAGCACCGCCTTACAGAAAGGAGCCAACTAATATATCTCTAGTCGAAGGCCCTGCTGGAAATGGGATGTATACCCCTTTAACTGTTCATATCAATGGAAGAGATGCAGCTAGGCAGGAACCAGCCTCGTAAATAAATTTTTTAATTCAAGTTACTAAAGACAATTTTTATTTGTGATACTTGTGTGTTGTGAATTGAAAAGGAATGCCTTAATCGTCAGTCGTAATTTTTATAATAAAAATTTTATTTCTGTAAGTATCAAAACTTAATTTTTCCTACTTCTAATACGTTTCAATATTTATGCTGAACGCCATTTCCTGCTTACACATACGGTAAATAGAGAACTAAATAATAAACACCTCAAATTTCCCGACAGTGACAAAAAATTCGCCCTAAATATCCTAAAAATTGAACTTTGAGTTCATTGTATTTACAAAATTGCCGCCATGTTGAAAACGGAAATTTGTCAAAGGAAAACTCCTTTTATTGTTTTGAATTGAATTTCTGAATGGACGCAATTGCTGCCGGCAAAGTCAGAGTCGAATCATCGTCGTCTTCGATACACACCACGATTTCACTTTTTAATTGAAAAGCAAGTCATTGTCGCGATTGTTTTTGATTAATTTTTAATATGCCGAGCTCAGGGGCTTTGTTTGGCAACACCAGCGCCAGAAATCAAAGCAAAAATTTAGTGGAGTTTAAAGCCGGGAAGATGACAATGAAAGGTAAAATGGTGCATCCGGATAAACGTAAAGGTTTGCTCTATGTTTATCAGTCTGATGATTCTCTTATGCATTTTTGTTGGAAGGACAGGACGACCGGGACCGTGGAAGATGTAAGCACTTGATCATTTCCCAAACTTTGATGTAATTTTTGAATGTGTCAACATTTTGTTTAACTGCTTTTTTTTTTCAATATTAGGACTTGATAATCTTCCCTGATGATTGTGAATTTAAAAGAGTTGATCAGTGTACAACTGGTAGGGTTTATGTACTAAAATTTAAATCATCAAGTCGTAAGTTCTTCTTTTGGGTGCAAGAACCGAAAACAGACAAGGATGAAGAGAACTGTAAAAAAATTAATGAAATGCTAAATAATCCACCCACTGCTGGGTCAAATCGAAGTGGAGGAGCTACTCCAGGTAGCGTGTTTTTTCAATGTAATATTTATACCTGGTTAGGTTAAATTTTAATTGAATTATTTTATTTTTCAGATGGAGACTTGCAAAATTTACTTGGAAGTATGTCTCAGCAACAATTAATGCAGCTCTTTGGAACGTTTGGTAACAGTGGAAGTGGAGGACAATTGGGAGGGTTAAGCAGTTTACTTGGGACAATGAATAGACCAAGTCAGAATACATCGAGAAGTACTGCTGCACCTACAACAACTGCAACCACTGCATCCACTCCAGCAACAACAACTGCAACTGCCACTGATACTGCAGCAAGGACGACAACTACAACTACTGCTCCATCTACTGCCACATCAACTGCAGTTAGGCAAACTCCTGGTGGTGCATTCACAGTTCATAATCCGATTCAGCTAAGTGACTTGCAAAAGTTTTTATCAAATTTTTCTCAGTCGCCGAGTTCCCAAACTTCACCTCAAGCCAATGGTAACTTTTTCAAATTTAATTCTTGTGTGTAAATCTGAATTTTTGAATTTTATTTTCATTTTTGCAGTTGATTTAGCAGATGCTTTAAATTCAGAAAGTATTGCTGGTGTTTTGAATGATCCAAGCCTTGTGAGAGAGCTATCTCCTCATTTGCCTAACACAGGAGGAAGTGAGACAACTGAGGAACAATTACGATCAACAATTACCTCTCCTCAATTTCAGCAGGTTAGTTTTTGTAAAAAAACAAAACGACATATAAGGGTCATGGATTATTTTATAAAAATATAATTCTTGGTCTTTATAGGCTGTTAGTATGTTTAGTGCAGCACTTCAGTCTGGCCAATTAGGACCTGTTGTTCAACAATTTCAGGTTGGTGAAAGTGCTGTCAATGCTGCGAATCAAGGAAATATGGAAGAATTTGTTAAAGCTTTACAAAATACAAGTCTCAATCAAGATAAGAAAGAAGAGGAGGAAGCGAAACAACCGGAAAAGAAAAAGAAGACAGATGACGATGGGAAGAAGGACGATAAAAAAGATGAAGATGGAGATGATAAAATGGCGCTTGGTTAGCAAAAATTAAAATATTTGATATTAAGTTTAATTATTGATGAAATTTTTTTCTCGCAACATCTTTTTTTAAAAATGGCCTTTTTTATTATATAGTAAATGCTGTTTAACCTAGTCTGTTTCTTACAGTAAGGCAATTATGTACTATTCACGATTTTTTAAATAAACACAGAGCATAAGGGATATAAAAAAATTTTTTTGTGAAGTTTTCAGTTAAATGCTATTAAAGAAAAAACAGTAAAATCATGTGTTTTAAATAAACGAGTTTTTCCTATTTTAAATGTTAAGGTTTTATTGGATCTTCAGTTTTGGAAAATGCTGGTAAGGAGATATAACCTCAGCTACTTAACGTCTACGAGGAAGGTAAGTCAAGCCTGCATTTTTTTTCTCATTATTCAAATTCATAACAAAAGTCATCAGCGTCCTTTATCATTTGATGTATAAGGGTCGTTGAAATTCTAGAGAACATTTCAATTGCTAGAAATTTTATTTAAATCATTCATAGTTGCGATTTGCCGCTAGATGACTTTTCACTACTTTAGGAATTTAAAATTTTTAAGGTTGGCAACATTTTTTTTCGTGTTGATGTTCCTCGTGTTTTTTTCATCGCAACGTGAATTTATTTTATATTATTATTATGGTAGTTTTTAAAGCTTTTAGAAAGCATTCCGTAAAACAACGTCGTATAAAAAAGGTAAATTAATCGTTTTTTTTATATGTCTGTTAAATGGTTTTGTGAAAAAAAAGTAATCCCGTTTTTGAGAAAAGTACTCTAATCAAACAACATGTCGTTGTATTTTTTTTTTTTCCTATATCGAATAAAAACTGTCTGAATTTATTTTAATGTTTTGCGAAGCTTTAAAATGTAAAGGCAGAAGTTATGTTTACAGTATCAGTAAATTAAAACCGTATCTTTTTGTTTGCAGAATGAAAACTGTTGGAGCTTGTGAAAAGTTGCAGCTAGATCAGAAGATGGATGCCGTTTTGGTAAGTGTTCAAAAAAATTTTTAAATTAGAATTTTAAATGCGAGATAAGTGCAGTATTCTGAAAAATATTTAAAGGGAGAGCTTTCCCACCTTTGTGCTTCCTGGAAAGGTATCCAAATGTTGAAACTTCCAAGATTTATAGATCATAGGACTCGAAGCTTGTAACAGCAACTCATGGCTATATCTGCATTAAGTTTTAGCTTAAGTAGAATATTTTCAAGAATATTGAGAAGGATTAGGTCTTTAATCAGTACTAAAATTTGTTCATATTTTAAAAATGGCATTAATTTTAAAAAAAATTAGAGGAGGGTTCATTTTCAATTGTAGATTGACAAAAGATTTAATGATGACGGTTGTATCAGACGAGGTGAGAACTGCAAATTTTTGATTATGCAAGGTGCAACTATTTTATCATTCTGAGTTGTTCCTATTAATCTGATGGTATGATTTGTTTAATTTGATATGTTTTACCTTTACAAAAATTCTGAAGGGCTGATTGAACCATGTTTTTTTATGAATTGGAACAAGGATAAGGAACAGAACATTTTATTCGTCAGATCACAGAATATTTTAATATCAGGTGCAGTCCTCCAAATTAAAAGGAAGCCCCACTATTTTAAGTTTGCTATAATGGGAAACTTTTGACTAATCTATTTAGCAGGACTTAATCATTTTGTTGAAATGCTCGAAATAAAAATTTAGTTGTTTTTTTTTATTAGAGCTATAGAATATGAGAAAATTTTTTTAGAATTATATTTTGGGTAACTGATTCATCATCAATTGTACAAAGTTAAAATAACCATGTGGAATAAAAGTAGTCAATAAAAAAACTTATTATGTCTGTTGGGCATTTAGAATGCCTGTTGGAAATCAATGACTATTTTTTTTTTTTTTTTAAATAAATGTTCGATTACTCTAGTCAAGAAAAATTTTCAAGGTTAATCCCTTTTTTCTCGAAAAAAAATTGGCGGTTTTTTAATGTGACGAAAAGTCGCAATGTCAATCCAAGGACGTACAAAGTGGGGGGTTGTAAAAATGGTTGCACCTTTGTTTAGCTTTTACCTGAATCAGACCTTCCTTCTTATTAGTTTTTCAAGAGAACCATTTTGATTTTGCAGTCACCTAGTAGTGTTCACAGGAGATGGATGAAGTTCACAAAGAAAATGAAACAAGACTAAATATTTTTTCATTTAAATTACAAGGTCAATATTTTTTGAAGTGTAGATCATTCACAAGTTTTTTTTTATGTTTTTAATATGAAACAGAAGAGAATAAACTATTTGTTATGAATTTCAGGTGGATTTCAATTTTGGATCTTTGGAAGTTCAATTCAATCATCGAGAGAAAAAAAATGGGCACTACACTGGGCATTGATGGTAAATTTCCTGACCTTGAAGAAATATTGTCATTATGGTAAGTTGATTTTTTATTTTTATAATAAATATTTTGTAAGCTGGAAGCAATTTAATCATGATTAAATTTAATTTAATCATCTGGCTGCAGCCAGAGCTCAGGGATATCATCCATGAAATTATAAGCCGAGCTTTCTCTGCAAGATAATTTACTTATGAATCCAGTTGAAATTAAAGCGAGTTTTAGTCAAATTTATATTGAAGTTGCCACTTGAAATATTTCTCTGACTTTCGAAATTAGGTTTTGGCAAAAAATTAGGATCAAAATGATCTCTCTGATCAAAATTTCCCAATTTTCTAATTTATTTTAAATCTGAGCAGATTTTGGCAGAATTCAGCACTGTATTCATCACATGTGCTGTGAAATTTGCTGGTTGATAAGTCTCGTACAAATGAACATTTTGTTTTAGAAGTTAAATGTGTAAAAATTTTTAGCTTTCAATTTAATTATTTTTTGCAATAGACTTGATTCAATATTTTGAGCTAAATTACCAATGGAAAATCTATGCACTCATTAATATGGCCTACGCTGATTGATTTGGATGGAATATCTGACATCAAAATGATTTTTGTAATGAGAAAGCTAGAAATCGCTTAATTTCACCAAGGTAGCAGATTATTTGTTTTCCGATTATTATCCTTGAATTAACAATGTTAGGCAGGCTCACAGTGATATAATTTTAAGACTCTTAAACAGGCCTTAAAGCATTCCCAACATTTTTTTTAGCAGTACAATTCGTGAAATCATTTTTAAGTTGGGATACCCTCAAGAAGCCATTTTAAATGGAATCTTTCATTTGATTTCTTAATTAATGCAAATATGACTGGAAAAAAATTAGCTGAGAATGTAATTTGATTAAAATCCCATTTGGATACCTCCATTTTATTTGGGAAATAGGCTCCATTTATTAATTTCAAATTTGCATGTAATAAAAATTTGGAAATATTATTTCAAGGTCATATCTTAAAACCTAAAAATGTTTAAATTGTTCGCAATAGGGGTGCGAGAGAGAGAGTTTTCTATTTTATGGCCCCCCAATGTTTAACTTTCGAATGAGCTGAATACGACCTTCTTAGTTAACAAACCGCCAACGGTTTCTTGTTCAGTCACGTCGTTAAGTTGGTGGGAAAGGGAAGTGAAGTTTTTAAAAAACATGGTAAACACGAAACATTAGTTTACGCTGAAAATCCTTTCGGGAAAAATTAGGCCATGTTGAGTTTTGTAGAATTAAATTCGGGTTTTTTATGTTTTTGAAAGTAATTAAGGGCTGAAATATTTAAATTGGCAGATTTTTAATTATTTTTTAATCTTGCTTGGTTTTGTTAAAGAAATATTTTTTAAATATTCAAATGCGTGTAAGATTTTCTCATTCCGTTATGGCTTAGATGACGTCATCATTTACCCGCCAATTCGACCAAGGACGGTCGGGGTCGTCCATTAGGATTTTAAATCTGGTACCGTACGGACGACTATTCAACGTTAAGGGAAAAAAATTTTTTTGAAAGTTTTTAGTCAGTCATTACTGTTCATGAAAGGAGGTTGTTTGAAGAAATCGAATAAGTTTTTTGAATATTTTTTTTTTTTAAATGGATTAGTAAATTTTTCTTCAGTTTTTTGGTGGAGTGGTGTAAATTAAAAGGTAAATGATTTGGTTATTTTTTTTTTTAAATTAAGTTTCGGCCCAGGAAGGAAATAATTAGACTGAACTTGGTAGTATTTGCAATCACTAGAAAATTTAAACTTTTCCAATTTATTTAGTTTGATATTCAAGTTGATATCTTTTAGTTGAAATAAAAATAAAAAGCCAAGGTCGCATTTCCATAGTATCAATAATTTTTTTTTAGTAAAAATGTGAAGCTCTTCCCTACTTATCCCTGTAAAATTTTAAAATATCAAGGCTATACAAATTTTTTCCCCCAAATTTAAGAAATCGTTCCCAAAATTGTGTAATTAATTTTTTATCATTGGTCGCATAAATTTAGTGCATGTAATCGATTTCGCGTCATTTTTTTTTCCATCCCGAATCGAGTAACCTTGAAGTTGAGCTGAAAAAGGGGTTGCGCCCTTGTTTAACGTTTGCCTGAGTTAGGTATGAGTTCCCCTTCCAACTAACAGCAATCCGAAAAAAGATTTCTCAGTCATCTAGTTGCATTGTTCAGAATAGGAAGTGCTTTAAATTTTCTTCCGTTTTTTTTTGTGAATGTTAGTGATGGTTATTAAAAGGTAAATTTAATGGTTATTTTTTTTCGATAAAGACAAGGCTTAGATAGGAAATGCTTAAATTTCTCCTTTTCATGTAATTTGGTTTTCTCCATATTCAAAATGGCATTTTTTAATTGAAATAAAAATAAATTTCCCTGATAGGTATCAGTAATTTTAATTAGGAAAAAAATGTGGATTTTGTTAAATGGTTCTCTCTTTTTAAAATTAAAAAAAAAAATCCGGGATACAGATTTTTTTCCATTTTCAAAGTTAGGTAATTTATTTTAAATCCGTTTCTGCAAAATCTTTAATGACTAGAAGATTCAAATTTTTCCATTTTAATTGATAATTCCACATTCAAAATGACATTTTTTAGGTGAAGTAAAAATAAATTGAGCATAGGGCTCATTAATTTTTTTTTAGTAAAGATTTTCATCTCTTAAAATGGTTTCCTATTTTTCTCTTTAGAACTTAGTCAGGGACTCAATTTTTTCCCCCCGAATTTAAAAAAATTGGTTCAATTAAATTTTTTTATCATTAGTTGCAAGATTTAATTGTATGTAATCGATTCCGCGCCTTTTTTTTATTCCAAAATATGAGAATTTTATTTCGTAATAACGAGTCAAGTCCGAACGTGTTTCAAACGAACCAAGCGACCTTGTAATTAGGGCTGAAAAGGGGTTGCGCTATGTTTAACTTGTACCCGAGTTAGGTATTACTTATTCTTCCAACTGACAGCAATTCGAAAAAAAACTCTCAGTCATCTAGTTGCATCGCTCGTTAGAAGAAGTGACTTTAAGGAATTTTATAAATTTTTTTTTCCAAATTAATTAGTAAATTTTCTGCATTTTTTTTATTTTGTGAATGTTAGTGCTAATTATATTAAAAGGTAAATCTTTATTTTTTTTTCTACTGAGATTAGGCCCATAAACGAAATAATCAGATTGAACTCGATAGTATTTGCATTGCATTGGGTAGAAGATTAAATTTTTTTTTTATTTAATTAAAATTGATACTCTTCCATCTTAAAAATTGCATTTTTCCCTTTCAAATTTAAAAAAAAAATATCTGGGATACCGATTTATTAAATCATTCTCCAAATTGTGTAATTAATTTTTCTTAATCCGCTTCTGCATAATTTAGCTGATGCAAATTAATTCCGCGCCTTTTTTTTTTCATTTCGAAAGCGATTCAAGTCCGAACGTGTTTCAAACGAATCAAGCTGAAAAAGGGTTGCGCCTTTGTTTAACTTTTACTTGTGTTAGGTATGACCTCCCCTTCCATAAGTAACAGGAATCCATTTTCTCAGTTATTCAGTTGCATTGTTCATGAAAGGAGGTAGTTCGAAGAAATCAAATTAGTATTTTGAATATTTTTTTTTAAAATGGATGTTTAGTTTTTTGGTGAATATTAGTGGTGATAATTAAAAGGTAAATGAAATGGTTGTTTTTCGATTATGATCATGCCCAAGAAGGAAATAATTAGATTGAATCCAGTAATATTTGCAATAAATAGCAAATTTAAATTTCTTCCATATTCGAATTGGCATTTTTTAGTTGAAATAAAAATAAAGAGCCAAGGTCACATTTTTAGAATATCATTTTTTTTCCTTGTTAAAATCTGAAGTCTAGTTTCCTTTAGAATTTGAAATTTATTCCTTTAAATCTGAAGGAGACAGATTTTTTTCCGAGTTTATTCCCAAAATAGTTTAATTAATTTTTTGTATTATTGGCTGCTAGATTTTAGTGTAAAAAATCGATTCCGCGCGTTTTTTTTTTCATCCCGAAAGATGAGAATTTTTTTTCAACATCGGAATAGCGATTCAAGACCAAACGTGCTTCGAACGAATCAAGTGACCTTGTAGTGGGGGCTGGAAAAGGGATTGCGCCTTTGTTTAACTTTTACCTGAATTCGGTATTGTGTTTTTTTTAAAAATTTAATAACGAAACGAAAACGAATTTTTGCAGACAGTTAGTTGCATCACTTATTAAAGGAAGTGGTTAAGACGGAATTCAATTAGTTTTTCTTTTCTTTTTTTTTTTTAATGTGCTTGTTAAATTTTTTTGCTGATTATTTTTAAATGTTGGTGGACACAGTTAAATGGTAATTGTTTTTTTGTCTGGATTAAAAATTTAAATTAGGGTTAGGAAGAAAATAATTGGGATGGATTCCTCATTTGCTAGTTGCTCAATAGCTTGTTTTGAAAAAAAAAAGTTGTTGAAAAACGTTTCAGTGGAAAAAAATGTTTTGGATAGATTTCTTCTTGGTTAATGAGTTATCTTCCATTATTCATTTCACTAAAGTGAAGGGAATTTTTTTTGAAATGAAACACATGACAATTTTAACCTGATGTGAATACAATTACTTTAATTAATTCGTGATAAACTGAAAGTCTTAATTTGAGAAAAAAAGTTTTTTTACTTGAATTTAACGATTTTTTTTTTTAAATCTCAGATTTTATTTTAATGCATGCAATATTTCAACTGTTGTTTAATTAATTTTTGTTGTTGATTTCAGGTCAGATGTTACATGTTCAAGCTTCCTGGGACAACAGTCATGACGCAGTATTTCACCTAAAATTTCTATTCTTGGAAAAAAGCAGCATTAAGGGTATACATCGTCCAGAATCCTATGTTAAATCTCCATAAGAAAGAAAAATCGAATAGCTCCTTTCAAAATGACGGTATCGCAGTCATTCAAAAACGAAAATAAAGTTTGGACTTTGATTTAAAAAATTAGTTTCAAACATTTGTAAAATTTTAGTTTTAAAAGTTTCAAAAAAAGCTTTTAAAAAAACCTGAAATATCGACCTTTTTGATCATTTTTTGTTTTCCTAAATGGAAGGCATACCTTGAAGTTAATTAAAATTTGGGAAAGCTAGTTTTTTAGGAAATTTTACGCTCTATCCGAAACTGTTTAGGAAATTAAAAAAAAAAAATTCTACTCCGAGAAATAGACCTTAGAAGTTCGAACTTAATTTTTAGGCTGATAAATGCAATAACGATATATCTGAAGAGGTTTTATTTTCAGGTACAGAAAAAAACAAGAAGTTTATAAGAACATTATTGTGGCCATTGCTTCGACCCTTTAAAAGGTTTCTTCTAAGGATGTGCTATGCTTTGAGTGTCATAAATTAAAATTTCCGCACTTGCAAGGGGTTTTTTTTTTTGGTCAACACAATAGGAGATAATAATGTCATCGGCTATTTATCGGTTCAACTAGTTTTTCTGAAAATATTTGTGTTTCCATTTAATTTTAAGTTTTCGTAATCTCAAGTCGGGGATGCTCTTTTGTGCTTGTACAAATATTTCTCTCTCGAAAAATAATTAGAATTTTGTCATTTTTTTTCTATTATTATGAAACGTCGAAAACACATGAAAAATGTGAAGTCGAATTGTCGTGAGTCTAGTAATTCGGCTGGGTTTGGCCCTTCAGCCCGTGTTCCGACTAATGCGCCAATTTTTTTCGATTTACTAACTGAATGAGCGAGATTAAATTTGTATCTAACCTTCTTTTTTTATCGAAGAAAAATGGGCTGAGCTGTATCAGAAACACAATCGGACCAACCAAAACGGTTGTAAGAGGTCGATTTCATATTTTTTTTATATCATTTTCATCGGGAGAAAGTCAGGAATGTAACTAAGATAATATAAAAAGTCAAAAATTAATAAGAAACAAATCACCCTTTTTGGTAATAGATAAAGTGTAATAAAAGAAGGATTACCATTTTAACAATACTTATGAAAAAAAGGGTCTTTCGGATACAATAGCGATTTTTTTCCGTATACCTGACCAATCTTCTTTTTTTTCGATTGCATTCAAAATCTATGGAAAACCAAACAGTAGCAACAGTAAAATTCTGTTTTTTTTTGTTTTTTCTTAACAACTGCGATTTTCAGAAAAGTTTGCTCAAAAAAGTTAAAAAAGAAAAACTAAATAGCTCCAGTCGTTTGCTGTTGAACAAAAAACCGACTCAAAATTGCTCTCCAACGGAGCTCCAGGTTTTCACCTTGCATTTTTTCTCATAAACTAAAAAATAGTCGGAAAAGGACCGGACTTTGATTTTTTGATTACTAAAAACAGTCTCCTATTTCAAAATTTTAAAATTGGAAAAATAAAAATGAGATGTACAACGTTTACAAACATTTGATTTCAAAATCTTTTGTCATTTGCCATACTAAAAACCCCATACCTAAAAAGGCAATAAAAGTGTCAACCTTTTTAGGTTTACCACTTAAACTGGATTTTTTTTCACCCATACCAGTGTATTATGAAGTATTGCAAATTTTATATAAGTGGTGTACCCACATAAAACTCTTTTTAGAAGATGATACCTTAATAGGGGTTGTCTTGCACTATTTACCTATCTTAAGATTCTAAATTTTTGATTTTGTATAGTTTTAAAACGATGTATCTACCCAAAAAATGTCCTTGGAGAAGTTCGAGTTTCGGCGATGTATACCCTTAAGGATCGTTACTAGCCATTAGTAGCACACTTATGTGTTCGCCATTAACATTCATCTTCAAGGCATCTTAAAAATATTCTGGAGATGAAAGAGAGGATTTGTGCTACCTTGTTAGCTGGGTAAGTTTGTTGAAATTTTTTCATTACTCCGGTTCAATGAGTCATTTTTTTAGTTAATACGTTTTCAATAAATTCCAAAGAAGTTGTGAAAATTGCTTCAACTAGGAAAAAAAAATGTGTTTAAAATTAATTGAAGACAAGAATAAAAACTGGAACGTTTGTTCGACAAAAAAAAATGTTGATAAAATTGATTTGATTTGAGAAACTTTTTTTTTTTTTCAACATTTATTACAAATTAATGGTAATTAATTTCCTTGTTTACTTTAAATGTAATATTCCAGCATTCCATTAATTTTTTTTTCTTTGTTTTCAGGTCAGATTGTTCCTGTTCAAGCTTTCTGGAACAATAAACATGTTAGAGTAACACACTTAAGGTGCCTATTCTCGAAGAGAAAGCAACATTAAGGACTACTTGTCCTTAGTACCACACCTACGTTTTTGCCATCAACATTCATCTTCTTGGGGTCCTGAAAAATATTGTGAAGATAAAAAGGAGGATTTATGCTACCTTGCTAGTAGGGTAAGTTTGTTTAAATCTTTTATTTACTCTGGTTTGATAAATTCTAAAAATTTGTCCAATAAATAAAAAGATGAGAAAATTTGTTCGACTAGGGAAAAAAAACAGAAAACTTTTTTTATAAATCAATTTGTTGTGCAAAAAATGTTTTTGCCAAGAAAAAATGCTGGAAAATTTGTTCGACAGCAGAAAATGCTGAATAATTTGTTTGACATGTTTTTCATGTTTTGAAAAATTTAATGTTGCTAGGCTTTTCTCTTCGACTGAAATTTTTGCTGTTGAATAATTAACTTTTTTCTAGAAATTGCTTTCGATAAAAAATTTTTTGTGAAACAAAAAAATGTATTAGGCAAAGGTTGTTGAAAAATTTTTTTGTGTGGCGAGCAAGAAACAAATTTTGTTGCGTTCATCTGAATTTAGATGCTGGTATAATTTATAATTTTGCTGATGAAAGGAAATTTTAAAATAAGAAAAAAAAAGATTTATTGAAATTTATAAAATTAATTTATTTGTATTTTTGTTTCAGGAAAACAATTTGAATGAAGAAGAAGACGGAAGAGGACAGCTACCTTTCCGCTACTGGGATCCGGACCCAGGTCGCGTGGGTGGAAAACCAAGGAAGGTAGCTGGAGAAGAGGAACGCATCGCTGGATTTAGTAAATGGTAAGTTCGTTTTTTATTATTTATTTTCAATTTTACTTTCTTGAATTCAGCCATGCTTTAACTTGGCATAGTTGTAAAGAATTTATCATTTTCAAGGGATTTAAATTTGATTAATTGTTTTTATAAAGGTACTGATTAAGTTGGAAGTACTAAGAGGGTTGCATTTAGTTGATTATCTTTACTCGCTTGAGTTTAATTTCTTCCAGCTTTTGTTTTTTGCTGCTTTAGCACTGATCCAATTGTCTCGACGAGGAAAAATTATTATAATGTCACATCAACAAGATAAAGTTAAAAATTAATTATTCGATAGGAGAAAAATTTTAAAAAGGTATTTGACAAGAAGACACTAAAAATTATTAGTTGAAAAAGTAGTCATACCGGGCTTTATTCGAGAAAAGAGTTTGGAATTTTCAAGAAAGTAAAATTAGATCATAACATTTTTTTTGTTTATATGGAGGTACTAATTATGTTAGGAAGTTTAAAGAGGGTTACATTTAGTCAATTTTTTTTTTTACTCGCTTGAGCTTAATTTTTAAATGGACCGTTTTTAGGTTTTTTTATTTGCTTAAGCGCTGACCCAAGAACCGTCATGAAACATGTCTTATAATTTTCATTACTATTTTCAAGTTTTTGACAAAAGATAAATAAACGGACCGATTAATCGAATAGAAATTTCTGTGAATCATTTTGCAAAGCTGTATTTTTCATAAGCGGCTTCCATTTTTGCAAGAATTAAAAGACATCCGCTTTCCTTTTAAACGAGAAGAAAAAATCGTACCTATTGAAAATAGTATGCAATCTATTTTTGATTCCAAAAAAAGAGCTGGTATATTTGGATTAGTACCTCCAGGTTGTTGGTGACGGGAATACTTTTAAGAAAAACTTTTGAAAAATTTATCACCGCTAGGAGTAACAGGGATGGGCCAATATAAAATTCTAGTCGTTTCTTTCTCCAACTTTTTTATTCCCATGATAATTTTGAATACCGCAAGACCTACTTATGATAATTATGAAAAATTAATTTCCCCTAATTGATTTCATATTTTCCGTTTCAAGTTAAAGACTAACTTCGCATTTTAAAAGAAAATAGTTTATTCGAGAAAAAAAATTAATAATCGCTGCTATTTTTCTAGAGGAAGTTGTAGCGGTCATTTTTAATTTATACTGTATAAATATTTTTAAATTATGATTTCTCTTAGAGACTTTTATTCAAGTAGGATCCGTGAATTTGTGCTTACTTTTTAAATGATACATTTAGTCTTCATTCCATGATAATCTAATTTCTTGCTTTAAAAAAAATAATGCCTTTTTTTGTTAAACTGATTTAAATTTTTCAATTAGCAAAAATTGATAATTTACGCCCATCCCTGAATTTAGGTATGCAGGAAAATTATTTAACATTCTAATGTTTGAAGTCCTGATCCGCTTGGTAAATTGCAAGAGTAAATATTCGTTTGGGGAAAAGTATTTTTATGTAATTACTGAGAGGAAAGGACTTGAAACATTAGGAAATGTTTAGGCCGTTGTCATTTTTTTTCATTTGAAAATTTCTAAAGGGTTATCTGCACTGAGAAAAAATGTGTACTAAGTTTTTGCCCTCGTAATTATTGTTTTGGAGGCGAAAATGATCTTATTAATAAAATCTTTTTACATATACATGTTTTTTCTCAGTTTTTACTCTATTAAGGAATGTTAAAGTGTCATTAAGAATTCCTAATTCGGCTTTGTTTTTCACTTTTTTCATTTCTAATGAGAATAGATAGCCAATGTACTGACTAAGGTGTTTAACATTTTGAAATTAGTCTCATGATGATAAAACAAAGCCGATAAAGGGGTTTAAAAGTTACTCTTCACCGTCCGATAAATGATCTAGTGCCTCTAGTAAGTCCTAATGTTTGAAAGTTTTATTTCTCTTGATAAGAAAATGAAAAATTTGTTTGGAAAAAAAAAGAAAGTATTTTTTTATAATCACATAGAGGATTGGGTTTTAAATGTTGGGACTAAATGGGTTTTACTAAATAAAGGAGTTTTTAAAATAAAAAAATCATTTGAGCATATAAGTTTGACTAGAGGAAGTTGTCAGAGAATTCGTTCGACTAAAAAAAAATTACCAGGGACTTTGTTCGGCTAGAAAAAATGATGAGGGATTTTTCCAAATGAAAAAAATGATCAGGGATTAGTTGGACTAAAAAGACACTGTCAGGGAATTGGTTTGACTAGAAAAAATTGGCAGGGAATTTGTTCGACCAGGAGAAATATTCAGGGAATTTGTTCGACTAGGAGTATTTGTCAGGGAATTGGTTTGACCAGAAGAAATTGGCAGGAAATTTGTTCGACTAAGATAAATTGTCAGGGAATTTGTGCGACAAACAAAAATTTACCAGGGACTTTTTTTGAATAAAAAAAATGATCAGGAAATTTGTTGGACTAAAAAGACTTTGTCAGGGAATTTGTCCAAGTAGGAGTAATTGTCAGGGAATTTGTCCAAGTAGGAGGACTTGTCAGGAAATATGTTCGACTAAGGGATATTGTCAGGGAATTTTTTCAAATAGGAAGAATTGTCATTGAATTTGTTCGACTAGGAGGAATTGTCAGGAAATTTGTTCAAGTATTAGTACTTGTCAGGGAATTTGTTCGACTAGGAGAAATATTCAGGGAATTTGTTTGACTAGGGGAAATATTCAGGGAATTTTGTTCGACTAGGAAAAATATTCAGGGAATTTGTTCGACTAGGAGGAATTGTCAGGAAATTTGTTCAAGTATTAGTACTTGTCAGGGAATTTGTTCGACTAGGAGAAATATTCAGCGAATTTGTTCGACTAGGGGAAATATTCAGGGAATTTTGTTCGACTAGGAAAAATATTCAGGGAATTTGTTCGACTAGGAGGAATTGTCAGGAAATTTGTTCAAGTATTAGTACTTGTCAGGGAATTTGTTCGACTAGGAGAAATATTCAGGGAATTCTGTTCGACTAGGATAAATATTCAGGGAATTCTGTTCGACTAGGAAAAGTTACCAGTGGATTTGTTTGACTAGGAGAAATATTCAGGGAATTCTGTTCGACTAGGAGAAATATTCAGGGAATTCTGTTCGACTAGGAAAAATATTCAGGGAATCTGTTCGACTAGGAGAAATATTCAGAAAATTTGTTTTCCTAAGAAAAATTACCAGTGGATTTGTTTGACTAGGAGAAATGGTCAGGGAATTTGTGCGACAAAAAAAAATTTACCAGGGACTTTTTTTGAATTAAAAAAATGATCAGGAAATTTGTTGAACTAATAAGACTTTGTCAGGGAATTTGTCCAAGTAGGAGTAATTGTCAGGGAATTTGTCCAAGTAGGAGGACTTGTCAGGAAATATGTTCGACTAAGGGGTACTGTCAGGGAATTTTTTCAAATAGGAAGAATTGTCATTGAATTTGTTCGACTAGGAGGAATTGTCAGGAAATTTGTTCGAGTATTAGTACTTGTCAGGGAAATTGTTTGAGTGTGAGAAACTGTCAGGGAATATGCTTGACTAAGAGGACTTATCAGCAAATTTGTTCGAGTAGTAGTACTTGTCAAGGAATTTGTTTGAGTTGTAGTTCTTGTCAGGGAATTTGTTCGACTAGTTAATCACATATATATAATATGGATTTGAAATGTTGGGACTACTTAGGGTTTTGCTAAATAAAAGAATTTTTAAAATAAAAAAATCATTTATTGGATTAATTAATTTATTTATATTTTAATAAATAATTTTTACATATTAATTGCATATTTATTTAAAAAACTAACACTTTTTTTTCTTTTGTTTCAGGAAGAGAACTTCAAAGAAGAGGACGGAAGAGGACACGAACACTTTAGGGCCGTTAGGGAAATCGGTTCTCCTTCCTTCCCCGTCGGTGATGTCAGGTCGAAGTAAAAGCAAAGCGAACTAGAAGTGAGCTTAGACTTACGCTTCGTGGCCTGGCATCACTGACGTATCCTATCCCCGGGGTACCAAACCAATCCCGAGCTGTTTCATCTTTGTTGTACCGTATACCTGACCGACGCACATACCCGTAGGAACCGTAGGTATTGGTGCGAGTACAACTTAGGTGGGATGGTCCTTGATCCCATACCTATCCCCGCCATTCCATTCCTGATTCTTCTACATCTCAGCTGTTGAATTGAGTCTTCTGATATTTGGAAGATTGCTTCTACAGTTTGGGGTGTAGGGAATCAGGGGTGGGATGGCATTCCTTCCCCCTTCCTTTTCGATTCACCTCTTGTTGTTCCATTTGCCTGGCCAGACACATACCCGTAGGTACTCTGGTCTTGGCGTGGATCAATGAGAGATGGATGGAAATGGAAGGGGGACTGGGGGCCCCCCCTTAGCCAAAGGGGGCTAAGGGGGGGCGGGGGGGCCGCCCCGGGGCCCGGAGGGGCCGGACCCCGGGGCGGGGCGCTCCCCCGGGGGGGGGGGGGGCGCCGTCAGTTTGTTTCTTGATATTTAGGAGGCTGGACCCGGACGCTCTGTTTCACATCTTTTTTCCTCAAAAAAAATTGGCGGGAAAAAAGCGCGCAAAATTTTTTGTAAATTTTTTTTAAAATATTTGTAGTAAGGAAGGATGTTCGTTAACTTCCAAGAAAAATAAAAAATATATTTTTAAACCAAAAAAACTGTATATTTTATTTGAAAAAATTTTCCAACAATTTTTACAGGAAAAAAACCAAACAAATTTCATGAATAAATTTTGGCGCGTTTTTTTCCCGCCAATTTTTTTGAGGAAAAAAGATGTGAAACAGAGCGTCCGGGTCCAGCCTCCTAAATATCAAGAAACAAACTGACGGCGCCCCCCCCCCCCCGGGGGAGCGCCCCGCCCCGGGGTCCGGCCCCTCCGGGCCCCGGGGCGGCCCCCCCGCCCCCCCTTAGCCCCCTTTGGCTAAGGGGGGGCCCCCAGTCCCCCTTCCATTTCCATCCATCTCTCATTGATCCACGCCAAGACCAGAGTACCTACGGGTATGTGTCTGGCCAGGCAAATGGAACAACAAGAGGTGAATCGAAAAGGAAGGGGGAAGGAATGCCATCCCACCCCTGATTCCCTACACCCCAAACTGTAGAAGCAATCTTCCAAATATCAGAAGACTCAATTCAACAGCTGAGATGTAGAAGAATCAGGAATGGAATGGCGGGGATAGGTATGGGATCAAGGACCATCCCACCTAAGTTGTACTCGCACCAATACCTACGGTTCCTACGGGTATGTGCGTCGGTCAGGTATACGGTACAACAAAGATGAAACAGCTCGGGATTGGTTTGGTACCCCGGGGATAGGATACGTCAGTGATGCCAGGCCACGAAGCGTAAGTCTAAGCTCACTTCTAGTTCGCTTTGCTTTTACTTCGACCTGACATCACCGACGGGGAAGGAAGGAGAACCGATTTCCCTAACGGCCCTAAAGTGTTCGTGTCCTCTTCCGTCCTCTTCTTTGAAGTTCTCTTCCTGAAACAAAAGAAAAAAAAGTGTTAGTTTTTTAAATAAATATGCAATTAATATGTAAAAATTATTTATTAAAATATAAATAAATTAATTAATCCAATAAATGATTTTTTTATTTTAAAAATTCTTTTATTTAGCAAAACCCTAAGTAGTCCCAACATTTCAAATCCATATTATATATATGTGATTAACTAGTCGAACAAATTCCCTGACAAGAACTACAACTCAAACAAATTCCTTGACAAGTACTACTACTCGAACAAATTTGCTGATAAGTCCTCTTAGTCAAGCATATTCCCTGACAGTTTCTCACACTCAAACAATTTCCCTGACAAGTACTAATACTCGAACAAATTTCCTGACAATTCCTCCTAGTCGAACAAATTCAATGACAATTCTTCCTATTTGAAAAAATTCCCTGACAGTACCCCTTAGTCGAACATATTTCCTGACAAGTCCTCCTACTTGGACAAATTCCCTGACAATTACTCCTACTTGGACAAATTCCCTGACAAAGTCTTATTAGTTCAACAAATTTCCTGATCATTTTTTTAATTCAAAAAAAGTCCCTGGTAAATTTTTTTTTGTCGCACAAATTCCCTGACCATTTCTCCTAGTCAAACAAATCCACTGGTAATTTTTCTTAGGAAAACAAATTTTCTGAATATTTCTCCTAGTCGAACAGATTCCCTGAATATTTTTCCTAGTCGAACAGAATTCCCTGAATATTTCTCCTAGTCGAACAGAATTCCCTGAATATTTCTCCTAGTCAAACAAATCCACTGGTAACTTTTCCTAGTCGAACAGAATTCCCTGAATATTTATCCTAGTCGAACAGAATTCCCTGAATATTTCTCCTAGTCGAACAAATTCCCTGACAAGTACTAATACTTGAACAAATTTCCTGACAATTCCTCCTAGTCGAACAAATTCCCTGAATATTTTTCCTAGTCGAACAAAATTCCCTGAATATTTCCCCTAGTCGAACAAATTCGCTGAATATTTCTCCTAGTCGAACAAATTCCCTGACAAGTACTAATACTTGAACAAATTTCCTGACAATTCCTCCTAGTCGAACAAATTCCCTGAATATTTTTCCTAGTCGAACAAAATTCCCTGAATATTTCCCCTAGTCAAACAAATTCCCTGAATATTTCTCCTAGTCGAACAAATTCCCTGACAAGTACTAATACTTGAACAAATTTCCTGACAATTCCTCCTAGTCGAACAAATTCAATGACAATTCTTCCTATTTGAAAAAATTCCCTGACAATATCCCTTAGTCGAACATATTTCCTGACAAGTCCTCCTACTTGGACAAATTCCCTGACAATTACTCCTACTTGGACAAATTCCCTGACAAAGTCTTTTTAGTCCAACAAATTTCCTGATCATTTTTTTTATTCAAAAAAAGTCCCTGGTAAATTTTTGTTTGTCGCACAAATTCCCTGACAATTTATCTTAGTCGAACAAATTTCCTGCCAATTTCTTCTGGTCAAACCAATTCCCTGACAAATACTCCTAGTCGAACAAATTCCCTGAATATTTCTCCTGGTCGAACAAATTCCCTGCCAATTTTTTCTAGTCAAACCAATTCCCTGACAGTGTCTTTTTAGTCCAACTAATCCCTGATCATTTTTTTCATTTGGAAAAATCCCTCATCATTTTTTCTAGCCGAACAAAGTCCCTGGTAATTTTTTTTTAGTCGAACGAATTCTCTGACAACTTCCTCTAGTCAAACTTATATGCTCAAATGATTTTTTTATTTTAAAAACTCCTTTATTTAGTAAAACCCATTTAGTCCCAACATTTAAAACCCAATCCTCTATGTGATTATAAAAAAATACTTTCTTTTTTTTTCCAAACAAATTTTTCATTTTCTTATCAAGAGAAATAAAACTTTCAAACATTAGGACTTACTAGAGGCACTAGATCATTTATCGGACGGTGAAGAGTAACTTTTAAACCCCTTTATCGGCTTTGTTTTATCATCATGAGACTAATTTCAAAATGTTAAACACCTTAGTCAGTACATTGGCTATCTATTCTCATTAGAAATGAAAAAAGTGAAAAACAAAGCCGAATTAGGAATTCTTAATGACACTTTAACATTCCTTAATAGAGTAAAAACTGAGAAAAAACATGTATATGTAAAAAGATTTTATTAATAAGATCATTTTCGCCTCCAAAACAATAATTACGAGGGCAAAAACTTAGTACACATTTTTTCTCAGTGCAGATAACCCTTTAGAAATTTTCAAATGAAAAAAAATGACAACGGCCTAAACATTTCCTAATGTTTCAAGTCCTTTCCTCTCAGTAATTACATAAAAATACTTTTCCCCAAACGAATATTTACTCTTGCAATTTACCAAGCGGATCAGGACTTCAAACATTAGAATGTTAAATAATTTTCCTGCATACCTAAATTCAGGGATGGGCGTAAATTATCAATTTTTGCTAATTGAAAAATTTAAATCAGTTTAACAAAAAAAGGCATTATTTTTTTTAAAGCAAGAAATTAGATTATCATGGAATGAAGACTAAATGTATCATTTAAAAAGTAAGCACAAATTCACGGATCCTACTTGAATAAAAGTCTCTAAGAGAAATCATAATTTAAAAATATTTATACAGTATAAATTAAAAATGACCGCTACAACTTCCTCTAGAAAAATAGCAGCGATTATTAATTTTTTTTCTCGAATAAACTATTTTCTTTTAAAATGCGAAGTTAGTCTTTAACTTGAAACGGAAAATATGAAATCAATTAGGGGAAATTAATTTTTCATAATTATCATAAGTAGGTCTTGCGGTATTCAAAATTATCATGGGAATAAAAAAGTTGGAGAAAGAAACGACTAGAATTTTATATTGGCCCATCCCTGTTACTCCTAGCGGTGATAAATTTTTCAAAAGTTTTTCTTAAAAGTATTCCCGTCACCAACAACCTGGAGGTACTAATCCAAATATACCAGCTCTTTTTTTGGAATCAAAAATAGATTGCATACTATTTTCAATAGGTACGATTTTTTCTTCTCGTTTAAAAGGAAAGCGGATGTCTTTTAATTCTTGCAAAAATGGAAGCCGCTTATGAAAAATACAGCTTTGCAAAATGATTCACAGAAATTTCTATTCGATTAATCGGTCCGTTTATTTATCTTTTGTCAAAACTTGAAAAGAATAATGAAAATTATAAGACATGTTTCATGACGGTTCTTGGGTCAGTGCTTAAGCAAATAAAAAAACCTAAAAACGGTCCATTTAAAAATTAAGCTCAAGCGAGTAAAAAAAAAATTGACTAAATGTAACCCTCTTTAAACTTCCTAACATAATTAGTACCTCCATATAAACAAAAAAAATGTTATGATCTAATTTTACTTTCTTGAAAATTCCAAACTCTTTTCTCGAATAAAGCCCGCTATGTCTACTTTTTGAACTAATAATTTTTAGTGTCTTCTTGTCAAATACCTTTTTAAAATATTTTCCTTTTAATTAAGTTTTTAAAATTTTTCTCCTATCGAATAATTAATTTTTAACTTTATCTTGTTGATGTGACATTATAATAATTTTTCCTCGTCGAGACAATTGGATCAGCGCTAAAGCAGCAAAAAACAAAAGCTGGAAACGGTCAATTCAGAAATTAAACTCAAGCGAGTAAAGATAATCAACTAAATGAAACCCTCTTAGTACTTCCAACTTAATCAGTACCTTTATAAAAACAATTAATCAAATTTAAATCCCTTGAAAATGATAAATTCTTTACAACTATGCCAAGTTAAAGCATTGCTGAATTCAAGAAAGTAAAATTGAAAATAAATAATAAAAAACGAACTTACCATTTACTAAATCCAGCGATGCGTTCCTCTTCTCCAGCTACCTTCCTTGGTTTTCCACCTACGCGACCTGGGTCTGGATCCCAGTAGCGGAAAGGTAGCTGTCCTCTTCCGTCTTCTTCTTCATTCAAATTGTTTCCCTGAAACAAAAATACAAATAAATTAATTTTATAAATTTCAATAAATATTTTTTTTTCTTATTTTAAAATTTCCTTTCATCAGCAAAATTATAAATTATACCAGCATCTAAATTCAGATGAACGCAACAAAATTTGTATCTTGGTCGCCACACAAAAAAAATTTTTTCAACAACCTTTGCCTAATACATTTTTTTGTTTCACAAAAAATTTTAAATCGAAAGCAATTTCTAGAAAAAAGTTAATTATTAAACAGCACAAATTTCAGTCGAAGAGAAAAACCTAGCGACGTTAAATTTTTCAAAACATGTCAAACAAATTATTTAGCATTTTCTGCTGTCGAACAAATTTTCTCATCATTTTATTTATTGGAAAAATTTTTAGTATTTGTCGAACCAGAGTAATGAAAAGATTTAAACAAACTTACCCAACTAGCAAGGTAGCATAAATCCTCCTTTTCATCTTCACAATATTTTTCAGGACCCCAAGAAGATGAATGTTGATGGCAAAAACGTTAGTGTGCTACTAAGGACAAGTGATGATCCTTCATGTTGCTTTCTCTTCGAGAATAGGCACCTTAAGTGTGTTGCTCTTGTTTATTGTTCCAGGAAGCTTGAACAGGAACAATCTGACCTGAAAACAAAGAAAAAAATATTAATGGAATGCTGGAATATTACATTTACAGTAAACAAGGAAACTACCATTAATTTGTAATAAATGTTAAAAAAAAAAAAAGTTTCTTAAAGTTTCTCAAGTCAGACCAATTTTATCAACATTTTTTTTTGTCGAACAAACCTTCCAGTTTTTATTCTTGTCTTGAATTAATTTTAAACACATTTACATTTTTTTTCCCTAGTCGAAGCAATTTTCACAACTTTTTTGGAATTTACTGAAAAGGTATTAACTAAAAAAATGATTCATTGAACCGGAGTAATGAAAACACTTCAACAAACTTACCCAGCTAACAAGGCAGCACAAATCCTCTCTTTTATCTCCAGAATATTTTTAAGATGCCTTGAAGATGAATGTTAATGGCAAACACATAAGTGTGCAACTAATGGCTAGTAACGATCCTTAATGCTGCTTTTTTTCAAGAATAGAAATTTTTGGTGAAATACTGCGTCATGACTGTTGTCCCAGGAAGCTTGAACATGTAACATCTGACCTGAAATCAACAACAAAAATTAATTAATGAACAGTTGAAATATTGCATGCACTAAAATAAACATGGAGGCGAGAATAAATTAATAATAAATGTTAAACCACAAACAAATCTATCCGAAACATTTTTTTCCACTGAAACTTTTCTCAACATCTTTTTTTTTTCCAAAGCAAGCTATTGAGCAACTAGCAAATGAGAAATCCATCCCAATTATTTTCTTCCTAACCCTAATTTAAATTTATAATCCAGAAAAAAAAAACAATTACCATTAAACTGTGTCCACCAACATTTAAAAATAATCAGCAAAAAAATTTAACAAGCACATTTTTAAAAAAAAAAGAAAAGAAAAACTAATTGAATTCTGTCTTAACCACTTCCTTTAATAAGTGATGCAACTAACTGTCTGCAAAAATTCGTTTTCGTTTCGTTATTAAATTTTAAAAAAAACACAATACCGAATTCAGGTAAAAGTTAAACAAAGGCGCAACCCCTTTTCCAGCCCCCACTACAAGGTCACTTGATTCGTTCGAAGCACGTTTGGTCTTGAAACGCTATTCCGATTTTGAAAAAAATAAGACGCGGAATCGATTTTTTACACTCAAATCTTGCAGCCAATAATGCAAAAAATTAATTAAACTATTTTGGGAACAAACTCGGAAAAAAATCTGTCTCCTTAAGATTTAAAGGAATAAATTTCAAATTCTAAAGGAAACTATTTTAAGGACTTCGAATTTAAACAAGAAAAAAAATGATATTCTGGAAATGTGACCTTGGCTCTTTATTTTTATTTCAACTAAAAAATGCCAACTTGAATATGGAAGAAATTTAAATTTCCTATTTATTGCAAATATTACTGCGTTCAATCTAATTATTTCCTTCTTAGGCATGATCATAATCGAAAAACAACCATTTCATTTACCTTTTAATTATCACCACTAATATTCACCAAAAAACTAAACATCCATTTAAAAAAAAAAAAAATTAAAAATACTAATTTGATTTCTTCGAACTACCTCCTTTCATGAACAATGCAACTGAATAACTGAGAAAATGGATTCCTGTTACTTATGGAAGGGGAGGTCATACCTAACTAAACTAAAAGCTAAACAAAGGCGCAACCTTTTTCAGCTTGATTCGTTTGAAACACGTTCGGACTTGAATCGCTATTACGACTTCCAAATAAAATTCTCATTTTTCGAAATGAAAAAAAAAAGGCGCGGAATAATTTGCATCAGCTAAATTATGCAGAAGCGGATTAAGAAAAATTAATTACACGATTTGGAGAATGATTTAATAAATCGGTATCCCAGATATTTTTTTTTTTTGAATTTCAAAGGGAAAAATGCAATTTATAAGATGGAAGAGTATCAATTTTAATTGAATAAAAAAAATTTTAATCTTCTACCCAATGCAATGCAAATATTATCGAGTTAAATCTGATTATTTCGTTTATGGGCCTAATCTCAGCAGAAAAAAAATGAAAAATTTACCTTTTAATATAATTAGCACTAACATTCACAAAAAAATTCAGAAAATTAGCTAATCAATTTGAAAAAAGAAAAAAATATTAAATTGCTTAAAGCCACTTCTTCTAACGAACAATGCATCTAGATGACTGAGAATTTTTTTTCGAATTGCTGTTAGTTGGAAAAATAAGTCATACCTAACTCGGGTACAAGTTAAACAAAGGTGTAACCCTTATTCTGCCCCAATTACAAGGTCGCTTGGTTTGTTTGATACACGTTCGGACTTGAATCGTTATTACGAAATAAAATTCTCATATTGGAATGGAAAAAAAAGGCGCGGAATCGATTACATACAATTAAATCTTGCAGCTAATGATAAAAAAAATTTAATTGAACCAATTTTTTAAATTCGGGGGAAAAAATTGAATCCCTGACATTTGTAGGTTTCAAAGAGAAAAATAGGGAACCATTTTAAGAGCTGAAAATCTACTAAAAAAATTGATGGGCCCTGTGCTCAATTTATTTTTACTTCACCTAAAAAATGCCAATTTGAATGTGGAATTATCAAGTCAAATAAAATGGAAAAATTTAAATCTTCTAGTCATTAAAGATTTTGCAGACACGGATTTAAAATAAATTCCTAATTTTGAGAATGATTTCTTGAAAATGGAAAAAAAATCTGTATCCCGATCTCAACCCAGTATCTGGATTTTTTTTTTAAATTTTAAAAAGAGAACCATTTAACGAAATTCACAATTTTTTCCTAATTAAAATTATTGGTACCTATCAGGAAAATTTATTTTATTTTTCAATTAAAAAATGCCATTTTGAATATGGAGAAAACCAAATTACATGAAAAGTATAAATTTAATCATTTCCTATCTAAGCCTTGTCTTTATCGAAAAAAAATAATCAATAAATTTACCTTTTAATAACCATCACTAACATTCACAAAAAAAAAACTGAAGAAAATTTAAAGCACTTCCTTTTCTGAACAATGCAACTAGATGACTGAGAAATCTTTTTTCGGATTGCTGTTAGTTGGCAGGGGAAGTCATACCTAACTCGGGTACAAGTTAAACAAAGGCGCAACCGCTTTTCAGCCCCCACTACAAGGTCACTCGATTCGTTTAAAACACGTTCGGTCTTGAATAGCTAATTACTACCTTCAAATAAAACTTATTTTTCGGGATGAAAAAAAAAATGGCGCGAAATCGATTACATGCACTAAAATTATGCGACCAATGATAAAAAATTAATTACACAATTTTGGGAACGATTTCTTAAATTTGGGGGGAAAAATTTGTATGGCCTTGATATTTTAAAATTTCAAAGAGATAAGTAGGGAAGAGCTTCAAATTTTTACTAAAAAAATAATTATTGATACAATGGAAATTCGACCTTAACGTTTTATTTTTATTTCATTTAAAAAATACCAATTCGAATATGAAAAAATATCAAATTAAATAAATTGGAAAAATTTTAATTTTCTAGTGATTGCAAATACTACAGAGTTCAGTCTAATTATTTCCTTCCTGGGTCGAAAGTTAATTAAAAAAAAAAAAATAACCAATTCATTTACCTTTTAATAATCACCACTCCACCAAAACACTGAAGAAAATTTACTAATCCATTTTAAAAAAAAAGTATTCAAAAAACTTATTCGATTTCTTTAAGCAACCTCCTTTCATGAACAGTTCAACTACATGACTGACAAATTTTGTTTTCGGACACTGATACTTGGGAAGGGGACGTCATATCTTACTCAGGCACAAGCTAAACAAAGGTGCAATAAAACCCTTATGCCGCTTCTTCTCCTTTCGCTCAAAATGCGTTTCAACTTGAATGCCCTTGAAATGATTTTTTCCCTTTAATGTTTAAAAAAATAAAAAACCCAAATTTATTGCATGCACTTTAAAAAAATTCATCAAACACATTTATGAAACTAATTAAACATAATTAAATGAAACTATGAATATCTCAATTCAAAAAAAAAAAATTAAATCCCCTAAATTTTTTTTTAACTGGAAAAGGTGTGCCCAAACAATGTATTATCGGAATATAACCTTATCTCAATCCTTGTCCAAAAAAGCTCATGAAAAAATGTCAAATACGCATAAATTCAGTGCTGAATTTTGCCAAAATCTACTCAGATTTTAAAAAAATCAGAAAATTGGGAAATTTTGACCAGAGAGATCATTTTGACCCTAATTTTTTTGCCGAAACCTATTTTTGAAAGTCAAAAATATTTTAAGTTGCAACTGCAATGTAAATTTGACTAAAACTCGCTTTAATTTCAACTGGATTCATAAGTAAATTATCTTGCAGAGAAATCTCACCTAATAATTTAATGGATAATATTCTTGAGCTCTGGCTGATTAAATCGCTTTCAGTTCCAAAAATATTTACTATAAAAATAAAAAATGAACTTACCATCACAATGATTTTTCTTCAAGGTCAGGAAGTTGAACTTCAATGCCCAGTGTAGTGTCCATTTTTTCTCTCTCGATGATTGAATTGAACTTCTAAAGATCCAGAAGTTAAATGAACCTGAAATTCATAACAAATCATTTATTTTCTTCTGTTTCATATTAAAAACATGAAAAAAAAAACTTGTGAATGATCTACACTTCAAAAAATATTGACCTTGTAATTTAAATGAAAAAATATTTAGTCCTGTTTCATTTTCTTTATGAACTTCATCCATCTCCTGTGAACACTACTAGGTGACTGCTAAATCAAAATGGTTCTCTTGAAACACTAAGCAGGAAGGTCTGATTCAGGTAAAAGTTAAACAAAGGTGCAACCATTTTTACAACCCCCCACTTTGTCTGTCCTTGATTTGACATTGCGACTTTTCGTCACATTAAAAAACCGCCAATTTTATTTTAGAGAAAAAAGGAATTAACCTTAAAAACTTTTCTTGATTAGAACAATCAATCAGACACGCATCAAAAAAAAAAAATTAGTCATTGATTTCTAATAGCCATTTTAAATGCCCAACAAACATGAAATTTTTTTATTGACTACTTATATTCCTCATGACCATTTTAATGTGTACAATTAATGATGAATCTACCATCCGAAATGTAATTTTAAAAAATTTTCTTACATTCTCTAATTAAAAAAAGCAACTAAAGTTTTGTTTTTTGAGCATTTCATCAAAATGATTAGGTCCTGCTAAAATAGATTAGTCATAAGTTTCCCATTACAACAAGCTAAAAATAGTAAGACTTGCTTCTAAGTTGGAAGACTGCACCTGATATTAAAATATTACGGAATCAGACACGAAAATTAGTCAAAGTTAGAAATAAAATGTTATGTTCCTTACCCTTTGCTTAACTTCATTAAAAATCATGGTTCAATCAGCTCTTTAGAATTTTCATAAAGGTAGATCATATCAAATTAAACAAAACATACGATTGGATTAATAGGTACGATTCAAAATGATAAGATACCCTTGCAGAATCAAAAATTTGCAGTTACCTCATATACCTCCTCTAATACAATACAACCATCTTTCATCAACTCTTTCGTCTTGATCAATTGAAATTAATGCTGTTTTTAAAATATGAACAAATTTCAGTACTAATTCAAGATGACCTAATCCTTTTTAATATTCTTGAAAATATTCTCCATAGGCTCTTGTACTAACATATATCTTATAACAGGATAAAAATATTTTTCCCCATGAGTCTTTAAATTACCAAAAGAATAAAGAGATTTGTATCTTCAGTCCCACCGCTCACCTTATGTACATACCCCTCTTTAAGTGCCCCAATTTAGCTATGAATTTTGGCAATAAAAGTGTTCACTAAATGTTAAATAAGTTGATTTCATCTCTAATACCAGCAGATGGTAAAATTTTGTGCACATTCAAATGGCAATCAGATGACGACATTTGAAAGCAAACCGTTTTTAATGATATCTTCAACCCAACAGTTTTAACTATATACAAATAATTAATTTACCTTGATTATTAGCCGTTTTTCTATGAAATCTTCTGCAAAGGCTTGAAAAACGATGACAAATTATCCCAAGTAAATAACTCTTCTTCCGATGAAAACACACGAGGAATTAAAAATTAAATGGTGCCAACTTTGGAATTGTCAATTTACCCAACACCAATTAGCGCCATCTATCGAGCATCAATTTTGCATTGTTAAAACAAACTCGCCTTAAAATTTGAACTGAAAGCGCCTTGAACTCTTTTCCAAAAGTCATCTACTAGAAAATAATCAAGACCAATCCACCAAAAATATGTAAGTTTCCGTTTTCCAGCCATATATGCTGCGTTAAAACAAGTTCACACATAAGTGAGGAACTTGATTTTTTGGATGTTTAAAATTTAAAGTGCTCGTGGCTATGAATTAAATATTTCCTAAGCTATTTTAAGAAATATCGATTCCCAAAGACTTCAGTATATCAATTGTATAATCATTATAGAAAACCAATAAAGTAAATTATAAAATAATCTTATTCCCCAAGGTGTTCTTCAGAAGGTGGTTTCCCAGCAACCCCTTCATCTTCATCTTCCTCTGATTCTTCAGTTGGGCCTTCATCACCACCTTCTAGTTCATCTTGAACATGTACAGCATGTACGCTATGTACACTACGTTTGGCTTGCTCAATATGTTCCACAGGCTCAACAACTTCTTCAGTTTCTTCAGCTTCCTTACCTTCTAATTTTCCGATGATTTCATATTCTCCTCCGAATTCACCTTCATATTCAGCAATGCCTTCTTCCATTTCTTCAGGAGCCATTTCTACCGCTGAAGGAGCTTTTGTAGAAGGTATAACACCAGGCTCTTCGGATGGTTCAACTTGCATGCTTATCCCTTCCATTTCACCTTCAAATTCTTCTTCTTCTGCAGCAACTATTTGCGCCTGCTGAGTAAGATAAATAATTTTATAAATGATTAAATCAGTTATTTAAATTTAAAAAAAATCTTACTTCTGTTTCATCACCAGCTTCAGAAGGCGGCGGGACTTCAGCTTCCTTCTTTTCTTCTTCTTCTTTTTTCTTTGCTTTCCTGTCAAGGAAACCAATTAGTAAGTTCTCCAATTAAAATAATTAATAATTTCCTATAAGAAAATACAAACTTAACTCAATAATCCAACCTATTTAGTTTCAATACAAAATTTTTTCATACTTACTTTTTCTCTTCACACACTGGGTAAAATAATTTATATTCAGTTGGTAATTCATCTTCATGATATAATCTGTCACAAAAGTAAATTCTTCTAATTCTGCAGTTAGCATGGATTTGCATTCTTTGTGTTTCAACATAAGTCGAGCCTGCAATTAAAAAAATAAAATTAGTAAAAAAAGTATTAGAAAATAATACAACAGTAAATCAGTAAGCCTTACCATAAGCCCTTTTGGTAAAATCTGCCAAATTAAACTGAATTTGATTCCATCCTGGGTTTAAACCAATTGGCATTGTTGTCCCAAAGGGTCTTACTTTTGTTGTGGATTGATAGTTGCTAACTCTAAATCTTCTCCTCATTCGTCGATCATCTAAGATCTTTGAAATAAAGCTACCTTAGGATAATGGATAACAAGCTGGAATAAAAACAACTTACCATTATTTCAAAAGAAAAGTATTTTTTTAGATTTTTGATAATCATAACAAGGAATGGTAATTTAATTCCAAGAACATCTTTGGGATCACTTGGGGTGTAAATATAACATGTAGCAACGTTTGTTCCGCACATTTCTAAAACCAAGGTACGAACGTCTTCGTCTGTTATTCTCTTTACATGGCCATTCATTACCTATTTTAAAATTATCTTTAGAGATTGTAAATATACAGGAATGTATAAAAATTTCGATACTTACGCATCTGTCCCATATTTTTAAAGGATTCGCACCTCCAGCGTATAAAACAGTTAAAAATCCTTTTTGAAAAGCACTTCGATACATTGTTTAAATTGTCAAATCGCGGTAAACAATCATGACAGATGTTTGTTGTTGCTCTGTTCATTTGTTTTAACACGAATTCTGATTGAATGCGTCGTGAATAAACAATGCCTGTTGAAATTTTCGGTTTTAATTTCGAAAAAGAGAATGCGACCAGTATATACGACGCCATTTTGAAAAAAATGATCCCTTTGATCGGGGGGAGCTCAGCTAGAAAAAGGAAGTCAAAGGTTTTCCATTAACTGTCAAAGGAGAAAAGAAAAATCTTTTTTCTTCGAATTATTGGTTTCGAAATGACGTTTACAAACTTAAAAAAACTTTAGAAACAAGCGCATTGTTTCTTATTTAAATAAAAGTTTCATTTAGATATGATCCGATGGCGATACCATCTGTCCTTGTTTATTTTTTAACAGCTAAAAGCTTCTAGCCCAGGTTAGGTTATGTTCAATTTGTTAGGGACAACAAAACAAAACCGTGTTAATTTAATAATAATGGAATCTTATATTAAATAAAGTTTGTTACAATATTGATACAACTATAGCATTTTCATATCTACAAAATTATAAAAAAAAAATCTCAGGAATGTTTATTTGTTCCAAATTTAAAGTCTTTAATTGGTCGCATTGTTCGAATAATTAAGGTACTGCTATAGTTTTAAATTAAAACAAAGAAAAAATAGATTTAAAAAATACTTCTAATGGCACAAGCGAATTCCTTAAATCTTCGCTTGAAATATTTTATAAGAATGCCTTTAGCACAAAAAAGCAAGAGAAAAAATTCGGGAATCCCTTTATCATAATAAATATTTTAAATTGCTTTTTTTTAGGAATGATTTATAAACCGGAAGAACTACACAGACCTTATAAAATTTATGCACAACCCGTATACAGTATGCAAGACTAGCTTTACTAACTACCTTTCCATCTCTAAAAATTTTTACTTTGACATTCAATATAAATATTACAAAAAAAGAAATTTAATTTAACAAGAAAATGGTGTGATTTGTTAACTATTTATAAATAATTGACAGATCGTTTGATAAGCAGGCAATATGCTTAACATGATTATTTTTTTTTTTTTTAATAATAAAAAACTCTCTTTCCACTCACTCATTAGGCATCCAGCTTAAATACTAAAAAATTTTACAAGCGAAGAGAAAAGCAAAGGCAACTATTTTGAAATAAGACACGTATTTAAAAAAAATTCGTCCCGATTGTACATTTTGATTGACTTTCACTTGTAAAAAAAACAAAACATAAAAAGAAATATTCAATTAAAAACAATAATAAAATATTTCAATAAAAATTTTATAAAATTAAAAACCGAATACTAAAAAAAAAAAGAAAACAAGAAAAGAAACGAAATTTCCTGCTTAACAAACCAAAAAAATAATATACCATTTTCATAAAGCAAATTACCAATCAGGGTTTTTCTGTTTCGGTTTTTTTTCATTTAAGGGTTTACAAAGATACTGTATACACGTCACTATCAACGACGTCAGTAGGTTTTTGTCAGCACGAACACGTTTTACCACTAGATTTTTCTGATCGCCTATCTAGGGCAAATTTTTCTTTGTCTCTGGTGTGTTCTCCATTCTGTACTAATTTATCGTTTTGTAGTATCTGAAAAGAAAAACAAGAAATGTGAATAATTGAAGAGGTTGCATAAAATTGCAGGAAAATTTGTGTGGTGGCAGCGGTTTCGCATAATAGTTTTTGATAATTCCGTAAGCCAGCGCTAGTGCTGCATTACAGTTTCGGTTTTTTCTTTGTAAGAAAGGTCTAATGGGCTTAAGGAAAAAATTAATTAGTTCTTTGGCATTAGTGGCGAAAAAGTTTGCTCTTCGCACAACTTCAAATTCTTCAAAAAAATTCCCTACGCGACCACCCACAACTCCACGACCAAAAACAACACTTACTTTTGTTACTAATGACCTAGCCGCTTCCTCTATATTGATATTTTCTTTCGCTGACGTTTCAAACCACGTTGAAAAACCTTTTTCCCTACAATACTCATCCATTTTACTAGGATTATTAACTAAACCTTCTTTAGGCTGATCGCACTGTAAAAAAAATAAAAAAATAAATAAATTTTATGTTGAAAAATTTGCTTTGCGTTATTTTAACCCCGGAAATCGTCATAAATCTTTTTTTAATCCTTTGACAATTATGTTTTTCTTTTAAGAATGGCGTCATCAGATAAAAGACCACCAAGCTTGTCAAAAAATTTAAAAAAAATCACTTACTTTATTAGCAAGGAGAATACAAGGAATAGGGCTACCATCGCTTAATTGTACTTTGGAGTCTAAATCTTGCTTCCATTTTAAGACAGCATCGAAGGTTGATGATCGTGTAACGTCGAAAACGATGAAGGCACCAACTGCTTCTTTATAATACACCCTTGTCATATTCCCAAAACGTTCCTGACCTGGAAAAGCAAAAAAAAAAAAAATTGATTAGATAAAAGAGTAAAAGGGGAGATTTCGAGAAATTGGGTGAATTACCTGCGATGTCCCATAACTGAAGTCTTATAATTGTGTTTTCATCCCAGTTAAGGACTTTTAAAGCGAAATCTACACCGATTGTGGCTCTATAATGCTGACTGAAGAACTGATGTACGTATCTTTTAATGATTGATGTTTTCCCTGTACCCAATTCACCTATGACTAGTATTTTGTACAAATGTTCACGTTTTCCTTCCGTGTGTGCCTGAAACATAAAAGAGACAAAGGAAATTTAATAGTTGGCTTTAACAAATTTTAATTGCAAGGAGCATGACGTGATTTGAAAAAATTTCAGGATTAGATTGTTCTATTTGCATTATACAATTTTTCCCCCGTTCATTTTTACTTTTTTTTGCATTTTTACACAGTTGTTAATTGAAAACATGGATTAAAATCCTAAATATAGCAGTATTTTTTTACCTACCAGTCAAAAAATAGTAAAAACCATCATTTGTAATAACCGTTTTAATTTGCTATTTTGATTGTCAACAACAAAGATGGCGGGCGTTCATCTAACTTGCGAGTCAATGCAGCGTCTTTCATTTGAAACATTTTTACTTAAAAATTCTAATAAACTGATTTTAGAGTATTTCAGAAAATAAACAAAATCTTAAAAATATTTATAAATAGCCTTTGCAATGAACCGCCAGTAATTTTTCAGTTTAATTTTGAGCTAAATTAGAAGAATTAAACGCTATTCTGATACGACAATATAACACTGTAAGAAACTGAAATTTCTCATTGTTATATTGTTCTGTTTGAGCGGTAATTTTTTCGATAATTAAGTTTTTCGTTGTTAAAAATAATAAATAATAATACATATCAGGTTATTGGGGTTACTTATCATCTGGGCAATACATAACAACTTGGTTTGAGGCTTTATAATGTGCGAGTAGAGAAATATTAGAGGTTAAAAATTGTCATCCCTCTACTGTAAAATTTCAAAAAATGCAAACAGAACAATATAATACTGGTGCCACGAACTGACGGAAATCTTTAATGACGCTACTGCCGAACAAAATACCAAGTTGCAAAAGATTTTGGAGGTAGTTAAAAATAGTAAGCAATGAGCTAATCATTCAATAATTTTAAACAAAACCACATAAGTCAGGAAAAAAGTGCGCAGGACAATTAGCCGAACAAAAAAGACTAAAATCCGTCTTCAATGAAGACTGTTTTTGAAAAACTGTATGGGCGAGATAACGTCATCAGCCCATGATTCACTACTAAAAAAATTTTTGGACATTGTAATAACCTTACAAAAGATCATAAATATTAAATAAATGTTTTGGTATATAAATAAATTGACCGATTATTATTTTTTTCTATAAATAACCTAACCCTGCACTGACTTATATACTCAAGTCGCCGACCACTCTGCATAAAAAAGGCCACTCTGTTGCCAACTAAAAAGTCACCCCACACATTGTGGCAAAACACGTCGCCACTTTCTGCCGGCACATGAACATCTGACGTCAATGTCAACAAAAATATTAATAGTAATTAATCTTTTATCTTCTTACCATGACGGTTTTTCCCTTATCAGTGTCTTTCGTTACGTCACTTCCGGAAGCGATTTCACTTGTTTTTTCTTCGTCTTCTGCTTTTTCCGCCTTTTCCTTTTCTTGTTCCAAAACTTGTTTAGTCTCCTGTTCTTGTTTCTCGACGACGGGCTTCGTTATCGTTAAAATATGACTCTGAACTTCTTTCGCTTTTTCCTTTTCAGAATCTTTATCCTTTTCGTCCACTTTCTTACTCGGCGATTCACTTTTCGGTTTCGTTTTCAAATTCCCGCGGCCACGAGATTTTTTAATCGCTCCTAAAGACTCGTCCATTTTATTTTTCCCATCAGACTCGACTTCGGAGGAAGAACCGGATTTAAAAAAAGCCAAATCGCTTCGAGTTTTCGAAAATAACAATTTCCCGCTGATCCCTTCCTTCGAACCTTTCTCGAACGATTCCGTTTCATCCGATGAATTTTTCTTAACTAATTTTATCTCGCAAGCTTGAGCCGAACCAGAAATCGTGTTACGTAACTCAGGTGGGAATTGAGAATCGTTAGAAGATACCTGCCCATCTCCTTCAGCTCCGACCTCCTCCGTCTTTTTAACCTCGCCTGTTAATTGAATTATGGATATTTTTCCTGATTGGATGACACTTTTTTTTTTCTTCTTCTTTCGGTGGTTATCGCTGTTCATTCTTTAAAAGGGGGGGACGCCGGCGTGGTGTACAAAGAACTCGAGGAATTTTCTTAGTCTGCTTCGTTCTTTTGGTTTCCTTACGTAATCCTCAAGCACGTGTGGTGGGGGATTTGTTGTGGTTATGTAATCATTTTTTTTTTTTAAATTCCCGATTGTCCAGTGGTTGAACTTTTCAGGCAGTGGCGTAACTACTACCCCCCTTCCCCTGACTTGATTTTTCTTGCAAAAAAGGCTTTGATGCTTTTGGCTCTTCAGAAGCTTGATGAAAAAATTTGGCTGGGCCCTTGAAAAAATTGCTAGCGAAGATCTAGTTACGACACTGGAGGGGGACAGTAAAGTTAATCTGATGTTGCCCACGAATTCAGGAAAAAAATTTTTAAGTTTGACATTATGTTATTGAGGGATAATTGTTAAGGAATTAACACCCGATTAGGTTTTTAGGTTTAGCAAAGTATTAAGTTTTTTTCTTGTTCCTTCACGATTTAATTTAAAACAGGTTGTGCCCGTCGAAAAAAATTTATCATTAAGGTACGTCGATGATTATGTAACGCTGACATCATTTGAAAATTCTGTTTTTCAGGTATCTTTCAACAAGAATAATTATTTTTGGTGGCGTCCTGCTTGTGCTTTTATTTTTTTGGAGGATTCGCTTTAATCAGCAGGCTTGCTGGGTAATTTCTGTGCGTAAGATATCTTAAGGCAAATACTGGAACGACACGAGTCTGAGGCCTCTGGGAAGACAACCGCTTCAATGGGCCCAATTTAGCGAGTCTTTTTCCTGAAGAGAGCAGCCTGGTCTGCAGGCCCGTAGCCAGAGAACCAGATTAGGAGGGGCACAAAATCTACTAGGAGGAACTTTAAATGACCCCTTATAACATGGAGGATAGGGAAAACACATGGGCCCAAAAATTTTCCAGGTGGGCCCAAGGTTCAGAGCCCCCCCTGGCCCCCCTCTGGCTACGGGCCTGCTGGTCTGGTATTTTCAAAGCCGCGGTGGGCTATATTTGAGGCCTAAAGAGTTGGCAGCGTGAGGGACACTTGAAAGCCTCTTAAGCTTTCAGTTCCAATCAAAATAAATTATTCTGTCCGGATTTGAAGATGGAAAATTTAATTTTCAGGAAATTCTCAGCTTTTTGAGGTAGAGTGGGATTTAATGGGAAAAACTGGGAAGCAAAGTATTTCATTAGGGATCTTAACGGTAGCATAATAGTGAGTGGATACTTCGATGGGTCGTCTGCTACATGGGAGCAAGCCATTTGGAAAACTGGAAGCTGCCATGATCTCGTATTTGACGGCCGCCGTTCTCGAATTGAAAAATCTGGCAATGGATGCTTTCCATCAGCGGCATATCTCGCACAGAAAGGCGAGATCTCGCGTTGCAACAATCACAATCGCGATTTATCGCCTGAGCTGATGCCGCTTATCGGAGTGTCCCTTCTTCATTACGCTCTTCGGGTAGCCAAACAAAATAATGTCAATTCTTGACTCTTGAAAAAACAGCTGAACGCAGTTAGCAGTTAAGTCGCAGTTAAGTCGTTTTAATCAGAAATTTCAAGATTTCTACTGGTGCTCCATCAGGTAAGAACTCTTCAGCGTTAGGTTATGGTTTTCCCGCTCAAATATGTTAAATCGTGACAATGGTTCTTCAACTACATTCGAGAACACCAGTTTTAATCTCTTTAAAAAAAGTTTTACTTTCAAAAAACATCGTATTGCCAAGTTTGGCTGAGCCTGGCTTATGAAAATTATGTGCGGGCTGGCGCGGAATGAAAAACATCTGTCAGTGCAGATTTCTAGTCCATGAAAGCCATGAATTTTTTTCAATTTAAAACAAGAGGTTTATTATTCTTGAAGAAAAGGACCTACACTCCACCAAAATACCCCCCACCATTTTTCTTTAACGTCACGAGTTCATATTTCAAAAATATCAACGGTCAAGACTTTTTACATTGCCACCCCGGCACAGCCTTTTTACATAACTTATTTTTTGCCATCAACGAAAAATCTAAAAATAAAATCTAGCTTCTTAGCAAGGACGAAGTCTTCGGAAAAATGTAAACAATGTCAACTGAAAGGCAATTTTTCTGATAAACTTTTTCTAGTACTTTGAAATTGTCGCAGTGTCTACAAACCATATGGAAACTTAACCCTTGACATTCTTACGTCAAACCACCTTTTTTAAAAAAAAATAACTTCACTAAAATCGAATGAACAGCGATATCCTGCCAATACACTGACCCTGTTCATTAATTTCCGTTTTTAGCACATCCGGTACGCTTTCATCTACAAAAAAATTTCCAGCGGTCAGCGGTTTCCTTTTAACGCCCCCCATCAATCAAAACTTACTCAAAGCTTCGAAAGATTCTTCCATTAACGAAACTTCTTCCGAAACGCATTCTGCTTCCTCTTCAACATCCGGATTTTTATATTTCTTCTTCGACTTCCCAAAACTCAATAATCTCACTAATCCTTTTTTAGATTTCCTGCTGATGGGTCTCGAGGATTCCTGCCGGATTTATCAAATTTAAATAACGCCCAATCGTCAAAATTGAGAGCAAAACCCACAAAAAATACAATACCAAAAACTCTTCGTCTAACGATCGTTTCGAACTCCACAACGTTAAATATTTTCTTTTACTCCTTTTCTTCACTCTTTCCCCATCGGGGCTTGATAAATCGATTTCCGTTTCACTGATACTCCTTTGACGATTAACGGGGGGTTTCTCGGTGATCTCAGATTTTTTTAATCGATCCATAACAACGATATAAAGTCCGTATAAAATGATTGAGGATAAAATTAAAAAACAAAGGTGACAGATCGAAAACCGCGCTCCAACTACTAAACCAAAACAATCGCATAAGAAAATAAGCATGGTTACGTAACAAGTAAGTCACCGTAACTGGCAGCCATCTTGGTTAATGTGGTCTCTTCACCTGAGGAATTAAGGAAACACTATAGCCGCATGTGGAATACGATACATGTTTATCAAATATTCGGGGAACTGGTTTTCAGTGAGAAAGATTTAGGATACCCGGCAAACATTTTTTTCCAATGATTTATATCATTAGGCCTAGTTTTTAATTTTGGCTACAAGAAAAAATTTTAGAAAATTTGATTCTCATGAAATTTTTTTTAAAAGATTTTTACTTTCGAGCTCCTTAGAGTGAGGAAGTATTGCGGTCGTGTCAAAAATGAAATTTTGCCAAACTGCGTATTTTGCCGTGAAATGGCGAGAAATAACCGTAAAAATGGTTTTTGGCCTGATGTCCGTTCGCCTGTTCGTGAATTTTCGTTTTTCGCCTGTGTTTCCGAAACCGAAAAAGCCAGCGCAACTAAAATTGGCAACCGCCTTCCTCAGGAAGAGGGAAAACTGTTATTCCATCAAGACCATCCGGTCAAATTTACGGCTTTCGCAGGGCCAAATAAAGCCAAATTTAGAGTTTTCGAGAATATTCTCGAAAACGGCTTTCACGATTTTTTTTATTTTTTGTGCAGAGAAACCTGAACTTATAAGGAACAAATTTTCCCTTTGGCATTTTTCCGTGAAAAGTCGCCCTCCCCGGAAAATCCGGAAAAACCGAAAATTTTTAAGTTTTACCGTCAGGGCCGACATGGGACTCGATTTCGACTGAAAAATGGTCGGGGATTTCAAATTTTCGGTCCATTTTGTGATTTGAAGGCAACCCTGGCAAGTTTAGAACTTCGGCAGGGCCAAAAAAGGCCAAGCAATGAATTTTCAAAGATTTTTTCGAAAACGGCTTTAACGATTTTTCTTATTTCTTGTGTGAAGATACCTGACCCTATAAGGAACAACTTTTTGCTTTGGCAATTTTTGGTAAAAATTCGGCCTTTCCGAAAAACCCTGAAAAAACCGAAAATTTTGAAGTTTTACAAATAGCGGTGATATGGGACTCGATTTCGACTAATTAATAGTTAGTGATTTTAAATTTTCGATCCATTCCCTGATTTCAAGCCACTTCCCGAGCTCCCAAGTCCCCAATGATGCCTTAATCGAATGAAGCTACACCCCGACTGAGCGAAAAAGTGAGTAGTCCTCCCCGGACTGCTATTCCCCTAGTTTTTTGTACGATAAAGTAAGATTCTCATTCGACTCATTTAAGTCCAGCACCCTTGGTCGGCTGGTGCCCATCGAGACATTATGCCCTCGGTGCTGCCGAAGGCAATTTAATGATTTCCACAGAACCAAGAATTAAAGAAAAGAAAAGCAAATCAAATGAATTTCCAGCAATCTTTTCCTCTTGTAAGATAACGCTCCTTCAATTAAGAAACTCTTTCCTCAACTTCTGTTGCTGCAGTTAATAGTTGCTTACCAGCTTCCACAGTTCACTTCTTGTTACTAAAAATCAATTTGACAACGATTGAACTATCCGGAAATCCGACTGTGCCAATTCTTTAGTCCGGCAGTTGAAGGAATATGCTATTGTCGGCTAAATACGACTGGATGATACTGCAACATGCATTTGCGGCGCCACCAGCCAGGGCGCGGGCAACACAGTAAGCGTCGCAGGAGGCGCCAACAGCAAGGGGCTCTGCACAGGTACCAGAAGACTTTTTTTTAAAGTCTAAAATTTTTGTAGAGGGAAAAGGGCGCAAAATTGCTCCCTACACAGAGGGCTTGTCCCGACCCTGCCAATGGAGATAAAGATTTTGTGTCTGCATTTTCCATTGGTACCTCTTGGCATTTAACTCCAACAACAGATAACTCAACCACCTGATGTTTTCCCATTTGTGACTAGAAGTTTGTCTAGAGTCAATGTCTTTTCTGCTTTTTATGATCTAGAAGTCCAGTTAAAGGGGATCGAACTTAACCTTGCAAAACAATAAAAGTAGAATCAAATTCAAAGTCCTCTTGAGTTTTGTTGAACACTTCCTTTAGCTTTGATATCTTCCATTCACCCTTCATCTTGATTTATCATGTCTTCTCTTCAGCACTTTTCTGATCATCCTATGCATTTCTAACCTTTTCTCTCCATTGCTGGTCAATAATCTTCATTTTTCTTCTCTTCCTTTTCACTTTTCGTCCCGGTCCTTCATCCCTTCTCTATATTCCTAGTCCTTTCTTCTCAAAGTTGAATTCTTTTCTCTGTATCTTTTGTCCGGTTTTTCTCTTCGTCTTTTCTGTTTTGTTTCCTTTGTTCCTCCTTTACCTCTTTTCTTTGATAATTCTCTTTGCAACTTCTCTCTACTTATTCTCTTCAATTCTTTCCTCCGGTTTTTGTTGTCTTTTCTTCGTCCATTCTCCTCTTCTCTTTATTTCTCCTGTGCCAAGGTGCCAAGGATTTCTTTTTAAGTTTTTTTCATATAAAAATCGCAAATTCTTGAAAAATCTCAATCCTCTCTAGTGCTCTGGTGAACTAAAGAACCCAAAATATAATTTTTTAATCTTCCACTAAATTTATCAGACTTTGGCGTCTATCAAAAAAAATTGAATTCTCTTCTGACAATATTTCACACCAAAGAATCAAAAAAAATAAATCTTGTTGAACTAGACCGCTCAAACTCTTTCCCCATCAAACGTTCTACAAAAACAAACATTACCAATCACGTTGTTATCAATTTAGCTTATCAACAACAATGAAAACCTGCATTACACTCATCGCGAGGCCAACGACATCAAATTCATACACAACAATTACACCAACATAAAATATTTCGCCAACGTCAATTTTCCAACAAACAACCATAATCAATAAAAAAAAAAAATATTTTCCCAAACGCGAATGGAATTTTTTCGCATGATTAAACCCGATTACGATTTCACCCTAAAGATTTTCCTTTTAATAAAAAAAAATATTTTCTCATGACCTTTGTCAATTTTTCTTACACACAAACAAAATTTTTATCAATCTTTTTTTTCTGATGCAACCCTAGGCGGGGCCTTATTTAAAATACCTAAAACCCAACGGGGAGTCAATGGAACGAGTTTTTTTTAAAATTTAAAATAATGGATTAGCCTCTTAATGACTTACCACATTATTATTCCTTTGATTTTCTAAAGCTAAAAGATTTTTAGTCGGAGATATTGATAATGGAGTTATCACAGGTGAGTATTCTTTGGTTAGGCTTAGTAATCTTTTTCTTCTCCTGGTCCTTTCGCTTCGAGATCTTGGATTTGGCCTACGATGTGTATCTTCGATCATTTTTTACTAAAGTTTAATTTTTTAAAAACTAATAAATTATCACTCAGTCACAAAACTAAAAAAAAAACTCAAGTCACATAAAATTTTTTTTTTGGAAATGATCACATCAGGATTTAAAAAATTTCGATGCCACGAGAAATTATTTTGAAGAAAATTTCAAACCGCATCAGGCGACAGCACGAACAACACTAACGGTCATCAAGAACTTGAAACTTGGTATATACAGTCTTATCAGCAGATTTGTTTTAAAATCTAAATATATCCAGAAACTGAAAAACTAAATCAGTGGCGGTTTGTTTGCTCGTCGCAAACAAAAACTCGAAACAAAACAAATTCGTTCAAAGTGCAAACTATCTCGGCGATCGATTTTATATTAAAAAGAAATTACGCATCAATTCGAAAATAATTAATAAAGACCCAACGCGAAGAGAAGAGCCCTGATCGTGAATTTTTAAGGAGAAAAAAATAAATAGATATAAATATATATCATTTCGCGAAAAACCATGAACTGATGATTGACGTAATTGTGCTAAAAATTTAATTAGGAAGACTTCCTTATTTTTAATAAGCCACCAAAAAAGAAAGTAACTTAATAGCTGACTCATTTTCCGAATGACATATGTTTCGACGGTTTGTACATAAAAGATAATGAAAATAAAAGGTCTGGGTGATTATTTTTAGTTTTTGACTGGTACGAACCTGATACGGTTTGAAGTTTGAAACTGACCCGTATAATAAAAACGGAGGATTAGTAAAAAAAAAAAGGGTGCGAGAGGTTAAGAAATTAAAAAGTATGAATATTAATGATGGAAAAGATGGTGGATGGGTTTTTTTGGGATTATCCGCGGAAGTAAGAAAAAAAATGTCGTTAAAGGATATTGACATTTGGAGTTATGAATGAATTGAAGTTGTGCTAATAAATGAGATTATCGTTATTGGTTTGATAGGGGAAAAAATTTAAATTTATTGGAGATGTTATTTAACTTGTTGGATCGAATGCACGAGGTCCCAGAAAATGATCATGGAGGAGGAAAGGAGGGGTACGATGGAAGAGTGATGCATGCAGACAGAGTTAGCAAGTCAAACTGGGACCCTGGACACCAGAAAAAAGTGTGCTCGGACTTCCTCCAAACTATCCCAAGCTTTTCCTATTCTGTTGGCACACCTCGTTAAATCTTTAGAGGCATCCTGGCCATAACTGAACTTCTATTTTTGGTATTTTCACTAAGCAAGAGAGTTCACTATCCACAAGTTCGTTGTAATGTCAAGCATGTCAAACACAATCATCAGCCACAAATTAATTAATATTTTACAAACATGAGTCACCCAAATATTGTTAAAAAAATCATAATAAAAAAAAATTAATTTATCTTCTACAAACTATACTATGGTAATTAGCCATTTGTCAGCATCTGTTAATTTCTTATCCTGAATTTCACGCACGAGCTACTTTACAAATAAGCAGTAGTACGATCACGCTCTTCAGGTTTGAAAGGACGAAAATAAGAAATAATTAAAGCCTATAAACGAAAGTAATTAAAACTCGGCCGAGCCTCTTTGAATATTAACCAAAGGTGAACTCACAAGCCAAAACTGATAAACATATTATTGACAAGATGTTTATAACACCGAACTCAACGGACTGCACAATGAAGGGAAAAAAAACAAGCGAATTCTGAGAAATGTAATTAAATAAGAGACTTCGTCAATCCTGTTTACATTATCCTATGTATGAGATGTTTTTCAGAATCTCGATTTTCTTAATTTTCAGCGAAGTGGAACGAAAAGAGTGGTGTGAAGTCTGGGAGATGTGGAGACTTGGTATGGGAGCAGGGGAGTGGCAGAATGTAGCAACTGGAACTTTGACAATGTCATTTTCTTTTGGAAGCATTCCCGACTCTGGAAACCCTCGAGCCAAATAGACAAACGCTTTGTCTTGTGGTGTTGGGACAAGGAAGAAATAACGTTATCATAGTCTAATGTTCGTGTGTACCCTTAATTTCGTTTGTGATGATCTTGCTGCAAGTTGCAGTGCTTATGACACATCAAAATAACAAACTAATTTTGGTCATCTGAAATATGCTTCTTCTACCGATAGCCGTTGCAAATCATATGACTCCTTTGGAGACTCTAAATCAAGACTGGCAAATTGTCAGCCAAAAATTGAGCGCCATACATGGCGACTTCTACAAGAAGAATATTCGGCAGCCATGATGGTACACACCGCTTTTTATTATAGACAATTTTAGACTTGTATCATCATCTTAAACCATCACGTCTTCTTCTTCTCTACACGTGTCGTCTCTGTGTCGGAGATTGGCGATCATCATTGCTATTCGGACCTTGGATGCCGCTGCCCTAAACAAAGACGAGGAATCTAGTCCATACCAGCCCCTTAAATTCTTGAGCCACAGGGTTTTTCTTCTGATAGTCTGCGCTGTCCCTCTATCCTCCCTTTAATGATTAGGTGCAAAAGCCGGTATTTTTCATTGCGCAACACCAAACTGAAATATTGCAGCTTCCTTCGCTTAATCTCAAAGAGCACCTCCATCTTCTTGACCATTAATCTGGCGTTCATTTTGGAAATTGCTGACAGTTTGCCAGTCTCTTTTAATTTAGGGTCTGTCACTTACTTATCCGGCGTTACAAGGCTTGAAGCCTTACTGCCGCATCACAGAGTTTCCGTCGTTCAGACCTATCCTGGGCCGCCGTTCCCACACGACCTGCATCCCGTGCGACTGTATCCTACCACCTCAACCGCGGCCTTCCCAATGGCCTAGGGCTCGTTGGACGACCGTCCAGCACTTTCCTGATAATCCTCGTTAGTACTCGCGTGCTACATGTCCCGCCCACCGTAGTCTTCGTGATTTTATCACGTTTGTAATGAAAGGCAGTCGGTGAGCCTTTGGATATCCTCATTCTCTCCTCCACTCCTCTCTTCTCGCACGCGTCCGGTAATAGGATCTACATTGGGTCCTAGAATCCTCCTCAGCACCTTATTCTCGAAGGACCGCAGCCGCTCCTGGGTCTCGCAACCGTACAGAACAGCTGGGCGCAGGACGGAGTTGTAAATAATTCATTTGGAACGGCGGGATAAGGCCTTGCTGCGGAAGAAATGGCCAAGGACTTGAAGGCAACGGTTTCTACTCTGGATCCTCGCGTTGTTGACCTCGTAGTTGGTATCATTGTCACGCGTAACCGTCGACCCGAAATACCAAAAGACAGCTGCATTCTTGAACCTCAGGCTCCCGACCTCCAGAGGTCTTCATCTAGCAGATCTCTCGTTATCAAGCCTATTCAACTTGCGGCCTCTGGTAACTCTGCGCAAAAGCGACGAACCGATTTAGGGTCTCTACACTCCTCTAACTCCAATACCCATTCCCCAATACTCTTGCCTTTCTTGCACGATTCTTTTCCTGGCGCCATCCCTCACAACATTCCTCAAACCCATCGAAAACAAGATGAAGCAACTTTACTATCAATCACAACTTCAATATCAAATTTCAATAACAAAATCCAAGCCTACTATTGCTACACTTCCTTAAGGTAAAAAAATATCAAAAAATGATAACTCCACGCATGACGTTTATAATCATTCAGCTTTCATCAGTCGTCCGAGGTTATGAAAAATGATGATGCAATTTGATCATCTTTTTCAGACGATGCCGGCTATAGCAAAAGAGCAAGGTTATATTTTTAACGTGCAACAAACAACAAAAATCTTGATATGAAGCCTTTTTTTTTTTGGTATAAATCGCCTCTTTGATTCTCGTTCGAACCGGAAATGCGGTTCTCCCAGCCATTAAAAGTACGTCAAGAAACTTTTAATACCAAAATAATTATTGATATAAAAATATATATTAATCCTGAGAAAAGATGAGTTTGACCGATGACCGACAATAATTGCTTGACTGATTCCTGTCGCCATCTACAGGTCGAAGGTCTCTAATTTACGTCGTGTAATGTCCTCTTTTTTAATTTATTGAATTTAGGCTTTTTCTTATTTAAAATCACGTTTGTCTCTTTTTATTTTAGCAATCATGCGAATGATAGACGATAGTTGTTTATCAATTGTAGAATTGGCTAGTTTAAGATTTCGGACTAAACAATTTTTAGTAATTATCTGATCAGCGGGGTTTTGGAACATTTACGTTAGAAGGCAAGGATTTTTGTAAAGAAAATTTAAATCAGCTTGGAATGGAAAAAGGCTTTGCAATGGCTATCGGTGGCAAAAGCTCGGTTATAACAATCAAAATGGTTAGGCTTAAATTTTCGAGAATTTAGGGTCTTGCAAAGGAAGGAATAAGGACGTTTTTAGGACTTATTAAAATAAAATATTTTTCTGGCTGAGACCAAATTTTTTCAGAATTTTTTTCCTGTTAAATAAATTTTTTCAAAAAACTTCAAATTTTAAGTTTTTTCAAATTTCTTCTCCTCAGACCAATTCCTTCAAAATTTTTTTCTTGTCGAATAAGGTTTTTTAGAATTTTCTTACCACTAAGCAAGTTTCTCAGGATTTTTTTCCTGTCAAACAAGTTTTTTCAAAACCTCTTCCTATCAAATAAGTTCCTTAAGAATTTTTTTCCAATTAAATAATTTCCTCAGGATTTTTTTTTAGCAAGTTTCTTCAAAATTTTTTCCCAGTTGAACAAGTGACATCAGAATTTCTTGTTCTTCCTCTCTAACCAGTTTCTTCAGAATTTTCTTCCAGTGGAATAAGTTTCTTCAGAATTTTCCTCCACTCGAACAAGTTTTTTCAAAATGTATTTCTCTCAAATCAGTTTCTTTAAAATTTTTTTGCAGTCGAACAAGATTCTTCAGAATTCTTTGCAGTGAAACAAGTTTCTTCAGGGTTTTTTTGCAGTCGAACAAGTTTCTCCAGAATTTTTTCCAGTTTAACAAGTTTCTTCACGATTTTTTCCAGTTTAACAAGTTTCTTCAGGGTTTTTTTGCAGTTTAACAAGTTTCTTCAGAATTTTTTCCAGTTTAACAAGTTTCTTCAAAATTTTCTGCAGTCGAACAAGTTTTTTCAGAATTTTTTTGCAGTCGAACAGGTTTCTGCAGAATTTTTTGCAGTCGAACAAGTTTCTTCAGAATTTTTTCCAGTTAAACAAGTTTCTTCAAAATTTTTTGCAGTCGAACAAGTTTTATCAGAATTTCTGGTTCTTTCTCTCCAATCAGTTTCTTCAAAATTTTCTTTCTGTCGAGCAAGTTTCTCAGGATTTTTTTCCATTCAACCATTCTCTTCAGAATTTTCTTTCTGTGAAACAAGTTTCTTTAGACATTTTTTCTTGTTGAATAATTTTCTTCAGAATTTTTAAAAAATTAATTTTCGTTGCTAAGAAAATATTCTGCATAAAATTTTTTTGAAGAAAATAGGGACTATAATGGACTTTTTGTAAAAAATAATAACTTTTGAGGACTCAGTTTAAAAAAAAGGGACTACAAGGGGAATTAGAAACAAAATTCGATCTCTGGCATTAAAGCAATTTTAAAGGAAAGAGGCGGAATCCGCCAGAATTTCGAAAATTTCATATTTAAATCCGTTGCTGCCTGTAAAACTAATAATTGATTTAACATCAACACCATAACCTTTTCAATTTTCCCTCAAATTTTACCAGAACTTTCAAAACCGTCATCCGAATAAGCGAACGAATTTAATTCTTGCATCACACCATCCATTTCTTTCCTTCAATTCAAATATCTCAATTTTTTTTAAAAAACGAGGAATCTCGTGCTTTTAAACATGATTTGTTATTTTTTGGTCGATCTCCCGCATCGAACGTTGACTTCCGATAAGATTAAAACCCATTTCAAAGTTTCCATCAATGGGGATAGACGGTGTGTTTTCAGAAGACCTTGAAAAGCGTAAACCGAAACCGTAAGTCAGTCATTCAATCCATCAATCAATATGGGTCAGTGTTAGGGTGGATCGTAAAATGCTTTTGCAACTGTATATTACAACTCTCCTATATCCTGATGCTCTCGCTCAATGATAACCTTTTTAATTTTTCTGCTTGTTTTTTCCTTTTTAGCGGAACATGAAAAAAAAAAAAAAAATACGGGCGAGAGAAAGCAAATGATAAGCACGGCGCCGTTGGGAAATGTGCCTTTTTATCATCCCACGTGACTAGGATACGTGTCTTGATAGTTTTTTTTACCCCTTTTAAAAAAAAATTTTCTACAACGAACGCCCTTTAAAGTTTTACCAGATTCAGATCTTTGACCTTGATTTTGTTGACAATTTTGTTACTGCATGGGTCTTTGACACTGATAGCGGATTTTCTTCTTTTTTTTGTTTTTGTTAGTCAGATAGGTGTTCCATGTCCAATAGTCTGAAAAATGATTCATCGACCGATTTATGCTATTTTGATGTTTTGATAGGTTTCTGTCGCCAGAAAAGAGATATCCGCTTTATCGCGAATTTTTTTCTTTCCGCGTATCGTGTTGGGCTAGCCAGGTCTGGGTAAGATGTTTAAATGACAGTTGATTGACAGTTGAGAGAGAATTTGCAATGAGCCTACGAGGGTCACGATGATATTGGGATTAAAAATAAACCTTACTATTTTTCCGCTAGTTTCATTCAGATTTTTTCCGGGGTTGCAGTAGGATTTCATTGTCAATATTTTTTTTTCTGATAGTTTGAGCCGTGATCTTACATGCAATAAAGAGATTAATTAAGCAAGCTTATAAAGGGATCTGCGAGGTAAAATGGGAATATTAAAAAAGGAGTGATCATTAAAAGTTGTAAGTCTGCAAAGTCTGCACTTAAATTTGCTGACTTGCTAGGGGAATCAGCTCACCAAAAGAAAGTAGCTCGTTTGACTGGAGTAGGGTGAAGAGATCAACTACTCTCCCAGCCCGAATGCTTTTTGTTAGTTATAATAAGACGGGGGGCGAAACTGCAACTCAAAGATGCTACTCCATACGACAACTTCAACGACAAATCCACTCCTTCCCAAATGTCTGGGACTAGGATCTTCTGAGGAAAAAAATAAACTTAAAAATTTATTGGTCAAATGTTATTTTTGCAGAATGTTTTTCCTCAGAATATTTGTTCGACAACAAATTGTCTCAAAATTTATATACTCGAAAATAATTTCTTTCAGACTTTATCTTCAACAACAAATTTTCTCTCAATTTCTGTTCGACAACAAATTTTCCTCTCAATATTTGTTAGACAACACAACCAATTTCCTCTCAATTTCTCTTTGTCAACCAATTTTCTCTATATTTTGGTTGTCAACTAATTTTGTCTCACCTCAATTTGTTCGACAACCAATTTTTTCTCAATTTTTGTTTGACAACCAATTTTTTCTCAATTTTTGTTTGACAACCAATTTTTTCCCAATTTTTGTTCGACAACCAATTTTTTCTCAATTTTTGTTCGACAACCAATTTTTTCTCAATTTTTGTTCGACAACCAATTTTTTCTCAATTTTTGTTCGACAACCAATTTTCTCAAAATTTTTAGTTAACATTTTCCCAGAAATTTTTCATGTCCAAAAAAGTTTGGATAATTTTTTCTTATCAAACTTCTTTTGTTAATTTTTACTTTTTTGATAAATTTTTCTTGTTCAATTATTGTTGACATTATTCTCAGAAAAACCTTTTCAAAAATTCTGAAAAAACTCTCTAAGCACAAAAAAGTTACATCAGTTTTTGGGGAAAAATTCAAAAAAATGTTTTTGTACAATTAATAACCTCTAAGGACCCAGGTTTTTTTAAAAAAAAAATTCACGGAAAATAGGGACTATCTTTGCAACTCGGGCGCCCAACATCTTTTATTTTTTTTTTTTTTTTTATTATATTTTATTTTTTGACGTCGTGCCAGAAATATCGTTAACATCGAGTAATATAGATAAAACAGAATTGAACAATAAAAAAAAAAAAAATAAAATAAAATACAAAACAAAAAACAAACTAAAGTTAGACAGAGTGAGGCAAAGTTTGTGAATGGCTTCCCGTGCATCTCAAGACTCCAGAAATTCAGATGCGCTGTAAAAGCATTTTTCTAACAGGAATTTTTTAAGTTGATTTTTAAAAATGTTAAATGTTGCCGCCTCCCTTATATATCCCGGAAGCTTATTGTAAAATTTTGTTCCCTTATATGATGGTTTTTTTTCAAATCTTGTTGTGTGATGTTGTTGTGTTAGCAAGATATTTCGGAATCTCGTATTATAAGAGTGTTTATCACCGACCTTGGTTAACACATTCAAATTTTTTTTTGCTAGTAGGCAAGCCTCCAGGATATATAGGGAGGGGAGGCTGAGGACTTTTAATTTAATGAAGTATTCTTTGCAATGAGTATCACTTGAGACCCCACAAATGTAGCGGATTGCCCTTTTCTGGAGTTTAAATATTCTATTTCGGTTTTCGATGGAGCAAGAGCCCCATAGGACAATGCCGTACCTTAGGTGGGACTCTATCAGTGCATAATAGACGGAAAGCGAGGCTTCAATATTAGCAATCCGGACTATACGCCTGATTGCGAAGAGCCCAGAGCTTACTTTGGCTGCTAGGTCCTCAATGTGGTCCGTCCAAGTAAGATTTTCATCAATATTTATGCCGAGTAATTTAAAGTGGTTTGAGTTCTCTATAACATTTTCTTCAATTTGGACCGTAGGTTCAAAGGGTAAAACTTTTCTGGCAGGCTTAAATATTACGGATGCTGTCTTTTTTGGATTGACCATAAGTTTGAGTGACGCAAAGTTTTGGGTTAATTCGTTAATTCCTGTGTTTCCTATTATTTCCAGGTTAATTAAGTTATTGTCAGAGTATAAACTGGTTGTATCATCCGCATACATTATATTGTCGGAGATTAGATCATTCGTGTATACAATAAACAGGAATGGTCCCAAAATACTTCCCTGTGGGACTCCATGTTGTGTCTCTCTTAGTCTGCTTTGGCTGCCTTTTACGCTTACATATTGGGGTCTATTGGTAAGATAGGATGCGATTAAGGATTGAGCCACTCCCCTGACACCATATCTGTATAAGGTTTGCAGAAGTAAACCTCTGTCCACACAATCAAAGGCCTTTGACAGATCTAGAAAATGCGCCATTGAAACTTCCCCCCGCTCTAGAGCATCTATGATTTGTTCTATTACGGTTATTACCGCGTCAATTGTTGAACGTTTTTTAGTGAAGCCAAATTGATTCTTCGATAAAATTTTATGTTTCGTAAAAAAATTCACTAGCCGGGTCAAAATTGCGTACTCAAAGATTTTGCTGATGGTGGGGATTATCGATATAGGTCTATAGTTTTGAATGTCGCTATTATCACCATCTTTATGAATAGGTACAACTTTTGCAATCTTGAGTTCATTCGGGAAGATGCCTTCTTCAAATGATTTATTTATGAGGAAGGTTAGTGGTTTTACAAGATGGAATTTTACCTTCTTGATGAGTATGCTAGATATGTTGTCGTAGCCTGAACTCGGTTTATCTTTCAATTTGTTAATGCACTGGAGGGTTTCTTCTTCTGTAATCGGGCTTAAGTATATCGTTTCCGGATTTAGAATTTCGGTCACTTGAGAATTAGGAAGGTTATCGTTGAGCCCTCTTTCCAGTTCCCGGATAACCAGGTTTGGTACCGATAGGAAATAATCATTAAAAATTTCGCATGTCTCTTCAGGGTCTATGGGTTCATCGTTTTTATAAATTGTTATTTCAGATGATTTCTTTGCCGCTGTGGTTTCATGATTTACAATTTTCCATATTTCCCTGGTTTTATTATCCGAGCTTTCAATTTTGCTTTTGGTTTCATTTTTCTTTGTTTCTAGCAAGGAGAGTTTGTAATTATCTTTCTTCTCATTGAGCTGGTTTCTGATGTTTCTGTTATTGGGGTACTCCGTAGCTAGTTCAGAAAGAGTTATTATTTGTTCCTTAAGCCTTACTAGTTGCGGGTTTTTGCTTGTTGGTCGTTTTTTATTTTTCTTGCTATTTTTCCTCTTTAGAGGGAAGCTAGTATCAAATAAAGAGGTTAGGGTTTGATGAAATTCAGTATAGGCTGAGTCGGCTGTAATACTCTTATAAACTCTATTCCAATTTTGATTTTCCAAGTAGTATTGAAAGCAGCTTATCATGTCAGGGGTGATCAGGCGGTGCTCTGAGGAGTTGTTTATTTTAGGTATGTTTTGTAATAGATTAATTGTTAAGGAGATACCGTAATGGTCGGTTATGGTTGTGTTATGGATACTGGTGGAATAGGTTTCAGGGGATAGGTTAGTAAAGATGCAGTCTATTGCAGATTTTTGCCTTGTTGGTAAGTTTTGAGCGCTATGGAGGCCAAATATTTCTAGACATTCTTTCAGACGAGCTAGCCTGTAGTCGTTGGTAAGAACACAAATGTTAAGATCTCCGACAATGACAATCTGAGTTCTAATGGACGAAAGGTAATTTAACAGGTCAATTAGCGCATCAACTGATTTATCAATGTCTGCTTTTAACATGTTTGGAGTCCTGTAGATGCACAGGACAATGAAGCTGGTTTTATCAAAATCTGCTTGAATTGCACAGGCCTCAAAGATCTTGTCTTCACAATATTCCTCTACGTCTATGTGTTTATAGCGACCGATTGCATCATGTTTAGTGTAAATACCTACGCCTCCCCCCCTAGTTTTTCTAGTCTCTATTATTAAGACGTGAGTTAAGCCGCAGCCTCTTGCCTCTCACCACAGGAAAGCTTAAAAAACTTTCCTCTTCTTAGACCAATTGCCCAAAAATTTCTGAGTATTTTTTTCATAATCTTATCCTAAAAATCTTTAATAAATGAATTGATGGCTGATTTTCTCCTGAATTCACAACAAAAGATCAACAATGATTCTTCACTCTCAAAGCAGTACCTATTTTTCGCTACAAATAATCAGTTATATCTGCAAATTTTATCACACGATTTTCCAGCTGCCGCCATAATGTCCCCGTTTCTCGGAAAATACTCACATCACCCTCAATGATTTATTAACGTGTCATCTTCCCTAGCAAACGTTTTAACCTTAAGATTCATTTACAAAAAACCTCCCAGCTCCGAATATCAAGGATATTCGAACGAAGAGAAAGAAGAAGCAAAATAAATCCCTTTGGGGGCACGCTGTAAAAATATAAAAATCTCTCCACTAAACATTTATGTTTACGACTTTTTACCTCTTTTAAATATTTCATAAGTTTTTTTTTTACTCTTTCCCTATAAAATTTTCTCTCGACCTAAATATCACTGTCAATTATTTTAAATCGGGAAGGTGTGTCCTTCCATCCTGCAAATTTCAAATATAAGGCAACCTTGCCTACGACAAAAACTCTCATCCTTGATCCCTTGGCCCGAATAATAACGCCGAGCCGGATCGGGCAAAAAAAATCAGATAGACAAGATACAATCTGACCTCTTTATCAAATATCAGCAATAGTAAAATCACGTTATGAGCACGAAGAAAGTCAAAAGAAAAAATCACCAGGAAAAATCAATCGACCAATCATTAGAAAAGCCTTGCGGAAGATTTTTACGTGAACTGACTCGAAAACTCATAAACAGACCTATTTTTCATTTTTTTTTTCTGAGCACACGCACTGCCTAAAAAAATCGGGATTTATTTTTAAAAGCATTGATTTTTTTTCACAATCTAGAAATAGATAATAGGCCTAATAGTAAAGATAAAGTAAAGACAGGTCAAGCGTGCTTTCGAACTTTAGACCTCAAGCCCTTGTAAATGATCAATCCGGCCCATCATTCATTTAATCGCATTCACTATGTCCGTGTCTGTCTGTTCGTCTGCCGTATTTTCGGTCATGAAGTGTCAAGAAATATTTTTTGTTGTTATTGCGAAGGAAAAATAATGAACTTTGCAAAAGAAAGGAAAAAAAAAAAAAGGTCATTTCAAACCTAACTGAGACATAAAAATGATTTTTATTATTGCTTGTCGATAAATTTTTTTTTTGTTATTTTATTAAATGGAGTTTTTTGATTAATGCGGGATTGGTTGATTAAATGAGAAAAAATTAAGAATGATAAACTTAGTTGTGTCGCATGTGAACTTAGGAATAATTATCATTTTTTGCACTAATGATGAAGGGCAATTGCAAATGACATTATTATGGAAAAATTGAAAGATAAGAGAAGAAAAAATGAGTTTTAATAAACACCCTCTTGTTTTTTTTGTTGCTGTTGGTAACCGAGCAAGAGAAAAAATGTTGGGATGGAGCAGCTAAAAAGGAAAAGTTTCAGGATTCATTAAAGTGACCTAGAAAAGAAAATTAAATCAAAGCTTAATGAAAGGAAATTTAAAATCAATGTTTGAGCTGAGAGAGAAAGAGTGAATCAATGTCTGAGCTCAAGAAAAAAAAACCGTTTTTAGAAATGCTAGTAGAAAGCCCACAAAAAATTTTCCAATGAAAAAAAATCTTGTAATCAAAAACTACCACAAAACGTTCTTTGCCAAAAAATTGAAAAAATCAATAATCTGCCCACATATGAAAACATTATAGATTCAAGCAAATACGCTTTATTATTATCCCATTAATTTCCAATTCTCGACGACAGAAAAAAAATGTCTTAAATGCTATGAATGTAACAGCTTAAAATAATTTCATCACCACGTAATAATTCCAATCATTCAAAACCTGACAATACACACAAGTATTAAATCAAAACAACTTTATTCGAGATCTCACTGTCATGGGATTGATAAGTAAATAATATTTTATCATTTAAATCAATAAATATTTTATCAATCTGATTTTATTAATCAGCAACACCTTTATGACTCACGTAGGTAAGATTAACCTCTCCTGATTCAATATCATATGATTTTTTCTTAAAAACAACATCTCAGAATACCAAGAAATGGCCTTTAGAATGCAATAGCCTTACATCGATACAAATGAATAGCAAGCGCCTTGGCCATTCCACCTCAAGCAGAAATCAAAATGAATGAAACTCGAAAGTTTTTATGATTGCTGTTTGTTTTTTTCCTACAGGCCTTAAATACCTCCCCTCACTAATGATTAATTATAATAAACCCTCCGTCCTGTTACATAACATCGAAACCAAACAGCCTCAGCCTACATAATCTTCTCATATAACATTACAGTACTTTCATGTTTATATGCTTCTTACTTCACTCGTAAAACATCATTTTTACAACCCCGATTTTTAAATTATGTAAACCGATTACTTCATATTATTTCTAAGCACGAGAGGTTAAAATCTCCAAAAAAAAAAATTCGAATGATTTGAGTCCCTCACATTAAAAAATCTCAATCCTTCAATCGAATTTAAATCGTTAATATTCCTTTAATAAAAACCTCATCGGTTTCGATCATGTTTACAAGCCTAAATACTGATATGATAACCTCCCAAGTCAAACCATAACAATCGTACATACGTTAAATAAACAGGTAAATACAAGAAACTTACCATTCTTAAGTGGAAATCTTTGGCGTGCACAGTCTTCTTTTTGATTTTTTGTAATTTATCACTAGAATCTTTTCGACTAGACTTTGAAAAACGACGCGAAACCGTTGCTCTTACTATCACTGTTCCCATTCGGTAACCATTTTGAAATTGAATATCAAACGAATCGCGTTTCTACAAATAGTTGTTTTCCTCCTGTTTACTTCTTTTTTGTTTACGAATAATTAAAGTGTTTCGAGAATTTTCTGGAATAAAATCGGTTTATTTAATATAATTAATCACTGAAAAATAGTATTGTTTGATAAGCGAAGGATATTTATCTAATAAATAATGTTTTTGTTATTGTAAATTAAAACACGAGGATAACCCTTTGCAGAAACGCGATGATATTAGTTCGTCAAGATGGCGGTAGGGGAAAAATCGGCAGCACCTGTTATGGCGCGTATGAATTGATCTCTTTACGGAAATTTTATTGGATTTCGAAATATTTTTGACTTAAAACTAAGTTATTTTAAGTTGAAATTAATTTAAGAACTCATGGGGGAAGTAATCCAACCGTTATTGAATACAACTCTGTTGAATCCGAAAAAAAAGTCAAATGTAAGCCCCTAACAAACGATTCACAAAACCGTCGTCCATCATGATAAAATAAGAATAATGGTTTGCAGTTTATATAAAAACAAGCAGTTTCATTATTTTATACGAAACCTAACTTCCTGTTTCACCAAATAATGTAAAGAGATCCGTTTTCAAAAGGCATTGATATTCTATCGGAGGGGAGAAGATACTTTAACATCATGGTTTTGATTCGACATTGAGATATTAATTCATGGGACAGAAATTAAACTAAAGAACAATAAACACCTGACGCTATTTTCCCGGAGGATTCATTAATGAACAAGCTGACTCGTTTTCAGATATATAAACAAATAGAAACCATTACCTGTGTCTCGTCTTGATGATCTGGTCCACGAAGATTAAGCCGGCCATGTTGGATTTCGCCTCGTGATTTTTTATGACGATTTTAACGAAAAAGAAACCTGCATCATGATTGTCTTTTGTAAAATCAAAATCAATATCAATAATAAGAATAAGTAAGAGTTAATTACCTTCAATTATCACCTAATTAAGCTCTATTTATTTTCCATTTTCATTATGTTTTGATCACTCATCACTGACAAAAAAAACAAAAACGAACGGAATCCAGTGTCACGTGATCTCAATTTTAATGGCGGCAAGCAGAAGAGATTTTAAATTTTTGCACAAAATCGCTATTTCATCCATTTCTGACGATTTTTCAACAATTCCTCTGAAAACCTTCCCCAAAAACGTTGACGTAACTATTTATTAGTCATTTTATAAGGATCTGGGAAATTAACTGACAAAACAATAGTCAATGAATAGTCAATGTAAATAAACGCTTATTATATTACCAAGTGCCAAAACATATTTATTGCAATTTATTCTACCCTTAAAACTAATCTTACATTGTAAGATGGTTTACGCTCATCTTTAAAATGCAAACTTCACACCACTCAGAGAATTAAATTTAAGAGAAATCATTTTTCTAAAACAGCTTGCAATTTAAATATGATCACCAAGAAAAAAAACACCGAATATTTTGATTACTTTTGCCGAAATCTTTTAAAATCAAATATTCGATGCTTGATATTCTAACAACAATTAGGCTAAACTGGGAGAAAATCGACAGCCTGTTGGTGAATTAATTAATTATAACATATTAACTAAGTACATAGGAAAAATGATATTGGTAACTCAAAAGAGACTAGGATAATTTTTTTAAATAAACTCCAGGCTGTCGATTGCTGGGTAATAAGAAATAAAATGTAATGAACTCGCGAAATAAAATCAGAATTTACCTGAGATGTAAAAAAAGTGAGTGATTATTGATATTATCAGTTCATGCATTTAGAAAAGTATCATTCTACTCCTTCGCCCCATTCCTCCGTCTTTTTAAATTTTAATATCTTAAAGCAATTAATTTGGCATTTTATTATACGAAGAAATCAGTACAAAATTAAATGGATTTTTTTAAAAGCATATATTCTAGGCGGATTATTTTTGTATAAAAAATGATTGTGAGGCGTTTGTGCATTTCCCTCCAAGAATAATCCGCCTAATTCGCAGACATTCATTTAACTTTTTTTTTTTTAAAAAAAAGACGAACCCTGGTAGTCGGTGGGAATCATGGCATCGTTAAAAATACTGAGGAAATTTAATATGACAAAACACACACAGCCTTTTTGTAGGGTTTTTGATTACCTAGCACATGCATCCCCCTTCTGAATCCTGTTGGTCGGTGTGTTGTGTTGGTTGGGTCTGTAAATCCACCGCTGTTATGTTAGTTAAAGAAAATAAATTTTTATTTGGCTTTAATGAAAGCATGCTCAGTTAGCAAAAAAAAAACGGCCAAGCAGGAAATAAATGCAAGATGGACGATTGAAAAATAATAAAGGATTATTCAGTTACAAATGTTAAAATATATTGAAAATGAAATTAATTAAATAAAAAAAAATTAAATTAAATTAAAATTCTTTTCAATCATTGGATAAATAAAATCCGACGTTATGAGTTTTCTTTTAAATTCGAATAATGCACTTCATGATATGATCTTAATTTTTTTTTTTCAAAAAAGAAAATTCTTTACCATTATTTAAATTTACAAAATAACCTAATTATATTATACAACCGTACTCTTCCTTAAGAGTTAGTAATCAAATTAAACCGTCCTTTTAAAAATAATTCTCCGATATTAAAAAATTTATTGATTAGGAAAGAGAAAGGAAGGTGAAAACTATGATTAGCAGTTAGCACGAGAATATACTGAAATTCTTTGGACGGTTGATGATCTACACGATTCGATATGTTCGTTAAATAATAAACAAAACGGAACTTTTTTTTTTACTTTTTTCAGCATGCACACCCGCCTTCTGTGTTTTGCACTTGGTTCGGTGTATCCTTCAAAATAACTTCTTGCACTGAGTACACAAAAAAAGCAAATTAAGGAAAATAAAAAAATCAAAAATAAATGCCGCTGTAACGAAACATTTCACGAAAGCAACCATGCAAAATAGCAAAACGGGAAAAATTAAAAAACAAAATAAAAATGTAACGAATGAGCCCAGCCCATTCGTTACATCTTAAATTACGTTTACCTAAGATAAATAAAAGGATACTGTCTTCCGGAGGTTTATTTTCCGTTGAGTCCATTCCCGGTAAAGCAGCCGCTACTCTTCTAAACAACTAAAAATAGAAAAAGAAGGGCAATCAGTTCAAAATTTTTAAAAAATATCAAAAACGAACTTTGCAGCCACTTAAATTTTTAATACGATTTATGACGTAACAAAAAAAATGTTTATCATAATAAAAGAAGGTCAAAAGATTTTTTTTTCTGTTCACATAATCGGCTCACATAGTGTGAAAACCTTGACATACGGTAAGCAATCCAGACGTTTGGTGTGATATTTAAAAAGGCTTACCTGTTTGACATTGTACCCTGCTTTAGCACTAGTCTCTATAAACATGACGTTTAATTCCTTAGCTTTCCTTTCACCCTCCTCGGATGACACCTGTCTTTTATCACTTAAATCCGTTTTATTTCCAACTAGCATTATAATAACGTCGCTGCCTCGTTCTGTCCTTACGTCATCAATCCATTTTGACGTTTGGTGAAAGGAATTCGCATCTGGAAGAGAAAATATTTGATTAGTAATGAGATTAATTAAATATTGTTGATGATGAAATAGTTTTGGATTTATGAAAGCACAGTTAACGCACATAGACGTCTTGAGGCGAGTTTCTAGCTAATAAGAAATTAAATTGGAGTTCTAACCTAACCTGGTTTCACCTAACCCTGCTGGAACTAAAACCTTAAAAAAAGACGCCAACCTTTTTTTAATTTCGCCGCCAAAATTAAGAATGATTCTAGTTCATCAAGGCAAAAAAATAACGCCTAAATGCATTTGTTGCACGCGATATTATATCACACGCTATCCTGTTATTCAAAGTCTATGCTTAATTAAAAAATCAAACTTAGAATAATTGACGATATCACCAAAATATTTAAATGAAGGCTGAAAATCATGAAGCAGTGAATCTGATCTAAGCAATCTTCACTCATAAGGAAAATATATAATTATACGATAAATTTTCAAAGCCTTCTGAACTACAGCTTAAGAAAATTACTACAACTGCAACAGCAATCTGACTACAGCTGCTTTTAGCCTTAAGCCAGCATTTATACAGCTGATCTAGTATCAGAAACGTTTCCAGCCTTCGAGCTTAAATATTTAATCCTATTTCTTATTAATCCAAGATTTCTCTACTTTCTTCCCAGGATATCCGCTATTTAGAAAATGATCATACTTACTAGTTATGTCATATACAACAACAGCTACCGTTGAATCTCTAATATAAGACGGGATTAAACTTCTAAACCTTTCCTGCCCTGCAGTGTCCCATAGTTGCAATCTCACTGTCCTGTCTTCCAAGTACATAGTCTTTGAAAGGAAATCTATACCAATTGTAGCTTGGTATGTGTTGTCGAAGCTATCATACATGAATCTAGTTATAAGTGAAGTTTTACCCACTGAAAAACCAAAAAATTTAAATCAGTTTCGAACAAAAATCAATGCATGGAACAAATGACCAAGGAAGAATGGGATCCCTTCATTTGCTAATTTGATTCCTTTCGCATGGCTGCTTTCATCGTGGGGAGTAAATAAAAAATGGGAAAGTCAGGCAGACTATTTCAACCCCCAAGAGACACACCGGCTCGTTTTATCGATTGCAAAGTGCCGCCATTTTTTTTTTAATATATCTCGCCAACACCTGTTGACTAGTTCCGTGACCTGACAAGAAATCATGAAAATTATCGACGGGGTATAAAATCGATGGCGTCGGGGTTTTTTACATAATGCTTAATCAGCAATGTCAAAATGAAATTCAATTAATATAAAAAAAAACGGTTTTGTTTGAATAAAACAATGGAAGAAGGAGGAGAATCTCTCACATGTTCTTTTTAATTAATTCATGCGATTAGTAATTAGCGAGGAGCATACTAATATATAATAGAGGTTCTTGAACTCTGGGTTGGGTATCCTTGCTCTATTTCAATTGAATAATATTTACAGAATCATAAAAAGGGTGGTCACTTATGCATTGCAAGAAGGAAAAATACCTAAGCCTAATCGCTATCAATAATAAAAAAAAAACATTCTTGTCATTTGTTTAGCAATTTATCTGCAAACACTTATGCAAACAAACAGTGCAAGGTTTGTTTAATAAAATAACTAAAAATCCTTGAATGGATTTTAAATTTATGATGAATCATATCACTGAAAATATGTCAGTATCTTCATAAATTTATGATTTATTACCCTCTGTTATCAGGGTTTTTAATCCCAGTAGGGTATACAAGCTTTTAGCTTTTATGAAACTCATCCTGTGTTATATCGAGTAACTGCATTCATAACCTAACCTGATGGTTTTCATTATTACAGTTTTGTTTGACATGAACAGAGATAAAAAAAAAAAGCACATGATCCAGACAAAAAAGTTCAACAATTTATAACACAGAATGAGTCATAAAACTTGCCCCAATTACATTTTCATGTCTGGAAACTATTTTACCGTTGTACACAATCGATGACATTTCGCATTCGGTTTTCCCTCAACAAATATCTTGTAAGGGTTATTCAGGGGTTAAAAACATATGCATATCTTATAAGATAATGATTCAATGATGAAATAACATACGTACCACTTTGTTCTCCTAAAAACACAAGCTTAAACTTCCTCAAGGGATTCCCAAAATCACCGGAGGATGACATTTTGAGTGGTGTTACCTAATTTTTATATACTTAGATTATCACTTAAACTAATTTATCCTCACGTAACGGAACCGATTTTATTTATGAATAACATTTAAAAAATTGTTTTGACACTGACAGCCCCTCCTAATTTTTATATATTTTTTTTCGCCACGTTTTGATCGGATGACGTCAAAAACTAATGACCTACGTATCGAGCTTTGGCGGCAAAAAGGCTTAAATCGAATTGTTGTGGAATGGTTCCTTCATTAAAAAATAACTTAAAACCGTTATTAACTGAACGAAATGAATTAAATTAACAACACCAAGACACGTTTAATAACTGAAGTGCGACAGAAGCTCGTGAATGTGGAAGACATCGAGACGAAACTGAAAATGATTGAATTTAAATATAATGCACTTAGATCGTTTTTTTCCTGTGACGCTGCCATTCCTTTGGCAGCCATTTTTGATTGTTTTCGTTGTTAGGTTGGCAATGCTCGTTTATTTACAATTTTTGTGAGGCAACATATTTTGGTTAGAATTTGAAAGAAAAAAAATGGATTTGGATAATTCAGACGATATAGATGATGATTGGTTTTACGAATCAATTAAAAGGTACAATTTTTGAGTATTTGTTTAAAATGGGGAGATGATACATTGAAGATATTTTTAAATTGCTATTTACTCATGCCTTTGTCATGGTACTAGATGAAATTTTTCCCCTATGAGAAACATAATGTTTAAAAATTATTTCAGATACAAAACACTGCAAATGTTCAATCTTCAAAATCTCCCAGAGCATGTATTTCAAATTGATGAAACAACCCTTTGCATTGCAAGCAAGAATCTCAAGGCAGAGAACTCTGAACTCTTACAACTGAAACTCCCCAAAAAATTAACCCTTTCTCCAGAAGATGAAGGAAGGAGCAAAGAAAATGATTTTAAAATGTTATCTGGCTTGTACACGAAAAATCGAATATATCAAACTGATATTTTGCAAGATAAAAAAATAATAACATCAGAAGATGAGCAAATCGGTTTACAAATATACTCATTTAACAATGATGAACAAAGCAGTGATGAGTTAACTAGCCAGTTAAAAAGTATTTCTTGGAAAACACCAAATTTTGCAGTGAACCTAGAAAAGACAAATGTTCTCTGTTCAAAATGTAATCACGAGCCCTTGAAATTATTGGATCTGAATATTGGGAAATGTTTTAAAGACGTAAGACATCCATTTTATACAATAAACATTCTGCCTGAAGAAGTTGGTGTGAAAAGTGATCCATGCACTTCAAATAATTTAACATGCAAGTTTCTCAATTCAGATTTAATAGGGATTTTAAATATGAATAATGGTTGCTTGTTTCTGCATGATATAAGGACTGAAAATAATTTTTCAATGTTGCCTGATATTGAAGAGAAGCACTCCAAAGAATTCTGGACTTTATCAAGTCACGATCTTTTTGTAAATACCAATTATTTTGGAATATTATCAAATTGTGGAAATTTTTATATTTACGATATTAGAAATAATAAAAGGATACTGAAACATAAAAATTTGAATGTACCATTAGTCAGTAATAACAGAATAAAATTAAAATTCGCGAATGACAATTTGTTTTCTATATCAGGGTTTGATTCGGACGTTCACATTTACAACGTTCGCGATGATTGTTTCGATTTGGTTTTCAAGCACGATGGTCACCATCAAAAAAAGGAATCCGGCGATTCCATGATTTTTGTTAATGATCATATTTGGCTTACGAATATTGGTGATAAATTGTTGTTATCGATTTGTGATAATAAATCGTTGCATTGTTGGGAATTTAACGAATAAAAATTGCTTTTGTTTAGGCTGAATATTTTTATTTGAAAACTGATTATGTATTCATCTCCAAATCCTGCAGGTATTATCTTTAGAAGCTGTTATTATTACTTCTCCGTTATAACTAAAAGCGCCTGAAAATACTTCGTCTGTGTGTCCTTGAAGTATCTAAAAAAAAAATTGGAAAGTTAGGCACGTTCTGCGAACTTTGGCAGCTCCTGGGGTAAAATTCACAAAAAACTTACTTGTAGGCAACATCCGGTATCCGAATTCCACAACCTCGCCGTCTTATCATTCGACGTAGTTAACAATTGATTACCAGCGGGGCTAAAACAAACCTGCGATACTTCCTCCCTATGACCTTCCATGGCCGTTAATAATTTAAAATTCGAATCAACGTCCCACACTCTCGCCGTACAGTCGCTACTTGCCGTCGCTAGCCTTTTCCCTCGACAATCAAAAGCTATATCCAAAACCTCATTCTCGTGCCCCATTATCGTGGCTAAACATGTAAAACTCCTGGGATCCCAAACTTTAGCCGTCTTGTCGACGGAACTGCTTGCGATTAAAGAACAATCAAAGTTGTAAAGACAATTGGAAACTTCCTCTCGGTGTCCGATTAAAACGCCAACACGCCTGCGAAACAATAAAACGGATTATTACTGACCGAAGGATTTTCTGGGAAGGTCTCGAGGGATTAATCTTTTAACTTGATTATTATCAAACTTTATCAATCTCGTAACTTTTAATCAGGTATACTTTAATTACTCTATGAATTTTAAAGTTTGAGGGGAGTTTAGAGATTTCGTCTTTTTCTTACTTGTTTGTTCGTGTATCCCAAACGCTGACAGTGTTGTCGAATGAACCGGTTATTAGTTGATTTCCGTTGTTGTTAAAATTTACGCAGATAACCTCTTTTGTGTGGCCTTTAAGTGTTCCTATTTCTTGACCTTGAAAAGGAAATAAAGACTGGATATTTGGACAGCCATTAGATAAGTAGAGAGGAGATTGCGTCGTCTGCTTAATCTTAAAATTAAGTTATTTTGTAGTGGCGCTATCTTCATGATCACAGTCAAATAAAAAACAACCCTCCACTCTAAATTAGGGAGCCTAGAAGGAAAGTGTGATTAACTGAAACTAAGATGATCTGTTCTTAGATTGGTTGGTTGCCAGCCTGAATCAAATTTTAACCAGGTGAGGTTAAATTCCACTTCACAACATTTATGAAATAACGCTTGGGCTGTCAGCCAATCAGAACTCAACCTGTGAATTGCTATTCTCTCCGTATTGGTCTCTATTCCTTAAAACTCTCTGAATTTAGACGCTGTCTTTGTGTAAAAATTAACCAGGTTAGGTTATTCATCATTTATTTTTAATCTTTGCTCTTACTCTACTTTTTTGGAAAAAACGATTCGTTTGAAACTTAATCATTTTATTTTATACCTGTTGGGGCATCGAATAATCTAGCAGTATGATCCATTGATCCCGTAGCAATCATCTGGCTAGCAGAATCAAATTTAGCAGCAACGACCTTTTCAAAAAAAAGTCGTTTATTAATTTAACAAACCAACGATTTTTTTAGGCTTATTAAATATTACTCACTTCTGCTGTATGTCCCCATAACGTCCGCAGACAACTTCCAGTATCCGCACACCAAATTTTAGCTGACGTATCGAACGAACCAGTCAAAATCCGATTACTAAAAAACAGACTCAATGAATTAAAACCAATTTCATATATTACACTGCCTTTGATCTCCCACAAAGCAACTTACCAAAATGGTAAATTAAAGGCCACTGCATAAACTACATTTTTATGTCCCTCTAACGTATGAATTTCTTTCCCTTCTTCGACGTCCCAAATCTTACAAGTTCTGTCATAACTTCCAGTAATACACCTCAAAAAAATAAGAAGGCTTAAATTAGTTTTGTAGCCAGAGGGAAACAAAAAGAGCTTGTGTATTACTTTGGCTTAAAGTTGATTTTATCAACAGGTACGTCGTAGAAAACTTTTCTTTAGAAAATTCCTTACCTCGTTCCATTTTTATCAAAAGCGACATTTGTTAACGGTAAAATATGAGTTTTAAGCGTCCTATGCTTTTGAAATCTTTTATTAGAAACTTCTATTAATTTTTTTTGAAGCTTTAACAAGGTTTCCCTTAACTGAGGCATGACATTCGTCGTTATTAACGGTTCACTTTTAGCTATCATTTCTGATAATTCTTGCAAATCAGTTCTGAAACGAAAAATAATTTTTAATTAGAAATAATTTCACTCTAAAATTAAATTATAAACTTACTTGTGAGTTAAATCTAATAAATCTATCATTTTCGTTTTGACTTCTTCATTCTGCACGTATTCTAATCCTATCCCTGAAAAATATAAAGCGTAGATTAAATGAAACGATCTTTTCACGAACAAGAGAATTCATAATTTTCAACTTACCCGGAGGAAAATATCTCAAAAGAAATTTCTTCAGTCTCATTTTTTATTTATTTAAATGAAAAAAAAAATATATTTAAAAATTAAAAAAATCATTATTTATTTACATCGGAAAAAAAACACGCGAACTGGCAACATGTGAAAATAACACGCTGTCATGGCAACCGAAATTCAATAAAAATTGTGCAAGGGTAGGGAAATCACAGTGAAAAGCATTGAGAGGAGCAAAACGGATCGTTTGGACTTTTGCAGGATTTTAGAAAATCCAAACAATTCTTTTAGCCAAATCTGTTAATAATTTCGTATATATTATAAATAAATTAAAAAGAAAAAAAAATGATATTCAAATTAAACCGATTAATCGACCAAGACCTATATAAATGTAAAAATTAAACATCAAAATGAAAAAAAAAAAAATATTTCATAAAGCATTGACAAGACTTCATTAATTATCAAATAATTAAGAAACATCATTACATGATTATTGCACAAATTAGCTAAGTCGAATTATAAATTGTGCTTTCGATTGCAATTTTTTTTTAAAAAATGAAATCGAGCCAACACAAAGTTTTTTAAGGCTACATTTAGGGATCAATATGAACTTTATTATAAATTTACTTTTTAAAATATCTTATAAAAAAATAATCCCCAAACGTATTTTTATGCATAATCATCTCGCAGGGTTTTCGAATTTAAATTATTTTGCACAAGACCAAAAAAAAATGATTTTCGGAGAAATATTTAAAGTTCCTGCGGTTGAAAGTATGAAACATAAATACTGAATTTTATTAATTTAGCCTTTGCTTTCGACGGCTATTGTAGTTAATCCCTTACTGCTTACTGTAGTTTTATATTGTTCTGGCACCGGATATTCCGTCTAAAAGTAGAAAATTTATTTGGTTTTAAAAGTTTTTCTTTTTACAGGAGAAAAAAGGAGGAAGATTACTTACAAAATCGCCGTTTCCGACAGGAACGAGAACGTTCATTTCGGATGATTTAGAAGATATCACTTCAACTTGCAGGGAGTCCTGACTTAAATACATTTGACATCCGTCAGTCTTGTCGATCGATATTGTCGGTACTTTCCCTAATACCTTTGTAATAAACAAAACGGAATTCGAGTAAGTTCACAAGAATTTTCATTAAGAAGGGTCGAGTAGTCTCGGGTTTTGTTGAAGTTGATCTTGAAAAAATTGTTTATAAAAGTTGCACTGTTCACAAACATTGAGTTTCAAAAATTCTTCGAAAATAGTTTTTCAATGATTTTTCCCGGAATAAGGTTTTTAGAAGTTTCATTCAAAAATTGCTTTTGGAAAGTTTTTAAATGGATTTTGTGACTTACATGGAATAGAAATTAAGAGAATCTTCAACGAGTTTTTTAAAAGTTGCTTTTAAAATTTTTTTGATAGAAATCAAATTCCAAATTTTTTTTAGTAGATTGCTCTTTAATAATTACGACCCTAGTTTTTTGAATATACAGGCAGTTAGCTAGAGCTTCGGGTCCCTGCGCTATATTGCTATATCGCTATATTGCGCTTTATTTTTTTTAAAAAGTTCAGCCTTAACATCTTGGTGCAGCTGTCTCTAAGGCGGCAGAAAAAGCCACTTAGTTTTTAAAAGGTCGGAGCTGGATCTTGGCCATCAGGCTGCCTAATCCCGCAAGATCTTAGTAAAATCGTCTCCTACTAAGTTAATCAAAATAAAAAACTCCTTAACTTTTCATGAACAAAAAGATTCTTTGTGCATAAACTTCTTTAAAAATAATTCTTCATTAAAATGTTTTCCAGCCTTTTTCATAAAAGCCACTTAACTCTGACTTGCTCTTTTAACTTATTAAATCCCTTTTGAAATTCATACCTGCATCTGAACAGATTGACAATTAACAAATTCAATACTCGAGACGACGCTATCAAACACAACTGCGGTTTTCTTGCACGAGTCAAGGAATATAGAATTGACTTTCCCTTTGACTACAAGCGTTGAATCCGTGCACTTGAATACGTAGATAACATTATTCATTTCAGCGTTATCAACAACTAATTGGTGGTTGCCCTTTTGATATTCCTAAAACAAACAAACGGTCTCTTTAACAATTACAATTCACTCCGCCGAGCTCTCATTTTCCCTCCCGTACTTACTATCAGCCATTTTTTCCCGTCCCTCGTAAACTTTGCCGGTTTTTCAGGCGGACTGGCAGCTTTAAATGGCTTCGGGGTTTGATTCGTTATCGAAGCAGGCGGCGCTTTAAACGGTGCCGGCCCCGATCTTATGGCTGGATTTTTATGAGTTTGCATGTCAGCAGTCACTTTCTTCAAACCTAAAAAAAAAAATCGGATATTTTTTTATATTAAAAAAAAAAATTCCCACGCGAATGAAAATTCATACTTCTCGTTATGTTTTCCCCTTGATTGATTTCCGCAAACAAAGCACTTCGATCTTGTCCCGAATCAACAGGAGCGATATCAGCGAGATCGAGGACGGGAGGTGGCGGAGGCATTCCGCACGGAGGCGGCGGAGGCGGAACTCCGGAAACTCGAGGTGCAGTCGTCCCACTCCATACGATCCCCGTCGTGTGAAATTGTTTCACGAATGACTGAAGCTCCGTCAGGGTTTGAACCCAAGATTTCGTCCAATCAACGTGGATTTTATCCTTTTCCTTCCAATCTTTCAATACTCGATTAGTGTAAAACTGACCCGCATCGTTCATTTCTTTTATGTAAGGCGCCGGGGTCGGGGAAATGGTGACCCATCCCAATGCCGGCACGCTTTCGGATATTGCGGATAAATGATTGAAATATTGACTTGTTCTATGCCTTTCTCTGTAGTCTTGAATAGCTTGAATATGCTGAGACGTCGGTTGTAATAATTTCAGTTCTTCGGATTGCGTGGGCTTGCTTGATTGGGAAGCAAGAGAAATGTATTGGAGTTGAGCTCTAGAAAAAAAAAATAAATATGATTTAAAGTTGAAGTTTGAATTTTTGAGGATTATGAATGAGGAAAAAAATATTACTGAAAGGCTTGTTGGACGAGTTTAGCGTGCTCGGCAACATCCCCTCCAATTCTAGATGATATTTCAAGGTAGGATGCAAATGGTCCCTGCAAGATGTCCTGGTAGCCCTGAACGCTCATGCTTAGTGTTGACTGACCTTAAAAAAAAAAAATTTAAAATTATTTCAAATTTTTAGGATTAAAAGAAATTTTTCAGAAATTATTTTGAGGACTTTTGATAAATTTTCTCTTAAATTACTATCCAATCTTCTTGAACTAAAAAAATATTCATAAATCTTCATAATAAAAATTAAGTCGAATGTATAAAATCGATCTAGACTAATTTATAACAAAACCTTTTTCCCAAATACATGAAAATTAAACCTGTCAGCCATATTAATATTTATGTTCGAGCTTTTTAAAAAAACGTAACCTTTATATATTTCATATTAAATCTTCTGCTATACAAAATTTAAAGCTATGTGGATTAAAACATTTCAAAATGCTTTGTGTATAATACAAAAACGAACATCAAAAGTAATGAGATAAATTAATTTAAAAAAAGAAACACAAAAAGTTACCAATAAAACTCAAGATAGCTTGTGCATCCAATATAGTGAAATTTAATAAATTTAGAGCTTGGATTTTTAGTAAGTGAAACGAATGTCTCTAGAAGTAAAAACATATTTTTTTTTTGCTGAACTAAAGTGAGGTTTTCTTTAAAATCCACGCTCCAGAGAATAAAAAAAAAACATTCCAATATCGATCAAATAAAATTTTCTAATATTAAGATTGGAAAGAAAAAATGAAAAGCAAACTTCGAAGAAAAAAAATTACATTTACCGTTTAATTCAATCATTTATGAACTACGATTTTTACAAAAGCTGTATAGAGAAAAATAAAAATCAGGAGACAAAGAAAAAAGTGGGGATTTTGCCGGAAGGTTAGGAAAGTAGGATTTCTCTACTTTGTTTCGGATGCTGTTTTTACATCATCTCAAAAGTAATATAAGAAGGCTTGAGTTTTTTGAAATCCCCACAAAGCTTTTTAAAATATTAATTAAAAATGAATTAAAGGTAGATCGTCCTAAGGATGTTATGGAATAAGGAGTTTGACGTTAGTTTTGGGAAGAACCGCTAAATGATGTTGGTCATAATTTAAGTATTCACTTGCAGATGACGCTCATGAAAATGTGGGTTATTTTTTTTGTAAAACTAATTTTTTCAGAATTTTTTAGGCAAAACTATTTTTTGATTAATATTTTTTTAGAGCATCTTTTGTTAATAATATCTTCTAGTCGAACAAATCTTTTGATAATTTTCTTGTAGTTGAACAAATCTTTTGATAATTTTCTTGTAGTCGAACAAATCTTTTGATAATTTTCTTGTAGTCGAACAAATCTTTTGATAATTTTCTTGTAGTCGAACAAGTCTTTTGATAATTTTCTTGTAGTCGAACAAATCTTTTGATAATTTTCTTGTAGTCAAACAAATCTTTTGATAATTTTCTTGTGGTCGAACAAATCTTTTGATAATTTTCTTGTGGTCGAACAAATCTTTTGATAATTTTCTTGTGGTCGAACGAATCTTTTGATAATTTTCTTGTGGTCGAACAAATCTTTTGTTAATAATTTCTTGTAGTCGAACAACTTTTGTTAATAATTTCTTGTAGTCGAACAACTTTTGTTAATAATTTCTTGTAGTCGAACAACTTTTGTTAATAATTTCTTGTAGTCGAACAACATATTTAATAATTTCTTGTAGTCGAACAACATATTTAATAATGTCTTGTAGTCGAACAACATATTTAATAATTTCTTGTAGTCGAACAACATATTTAATAATGTCTTGTAGTCGAACAACATATTTAATAATTTCTTGTAGTCGAACAAATCTTTTGATGATTTTTCTTGTTGAATTTACCTTTATCACATTTTTTTGACTAATCTTTTTTCTTGGTAAACAAATTTTTTCAAGATAAAGTACTCCTAAAAATTTCTGAAAAAACCCTTGAAGCTTAGAAAAAAATTCTAAAAAATATTTTGACACGTAAAAAATTCTGAAATTTTTTTTAAATATTTTGAAAATAAAGAATTTTACGGACTTTAAGGACTTTGCTTAAAAAAAATTTACTTCTACAGTAAATAAGGGTCAAGTTTGATATTTGAAATAAACCTATTGGTGGCTAAAAATTTTGACGTCTCACATCCACAACATGCATACACCAATAAACAACCAAAAAAAAAAAAGAAAACTTACTATTCGTCATCTCGTCTTTATGAATCGAACCGTTTAAATTAATCGACTCGTCAACCTCCGAACAATTTAAATTATCCGAAATCGAAGTCGCATCAATCTCTTCGGTTTTTTTATTATAATCAGACTCTGATTTCTCAGTCGTCACAGCCTTATTAACAACCGTATTCTGAGAATTGCTCGAATTTTCCGATTTATCACTGGCGCTGTTAAAAATTTTATCGATCCCGTTCCCTAATCTTTCGTTGTCGTTCAAAGTCAAATCCTTTTCGCTTAGCTCTTCAAAATCAGCGCTCGAATCCGGCGAAATAGCGTTCTCGTTTTTCTCGCTTTCGATTTCCCCTTCGACCTGATTCCCGGCCGATTGCTGAGATTGAATCAACAAATTAAGATTTTCTTTTTCGGTCGGAGTCAAATGCTCGTCTAGCAAATCTTCGAGGCTTTTAGTAACCACGATGCTGTTCTGATACGGTTCTAAATTTTTCTCCAAAATCGGGACCGCTTTCTCTAATCTCGAGGTTATGTTTTCGAGTCGATTTAATAAATTTTCGAATTCTTTGGCCTGCGCCTGCGTGGGTCCTTGTTCCAATTCCGAGACTACTTTAATTATTCCGGCAAATGGTAAGCATTGAAAAGGTAGAAAAAGACAAACAAAAAAGGCAAAGTAAGCAAAAGCTGTTAGTTTTATTTTTTTACAGGTTAGCGGATTATTTAGAAATTAGCTGAAGCTAAATTGAATTAATTTATACAGGGTGATCAATTATTCCTATTTCCCTTATTAAATTTTTTTTTTTATTAAAAGGAAATTCTTTGTAAAATATTCTAAGGTGAGAAAATAAATGTTTTTTAAAGAGCTCTTAAGCAATAATCGTTTCGTTTTTACGGTTGAGAAAAAAAAATAAGCAGACAGGTTGACCTTTCCCTTCGTTAACGTCATGCTTCTATAATCATTATACAGGGGATAAGTGAAATTTAATGTCAAGGGTGGGAACTCGTATATTTAGTGCTTTATTGGCTATGAATTATTTTAAAAGAGAAGTAATTTTTTTTTTTTGCGGGATGGCGATAACGGTTATTGACGTTTGAGCTCGCACCTTAAAAATCTTTGGTAAATATTGCGATTCGATAAAAAATGCTGGGTTACCCTAAAGGAAGAATTATAAACGTGACAAGATTGCAGAGTTTTTAGCAAGACATGAGAGTGATCACAGTTTAGGAGGGAAACGTTATTTTTCTGGTGAACTGATTTCTTGAATATGGAAAAGTGTCCACTCCATACTATCTAGGCTCGCAAGGAGCCAAGGACAAATTAAACTAGGGAAATAGCAGTCCGGGGAGGACTACTCACTTTCTCGCTCAGTCGGGGTGTAGCTTCATTCGATTAAGGCATCATTGGGGACTTGGGAGGTCGGAGGGTGGCTTCAAATCAGGAAATGGACCGACAATTTAAAATCCCTAACTATTAATTAGTCGAAATCGAGTCCCATATCAGATTTTCGGTTTTTTACGATTTTTCGGAAAGACCGAATTTTTACGAAAAATTGCTAAAGGGAAAAGTTGTTCCTTATAGGGTCAGGTATCTCCACACAAAAAATAAGAAAAATCGTTAGAGCCGTTTTCGAGAAAATCTTTGAAAATTCATTGTTTGGCCTTTTTTGGCCCTGCCAAAGTTCTAAACTTGCCAGGGTTGCCTTCAAATCAGAAAATGGACCGAAATTTGAAATCCCCGACCATTTTTCAGTCGAAGTCGAGTCCCATGTCGGCCCTGACGGTAAAACTTAAAAATTTTCGGTTTTTCCGGGGAGGGCGATTTTTCACGGAAAAATGGCAAAGGGAAAACTTGTTCCTTATAGGGTCAGGTATCTCCACACACAAAATGAATAAAATCGTTAGAGCCGTTTTCGAGAAAATCCCCGAAAACTCTAAATTTGGCCTTATTTGGCCCTGCCAAACCCGTAAATTTGGCCGGATGGCCTTGATGATGGAATGACAGTTTTCCCTCTTCCTGAGGAAGGTGGTTGCCAATTTTCGTTACGCTGGTTCTTTCGGTTTCGGAGACACAGGCGAAAAACGAAAGTGCACGAACAGACGGACGGACGGACGTCAGCCCAAAAACCATTTTTTTGGTTATTTCTCGCCATTTCACGGCAAAATACGCAGTTTGGCGAAATTTCATTTTTGACACGACCGCAATACTTCCTCACTCTAGGGAGCTCGAAAGTAAAAAATTGAATTCCACATTAAGTATTATGGTGACTTCCACAAGAAGAATATCCAGCAGCCATGATGGTGGATTTGCCCATCTAAATTTTTACAGCGTTCAAGGAGACTTTGCTGCATCAGGCCAAAACAAAATTCACGCACCGCTTTCTATTAAAGAAAATTCTTGGACAAAGCCTTTTTTAAATTTTTAAGAAGCTACAAGTCTAAGTTTCAAATTTAAACAATGACCAGGCACCTGCTTTCTAAAAGAAAAAATTCTTGCTCAGATTTCGATTCCTGTTAATTTTCTCAACTATCCCACTAAGTATCTAAATCCCTAAATCATCTTACTTCTCTATTACCTTCAACTATGTCAACGATCTCTTTTAGCTCCTTAGAATTCTTCTTAAATCATATCCCCGAATGAATTACCTTACACATCAAGAATTCGAAAACGAACTAAATTCACTCCTCGGGTTTCAATTTCACTTCCTAGAAAAGCTAAAATCATTTTGACGTTTATTGACGGATAAAATTTCTCCGTATCCTTTACAACTCTCATTTTCAAATTCCTCTCTCATAAAAAAAAAAAAAAGGGAAGAGAAAAAAGATATCGGTTACAAACTGAAACCATCGATGATGCATTTTTCTAGATATAATAAATAAAAATCTTTTCACATATGCCTGTCACATTTTCCAATTTGGCAAGAGACCTAAAAAATAATAATAAAACATAAACAAGCGGGCGGGATTTTTTCGATCTAGAAAATTATTTTCAAAATTTAGACAATGGGTCATTGCCATTGCCTTATGCAGGAAAAAACAAAATGTCCTGATCAGCGACTTCATCCTAAAAAAAAAAAAAACAGGACTGTCCTATTTTTTCTGTAGCCGCCCCTGTCTCAAAAAATAAAATCATGTTAAATATTTTCCCTTTGTTTGCGAAACTATTTCAACTCGGAAATAAACAAGAAAAATAATAATACGAAAAACGACAATCCAAACATAAAGTTTATTTTTAAACTCTTTTTATTTACAAGAAAAAATGAGGAATCTCATTTAATGAAACTGTCTTTTTCTACCACTCACCGGGGGCTACTCTTCGACCTAACAAAACAAGAGATGTGGAGAGAAGAGAGAGGAAAACCCCCCCTTTCAACGAATAATACTTTCCACGCCAGTTAGCACACACCATTAGCAACTTGAAGGGGGTTTATTATATTGTATAAACAAAAACAAAAATATTAAAAATCTGGGATAGCGTGCCGTCCCTGCGTAAAAAGAAATTGGGTTTCCATTCCATCGCCTTTCGATTTATGACCCGGCAAAATCTTTCTTTCTAAAATAAAATATGGAGGAATCGATGAAAGAGAGATGTAAGAATTTAATATTCAGCGAATAAATTTATTTTAGAAATTATATGTTAATTAATGAATTAACTGTGGCGTTATAACGGAATTAACAGGTTGCTATGGTGATTTCAAAAAGTGGATTTAATCAAGGGGGGGGGGGGGGGGGGGGGGGTGTGTTTTTACTGAATTATTTTTATTAAAACCCGGAACCGATAAGTGTGAAAAAGAATTTATTTTGTATAATCAGGATAGAAGATGATGCTTAAGGAAGAGAATAAGGTGATGTGAGACCCTTAAAATTTCTTGGGCAATTTGATACTATATATCATGTAAATTATAATGACGTAGTATGATAATGAAGTGGCCATTTATTCTCTGTTACGTCGCATGTGGTAGATGTTATTAATCAGGGATGATATAGTGATATCGTAAGGAAATGTGGAGGTTTAGCTAGGGAAGATGAAGGAAAAAAGGTTTCAAAGGAAAAGATAATCCGTTATTACCACAGATTATTCTTGCTGCATCAAGCAGATCGATTCAACTCAATCCTTACTTAAAACCAGGGCTGTTTAGTATTTGAAATAAAAGTATTTGAAATAAGTATTTAAAATACAAAATACTATTTGTATTTTGTATTTGAAATACATCTTCAAGAAGTATTTCGTATTTGATATTTCAAATACTTATTTGGCTGTATTTTGTATTTGATGTTTCAAATACTTATTTGGCTGTATTTTGTATTTGATGTTTCAAATACTTGTTTGGCTGTATTTTGTATTTGATATTTCAAATACTTATTTGGCTGTATTTTGTGTTTGATGTTTCAAATACTTATTTGGCTGTATTTTGTATTTGATGTTTCAAATACTTATTTAGCTGTATTTCTTATTTGATATTTCAAATACTTATTTGGCTGTATTTTGTGTTTGATGTTTCAAATACTTATTTGGCTGTATTTTGTATTTGATGTTTCAAATACTTATTTAGCTGTATTTCTTATTTGATATTTCAAATACTTATTTGGCTGTATTTTGTATTTGATGTTTCAAATACTTATTTGGCTGTATTTTGTATTTGATGTTTCAAATACTTATTTGGCTGTATTTTGTATTTAATATTTCAAATACTTATTTAGCTGTATTTTGTATTTGATATTTCAAATACCTATTTGGCTGTATTTTGTATTTGATATTTCAAATACTTATTTGGCTGTATTTTGTATTTGATATTTCAAATACTTTAAATCTGAAAATACATTTTGACTCAAAATACATTTTGCCATCATTTTTACATGAATTATTCGCTAAAAAGATTGTAAGCACAGTTTCTGAGAAGTTAGAGAATCAGAAATTTGGAAATTTATAATGTCGAAACGAGGTCAAGAAAAACAGTAATTCAGTTTCCTAAAAACCCATCAAGAATTTCGCGCCTTATTTTAAAAAAACTCGAGCCTTAAAATTAGGAATTTGTAAAATTTAAAATTAATCCGGTGAAATTGTATTTTGTATTTTGTATTTTGAAATTGTAGTTGAATTATTTTGGGAAGTATTTGTATTTTGTATTTAAAATACTTGCTTCGCCAGTATTTTATATTTTGTATATTTGAAATACTGATATATGAGTATTTTATATTTTATATTTGAAATACCTTTTTTCCTGTATTTTGAACAGCCCTGCTTAAAACCAACGAGTATCTCGAACTCTAAGAAGAATCACTAAAATCAATCTCTTCCTAGAAAAACTAAGCGAACAGTTTTTAAAAAACAATCAAACCAACAAACTGTCAATCATTTTTCATCGTTTGTTGTACAAACTCTCAAGAAATATCTTCATACAAGACCTCTTTCGCTTTCTTCTAAACTCAAAAAGGGAAACTAGGTCAAACCCATCTGCACTCATGTCAATTTTTTTTTCAAAAAGGGATGTTTCAAAAGCTCTTTTTTTTTGTTAGCGAAAATATCACCGATACCTAACGACTAAATACAAAAAAAAAAAAAAGGTAAATAAATAACTCACGTCTTTCTATTGTAGGTCCGAATGGATCGAATCGAACTCGATGCTCAGTTGCGGCTTGGGCTGCTGTCAATAGCTCCGAGAAGAATCTATGTCGCCTGAGAGCTAATTCGTCCCTTGCTACCTGCAAGCAATCAGAAAAAATTTTCTTATTAAAGACGAAGAAAAAAATAAATTGCGAATAAAAAAAAATCACTAACGACGTGAAAAAAGCCTATTCGTGTTTTCTTGATTGGATAAAATTGATTCGAGGGTTTTTACTTTCTTCCGGGATCTTCGCACTTTTATTTCCTTTTTTTTTATAGGAAGAAATTTTAATTAACGGGCCATAAAAAGTAAAGTGTCATCCTTTAAATAGGTTTTTGAATTTGTTAAAAGGAAAAGCTCGATATCGATTTGATTACATCATCAAGACGGATATTCAAAAATAATTGGAGAAAAGCTATTTTGATAATAATGCAAGAGGATTTTCGTTATCAATTAAATCCGGTAATTAAAAAAATTTTATTTGTAAATAATGAAGGGGGTTTTATTGGTTTTTTCGAAATAATTGTAAAGGTCAACGGGATGGGAATTTGTTGCTCTAAAAAAAAAAAAAAACTATGAATCATTTACGAGTCAAAATATTTGTCATATGGATGTATTAATAAAATGTTTATCGTAACTCTGTCATGGTTTTTAAATTCTTTCTCAATATTTGGAAAATTTTACTAATAAATAAAAGCAGAAAATTAAGCGCTGTAGCCAGATCGAATTCTAATGGCAAAATTTTGACCAGACTGGAAAAAACTAGAAATACTTGGTTAACCTCAACCGGAAATTAAATTTCTCAGATTAGCAATCATCTCATTTAAAACATTTCTTTATCACAAAAAAAAATTTCTTGAACATTTCCACGCCGAAAATCTTTCATAAGCTTCCTTTATAACGAAAACAAAAGCTGTTAAAAGAGACATTTAAAACAATAGTCTCGAGCTTAATACTCTCCTTAAAACATCCGTCAAATAAAATTTCACTCAATAATTACAAAAGCATTTTCCCGTGAAATCAGCAACAATAACTAAACAAAATTATTTAAAAAGAGCTTTTCAAAAAAATTTTCCAAGTATCGTTTTAACTTTTCACTAAAAAGCTCATCAGTCACGGTTATGAAAATATCTTTTGTTTAAGGTAATTGTTTCCCCCTCCCCCCCCCCCCCCCTTTACGTTTTCTTATCTTGTAAATAATGTCGTCGCGGGAAATTTAATATTGCTTGGCTTTGCCACAGTTTCGATCCCTTTGCTAAAAGGGATTTAGTTCCGGAAAACGAAGTAATTGATTCCTTTGAATTGTTAAAACCTGTTCGCGTGTATTTCATTGATTTTATAATTTTGAGCGGGGGGAATAAGGAAGTTTGATTAAGAGATGATAATAAGGAAGTCAGCAACAGTTAGGGAAGGAGAAAATGATTATTATCTTTCCACAGGGTCTAATTAGAGAGTAAATTTATTGGGTTTTAGATCTTTGGCGCATGCGGGATTCCGTGAATAATCAGCCACATCAAGGTAGTTTTAGTGAAATGAATCCCAGGCAGGGCAAGAGAGATACGAAAAATGGTTGATAGTAAGGGTTGAGACTAGGGCTGAAAATAAGGATGCGGAAGGGCCATGTTCGGTTTTTTTTTGATACTTTGGGTTAAAATAGAATTGACCTGTTTCGGCGTTTTCCTCAAAATGATTTCTCCTGGCCCTGAAGGGTCCATTTTTCAAAAATGTGAAAAAAATACGTTTCTAGGTATCTTTGGTGAGTACTACAAGAGTATATGCAATGACTTCTCGATCACAGCTATTTTAGCTCCTTTAAAAAAATTAATGATTTTCGGCTTTTTGGGGGCCATTTTGCCGGTCTGGAAAAAAAGTGAAAAAATACGTTTCTAGGCCATTTCGGCGAGTACTTTAAGAAGATACTAATGAAATTTTGAGCCCGGCTCATTTTGACCCCGAAAATAAATACTTTAATTTTTGGCCATTTTTTGGGCCGTTTAGGCGAGCTGGGAAAAATGTGAAAAAATACGTTTCTAGGCCACTTCGGCGAGTACTTTCAGAAAATCCTAACGAAATTTTGATCCTGGTTCATTTTGGCCCAAAAAAAAATAATTTCATCTTTGGCCGTTTTTTTGGTCCTTTTTTTCGTTTCCAAAATGTGTGAAAAAATACGTATCTAGTAGTACTTTGTGAGTACTTTTAGAGTATCATAACGAAATTTCAATCCCGGCTTATTAGGATCCCCAAAAAAAATAATTAAAGTTTGGATCCGATTTTAGGCTTATTGCCTGGTCGAAATCGAAAACAGAAAAATACGTTTCTAGTCCACTTTAAAGAGTATATGCTAAGAATGATAAGGAAATTTTGGCCGGACGGCAAATCGACTCCCAAAAAAATTTTTTTTAGTTAAAAGTCAAATTTTTTGACCTTTGACCTTTATTTGAAAAATTCAAAAAAATACCCTAAAATAGCTCTTTAAAAGTACATTCATCTCATAAAAAGTTTTTTGAAATCGGACAATCCGTTCTGTCCAAAAAAAATAATAACGGAATTTTTTTCCACCTTAAATTGAATTTCGGTTGAATTCGGCTTTGTATGAATAGTTTGATTGACTCAAACGAAAAGCACCGAAACACTTCAACTTTATTTTGACAAAAAAGTTGAAGTTTTTCGCTGCTTTTCTCAATAAAATTTCTCAAAACTCCAGTGAGGCCATTTTTCAAAAAAAAAAAAAACTTAATTTTCTGGAATTTTATTCCTAATATTTTGGAAAGTGTTAAAAAAGTTTTTCTTTTATTTTTAAAATTTTTTTCAAGATTTTCTGGCAACTTAAAAAACTTATTTCAACTTTTTATAATACCATAAATCCTGAGTTCAAACTCTGCTTACCATAGACTGAATTTTGTGACCGGCACCGAACCGAACACTCAACATTGAAAAAATTCTTCCTTGGTGCTAATCTATTAAGAAGATTAAAAAAATGGTATTCGACAACGTCACACGAGACCCTCAAGGGACTAGAAAACAAATACGACGACCAATTTCGCCAATACATCTTCAAGCCCAACACAGTCAATGAGCATAAAATCTAAAAAAATCGACAACTACAAAAGCTATTAAAATATTTCTCATAAACTCATTTTTTAGTCTGACTCAATTAAACAGTTGTATTTTTTCCTAACCAAACAAAAAAAAATATTTTAATTAACTTTTTCTTTAAAAAAAATTCTCATCTTTAAAAATATAATAATTTTTATCTCAATTAAATTTTCCCGCTTTTAATATTTATACCAACATTTTCATCGAAGAAAATAAATTCTACATTTAAAATATGAATAAGCAATAAAGACTTTTCAAATCAAGAAAAGTCACCTTGGCAACCATTTAATCACAATAAAATAAAATGACAGAAAAAAAAAATATCATCCGAAAGCATAACGAAGTGGAAAAGAACAAAAGCAAAAAAAGCTTTATTCTTCCCAACGCTCAAAATCATCTCTTTTATTCGACTTTTCCTTTTCATAATTTTCCAAATAATTAAAAGAGATATAAAAAACTAACCGGAGTAGCTGGAGGTTCGTGCGTTCCTCCATGCTCGTCTTCCTCCTCGGATAACCACCTCGGAAGTACGGCGGGCATGCTTCCTCGTTTAACAGGATGAGGCGTAGGCATTTGCCCTCTGGGTGATAAAGGTATATCCAAACCGCAGGCCAACGCCTGTTTTTCAATAACATCAACCTTTACTCCGAGATTATGAAGCGGAAGTTCCAGCCCTCCTTGTTCGCTTGTAACAAAAACTTCATCGCTCAAAGGAGACGTAGGACGATCGGTTTCGCTGGCATGGGGTGATAATTTCCCGGGGCTTTCATCAGTTAACGATTTTTTAATAATTTTCCCATCGATATTTTTAATTGTTATTTTAATTTCTTCGGCACCTCCTTCCTCTTCCTCCTCCTCCTCGTCGTCTTCCTCGTCCTCCTCTTTCTTCGCAGTTTCCTCCTCTTCTTCTTCCTGATCTAAATCCTCCAAGTCTTCAGGGAAATTGCTAGGGATTATTTTAACTTCTGTGGAAATACTTAATCTAGGTTTAGGTTTCTTAAGACTAGTTTTTCGTTGCACGATCTCAGGCACGGCTTCCCGGTCTGGCGCCGTTTCCATTTTTTTTTCGTCTTCGATTTTCCCGTCGGTTATTTTTTCTTTTTGAGCAATTACTTCGGCAGTAGCTTCGTTTGTTTGTTCAATGGCGTTATTTATTTGATTATCGTTTTCTTTTTCCTTCGTTTCCTCTTCGTCTTCATCTTCGTCGCTTTCTTTACGATTTGTCTTTTTACTTTGACAACCGCAACAATTTTTGAACATTATTAACTAAATTTATTTATATAAAAAGTCATAGTTCAACAAAATATCCTGGAAAATGGTTTTAAGGTAAATTTCTCGAGCGAGATCGAGAAGATTCTCGGAAAGAAGCTTTTTTTAAAAATTTCGGCTACCGGTTTTGGCCCGATTGGGTGATCTTGCAAGGCTCAAACCCGATCACGCTTTACCCTTAAAAGTATAAAATTAAGAACTGTTTTTGGGACTATATAATTTATACTGAGCTACAAAATTTCTATAATCACTTTTCATCCCAGTCCAATCTTAGCTACATGTGCAGAACTGGAACGTCTTGAGAGCTGAGATTAAAGCACAGTTCAAAATAATATTCTCATTTGAGAAAAGAAAGAGTTTCGACCTAAAAGTTTCAATTCGAAATCAAGTGAATTTTGAAAAAAGTTTCAAATTTGTGAATTTTGAAAAAGTTTCAAAATTGTGAATTTTGAAAAGGTTTCAAAATTGTGAATTTTAAAAAAAGTTTCAAAATTGTGAATTTTGAAAAGGTTTCAAAATTGTGAATTTTAAAAAAAAATTCAAAATTGTGAATTTCGAAAAAAGTTTCAAAATTGTGAATTTCGAAAAAAGTTTCAAAATTGTGAATTTTGAAAAGTTTCAAAATTGTGAATTTCGAAAAAAGTTTCAAAATTGTGAATTTTGGAAAAAGTTTCAAAATTGTGAATTTTGGAAAAAGTTTCAAAATTGTGAATTTTGGAAAAAGTTTCAAAATTGTGAATTTTGGAAAAAGTTTCAAAATTGTGAATTTTGAAAAAAGTTTCAAAATTGTGAATTTTGTTTAGCTTATGGTGACAGTGCCCTTCTTGCGCTTAACTCCTTGAATCATCCAAATGAAAAAATTTGTCACGATTTTAAGATTTTTAAAGAAAATTTTAAAATTAGGGACTTTTACGATTCTTTTTTCTACTTAACAACTTTAGCTAGAGTGCTAAAAAATTCTTTGCTAGTTAAAAATATTCACCTTAACTTTCCAGAATCTTAAAAAAATTCTCCAAAGCGTGTTCAAAAATCTTTTAAAAATTTCCTCGAATGTCGAAAAAAAATTTAAATCTTTTTTTTAAAATTTTCTAGATTTTTACTAAAAAAAATCCCGTGTTTCTTTTTCTCTCTCTCGTGTTTTCTAAAATTACAGCAATCTATCATCTTGTAGCAGAGCCCTAATACAAAATTTCCCGAAAGCATTAAGAGAAGAATGCCCGGCCCGCGGGAAAGGGAAAATTCCTGAATTACTCAAAAGCACGTTACCGAGATCACGGCTTTCAATCCCGAAAATCTTTCTCTCCACTCTCTCTCTTGTATTAAAATCAGGCTAATGAAAGATTAAATTTGGACGTATTGAATTTGAAAACGATAAGACAAATTTAGATCTTGAGCGCGGAACGATGAAGTCGGTTAATATTAGTGTTTCAAAGCCTTTGAGCTTCCTAACATTCGTTAATAAAATTAGGGGTTCTACTTGATTTCGGATCTGGGTACGTGTTTCCCCGCAAAATCGATAATTCTACAATGTCACTATCTTCGGCAGGCAATTAAAATCTGTTATTTCCGACTGGTAGAAATAACAAACTTCACGTGAGAGGATTCCGGAAAAGTTGTTAAAATGAAAACGATCCGATTCGAAGAATTCGAAATTACACTTATCTCAAGTGGGATAATAAAAAAGAGTACGGAGTGCTAATACAATTAGTTGCTATTATGCAAAAGAGTAAAGTACACATGGTAGGCAAACATAATGATTTAATTCCAGTCGGGAAACAAAAAAATGTAACTACAATGCTGTTTAGGCTGAGGAAATTTATAAATATAGTCGAATTAAACAGCACGAGACAACTTCAATTAGGAAAAATGTGTGAAATTGGCTACTAGTTAGATTAATTCTGGAAATAATGAATCATAAGTTGTAAGATTAATCTGGATGAGATCAGTGCTTTGAGTACGTTTATTCTAAACTTAATGGATCACTTTAGGGCCAATTCATACTTGAGCGGAACCAATCCCAAGCAAGATCAATCAACTGTAAGGCTGAGATTAGTCTTAGATTACATCCAACTTAATTTCTTGGGCAACTAAGCCAGTTTCCTTCGACCTACCACAGAGCATCGACCAAGCTAAAGTTAAGAATTTCACTACTTCTATGCAATTTTTTTTGCCCGGTCGCAGCATAAGCTCGTGAATGGTGAATGCTACTGACACGTGTTTTGTAAAAAATACAATGCTATAGAATATCACACTCTAAGCTTTGCTTTTTTCATTCTCGAAAATTCAAACAGAAAAAAAAAACCCAAACACGAGAACTTTCTCCAAAACAAGCCTACTTTCCCTTTTCAAAATGAACATTTCTATAATATCAAGTCCGCTCATGTCGCAAGAAAGCTCAAAAGGTTTTCTCTTTTCTCCTTTTGTTCGACCTATAAAGCAAGTTTGCTGGAAATTTTCAAGCTACTGCCCTTTTTTTATACACTTCACAACTTTCGAAAAGTGACCGTGGAGTGTATTTCATAATATAAAATATCTCCAGCTTATCCAGGGATTCCCTTCTCTTTTTTCCAATTGAGAGACGCATAACGCTGCAATAATTTATTTGAAAAGAATTTTTCAAAAACCGATATTTATTTCCCATAAAACGGATTCAGTAAATTTATATTTATTTTCGGATTCGCTGACACAACATGACAAATCTGCAAATCCCCATGACTGATTATGTTCTAATTTTAGTGCGAATCATTTTCATGCAATTAAAAACCTCACTTTTAAGAAAAATCCCCATTTATTTTTTTACGGGGTAAACCTCATCGTTGGGCCTAATAAAACCTGATTATATTAACACTTTAGACTTTTTACGACAGGAAAAGTAAATTGATTTAAAAAACATGATCGAGGACGGTGACGAACGGCAGAAAATTGAATTGGATTTTATAACAGATGCGAAGGAGAACATAAAATAGGTTTTTGAAACGAGATACCGCGGCGTGTATATGAGAGAGAGTTTGCATATTATACAAACACCCGTTTTTTTGCAAGTTAATTTTTTTTCGGGAGTGAAAAAAAAGGGTGATGGATTAATGGAAATTCGAGAGAGGCTTGTATGAGGGTTTTTTATGCCAGCGTGAACTCTTTTCTGGAGGATACGGAGCTATTGTTAAAGTCGTAAGAGGTTTTCGTGTAATTTTTCGTAAAGTTCCCTTGATAGTATCGACTATTATTATTTTTTTTTTTTTTTTTTAAAGAAGATGAGCTTGATTATTTTGGTTGCCTTGTCCTAACTTGGCGTTAAGTCACCTACTAAAAGACGGTGAGAGACAGATTCGAAACAATTTTTTTCAGAATTTCTCCAAATCTTTTAATAAATCTTTCACTCCTGAGACGGAAAAAACCACTTTTCTGTGCTCTCTGGCAGAAGAAATGTCCGATTTCTCGGAGTACAAAATATCTTACAGTGCTCAAATGGAAGAGAATTTTCACGTCTCAACAAGTCTCAACACGTTTCAACACGTCTCAACACGTTTCAACACGTCTCAACACGTTTCAACACGTTTCAACAAGTCTCAACACGTTTCAACACGTTTCAACAAGTCTCAACACGTTTCAACACGTCTCGTGCTGAGGAACGAAGCTGCAAACTCGTGTTTCGGCGTGAAAACATCTTTTTCTTGTCTTTCTTGTGTTTCTTACTATTTCTTGTCGAAAAAAATCTTTTGATAACAAAACTTCATTACATCAACTGAACTTGAAATCAATTTTATTCAGTAATTGACTTTTTCCACACCCAAAACTCTTAACGAACTTTTTATCAGTGCAAAAGATAGTCAAATTTTAAATATCACCGCACATCCTTATCCAAAACATCTCAAACAAAATCCAACTATATTTAAGAGGAAGAAAAAAGCCTTAAAGCAATACGAGTCAAACAAGCTTCTGCTAACGTTTTAATCAATAAAACGGCCTTTTAATATTCTACACGAGATCCTGTTAGAAAATAATTCCTTTATTCCCCCCACAACCAGCTTCAGCATCAGCAATAGCGAATCTCAAACATATCGATTATCTGTCTGTGTGGGATAATTAGTGTAACGTTCCCCGTAATAAAAATAGTTCTAACCACATCCTTATTTATTAATTTTTTTTCTTTTCGTTTCCCCGATGAAAAATAATTAAAAACCAAAGATACAACCCGGGGAAAAGGGGGAGGTTGGCTAAGGAATTCGCCCGACCACAATTCTCCTCCTCATTCCAGTCATCGTAACCGATCAGGTCTTCAATTAATTTCACCAGAACCTTTTTTTTTTTTTTTTTTTTTCATCATCTCTTTTTCTCTCAAACGAGTTTAGATTGATATGAGTAATCCGAGGAGTTGATCATTCATCAATCCCTTCGATATACGGGATGTAAGAAGCTAAAAACGTTTAATAAAGACGTTTTCGATAAATTTTAACTCGAAGAGACCCTCAAGGAATTAAAACGCCACATCGGGAGATTAATTTACAATCCTTTGTGAATTTCTCCTTCCGATTAAAGGTAACTTCCGTCTGTTTGATAACGGGATACACCTTTTCATTACAAAGGCGCTAAATAAATTTGGGAAATGTCGGGAAGGCTTAAAGAATCAATTCCGGTGAAAAGAGATACGTCCTCTGTGTACTATAATCGATTAAATCCTGTTTATAAAAAAACATTTATAGGATTCATAAAAGTGGAAATTCAAAAGCATGAAATTTTAGAGTTGATTTCCCAGACTTTTGTTTATTCGGGGAGGATCCCTCCAGGCAGTTGATATCGGTTATTAAACGCAATATATAAGCCAGTTTGTTTCTCTTTGATAGCGATTTTCAGGAGCACATGACCATTCGGATTATATTATCCGGCATTAACGTCAGATTTTGCAATTCAGTTCTTTGAAAAGGGTTAGACGTTTTTAGATGATTCGTTCAGTTTTTTTTTGCATGTTGTGCTTTATTGGGTGTGAAGGTTCATTCAATAAGAAGGAGCAATGATACATATGCTAATGGCTGTCTGTTAATACGTGTGGAATCAGACCTATAAGGCCGGATTAGATTTTCGTACGAAGCTATTCTTACAGTGGGTTTCAACATGAATTTTGGTTTTGTCTCTATTAACCCTTTGCCTACCCATTTTCCCACTTGAGCTTTTGCTCAAATTTACCATGATTTCGAATGACCGAAAACCTTCCAGTGAATTACTTGGCCCATTAAGTCAGCCAGAAATATGGAGACGCCTGAATTATGGATATGCAACTTGCCGTAAATGCGTGCACATAAATTGCCGATTTCTATGTAAAATTATTTTATTGGTTTTTAAATCGCTTCAAGGGGTTTTCAGGGCCAGTAAATTCAAATCTGAGCTTAGGATCCCGATCTTTTAAGGGCCGATCCCACCACTGAAGTTTAAGGAGATGATCGTTTTTCTTTGTCCATAAAGTTAACTGCTCAAATTCGGGCAGTTACCTTTTTAAAATCGTTTTTCTCTTTTTTTATTCTCAGTATTTTTAATTTCTTTATTTCTCAGTTTTTATTAATTATACAGTCTAAACACAAATTTTAGCCCAAGATTTAGCTGGTTGTCGTATGTGGATAATTTACGGTTAAGAAAAAACCAGAAGTTCTGACTTTGAAAATGGAAACAAAAATTTGGTTCTGGTGGCAGCCATTTTCTAGCGGAAATACGGTGCGATCAAAACCGGATATAAGATTTGTGTCGTCTCTCTAGGAGAGGGGAGCATGTAGATCGGCTTTACACCGCCTAGCATCTAGCAAGTCGACAAGTGGGTGCCCAGTCAGAAGTTTGTAGGAGACCTGATTTGGAAAGGAAGGATAGAACCCATTAATCCGGAAAAAAGCCAGACGAACAAATCTGTCTTGGACGCCCTCAATTCTGCGCTAATGATTTTTAGTGGTGGGCGCCCAAAGAGAAGAACAATACTTCAAATGCGGCCTAACCAGCGCCTTGAAGTGTCAACGCAAGAAAGAGTGCGAATTACTGAACAAAGCCCGACAAAGCTTTATAGATCAGTTTTGGATCAGCTGAAGTTCCAAAATTAGGCTCGCCTGATGTTTCACCTGAAAATTTACAAAACTTAGAAGCCCTTTTTTGGTTTCATTGCTTTCAGGAGTGAAATAAAAGTTGCTTTTTATTCCGCTTTTGGTTTTCGATATCGTCAGCTGTGTTACTGATTTATTTTTCAAAATAAAATATTTAAAATGAAGCAAAAAAAATTAATAAAGTAGTAGTCGCCTACTTCGCCAAAATCTTCCCTTTTACAAACCTAAACCTTAAACTTCTCACTTTAAAAAAAATTTTCCTAAACATATTTTTCTACTTCTCTTGTGTCTTATTAACGAAAGTACATTCCTCCTCCGCTCAAATAAAAAAAAAAAAGCTTTTCTTAATACTAAAATATTCACGAGATAAAATGTCATAGATGCTACGTTTACACAAAAGCTGAATTATTCCCTTATATCGCAGGGTGTTGATGATTTATGCGAAATAAGAAGGGGCTGAATCTGCATAAATCGAGTTTTGCCAGAGGGCTTTCTACCGAAGAACACAAAAGAAAAAAAATACACTTTAACAAAACTTTTAAACAAAATTTCAAAATCGCATTTGCAATTCGTTTCTTTTCCTCAGTTATATATGCATTATTTAATACAAGTTTTGTCTGCTTGAGATGGGTTAAATTTTTTATTTTTTAAGAAAGTTCGTCGTGTAGGGCGTTTATGTTTCCCAAGAGGTCTTTAATCGAATTTTATATCTACCCTTAGTATTAAGGGGTTCTTCCCAATCTTTTTTTTCCTCCCCCCCGAAACCGGTCCGCGGATGTATGTTCATCGGGAATAAAAAATCATATCAGCAAATATCAACTTTGCGGTTTTGTGTAATTTCCGGCCTGATTTTATTTTACACATTGGCGTGGTCAGTGGAAAAATTACCGGATTTATTCCATTACCGGTAAATTTGCTTTTTAAAAAAATAATAAAAAGCATTTTCTTCTTTTTTAAATGTTAATAAGTTATCTGATAACGCTTTCGGGTTGGGAAAGTGTATTTTTTTTTTTAAAAGGTGTAAAGCCTCAGGTTGAATCGATTTTTTTATTTTTTTATTTATTTGTGTAAAGAGCTTTTAGCTACGATGGGCGATATATCCCCCCAGGGCTGGATTCTTTTTCTCTCGTGCTTTTATAAGCAGTGAAAGGTTAGCTGGGTTTGTTGATGCCTGAAAAAGGAATTCAAACAAATTCAAGAGAGAGTAAGAATTTTTTTAAAAGCGAGCTTAATGCTAGCTGAAAATTTTTGGCAGCAGGTCGAGAGCAACCAACAATTTTCTTCAGCGCTGCTTAAGGTTTTGCCCCACATGTAAGTGGGCGTGGCCAAAATGGACATTTCATGTTCTTCTTTCAGGGATCGGGCAAAAATCATGGCTCTACACTACTAGGGCCAATGTGCCAAGAATAGTGACTCCTCTATACGGTCAATGACCTCTAAGGAGCAGCCTAAGTGTGTTTTTGGTCTGTATTTTGTTTAAAAACTGCAATTTCGACTAAAATATTCCGTCCTTATCAAGGCTGTAACAATATAAAAAGGTTTTTACGAATATAACAAGACGATTAAGGCTAACACGACTTAATGCTCATTGCTCACACAGCATAAAAGCCTCAAAAAAAAATTATCAGCAAAAACTGGCAAATACTGCTGACATTTATTTTCAAAGCAAATTATTTTTGAAAACTGGCAGGGTCAATTCTGAGTCGAGAAATGTCTGCAAAGATTTTCTAGCAAGGGACTACTGAGCCCGAAGTAAGACTAAGCTCATATGGATAAAATGATAAACCTCAATTTTTCATCTTCATAAGAATATGAAACTATTTTTGTTTAGAGGAGGCCATTTTCAGGACTGGCCGGTCTACCATTAAACAGCCTTAAACAAATCTTAAAGCAAAATCTCAAAACAATGAAAATTCCCAACGTCTTCCGAAAAAATTTCTCAAGTCATAAAACCGACCAGCATTCTCCTTAAATAAGCTCAAATCTTTTCCTGAATTACGTGCTGCTATTCAAATTTCTTTCCTAACAACAATTTAAACAGGCGTGAGATGAATTCATCCGTCACTCTTAACTCTAAAACTAGCTGAGATGAAAATAAAAATTTTTCTGCAGCGAAATAACCCCACACCGAGATGAAAAATTAGATTTGGGCAATTGACGTTTTCTCGACATTTCCCGGGATACAAAAACATGTGCAGTTTCCTCCATTTAAAAAAAAAAAAAATTATCCACGGTCCACGGAACGTGGTAAAAGCTTCCGAGACCGGATAATTTATCAATTTAATCCTCTCATTTTTTTCTCCTATTTTTTTTTGTGCATTTAACACGTTCGAATATCTAAATCCATGCACGTGATCATCATGTGTTTATGCCAATTTAAAAAAATAAATAGATTTTTTTTTTGTAACAAAGCTTCTTTCCGAGTTTTAAAAATAATTACTAAAAATTTCAAAAAATCCAATTTAAAACTACAAACATCACAACACTGGAAAATTTAACGGTTATCCAAAACGTCGTGCACTGCGATCAGCTAACGCCCACAAACATAATAAGTTTTTAAAGAAAATCCCTTTTCTCTTTTTTTTTCTCCCAGCAATCAAACTCCGAACGTGCACCGGTTAATTTTTATAACACCGAACGCCCGTTTTATTTTAACAAAAGAAAAAACAACAAATCAAATTTTAAGCCCGCACAATAAAAAATCCCATTCATTTATATCGTTAACGAAAATTCAAACGTTTTTACATGTTTTTATTTTCGTTTCCTTTTTATTTTTTAAAATGGAAAATTTCGGGCGTTTTCGTTCGGCATCGCTTTCATCGTTAGCGGTTAGCTTATCGTTTAAATGAACGGTTCAGTTTCAATTACCGGTTAGCTAGACGGTGTCATCTTAGGACTAAACATAAGAATAATCTCGAAACGCAATATGTTCTATTTTGCTTTGTCAGCTGTAACGCGATGCACGTTCTCATCCGATTTTCCATCTTTATTCCCTTTGTTATTCATATTTCGTTATGTTTCTTCAAAATTTTCTTCAAGCTGAATCGTTTGGGATTGTAGGGGATCGGGGAAAAAAAGATCAAGCATGCGCCGTTTTCTGTAATGTCTGCTGGAGGGAATCGGGATGAGGGAGAGTTAGTTGGTTTTGATTTTGAGGGGTATGAAAGCTCTGCTGGAGAAAATGTACAATGAGAGGAAATCGTGAACTGGAAGCATGATGGTTTGGATTATTTTAGATGCGTAGGAGCAGCACCCGGCTGAGATAGAGGTCACCATACACCAGCATTGATCGAAGAAGGGGGATACCGGCGTGGAGGAGTGTTTTTTTTTTTTGAAAATTGTGGGAATGGGACCGGTGGTGCGCTCTAGCTTTCACTTGGAGATTTAAAACGAGTAAACTGTTTAAGAGTTTGCACAAGTTTGCATGGTTTCAATTCTCATCTGCTTTCAGATAAAAACATTCTTTGCACAACTAAAAAAATTGCTAAAAATTTTCAGGCTTACTGGACTCAGATATTTTCCAAAAAAAAATCCTCTTGTCCCCCCAGAAATATTTTTCACTCTCAAAGTGAGAAGAAATTAACTAATTCCAGCTTCAGAGAAAAAAAAAATGAAGCTGCATCATTTCTCACCAAAAAATTTTTTTCGACAAAGCCAAATTTGTCACACAAAAAGTTTCAACCTTTATATACAAAGCGACAAAAAATTTTATTTAAAAAATCTGCCCCTTGCACAGAAGAAAATTGTAATCCTCAAGTTTCAATTCCGAGATTCCAGCACCAACATTTCCTAAAACAAAATTTCTCAGCTCGCATCTACCTTCTAAAATGCTCTGAATCCCTCAATCTCAAAAAATTGAAGCCACATGATACAAAACACATTTTAAGCATAATTTAACTGCCTAATTCATAAAACTCAAAAGAATCAATAAAAAGTACATCAAATTTTGAGAAAATCCTAAAATGCTACATTACTTCCACGCTCAACCAAGCTTCAAGCTTCTCAGCTGAACCCCTTTCATACTCCACCAAAAATTAAAACTCATAAAATACTAAAAAATTATTCAAATCAACCATGCATGCAATTACATTTACTTACGAATTCAAAAAACCACCAGTAAAGCTAATTGATTAACTCTTCAATCTCCACCGTCTGAACAACAGCAAAGTGATTCACCTACTCCAAGCTTCGCAAGTGATGTCAACACCATCATTATAACCAAGTCATTTACAAATATAACAATGAACATAATCCATTACTTCATTTTTTTTCTGCATCAAAAATTTCAATCAAGAGAATCAGAATTCACTTCAGAAATATTAACAAGTTCAAGGTTAAATTAACTTTAACAACACGGATTTCCCTTCTTCCTATCATTAACAATACCATTAATAACCCCCTACAAAATACAACTTCCAAACCGAATTTTATAAATACAATTTACACCAAAAATATCATAATAACATATCATGTGTTCGTTCATTATAATCATTTCCATGCATGGCAAGGAGACTGTAAAGAATTTCAATTAATCAAACCAGTTATCAGTTACACATAACCAGGCACAAGTCTTAAAATTTTTAATCCCTGCCTTGTTATCAGTCAAGCGGTTTAGCAAAAAAATCAAATGAGTTTTTCTGGAGAAAATAATAGGAGGAAAGCGCTTTTAACATCGAAACAATAACAATTTAAATTGGAACTGATCCAACCTTGGCATTATTTTACTGATATTTTAGTGATTCTTGCCAATTGGTAAATTGACAATTCAAAACTATTTGAAAAGGTTCAACAATAAAATTAAAGCTTATTGCTCTAGTTTTCTAATAAAATTTCTGAATTTACAATGTGTTAAGTAGTTGCGAAAGTGTTTAACTCTCAAGAAAAAAAATGATTCCCTTACCGAATTCACAACACAGGTGTTGAACTGAATTGCATAAAAATGAAACTCAATGAACAAGAAAAATCATGCCATAAAAGGTAAAGGTTAAAGAACCCAAACAACAACAATGAGATCAATCAGCTGTTTGAAAAAAAATCATTTTCCGAGTAAAAATTTAATGGGATTGCGACGAGAGATGGCACGGATTACTCAAATTCGAATGAAATATGAATCTCGAGTGTCGTAAATACATATCGCAATCCAAAAAATAAAAATAGATAAGATGACATCATTTTCGATGTTCATCAGCTTGTACTATGATTCATGAAAACATTTTAATCTAATGATCGATTTTGCGGAATTTACCGCTCCCAGGTGCACTTTATAATGAAACAGGTATCAAACCGCACTTAAATACGGAATCGAGTGTTTATGTTACATTCCAATCTCATTAAATAAGGTGAATATTTAATGACATTGGCAACGTTAAATGCCGGAAAAAAAAGGCCGGTTATTTGGTTAAATAACAAGGCAAGATGGCGTTATTTTCGTCGGTTTTAAAGAGAAATATGTTGAGACTTATGTACTCACCGAAAATTCCTTAATATAAAATTAAAAAATACGTAGAAAAGACACTTATTATTGTATACATTAAAAAACTAACAAACTGACAGGGCGTTTCGTAGCATTGAGTACGTTCTCGAATCGTCGATTCGTAACTCTTTCCTTTGTTACCTTTGACTATCGTCTTGAAGCAGACGCTAGTTGCCATCTATCGGGGGATTTTAAAACTAACTCCCCGCCGTTTTCGTTTTCTTCGTTTCATTAACGGTTTTGATAAGGGTTTGTGATTATTTTAATTTATTCGAGACCTCTTGGTCTAGGGGTATGATTCCTGCTTTGGGTGCAGGAGGTCCCGGGTTCAAATCCCGGAGGGGCCCTGTATTTTAAAAAATGATAATCACTAATTAAACAAGGTGAGGTTATTTTTAAATTTTTTTTTTCTTAACGAGGTTTAAGTTTTTTTGATTTGGTGAATCAATTTAAGGATGAGATTTCATTTTTTATGAGGCGGTATCGTGACTGAAAATAGTAACGAGTAGCGTGACGGGTTTGATTAATCCTGATCAGCTTAACTTAGGTAAATTAACTCCTGTTATAACATCATATCCGCGATTTTATCAAGCCATAAATAGACGAAAAGGGATTTTTTTTAGTAAGATGAAATAGCTGACGTTTGATATGGGGGAAAAAATTAAAAAAGTTGTTGATAACGCGACCTAGTGGATATTAAATATGCAAAGAGATGGTTTTAGATGCTCGTTAAAATTTTAACACGTTTGTAGAACTTTTTTTTTTAGTGGTTGACCTATCTATTTTTCAAAAATACTCACGCAGGCCTACTCCGAAAATGTCTTCCCAAATGGTTTTCCCTTGCCATGCCATGCCATGCCAAGTATCTAAAAAAAAAGAAAATCCATTTGTTAAAAAAATAAAATTCTTAATTTATCGGCAAAACTTCAATCAAAATTTTTTTCTATTATTGGATAAAGGATTTTCTACTTTTGATTCGTTAAAACATGAATGGAGAATCTTTTGATCATTGATGTTGAAAAGTGATTTTTTTATTTTCCTTACGGTTATTTCGAAAAATCATTTTTCCCCCTCTCCGCGCGAGATTTTTAAAAACATAAAATGAAATAAAAAGGAAAATTATATAGCTTTCAAAATTTTCCATATTCATGTTTCATCGGGTGTAGAAAGTTTTCGCATGTTCGGAATGGGATTTTTATTTTTTCTATAGAGTTTTGTAAACATCATTTTCGGTAAATGATATTTTTATCATGCTGATTCAATTTTTTCCCAGTGCTTTTTCCCAATATAAAAGGAGAATAAGGGGAACGTATGGTAAAATTTTACTTAATGGAAAAATAAAATGTTGGATGACATTTATGGTGATCTCATTAAGTGTAAGAATATGAAGAAAATGTGTGCGTGTATGTTTTAAATGGAGAGGGAGACAAAAAAACCGAAAATGTGCCGATAGTATCGCTGCAGTCGAATAAAGAACAATGAAGACCCGCCAGGAGGAGCTAGTGATGAACATCATCTGCTAGAAGTCTCGTTGTTGTGATCCAATCAAGTGAAAGTAAACAAAGATCTTGGAGGCAATGTGCTCGTGACGTATCTCGTGACGTCACGAATCTAAAACCTATATTTAGCTTATATATTCGAGGCAAGAGTTGATTTTGCATAACCTGCGCCTTAATTCGCTTCTGCATAAGCTAAGAATAGGTGATTGGTTACGAATTGATTTTGCCTATCCAGTCGGAGGAAGGAGCACGACATAGTCTATTGGAAGACAACAATATGATTCACGGTATTCCAGGTCTTGCGACTTTGGGTTTTTGTTGTGACTCCGATTTTGAATACGAAACTAGTTCATGGTCCACCGGTAGATGATGTACGCGTCGTTGCGGCCAGCCAATCACAAGCCGAAAGAGTCCCATCTAAGTGCGACATTACTAAAGGGGCTCTAGAGGGGATCAATTTCATTGGTCGGTCGCTGATGCACTAGTGCAATCTACATGAACTAAAGCTGATTGAATTTCGGAGTCAGCGTTGCCATGGTAATCAACAAAAGTTTCAAGACCTGGAAGACCGTGATATGATTGCTAAAGCAGACGATATTCACTAGCGACTCCTAGCGGAATTGTTTGTAATCAGAGTTCCCTGAAGCGGTATCATTGTTAATATCTAATCAGAAATGTGACACTAAAGCGAGACAAGTGAGATTGAGCAACTCTAGCGATTATTCGGCAATAGATAAAAAATTCTAGTAGGGCTCAGCCGCTAGATGTCGCTAGGGGCGCTGGGAGCAGGCTAGTTTACAGTCCCAAGGATGGCTGTGAGAAGGTGTTAGTGCCGTATGGCTCCAGTCGAGGGTAGATAGGCATAGCTTCATCCTCCCATTGTCACTAGCATTACTTAGCGGTCATTTTTAGTACTACGTAACAGCCAGCGGCTATAATCGGATCTGTCACCTGGTGTGGCCTTAGTTAGTCAAATCCCGATCTTATCAAAAGAGATGAGCCCCTAGGGATGCTTTGAGGAAATTAAAGATCTGCAAATGAGGTCGGAGAGCTGGAAACCAAGACAGAAAAGATGGCTAATTTTTAAATCAAACTTATCAGCTGGCGTTAATGTTGTCAACTACTTCTGCTTTTGGCAACTAGGCTGCTAACTCAATTAAAATGTTTTAATGTTAAATAATATTTACGATAAAAAAATCGCCACAACAAAATTTTAAAAATAATCAGACTGATAATCGTAAAATCTAACAGGTTATAGAGTGTATTTTATGCGTTGAAGCCCGCGGAGTATGTCGAACGGGGAACTTTACCAATCCGAACAGTTGTAAAGCGAACGGCGCGCGGGAAGCACAAGTTTCGTTCTTTGCTGACAACATTTTTTACGTAAACGTTTCGGGATTTGTAAAATCACTTATCTTCACATCCTAAATTTTTAATAGTTCATTCAATAACAGTCTAAAATTAATAATTAAATGACAAATAGGTAAGTTAATTTTCTTTATAACTTTCTTTTAAAAAAAAATTATCAGAAATTTTTTTGTAACTTAAAAAGCATCAACGCTTTTATTATTCAAACGCATTTTTATCAAAAAAAGTTATTCTTAATGGAGAAATTCAAAAGAAACTGAGAGATTAACTTTAAACTTTTAAAGATCCTTTCCCTCCGGCTCCCCAGAAACCCTCTCCGCCTGTTAACCCGTTTAACTTATTTTTAATTGAACCAGTGGGCGGGCGGGTTAGCCCCAACCATTTCGAATATTAAAATGAACGGATTTTTCATTATCATGACTTGTCCTTGACAGGGGAAGGTGGGGAAAAAAATAAAGGATTAAACCAGCTAATAAACAGGTGTCGGGGCTTCAAATAGGTCACGATGCGTCTTCATTGATTTCACGACGTAACGAACTGACCGATAAAAAAAACTAAACGTTGACCCCAAAATTTATTTAATTCTTCCGCCAAAATTTTTTACAAGATATTTTTAATGTTTCAATCATGTAATGGGGGTTGAATGATTAGTAGTACTGATAAAATTTTATATGTAAGCGATTGATTTTTTGTCCTAAAAATTTCAACACGGAAATTTTTTTTTTGAAAAGAAAGAACAGGGCATTAGTTTTTTAACCTTCACCCTTGAAAAATTGGCATTAGTTTTATTTAACAGATGGACATTGCAATAGTAACGTCACAGGTAAAACAAAAATACGCTCACGCTGTATGTCAACAGACTTTTTCATTTTTTAAAATAAAAGAGAAAAGTCTGTCTCGGAAGTCGTGAAATTCATTTCGGGCGACTCGCATCGATTCGCTTCCTTTCATTTTGAAAATTATCCTATTTTTCAAAAAGAAAAACTTTATAACAAAATTTTGCATACTTTGCTAGCGGAGATTTTTTAATGGACGGGCATTGATGTTTATTTTTATGATATCCATTTTCGTAATTGGGGGAGGATAAGTTATGGGAAAGTTGAATGATCAAGTATGCGGGTGGAAGGACGGGCAAAATGAAATGAAGGAATTTATTGGGTATCAAAGAGAAATCCCTTAAAAATTTGATGTAGGTGGTTGAGGTAATATGCGAAATGTTGGAAAAGGATTAATTAGGTTTTTGTTTAATCACATGAGCCCCTGGCTATGCGATTTGATTGTCAGCTAAAGGGGAAGTGGTTGGGGTCAGTATTAAACGAGTTTACGGGATTTTCCAGCCAGGCAAGCCACGGGTATTTTATTTTGGAAATCGTATAGCTATTGTCACGTTGTTGTGACATGGAGGACTTTTCGTTGTCACTACGGTTTGAAAAATTTGAAATTTTCATGCTGCAACATGGCAGAGGGGCAGTGGAAGACATTAATTAATAAGAAAAAAATTAGTAGCTAAAATCCTTGAGCTGTGGCAGATGGTCACAGATTTTTTTCTTCTTTTTTTTCCAGCCCTTAATGCGTCCAATTTTGAACATAGGCCTCCCTCAAGGCATGCCATCTGTCTCGGTCCTCCGCTGTCCTCACCCATTGCAAACCCGCCGTTCTCTTTAAGTCATCATACCAGCGGGTTATTGGTCTCCCTCTACTTCGCTGCCCAGCCCATGGCCTGCACTGCAGGATTTTCCAGTTCCACCTGCCAACATTTCTCCTTGCCACGTGTCCCGCGTAATCCCATTTCAGCCTCGCCGCTCGATCAATGACGTCAGTTACCTTAGTGATTTGTCTGATCTCTTCATTCCTTATGCGGTCTCGAAGTGATATTCCTAACATTGATCTCTCCATCACTCTCTGGGTTACTTGAATCTTCGTTACGGTCTGCTTGGTGAATGTCCACGTTTGGGCTCCGTATGTCAACACTGGGAGAATACACTGGTCGAAAACCTTAACCCTTAGATGTACTGGTATTCGTCGGTTCTCCTGCCATCATTTCTCATGGCTCTTAAAAGGATTATTATTATTAGCTAAACTTTCTTCATTCACTATACATTCCGTACCTAAAATCTCAAGTCATAGCACCAGTCTGGGCATTAGCAAAATATTTCAATCCCTCTAGCCCGACGATAGGCATCACCTTATAGTGCTATTCTCCACTTCTGTTTTCTCTTCTCCGTTCTTGTCATCTCGTTCTCGATCCTCAAGCAAAGCTCTGTAAACATACAAATCTCAAACTCAAATCTTACTACAATTACGGGTTATCAAAATCTCAATAAGGATAAATCCGTTATTTCCCCTTCTGCTCCCGAATCATCCTCCCAAGAACAAGCCTAGCCTTATTATTAATAAAGCATCACCGCCCACGGGTTTATCGGCTAAGGGATTCAGCAATACAGGCCCGCAGTCAGAGGGGGGCCAAGGGGGGCTGAACCTCAGGCCCCTCATAATCTGGTTCTCTGGCTATGGCCCTGCAGCAATATACCCTACAAAACAACAAGACTTTATTATTTTTTACCGTAACTTAGGCTCCGTACCAAGCGCGAGGCACGACTTTAATTTAATATTCCTAGATTATAATAAACAGACGCTACAGCGAAGTGCAATTCAATTTTAACGACCCTCGTAAACGGTATATGCTGCGGCAGATTCCGTTTTATTAAAGATTATGTCTAAGCAAAACTGTTGTGGAATCAAAATGAGGATTTAATTTGATGAGACAGGAGGCAAAATATGCCCCGACTGTCAGCAATATTATACGTCACACATGATAATTTAATAAAAATGAAGGGTATGTCAGAAAATGAAGGGGTGGATCGGGGGGGCGAGTATGTATAGGGGGTTATTAAGTCTATGAAACATGTTAGTGTAAAGACGCGCGATGAAGTAGAACTAAGTTGAATTTGATTCAACCGCAGGAACTTAACAAGGAAAGCTTTCAAAGCCCTTTCCCTTTAGTAGAGTTCTCGGAAAGCTAATCAAGAATTCCACACCACGTCGCTGTCCTTAATTTTGAAGAGAACTTACCGACCGCCGTACTACGGTTGTCCTCTTTTTTTTTTTTCTATGTCTTCTCATACGTGAAATTTTGTCAGAGAAAAAAATTCAATGGAAAAAAAGAGGAAAGTTAAACGAAGGGGAAAAAATTTCATTTTGAGGATCTGCATTAAAGATAAGCAGATAATGTAAAAATTTGCTGCATAAAGCGAACAGTGGTTGGAATCGTTAGATATAAGAAAAGATCAAAAGTTCGAATTTCGAAATAAAGTTATGTTCTTGGGGTTTTTAGGGTCCCTGATTTTGGATATGAAATTATCTTTTAACACATCATTGCATTTTTGTACTCTTGCTGCGCCCCCTACCGCAGGGGGCCAAAAAAGATCTTCAGGTAGCTGTTGGCGCCTATTTCGCTTACCGTGTTGCCCCAGCCCTGCACGAAGCGTGTGAAATGACAATGACAATACAACTCCATATAAAGTAATTGCTGACTTTTAGGACTAAAATAAACATTTTTAAGCAGACCCATTTTTTTTTTAAAACCGCAACTCAATGCGTTACACGGTATTGAGTCTCTCCCCGGAACGAGATTCATAAAAAGAGTGCGATGAGTGCATGACTGGAAAACCCGTTGGAATAAAAATGCAAGAGTTCAAAACGAGGACACGAAAACTTTCTTATACTTTCTTCTTCTCCCGTTTTAAGCTTAGATTCGATTTACTTTACTACTTACACTTAAAGTATATAAAATTTGTTGAAGTTTTTTCTTTTTAAAAAATTTTTTTTGTGGAAGTTGCTGCATAATGATCCAAAGACGACAGTGGCGGATTGAAAATGAGAAAAGTCTTTTCTACAAGTTTTTTTAGCAGTTAGAAAAAGTTCGTTCTGTTAACCTATCTTGTTACTTTTAAATTGTTACAAGATTTAATGTCAAAGTTGAAGATTTGAGAGTGAGAAAGAAAAACCCAGTGGGAAATTTAGTTTTATAACTCTGACGTGTTTCTTTTATCAGTTTGCGTATCTGGTATATTTTTCTTGGGTTTTCGCTATTTTTTGAGATGTGATTTATTGTTAAGGGTGATAAAGCCTTATTAGTCAGGAAATCACGATTTATCAAAAGCAATTATATAGATAGCCAGTGGGGTTGTCGGTAAATCAGAATGGGGAGCCCTCTGGGGAGCCCTCTACTCAGGTTAGTGGAGGGCAGCAGTAATCACTAAGATGGGAGTGGAGAGTCTGGAACATTTCACCAGCTCCGGGCTGCGATGTAAAAAATGTTGAATTTTAGGACCTTTAAGAAAAGCTCAACGCCACTTGGTCAAGAATTTAAGACCCAGAGCGAAGCATCAACACTCAGAAAGAAACTTTCCGGTCTTTGCTTCCAACCACATTCTTTCAAAATCAGCTACAATAAATACTTTTACGCTTAACAAATCAATGATCTGAATTCAATATTAGCTACGGTCGTTTAATTTTAGAAAATTTCTTGACATTGCTTTATGATATATGTTGGCGTTCATCTTCAATGGACGTTGTCTTGAACGCCACAACATAAAACAGTTACAATATTGCTAATTTAAATTATTTAAAGAAAAAATTTTTTACCGATGACTCAACGGTGTCATTGCTTATCAACTATGACATTCCTGGAAAGCGACGAAAAATTATAACCTGCGCCTCTAATCATTATTTTTGAAAAAAAAAAAGCACATCATGCCATGCTATCATAATTATACTGACACGGGGAATTATAAACTTTTGCTGATTGCTTTCGTGAATTAAACCTCTTCGTGATTGCACCGCTTGTTATTATTAAAATTTCAATGCTACCATTATTCATGCTCATTTATTTTTATCCGCTACATCGGATGAAATGTAAAGGGATTTAATCGACCGTTGTCGGGAAATTTTCTTTTCGTATTGCCGGATCCCTCGACGATTATTTTTTTTTTTTTATTCACGCGGTTTTTTTTTATTTCTTTCAACGGGAAAAAAAATTCGTGATAATCTAAACTGAATACATCAACAAACGAACCCGATTGAGCGAATTTAAAATCCCCTGCAGGGTACTATATATTGTTGGTAAGGAAAATCATCCCGATGATATGTAAAATAAATTTTATTTTCACAGATTTTTAAGCGAAAAAAAAATTTTCTATACATATGAATGAGTCAGGGTCGAGTTGGGTTTTATGATATCGATGAAATGGAATAAATCTCGTTTGTCTAGACCCGCGGGTTTTCTTTATTTTTTTTAAAAGACGTGGAGAAGTGTGAAAGAGGGAGGGGAGAGTGATGCGACGACGTCTAGTACTAGAATTTCAAAAACGATTTTAAAATTCAGTTTGCGAACATAATGCGACCTCCCCTCATGGTAAATCGGAAAAGCAAAGAGAGAAAAATTTTCAGAGTGACGATAAAAAAGAAAGTCAGCGATTTGTAAGCAACTTGTAAATCTTGTTTAATGTTCATTCAAATGTACTGATTTTTTCTTTGTAAGTCATGCTGAAAACCTGAGCGCTGCAGCATTCACAGAGAAGCTGACAATAAATTGAGGTTCGAGCTGGGAAATTATTTCTAGAACCAAGTAGCTAGAGATAAGTCCAGCAGCAAAATGAGTTTGAAGATTAAAGAATTCGAGCCCAAAAAAAAAACCAAACGGAAAAAAAACCAAACGCAATTAGCTCTGAAAAAATTTAACCACAGGGTGTGTTCCTAACCTTTCCCTTTTTTCGTGGTATGATAGGTCAAAACCTTGATTATTTTATTTTTTCCCCGCAGAAGAAAGAAAATAACAAGTTTTATCCTTAAAAACGGCAAAAAAAAAGAATATATTAAGTGACATAGTATAGTTTCATGTAGTCGAAACATGCAATGGTTTTTCTTGCGTGTGCTAAGATAATGAGAGAGACTTGAACGTGACGAAGCTCCCCGGCTATATTAATGTTAATCAGTGTGTGAGTATAATGAATTATCATTTCGGGAAATGCTAACTGGGTTTCATGCCGGGGGTTTTTTTTCCCCCGAAATATATCATTTCAAGCACATGGGCGGAAGCGGAGGGGGTGCTGAAAAAGCAGCAGCACCTTTTCGGAAGTTCTAGCTGACCTAAGAACTTCTTAAGCTTGGCCCAGTTTCTAGTGGCGATGGCTGGAACTATGCCATCCATGGACTGTGCAAGCTCTAACAAGTTTAACTCTAGCTTCAGAGTTTAGCTTTAACTTAGCGTGGGCCTTTCAGTCAAAACCCACTCAAATAAACATTCTGGCGCCATTTAGTCCTCCCGACTTCCTTTCGGATTAAAATTTCTTAAGCGTGAAAAACCCGAGAAGGCGAATAAGGATTTACTTTACAGATGTCTCCTTTGCCTTCTCTCGTTTTAATCAAACGGGCAACGAAGTGTTATCAAAATGGGAAAAACAAAAAAAAATGAACATTAAAAACCCCAACGATTTTTTTTTAACACCACAATCTGCGTTTTACGCATCATCGGTCTGGAAATGACAAATAACCTACCGCAAAGTTTTTCGATGTAATCTTTAACATTCGCACAGTTGCGGCTACTGTTCCAGAACCGGTCATTGTGGCTCAATCCCATATTTCATTTTTTTTTATTGTTATCCCGATTTTTTTTAAGAGCGTTGTAAAACATGGGGGGGAAAATCGCATAAAAAGCAATTAAGCATGTGTATCAGCGAAAACGAGATTGAGGTGATGAATAACACGCCAGAAGAAGAAGCCAGTAATAATAAATAATAAAAAAAAAAAACCCCCCCCATTTGAAAAAAACCAGAAGCTCGGTTCTTAACGCTGGTTATATCCCCAGTAATCAATTATTAATCCGCTGTTTTTTATTACGGGTGAAATAAAATGTCATTTCCAATATTTTTGCTTAATGAGATATCAATTTTCAATCAGTATCGGGGAAATATAAGTATTTTTTTTCCGGGATTTTTGAAGTGGTATTTTTAATGGCACTTTAGCCTTTTCATCCATTTTAAAATAATAAATAAATATTAGGTTATTAGTGGGATTGAGTTTGAATGGAAATGCTTATGATTGAAAATGACGTTTATGATGTTTTTTAATGATTGGTTTTCAATGGTAATTAGGTAAATTTGTCAATCGGTTAATAATCCTCCATTAAAAAAATATTTGGTATTCAAACAGTGGCTTAGCCGTTCCGGGGTTAGACCTTTTCGGGGAATGGTGGGGATTGCCGTACAGCAGTTCAGTAAAATTTTCGTAATAAAATGTCCAAGCTGTTAAGTCCGTTTTGTAATGTCAACAAATAAAATGCTTGTTAATGACAACGTCCGATAATTTTTTGTGATTATTTTTAACGTCCACCATTTTATGAGTTGAATGTCCACTATTGGATCGTATAAATCTTCTTTTTTAAATGCCCACTCCTCGTCGGAGATTGACGACCATCACGGCCAACCATTGATGATTTTACTAGGAATATCAAATAATGTGGTGACTTTCCATAATCTTCCACATCGCAGTCCGGGAGTCATACCATTGATCCAACTCTGCCTCCCGGTATCTGAGCCTAGGCTTTGCCGATTACTACCATCTTCAGCCCTAGGTCAGTATTAGCGAAGCTGCTGCCCTTCACTTACTCATAACCCTGAGAAGGGAGCTCACCACAGGGCAAGGACGCCATTCCTTCAGCAAGACAAAAAATGCCTTACCGGTTACCCTAATCGTAGGAATACCAAGTAGTAAATGCTATTACTTCAGATTTGTTACTATTACTTCGACCTGTTACTTCGAAAAAAAGACTGCGCATCTTCATAGCTTTCTTTATAACAAGCCAGATCATGTTTATCTTATGATACATAAGCAATTAGCAGCCAATGTTTATCTTACTACATATAACAATTCATAGCTGCCATTTTGGATTCCTCTTACGCCTTGTAGCCAGATTGTAAGGTCCGGCTTGTTACAAAGAAGACTATGATATCCTCCTTGAATTAAAAAACCTCTGCGCTTTTCACATTCGAGATCATGGCAGCTTCCAGTTTTCAAAATGGCGTACCCGTATGTAGGAGACGACTCACCAAAGTGTCCACTCCCTAACGCAGTGTGGAGCATTTGCTGCACACCCCTTCGAGCGTCTGGGCACCCTTAACATATTTACCTGTAACGAACCGTTGCTAATAAACCTTCCTTTTCAAATGAAATCCAGCAACCTAATCCGTTCCTGCCATTAACCATGAAAACCACCCACAGCGTCTAGAGGAAGACGAATGAACTGACAGCTTTAAAAAATCTTGGTTTAACACCAATCCCTCGTCTGAAAAGATAAAAAAAAAACCAACAAAATTAGATCGTGGTAACCCCATTTCCTTCGCACATACACACGCGGGATATAGGACTTAACAACTGTCATGGAAAAATCGCTGCATTACTTCAACACAATAGCTTTTTTTCTCTCCTTTTCTCTTGGAAACTTCATATATTTTCTAATCTCGTTACGCATGAAAAGTAGAACACACCCATTGGCCAACTGACATTGAACTTTTTTAACTGCTGACTTTAGAATCCAATCTGACGCCTTATAAGTTCACATATATTACGAACACGTTTAACTCTTTTCCCCCCTCTTATTGATTCGTTCCCTTTTTCTTTTTTTATATATTTTCTTACATAACCTCTCAAATTTCAAAAATTTTAGCTTATTTTATACCGACAAGGGAAATATGCATTCGACCGAAACACTGACCACGTCCCAGGGAAACTTCCTCCTAAAAGGAAAACTTTTCACTTTCGATGATTGAATTTAGTGCAACTTGTCGGAAACACTCTCAAGTTCCAAGCGATGGATGATGCTGTTATGGATGAAAAATGAATCAATTTTTTTTTTTTATGAAAGAAAATTACGGTTTCGGAATCATCATTTATAAAATTTTCGTTGTCTAGCGAATTATTAATGCCCTTCCGGGAAAACAGTGGTATAGTCCTACAGATATTACCCCATTGTTTCCCCGGCAGCAATTAAAAGTATGCTGTTGACATAAATGTCAGATATTCTGCAGCAATAGAGGAGATTCTCGTTATTGTTTTTGGTCAAAGCAGATTTTAATGGTCAGCTCTTGTTTATACCCGTCGGAGTTGCCTTTTGTCTGGGTTCCCAAAAGGTTTTTTAATGTTTGTAAATAATAAGGGTGGTTGATTGGATGAATATTTAAAAAAAATTGTTAACGGCAGAAATTGTAATGAAAAATAGGCTATGCCGTGCTCCTTCCTCCGACTGGATAGGCAATATCAATTTGAGGACAATATCCTATTCTTAGCTTATGCAGAAGCGAATTAAGGCGCAAGTTATGCAAAATCAACTCGAGGACTCGAATATATAAGTTAAATATAGGTTTTAGATTCGTGACGTCACGAAATACGTCACGAGCACATTGCCGATTTTTCAATGTGAGAGTAAACCTCAAACTTTGGGAGCTAAAAGCCAGAAAAGCAAAGCAAAGTGCACAGTAGATCCGGCTGGACACTCTTCCTAACTTCCTCGCTGATTTGGTAAAAAAATTTTTCCCTTCTAATTTTTCTTCGGGATTCGTGGAAAAAAAGCAGTTTTATTTTTTAAAAAAGATACTTAGCCAAAATTACTTTTCGGTCCATTAGCCATGTGAAATACATCATATCCATTTCAGCGAACAATGCTAGTTATTTAAAAGTTAGCTACATATTAACAAAAATCGAATCGGCGAAACAGAAATTATGATATTTGGCGCGTGACCAGATTTGTTAAAAGAGATTGTGAGAGGCAGTCTGAAAGATTTAAATCACATTGCATTTTTAAATGTACACGCAACGGAACAAACGATAAGTCAAAAGTATGAATTTCACAGTTAGAAATAAGAATAGCTGTAAGTGGGTTAAATTTATTCCACCTGCGCGCTTAAAGAGCGGAATTTCACGACAAACATACTCAGAAACACAAGCAAAATTCGGGGATGATATCCCCCTGATGGCGCATAATATCATCTTCACAATCATTTGGCACGGCACCAATTTAATTTAATTAACTTAAGCGCACAAATCGCAAAACTTTACCAAATGAAAAAGCTGAAATACAATCTCTGATTTCAAGTATTTAACAATCACTACTTGAGAGTTGTCAGTTAAAACAAAAAGTTTTCAAAAACTCTTTAACTGACCTAATTAAATCGGCTAGACCGGAAATGTTTCCTCTTTAAAACTTTTTTCTTCCTGTTTCAATCCATCCCTTGCAAGAAAAAATCTGTTTTTCCAGCTGGAAAATTTCTTAAATATATCTTCCTTGTAAGCTGACGCTTATTTGACTTTATTCCAACCAAAACCGTATTTCCCCAATTCATAAGTAAAATTCCTTTTCCTCTCTTGAGTGATTTTCTTCCCATTCTGTTATAAAAAAATACTCAACCCAACTAATTTATAAATACTTCTGTACTTTAGCGCAGAACTCGACTGAGTGCATCTCAGATTTGAAACTTATTTCTTGTTGTTCACTTATCAAAGCCACCGCCATCTTGGAAATGGACTTGGTCAAGTTCTACACTGAATTATATAAAAATATAGCTGAGATTTTTTCGAAGAGAAAATGAGTTGAAAAAGTTCGAAATAACTTTCGAACTCAAATTCGTTTTTTTTTTTTTAAATGATAGCCATAATTCACACGCTGACCTACAATCTGGTAGACCCCGACTGTGTCACCTTTTCCGGTTGTAAATAAATTAATGATAACAGGGTTGGGGAGGAAATAAAGCGTTGGCGTTTGAAATTTTAGAGAAAAGCATATAAGATAATCCTTTCGAAAAATTTGAAATATTTCACAATGAGTAAAATCCGAAAATTCCACTGGTTTCCCCCCCATCTTCCCCAACCGCAGGGATTTCCATGGTAATTTTCATCTTTCACCAATGCTTTCAGATTTTCCGATATTTTAATATTTTTTTTTTTTAGGAAAATCCTGTATTTTTCAGGCTTTATTTTATTTTCCCGTGTTTTTCCTTTCAAATTCTCTTTCCACTTAACCAAATCGCGCACGGTTTTATTTAAAATAAGTGAAAACGTTTGCTTAACGATTTCGAAATCAAGAGCCCTTTACACGTAGAATAATGAACTTTTTTTTTTCGAAAATAAAATTTCATTTCCTTTAATTTTCTTTTTTCCAGGTGAAAATGAAAATGGTAGAGATACCGGACTCAGAGCAACGATTTCGTCCAGCGATATTTAAATTCATTCCAGCAATAAAAAAGAAGCTATAAAAAAAAATGTGGGAGCAATATCGAATATTAAAAACCTCATCTTCCGTCTTCGAGCCGGTTTAGCGGAAAATTTTTCTTAATAAAAAAAAAACCAGTGCCAAAAAAAATATTTAAAGAGAAGAATGTTGAGCTGCGGTGGAACTCGGAAATTTTGCGCCTGCACGGGTAAAGTGACGGAAAACAGTAGCATTAGCTCAGATTACACGTCTTCGATGTCAAACATGGGAGACAGTAGTGAAGTCGGGAAAATGAGTGATGAAAAAAGCGATTGTGATAAGAAATTGAAAAAAGACAGGACTAGTCTCTTCTCGATATTTTCCCCGCGGAATATCTTCAAGGGTTTCAGGAAGGAAATGAAGACAGACAATTCAATGTTGAAAGTGGAGAGAAGTAAGTAAGATTGTCATTCGATATTTTGGAAAATGTTTGGATTTCGTTTTCGGGGTTATGTAACCCGCAATGCATTTTCAATCGCGGACGAGTAAGGCAGTGGCGGATTGGAAGTTCTATTCTATTCGCCTAAACTGGGACTTAGAAAAAGCATTAGAGATATTAAAAATCCCTTTCAAATTGTCGTAAGAACGAATCACCTTTTCACTCTTCATACATTTTTCTTTCCGCAAGATTTGTCACTTCAGCTTGAATAATTAAAACGAAATACCGGGGAGACCACGATACAAACGAAGTCATGTAATCCCAACCCGTTGGGAAACCCCAGGTGACAATTATCTCCTGCAAATCCGTAAGGGGGGAGGGGGGAGGACGGGAGGATCTAGAAATGCAGCTTGAGAAACCTTAGCAACAGATCTCTGAAAATTTTCATGATAATTATGAAGTTTCGGTAATGTTTTCAATTACTGAGAAACAATTCTTCGATATGAAAACAGAAAACAATGGATTTCCCCGGTTCTTTTGTTTTCCCTTCTTCTCAGCAGTGCGATGCGGTATCGACTGCTCCCATCTTTTCAATTTAAATGCATATTGAACGGTTTTTGAAGTACTCGACTTTAAAGGGAATTTTAAGAGGCTTCGCCTTCTATTTTTAAGTATAAGAAACTCAAAATTATGTTCCTTTTATTATTATTATTTCGTTCCTGAGACAGTTTAGAAATGCGTGATTCTTTGCCAAAAATAAATCAAAATACTAAATTACTATTATTATTAAATTTCAAACTAATTTAGAAATTTATTATGAGTTATGGGTGGCGTTCCCTTTTGGATTTGTATTATACGTTTAAACACTGGAAAGTTTTCTCACGGAAAATTGAAGACAGTTAAATTCAGGGACGGAGGTAAAATTTAGCTAGGTGGCTCAAAAAATCTAGCAGTTCGGTTTTGTTCTACAACGAAACAAACTTAACACCACCAAACGATTCACTGGCAAGCCACCAATATTTTCTTTCAATAACCCGATGGATACATCAAAAAAACGAACAAGTTCCCTCTGATGCCAACAAACTAGCCATATCAAAACAAAAGCATCGGAGAAAAAAATCAGTTTGATTTAAAAAAAATAAAAAAAGCAACAACGTGAAACTTGACGTTGAAATGACATCATTCCAACAAAAAGCTGCGAAATGATCGTGTGATCCAAGCGACACGTATATCAAACAAAAGGAAATTAAAAGAATTTGCGTAGGGACGTACATCCGGTTTGAAAGCGGCCATCCGATGCGGTCACTTTAACCGTCAGAACCAAACTTCATTTCTTATCGTGAACATCGCTTTAAGTTGTTACACCCTTAGTGTAATCAATAAAATATCGGCCCACTTCTATTAATTCCGATTTTTTTTTCTAAAAAAAAACCAAGATGTTCGTGCGAGTTATTTTTGGGTTAACAATCATTCCGAAGCCTAAGTGCTTATAAATATTCAATCTTTTTTAATTTGATTTCAGCTATCAAAGCTGCCATTTTAATACAACAATGGTATAGGAGTTACCTCGCTAGAATGGAGATTAGAAGAAGGTATACATGGACGATATTTCAAAGTATAGAGTACCAAGGGGAACAAAATCAGGTTAAGGTAAGTTTAATTGCTATGGCAAAAAACGATCTAACCTGTAAAAGCTTTAGACGAAGATTCTTTTAGTCCTTAAAAGTTTAGCAAGCCTCGCCGCAATAAACTTGAGGTACTTTTGACCACACTTGATTAAATATAACCAAAGAGCGTCTTGACTTGAGACTGCATAGCCTTCTTCTCTTTGTCATATTCTTAGTCTTCCATCTCCTTTCACTCTTCCTCTTTTCCTTCTTCCTCTCTTCCTTCTTCCTCTTCCTCTCTTCCTTCTTCCTCTTCCTCTCTTCCTTCTTCCTCTTCCTCTCTTCCTTCTTCCTCTTCCTTCTTCCTCTTCCTCTCTTCCTTCTTCCTCTTCCTCTCTTTCCTCCTCTTTTTACTCCATATTTTCAACCCTAACTTTCCCTTCATTTAGCTAAGCGGTTTTAGCTAAAAAAAATTTCCATAAAAAAACAAAATGTAAACGAGCTTGAATTTTTTTACCAAACCCGGACGTCAAAATTAGAGTGGCGACACATTTCGTTCCACGAAAACGAGAATGAAAAGAGGACGAAATAAGGGAAGACAATTTTAAATGACAAATTACACCTATAGTTCATTCGGATGTGTTCCTTGTTTGGGATCTCTTGAAATTCTCTTTGCATAATTTTTTCAAATCAACTTTCTGTCTCCTTTTTTTTTTCTCCTCTCTTCTTCCATCTGGTTTTTGTCTTTATACTAAGGAAAACAAATGATGTTTTTTATTCTTCTTTCTTGTAATCCCTTTGAATTTCCAAAGACCTTTAACATGCTTTAATTTAAATAAAGTGACTTTGAATTTTTTTTTATTTAGGTTTACGATTTTTTCAACGCTCTTCTCACCCACATGCCGGAATGTTCAGCTAAAACCAAAGATCCCGATGTAACTTCTAAAAATTCCTCAATAGGTAAGTAAATTAAGAATTTTTTTTCTATTTATTATTTTATTATCCCCTAATGATTAGATATAAAATCAATAAAAGGGAACTCCCCGAGTTTTAGTCGTGGAAAAAATTACGAGTTCGGAAAAATGAGTTGGCGTTTTTTATTCGTGATCGTGATTTCCCGCGTTGATAAATTTTTTTGCTTATTTTCCGATTCGGTATTTAATCATCCGTTCTTTTTGATATAAAATACGACGTTTACCTCGGTCAGGGGATATCAATGTCAAATACGAAAAGCGACAGTAAACAAAATCGCTGGGTTGAAACTGAAACTGCATGTAAAAATTTTAAAATCTCAAAATTAAATTCTTGCGTTCCGGGGGTAAAAAGAAAGCTCATTGATTACGAAATTAGATTTTTTTATATGGCATCAAAAAGTTAATCACTAGCGGAGGTAGTTATTAATTAAAAAAAAAAAAACAGCTTTAGAGAAGTTACTGCAAAAACCTATTAGGTCAAGTAATAAATTCGAGTAGAAAAAATCGGAGCTTTATTAACACTAAAAATATTCTCTCAAGCTCTCCTCGAAATTTTTTTTAATTAAAAGGATAGTCAGTTCTAACTGGAAAGTTAAGACTTTTTAGAGAGTTTCAAGTAGCCTAGCAAATTTAAATAAAACCTTTCAGCAATTTTCGACGAACCAAGTACTAGTTTACAATGATTTATAAAAAGTTCTTCCTTCTTCCTTCTGTTCTTCCTTCGTCTCCCTGTCTTCGTTGTTCATCCTGCCTCTTCCTCTCTTCCTTGTTCTTCCTTCCTCTTCCTTTGCCTCTCACTCTTCCTCTCGTTCTTCCTTCTTCCTTCATGTTCCTGTCTTCCTTGTTCTTCCTTCTTCTCCCTGTCTTCCTCGTTCTTCCTTCTTCTCCCTGTCTTCCTTGTTCTTCCTTCGTCTCCCTGTCTTCCTTCCTCTTCCTCTCTTTCTTGTTCTTCCTTGTTCTTCCTTTGCCTCTCACTCTTCCTCTCGTTCTTCCTTCTTCTCCCTGTCTTCGTTGTTTATCCTACCTCTTCCTCTCTTTCTTGTTCTTCCTTCCTCTTCCTTTGCCTCTCACTCTTCCTCTCTTCCTTGTTCTTCCTTCCTCTTCCTCTCTTCTTTGTTCTTCCTTCCTCTTCCTCTCTTCTTTGTTCTTCCTTCCTCTTCCTCTCTTCCTTGTTCTTCCTTCCTCTTCCTCTCTTCCTTGTTCTTCCTTCCTCTCTTCCTTGTTCTTCCTTCCCCTTCCTCTGCCTCTCGCTCTTCCTTCTTCCTTCATCCTTCATGTTTCTGCCTTCCTTGTTCTTCCTTCGTCTCCCTGTCTTCCTTGTTCTTCCTTCCTCTTCCTCTTATTCCAACTCTTCCAAATAATTTCCAGCTATTTTATTCTTCTCCCTAATATCTTACTTTTTACTGAATTGACAATTTTTATTTTCTTCTTTCTTTACTTTAACTTCCTCCTTCCTCCCCCATCACTCTGCAGTACTAAGTCCCGAGTGCTTTCTCATTAACTCCCCGTCTAAAATTTAATTACTTGCTTGCTTTGATTTCCAATTAACCCGAATTAAATTCGTTAAACATTCATTTGTCGTCTTGCAGATATCTCGGACAAATTCGAAGACGAATCCAGTGATACGAGCATGTTAGAAAACATCGAAGGGGGTTACAAAGGTCCACACATCTCTAGCCCGATCTCGCTCACCAATTTCCAAACATTGATCGACACATTCAGAAAGAAAAAGGTAAGTGCCGCAACGTGAAAAAATAAAGTGCTTCATTCTTGAAAAATTCATAAGCCAGATGACGCAGAAAAAAAGAGTCCGCAGATGACGGCACCTTTTTCCCTCCCACACCCTCCCCCAACTTTAGAAAATATATTTTACGACAGTGGCATAACCATCGAATCTGTCAAAAAAAAAAAAACCTCCCCTTAAAACTTTCACGGGGGAAAAAAAAGAAGAGAGAAACTAAATAAATAATAGGGGCAGGTGAATCCGAATCACTTTTATCGATTTAACCGAAAATTTCGCCCTCGCTTTAATTTTCTGCTTGAGGAAAGTTAAAATACCATCGGGCTATTAACTAAACTCTTCGTTCTACGGTATCAATAGACTATTTTACTCCGCAACAGAGACTTCCCCTCGACGTCATTTTCGAAGTAACGATCGAATCGATTTTCCATCTTGTTATCAAAATCTGTCCCCATTATTCCGTAATCGAATTTTGTGATTGCCGGCCGTTCGTTGTCTCTGCGTCCTCGTTCCGTTTCAACGATTACTTCATCAACGCAGCTCCGAAAATAAAAAAAGGAAAGTGATTTTACCGATAGAGGGCGGATTAACCCTCTAAACAAAGGCTGCAGCCAAGAGATGAAAATTTTTAAGCTCAGACAAAAGAGCTGAAGATTCGTCTTTTAAATATTTTGTGGGCCAAAATTTTTGAATCCTCAGCTTGGGTCCATCGCCGAACCCCATGGCCTTATTTCCAACTGCCTGAACTAAATTCTGTTGTGAATCAAACCTTGCTAGATCGATCTGGGTAGAACACAATGCTTTTTTACCTTGAAGCATCGAGAGTCGTTAGAGTAATCCCATAGTATTTTAAAATGCCATCCGACATGATGGATTTGATATATTACAAATGTGACGTGTTTATCGCTTAACTGGAGGAAAGTATGGGCGGACAGTGAAATATATATCATCGGTTTCAGTTCTCTCTCAATCCCTCTCATGATTTTCTTTCTTTTTTTCCAGCACCATCGCCTGCACGCTAAATACGTAGCTAGCATATTACGGGACGCAACCAAAGAACTTAAAAAACTTCCAAATTTAAATCAAGCCAGCACAGCCATTTCGAAACAAATAACAATTTGCGGGGATTTACACGGGAAGTTAGACGATCTCCTAGTCATATTCCATAAGGTAAGAGAAGAACGGAGAAAATATAGTAAAACGCATGATATGTTGCGAGATAATTCCCGTTTATTTATGATATTTTTCCCGTTTAACTGTCTAGTTTGCGTTTAATAAATTTGGGGGGCGGGTACTGAATTTCTTGTTTCTTTGGGAGGTTTTGTTTTAAAAACGGATAAAAAAGCCACGCCAAGAGGCGTTTGCCCTTTATATTATACTTCTCATTAATATTCTAATTTTCCCTCCAGGTAAGAGATTTCCATTTTTTTGTTGTGAAAAATATTAAAAGGTCGGAATGGAATTATAAGTTTGATTTATCACGAGGTGAAAATCGTGAATTTCGGGGTGGAAGAGTCAATCTGAGATGGTTGGTAGGAAAAAATGGAGACGTCGGGATTAAAGTGATTTAAAGAAAATTTATGAAGAGTCTCACAGGTTTTGCGGTCAAAAGTTGTCTTCTGGCTAATTTATAGCGGGAAGTGGGGTATGTTGTGTATTCGTGAATAATATACTGCGAGGAGGTTGGATTTATAGAGCTTGTTTCTTCGCTGCAGCTCTAGCTTAGGAAGAATAAATTTTTAACTTATTTCCTGGAGCCGGAAGATCTGCAGAATTTAGGTAAACGTAAGATGTGGTAGAGCCAGCCTCGTGGCTCAGTGGATAGCGTGCCAGACTCACACTCGGGAGTTTCCAATCTACGGTTTGGATTTTTTCTGACCGTATTTCACCTCTGACCAATGTCATCTGCGTCATGTGTACTTAATTCGAGGATTTGGGGATTCCGAAAAAGCGATTAATGTGTATTGTCACTCGGTCTCAACCCCCCCCCCCCCCCCCCCCCCCTGCAAGGCAATGGCAAACCAGCAGGTGGTAACTTGCTTAGAACAGCCTCTCTAATTAGCCGGCATTAAACTGAAGGTCCCATATGGCTGTGTCAACTCGAAACACAAACTAGCTATATGCAGAGAGGTCGCCTACGCTCGAAAACGAGCATGGCACCAAAAGAAGAAGATGTGGTACTTGAGAGCTGGAAGATCCCACAGGAGAGTGAAAAAATAAGGTTGGAGTAGTGGAGGTTTACAGTTAGTCGGAAGTCAAATAAAAGAGCGAAGGCAAGATTTCTTTGAATTTGGTCCTACCATTTAAAGGTAGCAGCACCAAACTCCTCCTCGATTGCAATTAAAAATTCTTCTTTGCTCCAGAACAGGTCAGTGAGAATTGACCGTCAATTTTTGCCAAAAATGTTTGACTTAAGTCCCGCTTACTTTGGATTCCAACCAAGATCAGCCCTATGTCAGTCAGTCCAAACGTCAGAATGTCGAAATCTTCATCTGGACATCGAAAAACCAATATTTAACTCTCCAATTCTTTCACATTTAAGTTTTTAGGAAGTCGACACTGGTAATAACAAGTGTGCTGTTTGGGTAGATAACTGCAGCAAATGCGGAACCATCCCCAAACTATAATAGAAGCCCCTATGAGAGTCATAATTGTAGAACATAAAGATAAGAGCTGTCAGCTACATTTTCAGATATTACACAGCAATCTCCGTGAATTATCTTCAACATTTTTTTTCTTCATGAACGAATTTAAAAAAAATAAGGACGAGCTGGCCTTCTTTTAAATAATCATACAAGCCTAACCTTCGAGTCGCCTTTATCTTGCTAGATTTTCATTCCGATGCACATGCAATCATGCAATCCACAAGGCAAAAAAAGCGGTGAAATCTTAAAATTATTTCAAAAATGAAAACTACTTCCGGATAAAATAATAACTTCAACTTTAAAAATAACTGCTACAACAAAATTAAACACGAATAAATTATTCGATTTAAATCTTTTTCCAGAAATAGATCCCCGAGCAAAGAAACAAAAGGTTAAAAAAGACAAGGATAATTAAAACGGTGATGGATTTTATCGTGCTTTAGCATTGTTTGCAAACGTTTCGCTTCCTATTTGTCACCCGACTCCCACCGTATTTTTTTTTAAAAAATAATAATTTCTCTTAAGCCTCTTTGTCATTTCCAGGACGTCGAAAAAAAAAAGAGAGAAAAGACAGTGAAAAGCAGAGGTTGTTCACTTGCGAAAGGTTGAGAAAGTTAACCGACTAAAAAAAAAAATTTAATTTCCTGTACGCCGGTTGTACACATTAATCAATTATAAAAAAAAAAGGATCGCAAGGATCTATCTAAATAAGAAATCCCACGGTTTATATGACTCGGGTGTATTGCGTGGAAATCAAATTAAGAGATGAGCTGACGCGGAAAAAGGATATAAAATATATCAGAGTAAATTAATGACTTGTGTCGGTTTCGCTTTGATATCAGCTACGAGATAAATTTCCAAACGGTCAAACAAAATGCACGAAACAAGGGAAAGCAGGAATTAATTGAAACGTCGGTCAGTCTTGGAAGATAGGATGTCAAATTAGGAATCGGAGTTTATAAATCGTGGCCTCGGGTCTATTTCCTTCTATTTAAAATTTCAAGCAGACAACGATGCTAAAGTTTCATGTTAAGCTAACGGCAAAACATAACAAGGATAAAATTTAGATGAAAGAAAATAATTCTTGGGACTATGGTATCTTCCCTCTCAGCCAAACTTCGACCACTGATTGACCTCTTGGGTTTTCTGTGTTCAGCACGTTTGTTCTGTGTCGACTGAGTCCTAATTTTCACGGCGACAACTGATGCGTCATCGACTAATCCGATCTGGTGTTTCTAAATGAATTTCTTTTCATTAGGCTTTTGCTGGTTTTACTTCTATTCTCCTCCTTCCCCAGGCGTAGATGTCCAGCATTCTTCTTCAATATTTCGAAATTTGTTTTGAGACTTCCTATTAGCTGGCAAGCTCTTGTTCTTCATTCGGTCCACGTGCTGGTGCCATTCTTTCCTTCTGAATCTCCAAAAACAATTCATATCTTCGATTCCAAAAAATTATAAATAAGAAAAGACCAACAATAGAGCCTTGAGGCAGCCTTGTTCATGAAATCAACATAAAATCGATCTTATTTAAAATTATTTCGAAAACTTTTCTCGGAGGCCTAATTAAGAAAATTAAAGCTGTAAAAGCACTTTAATAGTTCGATCGAACTTCAAAGGAATCTTTCTAAATTCCTTTGAATAGTTCAATCATCTAGATTGGGTGAGAAGTCGAAAACTTAATTATTAGCGCATCTCTCTCATCCGACGAATCTGATTAAGCGGCCCTTTTAGCTTTATCATCTAAATAAAATAAAAACGAAAAGAGAAAAACGGCAGACGGATCTATACAGCGACGTGTTTACTGTTCTTACTTTCCCTTTTTTTTTCCTTTCCACTTGTCTCGGGGTGGATCAGATGTTTCGGATCCCATGGAGTCGCTTTTCTTTCCATCCAACACAAAAATGTCCCTCAGAATTTTTTGTTCTCTTTCCGAGAACAAGGGTTTTTGTAAAAAGGTATTGTACGTTTATAAGCCTTTAATGACATGTATTATCATTTTAATCTATCAAACACTGCATTAATCAAAATCCGAAACGAATAAAATGGACAATCACGATTCGAATCAATATTGCTGACGGTCAGCAATGAACTCGTGAATTGAATTTTTTTTTCTGAGCCTCCTCCCCTCCTTTTCTTTCTTTTTAATAACGGTTAAAAGTGTGTGTGCATTAATGTCGTTGCGGAGTTAGATATCATTCTAATTTATGATTTTTCATGTGTTCGCATGCATGTTTTAATTAACGCGAGTATTCGCGTTTCAATAAAAAATGTATTAATGATTGTTGTAAATAATAATGCTTTTTTTAGAGTTAGTTTTATAAAGAGAAGTAGAGAGTAGTGTTTTATCTGCGAAATGTTTGAGGGCATCGGTGAAAATCCACCTGAAGACCACCTATGGTCACCAGACCAATTGGTCTGTTTTCTAGACAAGTCAATAGAATCACTTATGAGCAAAGGGGCATAAGAAATATTCGTCCCTCTCAAAGATCGCCTGCTGGAGTGGGACTTCGGAGGGAAATATGGAGAGGGTTTTTGTGCTGCAAAAAGAAAGCGGTCAGGTATCTGGCCGGTCGGGTTAGGTGGGAGTGGCATACAGACCACTACCAGCTCCCTTCCTGCCGGGAGCTATTTAAATATTTGTCAATTCTCACAGTACTCTCGGTATATCTTTGAGCGAATAAAGTTCTTTCTAAATTCTCGGGAGGGCACGTTGGTTGGGGAAAGCACGGGGCGCGCGATGAGGCAGTCCCAGTAGAGCCCTGCACGGGTCGAAATTTTCAGGCCCGAGTCCGGGCCGACTCTAAAATTCTAGGCCCGGCCCGGTACCCCACCTGTGTCCGGCCCGTCCCGGCCCGACAACCATGTGGCCCGAGTCCGGCTGTGGTTTCCAAATTCTCAGCCCGAGTCCGACTTTAAATTTTTATATTTTTTCATTGTATATTAATATTAAAGTATTCATACAAATCAACCCAACTTCATCCGATGAAGTTCATCGCCCATGTAAAAACAGAATTGAATCGACTGTTTCTGGACTGAGAGTAGCCCAGAGAGTAATGTAAAAAAAGTAGTCAGGCCCGAGTCCGGCCCAGTCCGACTGCCACCCAAAATTTTCTGGCCCGAGTCCGGCCCGGTGCAGGGCTCTAAGTCCCAGCACTACTCGATTCCATATACGAGGTCAAAAAAGTCAGAGCAAAAGGTCGGGCAGGCCGGCGCGACTTCCTTTAATAAATTACCGGGGGAGATCCAGGGGAAGAAGGTGGTACATTTTTTCTACCATCTAAAGGTATTCCTGGCTGGACTGGCCCTATACTCTGTCTCAGAGTTCTAGTCTTTCTTCCGGGGTCCAACAGTCTCGCGTAACGTGACACTGCCCAAGTACAAAATGTACCATAGCATTTAAATAAATAAATCGCAGCGCCCTCATCGACCAAATTAGCGACTTGTAAGAAGCTGCCATGTTACTTACTATGGCATTCAATTTTTGTAATGGTTGACAGTTTACCAGTCTCTTTCAATTTAGAGTCTCTAATACTTACATAATAACGGCATCAGATGAAACTTTACTCGACATTATCAATAAGTCAAGATGGCTTTGATGAGCAGGACACATGGCTTGTGTTTTGTAAAGGCTTCAACCAAGCAGCTATTGGTTACTAAGATCTTAGATCTCCATTTAACTTGAAGTCCCTTACTTTGATGCTTTTACTCCGCCACTGAAAATAGATCAAAATAAACGAAAACCTTAATCAAAATCTCTGAAAACTGAAAATCCCTTATTCGCCTTCAGGGTGCTATTCCTTTAAAAGGAAAAAACTTGGTTGATCTTTCTACTTAATCATGATTGCTTTTATTTTATTGTATTTCCAGAATGGTCTTCCATCAACGGAGAACCCTTACATTTTCAACGGGGATTTCGTGGATCGCGGGAAGAAAAGTTTAGAAATTTTACTCCTTCTCCTATCATGTCTGACGTTATTCCCAGGCGGGATTTTCTTAAACAGAGGAAACCACGAGGATCACGTCATGAACCAAAGGTAAAAACATTCTCATACTAAATTAATCATTTTCGATAAAACATCAAAACCGGATTGTTATTTAAATCACGAAAAAATGAATTCATTTCCGGAGAGGAAAATTAATTTTTCTTTTTTTTCCAAGATTTTTTTTTATTGATTAAACAAATTAAGAATTCGACCTTTAATAAGACAACCTAAGGGATTTATGAGAAAAAAAATGGAAAATTCCGAAATCAGGGAAGAAAATTCTAAACGTAGTTTGAAAAGCGATTATTTGCAAAAGAAAAACATCACACATGACTGGTCATGTCGGATCGTATTCTCGATATTATAAAAATGACCAATACTGAAAGGGAAGCTTTCTCCGTTGATATCTGTTGCTAGAGAACCTACGCAATGATTTTAATATCTAATTTATTCACGTATGATAAAAAAATTGAAATAGCGTGGCTAGCGAACTGAGGGAACTGATGTAGAGCAAAGAGCAGTGGAGAGTTAACGTCCATATTTAATACATCTTTCATGTCATAATATTGCAATAAAGAAGTCTATTTCACCAGTAATTACATTTTTCTTCGTCTATATCATTGCCTTCGCCACATAAATTGCTGAACGAAATGTTATTTTTTTTTCCGAGTGGGAGAAATTCCCAAACCATCCATTACCGGCTACGGCAGGAAATTCCTTTTATCCCTTTAATGTTTTTTCCCTTTTTTTGGGGGGGAAAATAGAGTTAGTTGAGTTTTATAATGTCCGAATTCCCTATAGTGATTTAAGTGCTTCTACCAAAAAAAAATTGCGGCAAAATAAATAACAGCAACGAGAGTCTATGGAGCGCCAACTTTTATTTTTCAATAAACTTAATAGACATTAGCGCTTTGACTATTGCTGACTATAGTTGGAGCCAAAAACTTTGAGGTGCTACAGTGTCTTATAAAAGACTCACAGCCCAAGTTCCAAACTCAGATAAAGTAACTATAGATGGAGCATTATCCACTTCGGGTTTAAGCAATCGGATTTCCGGCTATCTTCGGCAATTTTCGTAGACCTGTGTGCATGTTTCGCCAATATTTAACTTTCCGAGGTCAGCCATCTTGTGTGTGCAATTTCAAATTTTCGGAACGTCGTGCACAGTGTTTGAAGTTAATTCTCCATTTATAGTTACTTTATCTAAGGTTCCAAAGAATAGAGCTGGCCCAAAAACCGATTGCTTGACTGTCTGGACTAGGGCTCCAAAATTTAGGCTCATTAAGGGCTTATGCACTACTTGGCGGTTCAACAAATTACACAAGGTTCTTTGAAGAGCAATCTAGAAGTCATTTTCACTATCTGATTTCCATAAACTAATCCTAAAACACAAAGATAAAAAAAATCAGTGCTAAGGAACCGATAATCGCAAAATCATGATTTTTTTATCATCAAAAAAATGATAAATGACTTTAGTTTATTCCAGTTTAAGCTCTGCCAAAAGCTTCCCAAAAGCCCTTTCAACGATCGAATAATTAAGTTTTTACTAAGTTTCCATATATATTCCTTCCGCACATCCCAAACCCATTCCACACTTTTTAAAACTTATTTACCCTCATTCAACCATGTTTAATCATTAATGGCGTTAATTATTATTTTCCCCGATAAAATGGGTTTTTGAAAATCGTTAGTTAGCAGTACCAAAGCTATGAAATTTTCCTTTATTTTTTGCGTGCACAAACTTTCACAATATAAAAGCGAATTCTCTCCGGAGTTCAAATTTCGTACGGCTTTAACGGTAGAACGATTATATCCTAACTATGGAACGAGGCTCTCTGATCTTCACGTTACAATAAGCGAACAAATATCATGGGTCAGAAAACTTTTCCCTTTAATTTTAACTAAATAACCTCTTTAACGGAACTAACTGTCCATAAGGTTTAATTTATACCAGATGAGGAGAAACCAACGGTCCCAGAAAATTCGTTTTTATAATGACAATGGGAACATCAAGGTACGATCGATAAGTTCCACATTTAGGTTTTTCTCTTCCAGTCACGTTTCGCGAATTTATTAAATTGAATCATGCGTGGCAGATTTTGAATATATGGAAAATGACATATTAATACCTTGAATGGAGGAAAAAGCTTTTTACTTTGAAAGTACTTTACGGGGGGGAAAAAAAAGTCTTTTTTTTAGATTAAATTGATTTGCCAAGTAAAGTACTTACGGGTGACAAGTTGCATCTTGCGAAAAGCACTTGGGCTTAGGGAATTTTAGTTTTATCAACTAGAACGACTGTCTTAATCATGTTACTGACATCTGGATAGATTTATGCTGTTATCAAATCCTTTGTGTCTTTGTCGTTATGTATGAAAAGAGCGTTTGAAACAATTGGGGATCTATTCTGGTTTGACTATATTTCACAGTTGGTTTGGTTATATGGAAATCAAATGAGAAAGGGTTGAAGAAAGCTGCGGATTTAGATTTGAAATGATGTTAAAAATTGATGGTTAATAGCTAAGACTCAATGTAGAGTTGATTTTCTTGATGGACGATTTGGCATAAATGTTCTACAGCCACTATTTGGCCCAAGTATAATCTATAGCTTTTCTTCCTGCAGCCATAATTATTCCAACCTCTGTGCTGCTGCCTCTTCCAGAAGGCGGAAAGTTTTCACTTTCTCTGAAGGGGAAGTGGAAAACTTCTACATTTAAATACCCTTGGACATGGCCCTGCGGGTAGTATCAGATTCTTATTGGCTAAATGTTACGCAACATGTTACACATGAATTTCATCCCTAAGATCATGTCCGCTGTATTTTCCGGTAGCAAATTGGTCCTGAATTTCAAACGGACTCGAGTTCCTCTGGTTTCCCATCTCTTGGATTGGCAAGTAGTATTCTCTAGGAAGTTAGGATGTCCGCAGTATCAACACGCATCGGTGGCGTCTAAAACGAACCCAAGGAAATAACTTCCAACGGATAGAAATCGCGAGATAAAAGCTCACCTCACCATTTCTCCGGTTCGTCCATTTTTTTTACATCTGAGATCAGGCACTGGGTCCATGTAGCAGTTGCTGCCGACCATTTTCGGACACCTCTCCATTCGGTTTTAATACCTCCAACTTTTTAAAACAATTTTACCGCTCACAACGATGAGAAACACAGCACATGTTGAAAATTCAATTAACGGCCACTTTGAAGCTATTACAAAACTATAATAGCTTTAGGAAACTGAGCCTTGGGCATAATTAACCTCTAACTAAGCAATCGGATGAAAAATAACGCTATTCTTACGGCAACAAACGCTCCTAATGAGCTATAAAAATTATTCCAACAACCTGCTTTATCTTCATCTTTTTATAACGATCCTTCTTACTAAAAAAAAAACAAAAAAGAATTCATAGGATGGAGCTGAGATTTCATAGGAAGTCATTTAATATTTTCAAGAGTTGTCCTTAACTTTATTGGTAATCGATATTTTCATCAGATAGGTGAAGATAAAGCAATGAAACTATTTTCTGACGGAGCGGGGGGAAAAAAACTCCGAGGAGAGAAAAAAAACACATGAAAAGCGATAAAACAGAATGGACTAATCAACATGTATCGACGTTGAAAGGAAATAAAACTGGGAGAAAACGACAAGGAAGAAAAAGAAGAGGAAAAAAAAGTTAAGATCATTTGATAGAAATGTGTGTCATGAGGATTGATCGCTCCAGACCACTCCGTATATATTCTTTTTCCACAACAAATCAGGATTGATAACTTTATTCCCTACCTGGTAAATTAATTTCACCTTCATCATGATCAAATATTAATAAACTAGAATGTAAATACGAAATGATTAACTATCGTTGATGGGAAACGGGGATTTAATGTTTGTAATTTAAAACCGAGGGAAAATACTTGGAGACACACTTTTTCCTGTTTCTAAATAAATAAAAGCTTTTTCATTTTCCCCCTCTCCTTTTAATATCACCTAATGTTTACTGGAAAAGCTTTTGAGATATTTTTTTCTCTATTTCGGAGTTATAGCTCAAGCCTTAGGAATATTTTCCTCCCACGCTTGTTTAAAGGCTGGTATTTAATAAATGAAAAACGAGCTGAGATTTTTTTCAGTATGTGATAATTTGTAAGAATCGTGTGTGCCGCACCCGCTTAATCCTTAATTTTACCCTTATCAGCAATGTTACACAAGCTAACCTTCCGTCTAATCCTCACGCCTCATTAACCATTTCCTTGTCAGGGTTGTGGGCGACAGAAAAATGATTTAATTTTTGTAAGAAAACTTCAGCTGGTTTCAGACAGAAATTACCTTTGATTTGCAAGAAATGATGGCAACCAATAGCAATTAATCTAATTGCCAATACCAATAGCCAAAATCTACCAACGAGCAGGCGCATAAATAATTCGACTTACATGATTTCCAACATCAATTCCAACATTGACAACACTAAACTTGCATTTTTTTAAAAACCTGCATGTATTTATACAGTATATAGTATCACATTTCTAATTTATGCTACGTGTGGCAAGTGAACTCATGGTTTCCAACATCACATAATTCAACTTGCACTGTTTCCAACATCGATCGATTGACCTTGCATGGTTTCCAACATCACATGATTCAACTTGCACTGTTTCCAACATCGATCGATTGACCTTGCATGGTTTCCAACATCATTTAATTAGACTTGCACAGTCCCTCATCAATAAATTAAACTTGCATAGTGTCCAACAATGACTTCATTTGATTTCCACGCTTTCCAACATCACTAAATGCAACTTTCACGGTTTCCAACATCACTAAATGCGACTTTCCTCGCTTTCTAACATCACTTAATTTGACTAGAACGGTTTCCAACATCACTAAATGTGACTTACACGGTTCCCAAAATAACTTAACATTTTTAGCGCGTACATCGCAAACTAAAGCGGCACTAGTGCTTTTTAACGCCTTTTTCACTAACTAAAAAAACCAACATCGAGCTCTAGTGGTCGTTTCGTAAACTACAACGACCTCAGCTCTCGCAAACCTCTTTCTGACAAACTAACATAACAAATTTATAATTTCTTTCGCTTTTCTGAATAATTCTTTCTTTCCTTTCAGATACGGTTTTGTTAGAGAAGTAAAATCCAAATACAAACATAATTCCGAAAAACTTTTAAGACTAATAGACTCCGTATATCGATGGTTACCACTCGGAACGATCATCGATAAAAAAGTTTTAGTCGTCCATGGAGGAATATCAGACATCACAGATTTAGACTGGATAAAAAATCTCGACAGACACAAGGTGAGCACACAACACTTCAAAGTTCCGATCACATAACAAGCCGGGAAATTTTTATTTTTCCAATATCCCCGTTTCATATAAACGCGGCACTCATCTCCGTTTTAAATTACCCAAAACTTATAAAAACTTTGTAAATAACAAAAGGGAAAAACTTTATGGATTTTCGAAAGGTTATAGAGGAAGTATTAGAAAAGATTTTGATGGCCTTTTTGTTTTATGAATCAGTACAGATAAAAAAGAAAAGGAAAAAAAATTGGCATGGTCAGAGAAGATATAGTATTTTTATCTCTTGAGACTTTCTGACATTCGATCTTGTATCAGTGATTAAGGTTTCGTCTTGGTTTTACTTCTTGTCAGTTTTAACGGGTAAAACCATTAAACTAACGGTTGATCTATTTTTATATATAAAAGGATTTGATTGATTGTTGGTTTCTTTAAATGGGATTGATTTAATCAATGGCAATTTTTTTCCTTCAGCCAAAACAAATTTGGGCAAAAAAACTTCCGCAGATTTCGCCTTACTAAGCTGCAATTTCTCAGCCATGAAAAAATCTTTTGATTAAGTTGAATCCCGCCCACACAAAGCATCTTGAATGATTCTCTATAGAATGTTGGGGATTCAGAACGATTTTCCGAGAATGTAGCACAAAACCGCTTAGTTTACCTAAAGTACTAAGTTTCTCTTAATGCAAACCAACAAAATAACGAATTTCCAGTTTCCACAACAGTAGATTTTATAAAATTTCCATGCCAAACTTTTTTCTTATTTTTCAACGAGGCATTTCATTAAATTCATGGAATTCATTCTTTTATTCAAGTATAATTCTTAATTCCCTGTTAATTAATAAGCTTTTTATTTTGATTTTCCGCTCTGAGTTTGAATAACAAACTTTCGTGAAAATTTATACAATTAACTTTCATATCTCCAAGATGTAATCTTCACCTCTCGAAGAAAAAAAAATCTCAGAATTTTGTTTTTCCACTAAAAGAATTCATATTGAAATCCTGATTTTGCGGGGGCTTTACCGTAACAAGGCCATCAAGAAAATATCAATCAATAAACCGACAATTTTCCGGGCAATCACGTCGCAATACCAACTTTCCATATTAACAGTTTGGGTTAATGAATTGTGACGTCACTGATTTTATCAAACTAGAACATAAACGTCCAGAACTTTAAATGTCACATGCATGCCCGTAGTAAAAACGGTGTTAACGGGAAAACGAAAACCCGAGGGTAAACGTTTTATCTAATATTCACTTCCGGGTATTTATTTCAACATCATCATTATAAGCTAATTCAATTTAATGTTTTCGATTAGCTCGTATCAGATTAATTTAAATTGAAAAACGTTTGTTGTTTTTTTAGTACGTTTCGCTTCTGCGTCCTCCTGTAGTGGAGAGTTCGGCGCCGGGTGCAGATGTAATTGACAAGCAAGAATGGAAACAGGTAATTATTAAAACATTTTCGGAATCGCAACGTTTCGGGATGGCTCCTTAGTACGACATTGGCATTTCCGTTTAAAATTTCCTTAAAATATTGTTGAAAAAGGGTAAACTCAGCACCTCCCTGTTTGCAAATTTGAAAGGAAATGATGTCATACTTTTGAAAGCATCCGTAATATTTGTAAATATTTAGAAGTGTTGCTTATCTCGGTTGAACGGTCATTTAATTCGATTATTAGTCTTCAACAACAATTAACACGACTTCCAAGGGATCTAACATCAATTAATCGGATTGGCACGGTTTTCAATATCAATTATTGGACTTGAACGGTTTCCAACATCACTCAATTGGACTTGCACAGTTTCCAACATCAATTAATTCGACTTGCACAGTTTCCAACATCATTTAATTTGACTTGCAGTTTCCAACATCACTTAATTCGACTTGCACCATTTCCAACATCACTTTTTTGGCTTGCACCATTTCCAACATCAATTAATTAGGCTTGCACAGTTTTTAACATCAACTAATTGGACTTGCACTGCTTCCAACATCACTTAATTCTGTCTGCAAAATTTTTAAAATCAGTAAACTCGATTTTTACGGTCTACTGCATTCATCTACTTAAACAATTTAAAATCCAGCTTCACATTTCATGTTTTTTCTCTTTCAACTTATCTTTGCGAGAAAAAAAAACCCTTTCACCAAACAAACCAAAACAATTCATCAAAAACCAAACCATGCATAAGACAACAACTGAAAACTTTACGGTAGACATTTATAAATGGAAACAAACAATGAGAATCGACAGGATCTTAACTCTCGCTTGTCTACTACTGCCTCGGTGTGCTCTTACTCGTAAAACTTTTGAATTTATTTCCGAGAAGGATGTATTTTCTTTTCCTTTCATACACAAAATGGCAAAGAAAGTGTATGTGTGTGCTTTTAAACGACAGCGATGCTGTTTTCTTTGGTTTTTGTATTTACACTTTCTCTTCCCCTAAGGGTGAATTCATGTTGTCTACTAAAGGAAGAAAAATTGTTTTTTTTAGAATTTACATGTAAAATGTCGCGTGCGTTTGCCCTTTTATATTTTAAACGATTATCAACGCCTTCGTAAATGAGTGTAAATTTTTTTAAAAAGAAAAAATAAAACCACCCCCGGAAGTTCGTAATATCGTGAAACGTACTTAAAACGTAAAAGCTCTTCGATAATAACTTAATTCATTTACCCCGTTGAGGAAAAGTCTAACTAAGGGATTAAGTTAACTTATAATTTTAAATTTGAATTTTCCTTCTTCCTCGAATCGAAAGAACAATTTCGACAATCCCATCTAATAATATTTCGCCTCTTTAAAGAGATGAGATCTTTATTGTGTTCGACCCACATTGTCAAAATTTAATTTTCCCTTTTTTTATTTTAGAGACTTTTAAATTAGGTAAATTTTTTATAAAAATTGCATGAAGTAGTGGAGTGATTGTGAGTGTAAGAGGATTTAATGAGTTCAAGATTGCTAACTTAACACAATTAAATGATGTGGCAGTCCACGCAAGTTCAACTGGAATGATGTAAGAGGTCGCGCAAGTTGAATTAAGTCATGTTGGAAACCGTGCAAGTAGCATTAACTGATGTTGGAAACAGTGCAAGTCGCATTAACTGATGTTGGAAACAGTGCAAGTCACATTAACTGATGTTGGAAACGGTGAAATCAAATGATTCAGGAGACTGTCAGAGACTGAAACTAAGTTTGTCAGATACGTACAAGCCTAAGTTAATTTTTTTTAAGCCTCTTAGACCATTGATTTCAGCCTAAAATGTCCTGCAACCAGCAAAACGTGCGATCAAACCTTCCTCATCACTGTTGCTTTGACAACTTAAACCTAAACCTTTCTCTTTTATCCGATAATAAATTTTTTAGAATCTGAAACCTTGATCTACAAAAGGAACAATAAATCTTTTTTCTTTCTCCTTCCCCTACACTCGAAACATTCTATTCTTTTTTATTCGCGTTTGAAAAAAAATTTCAATTGAAAACTCAACTTTCAACAACAAAAAAAAAAACATAACGTTGATTCAGAATAAACAAATGAATAAATTAAATTTGAAAAACTCATGTAAATCCTTTTACACGAAAAACTTTTTCATATATTTTTATTTTCTCCCAAAAAAAAAAGGTTGGAATTTCGGGTAAAGATAAACTTGATGAGAGAGAAAATAAAGGAAAAAGATTCTTAAATTTAATATATTCTAAGCAATAAAAAGACGTTACAACTGTTACAATCCTTAGCAATTTTAAATTTTTAATATTTTTAATTTATCATTTTTCCTCTGGTAAAAAAAAACCCGTAGGCTCTTCTCGAATAAAATTCCCAAAATATTCCATTTCATCAAAAAACGATATTGTTTCCACGTAGCCAAACCACCGATTTTCGATAACGAACGACTATAAACGGTCAGCCTACGCTTCAAACCCGCATGTTTGAGGTAAAAGCTTTAAAATTAGGTTTCAGGATATGATCAAACAAATAAGCCGTAAAGTGCTTTCCTGGGAGGGGACACAAAGGTTTCCCTAACTTGTAAAGAATATCCCATCGCGCCTGAGTAAGAGATCCCAGTGAATTTAAAGCAATATCTTCATTGTTACAGAATTCACGTACAGTTTTACAAGGAATGGGAATGAACATTTAGCATGCAAACATCGAATTCGGATGGTTTTTAGAGTAAAGCCAGACGGATCAAGGGGAGGAGGTTTTCTCATAACTGTTAAATTAGTGCGCAGGTCAGGGATCTTTTTGGACCCGAATGGAATTTAAAAAAAAAAAATAGCCAAATTGAATTGAGAGTTAAAAATCGGATTTTTTGCGGTGATGGCTTGTGAAAAAAATTAGGAAGGTTTTCGAAAAACTTTGGCCGAAACTACAACCTGATTTTACAGCTCGTTTTTGCGAATGTATTTAAGAATTAAAAGAGAGATATGAAAAGAGTAAACTCCTCATTAAAAGTTGAACGAAAGGTAAAAATTTACAACCCCCAAAAATGTAAATGAGGTGCGTTTTTGCGAAAAATGAAGGTGGGTTTTGATTAATACCCCTAATTTTCAAGTTTAACAATTTTCTCTTTCCACGTTCATTAATAACTCCTTTTCGTTTATTATAGATTAATGAGTACAAAGGAAAAACGCGAAGTTTTTGATAAATACAAATAGAAATATTCATAAAGTGTTAATCCGACTGTGTAGACTTTAGGTCTTTTTTAGACTTAAAGTGGGTTTTGTGTAAATTAATGGCATGGTTCGCCCAATGAATTTGGATCTAGCTTTAACACACCTTTTAACTTTTATACTACTCCTTCTACTTTTATACTTTTCCACATCAATTATTCAATTTGCACAATTCCTCCACATCTTTAAATTTGACTTGCAGTTTCCAACATCACTTAATTCTACTTGCACGGTTTCCAACATCACCTAATTCTACTTACACGGTTTCCAACATCACTTAATTCTACTTGCACGGTTTCCAACATCGCTTAATTCTACTTGCACGGTTTCCAACATCACTTTATTCGATTTCCACAGTCTCCAACGTCACTAAGTTCAACCGGGACGATCTCTCTTACCATATAGTTTGACTTGCCCGACCTCTCACATCATTTAACTCGGCTTGCGTTGTGATTTGTAAGGAAATCGGCTTCAACCTCTTAAAACAATTAACCTACACTGATTTCATTTTCTGCGTTGCCGCTGGTTCTCCTATCAAATTAAAATCCAGCCCCACGAACTTTATCTAATCTGAAATCGCCCAAAGCGTCATAATCTAAAGGTAGCTACTTAAATAATCCAAGTAACAAGACCTCAACTCAGTACAATAAATGAAAAAAAGCATCTCAAAGAAATTTGTATTCATTTCAAGAACGAAAAAAAAGTTTTCGCCATAAAAGAAAATTGATAATTGAATAAAATAAATAAATAACTCAGCTTTCTCTTCTCATTTTATCACTTCCATTACGCGAACAACGCTTTTATAAAAAAAAAGTTACCTTCCATTTCTCGAGTCCTTTTTAACTAAAACTTCTCTCGCACATCTTGAAACCTTTGCGTATTCTCCATTTAAAAAAATAAAAGCCTAGGTGGAATTTTTTTTATAAACTCTAGTATCGAAATTTGTCAAGACTCCAGTAGGATGTTGAATGAAATCTTCTTCAGTCACGTCATTCGGTATATCCGGTTTTTGAGGGATTTTTACGCTTCGAGGCTTTAAAACGTGCAGGAACTAGACCGTAAAAAAAAATAAGGGAAAACCTCCAAGGAAATAAAGCTTTTAGGTTCGTGGCTGATCACGTTCGATAAAAAAAATAAATGGAAAAGAAAAATATTTTTTAAAGGAAAGGTTTTTCCTGAAGAAATGTTAAAACATGCCTGTTTTGCGTGAAAGTGACAGGATAACGAGTTAAAGCCACGCAAACGTTTCTGAATTAGCATAAGACCAAAGGGGGAGTTAAGAAAAAAAAATTCAGAAAAAGAAAATCGGTAACTGTTTTGAATTACTATTCAAAAAAAAAAAAGATAAGATGTTATGATATCTCTTATAAGAAAAAATGAAGACACTTCGTTCACGTCACTTTTCACGTCGGCGGTTCCTGATTTTCCTTTTTTCTTTATCGATTTTGAAACTACATCTCTCTTTTCATTACGACTTCAAAATTTTTTTCTCCTTCCATTTTTTTTTTGCTGCTGCTAAAAGTTTAAATGAAATTTTTTTCTCTTTTCTTTTTTACTTTAAGAGTTTAGGAGAAAAGGCCTTGATTGATTTCAAATTGCAAATTTGCAGCTTTTAAATTGAATGATTTATGAAGAAAATTTCTTTAAGACCTTAGGGAGTGATTACCGTCTGTTTATCAACGCGGAAGTGCGTCATTTGAAAAAGGTTGAGATTTTTTAAATGTGAAATGCTGAAATTAATAGGCGTAGCTAAAGAAAGAACATTAAGTCATTCTTTAGTCAAGACAACAGAGTCTTCGGAAGCCCACTGCAATCCCTTAGGGCCAAAAAAGTTTTTGAGGCCAATAAGACCAATGAATGGTTCCTAATATGCTTGCTCGAGCTAGTTCAAGCTTTTCATTTTTTCAGAGGCGCAATTTCCCTTAGTTGAAAAATTCCTGGAATTGGGCAGATGTTAAATATTTGAAAAATAGTTTAAACAGAGGCAGGAACGTTCTAGCGAAACTTTTACGAAATCCCAAAAACCTAATTCACCTATTCACATTACAATTCCCTCGCATTGTCAACGTTAACAAACTAACAAAACTTTCAACTCATTTCGGACTGATGGGAAAATAATGTTTTTCCTCATATATTTGTTTTCTGGTTCGGGAAGGGATAAGGATAAACAAAATGCGAATAAAAACCCTTTTTATATCGGAGGGAAAAAGGAACGTAAGAAGCTCGGTTAAACTTTCCCCCTCTGGGTATTTAAAAAAGGGGCTTAGAAATGTATGAGCATGGAAAAGTCCGGTTCTAATATAAACTGTAAAATGATCACGATCTTCGTTTTTTTCTTTTTCTCTCATTTTTTTTTAATATCAAATTTTTCTTCCTTTTTCAACAAAAAAAAAAACCGAATGCAGAGAGATTAAAGGGATTTTCAAGTGGCATGATCCGGACTGAGCACGATGAATTAGAATAAAAAAAAATTTAATACTTACAATACGGTTTTCTTTTTTCCCAGGTGTTTGATATTCTCTGGAGCGATCCTCAAGGTCACAACGGGTGTATTCCTAATTCGTTAAGAGGTGCTGGAACGTATTTCGGCCCAGACGTTACGAAAAAATTCCTGGAAAAAAATAATATGATTTATTTAATTAGGAGTCATGAGTGTAAGCCGTGGGGATATGAAATGACGCATGATGACAAGGTAATTATTACAATTTTTACTGGTAATGACTAATTAATGAGCCAAGAATCTTTTATCTCGATAAAAATCGTTAAATTGTTTACGAAAAAAAAAAAATTAAAGAACTTCGCGACCCTAAAAGGAATCAAATTATCCAATAGACGAATTCAAGGTGCCTCAAGGGCAAGTGTTAGGGCCTCTGCTATTACTAGTTCAGATCATCCATAACTAGGGTGCTGCAGGAGCAAGTATTAGGACCTGTACTGTTTTCAGTACGTATTGTTAGCCGTTTGAGGTGCCACAAGGATAAGCATTGGGGCCTCTGCTATTTCTAATTTACGATGTAGTCGTTAAACATCCATTTTAGCTAATTGGGAGTCAATGCAGATCGTTACAAATTTATTTTTGGCAATTTGAAAGGCCATTATCGATATTCAAAGACTTCGATGAGTCGTCTGCTACATAGGGGTTGGCCATTTTAAAAACTGTGCGCTGCCATGATCTCAACTTTGATGGCATCCATTCCCGAATTGAAAAGCGAACATCGCGATTGGCCGATTCTTCAATTCGAGAATGGCGGCCGCCAAATTTGAGATCATAACAGCTTTCAGTTTTCAAAATGGCGTACCCGTGTGTAACAGACGACTTAAAGAAGTGTCCACTCCCTACTAGGCTCCCGATTGAGGAAATATTGCCAAATTGCGTATTTTGCCGTAAAATGGCGAGGTATTTACCAAACTGTTAAAGACTGTTATGACTCACCAAAATTTTATTTTCTAAAAACTTTATTGGATTCTTCTCTGTTTCAGGTCATCACGATTTTCTCAGCATCCAATTACTACGAAACAGGGTCCAATAAAGGTGCATATCTTAAACTAACGGGATCAACTCTATCTCCCCATTTCGTCCAGTTTAACACGGCCACGAACCGAACGAGAAACATGACATTTAGACAGCGAGTGGGACTTATAGAAAGCTCGGCATTGAGAGAATTATCCCAGAAGATAACAACTGTCAAAGAGCTATTAACGGAAGAATTTGAAAAACTCGACCCTGATAAGACAGGTAAATCCATTATAAAAAAAAAAAATATCGTAAAATCTCGAAATCCGGATTTCCATCCAGGGTGGAAAAAAAAAAAGGAAATTGACACTAGAAATGACATTTGGTTAATGATTGTATAAAAAAGAATCAAGCCTTTGAATAGGGAGCTAATGAAAACTGAGGTGAGGAGGTCGCTATCGTAAAAATTAATGAGCCTTTTATTAAATGACTTATTTCCTTTTTTTTTACGGAAGCAGAGACACTTTGCAAACTGCTGCAGGATAATTATTTTTTTTTCCCTACTAACATTAATTGCTTTTCGAAGTGAAAAAAATGAGGTTACGAGGTCTTTGAAAAATAATCCTTATTTATAGTCGAAGATTTTAATTAAGTTATCTGTTTCTTCCCCAGGAACAATTACCATAACGGATTGGTGCAACACCATGGAGCAGTTTACGGGGTTATCAGTGCCATGGAGAATGCTCCGGGAAAAATTAGTAACGACGGATGCCAACAATCAAGTGATATACATGACCACATTCCAGGATCACATCCCTGGGCCTAAAAATAATCAAAGCACTGTTGTTGAAACGCTTTATAGGAACAAATCGAGTTTGGAAGCGATATTTCGAATTATAGATAAAGATAATTCAGGTAAATTTTAGCCATTTTCGATGAAAATTTCTTAACTATAAACAATAATTCTAACTTACTTACAGGTTATATCACTCTGGACGAATTTTCCGACGCTTGCAACCTCTTATCAGAACACATGCCAGAGCCCATACCTCAAGAGCAATTACTGGACATTTGCCGCTCAATGGATATTAATAAAGACGGACAGGTCGATCTCAATGAATTTTTAGAAACGTTCCGATTAGTGGATATACATCATCATGAACAGGAAAGCCCGACGGGTGATCATTATGACACGAGCCCGGATGATGGAACTCCTAAAAATTAAAAAAAAAAAAAAGACATCAATTAATTCGCTTATTTAAAAATTGATAAATTCCTTTTCGATATTATTTTTTTTCGAGTGTCAATTTAATTCAATTTTTAAGTCTTTGGCACTGCTATGGATAAATTTTTCTCTCAAATAACACATTTAATTATTCCAAAATAAAAATTTAATATGTATTAATGGCTAAAGGCCGATATAAGAATGTTACGTTTGTGTTATTAATGATAATTCTAAAATGAATAAAAATTTGTTTCTATAATTTTGGTTCATTTGTCTGTAGCTCATGGTCAGATGATTATCTGTCAGGAAGTCGGTCTGGGCAATCTTGAATTTGGTTAATCCAGGGCCGGGGCAACACGGTAAGTGAGGTAAGCGTCGCAGGGGGCGCCAACAGCAAAGGGCGTTGTATAGCTGAAGTCATTTTTTTTGCTTAAAGTCTAAAAAGTTTTTTTTATGGAAAAAATGCGCCGGAGGGCGCAACAAGGGCTGCCGGAGGGCGCAACAAGGGCTGCCCCAGCCCTTGTTGCGCCCTCCCTGGGCCCTGGGCTTATTTCTTCTAAACAAATAAAGTGGCTACTTTGCTTTAATAAAACAAATGTAGCTCTAAAATTTGCAATTCCCTAATAAACAAATTTCAAGCCCAAGATGGCGATATCATCATTAACTCAACAGCTGCGATCATGTTAAACTTTGAACTAATTATCGACTACCATTCACTCTATAAAGTAAGTTCAAGCTAACGACTAATATTTTATTTGATAACGTCACTCAAATATTATTATCTTCCAAACCAAATTCGTTTGTTCTTCGATATTAACAATAAGTAAGTGACTGACTGTGATTGCAGATACATTAAAATTTTAAAAATGAAATTGGGCAGTAGCTTTATAATTGTCATTTGTGTGAATATAGTGAATTCAATCAGGTTCGATGAGATCCCTGAAATACAAGGGAATATAAAATTTATAGAGTTTGATTCATACTCAAATATTTACGTGGGGTGCAACAATCCGTCAGGAGCAGCATTTTACAAACTAACGAGTAGAAAGCAGCTCATTGTGAAAGACATAACAAATAATTTGACGAACATTCAGAAAATTTTCATTAACAGCTACGGGAATGCTTACATCTTTGATGGAACTGGTGCTGTGGTAACTAGTCTTTTTGTTTTGAGGCACGACGCGTCCGATATCGAAAAAGTGTACGAGTTTCCGTTGAGTGAGGGGCAGTCGCCAGTTTATTTCATGCATAATAATAACATATATTTTAATACTGCCTTTGGAGTGGCCGTGTTACACACAACAGAGAATGAAAAACGAGGCTTAACGGTACCAAGTTGCGTCGACAAGCTGCAATATTTTTCAATTGCTAGTGACTCGACTTACTCAATCATTACAAATCAAATTTACCTTGGTGGAACATTTAAAGGAAACAATAATAATTCTATAATCGCAGCTATTTCTCGTGACAACCAACAAGGATCAGTGCCATCAGCAGAAATTAAAAGCACACTGCAATATGAATTTTCCATGATAAGCGGTGTTAGTAGCCATGCCGAGAGCACGAACGACAATCATCACACATTAATCTCATTTAGCGGTAGTAACCCAAGAATATACAGGCTTGGTTGGCCTTATCGAGAAGAGCCTGAAGCTTTCCAGCTTATATTCGGAGGGTACCTACATTATTTAGGAAATATATACTGGATTAATGTAGAGAATGAGAATAAACGTAGATTTTATTTTTTTGCAAGAAATATTTTTGCGGGTGATTGTTATCTGAATTTTGGTAATTATGGAGAACAAGATGATTGGGAATATTCATATTACTTTTCAAGCATACCAAAGATAAATTTTGTCGATTATGATTGCGAAAGAGCCAATTTCACATCAGACAGCGAAGGAAATATATTTTTTGCAATGGGGAAGAAAAAAGTTTTTTCTTTAAGATACGATGAAAAAGACATTAAAGAAATCGCATTTCCTACAAATCAACCTGAACATGAAGTCACTGCTTTACTGGTAGACGGGGAGGATAATTTATTGATCTTAGCTGGAGATTTATTCATAGTTTCGAAAAACACTTTAATGGCAACGAAGGCAAAAAAAGGTGGAATCGCAGCACCATCAGGTTTAATGAAAATTGAACCGAAAACAAAAGAAATATTCATAGGTTCTGACAGTGGACTTTACGTGTATTCTGATTACTGATATATGAATTATTGCATTTGTTGTAGCTGAATATATTTTTGTAATTTTTTTCTGCAGATTCAATGCTACAGCGTTCTCCACTCCGCTATAAATTCTGGTGGCTCCTTCCTTCGATCCTATCACATTTAAGGCATTAAAGCACGAACCTCCGATTTCAATTTTTTTCGGCATCAAACTAAGAAATTAACCGCTTCGGTTCTGACTATTGCAATTAAACACAATTTCATATGATTAATTACTCATCTTCAATTACGATTATTAGATTTATCTCTTAACTCACTCCTCCGCTGGGTTTAATCTTGAAAAAAAAAAGGACAACGTGAAATGATAATTAGTCTTGTCACACGTTCAGTAGCTGCCATTGTGAGAACTTGTAAAAAAAAATGAAGTTAAATTGTATAATTATTGCTTTAGTTTCCATAAATTTATCTAGTTCGTTCGTCTTCAAAAAAATCGATAACATCCGAGGAAGTGTTGAATTTATAGAATTCGATTTAGACTTTAACATTTACATTGGTGCCAACAATCCATCCGGGGTTTACAAGCTAAGCTCCGAGAAAGAAATCATTTCGTCAGACGAAAATAATTTCGGACATATTCAAAAATTATTAATAGCGAAATCGAACAATGCTTACATTTTTGATTGGATCGACTCAGGTGAGAATTATCGTGAATCTCTACATTTTTTGGGACAGAACGCGACTAAAATCGAAAAAAACGTGTATCAGTTTCCGTTGAATAAATGGCAATCGCACGTATATTTCACCGACAACAACGGAAATATATATTTTAACACGGCTGTTGGTGTTGCTGTTCTAAAACCGAGCGATATTGAAAAACAAGGAGTCACAGCTCCGCAATCCGTTGATAATTTAGAATATTTTTCAATTATGGGCGACCACTCTTACGCCTTCGACACTAACAATATTTATCTTGTTGGAAGAACGGCAGAAGACGCAACTCCGAAAATCGCAACGGTTTCCTCTTACAAATTTGAAATGGTTCCATCTGCAGAAGTCCAAAACACGCCCAAATCGAATTTAAATGAAGTTTCAGCTGTGAGCACCGATAACGAGAAACAAGTAATAATCGCGTTTAGTGGAGATCACGCTCGAATATACGCCTATGAAACAAATAACTATCCTCAACTTAAATTTGGGAAATATTTACATCAATTCACGAGTTTCTTTTCAACATGGAGAAGAGTTCATTTTTTCGAAAGGAATTTATTTACCGGTGATTGTTATTTGAATACTGATTACCGCGGAAACCCAGGAGTGAATTTTAAAGATTACGATTGTGAAGGAGCTAATTTTACATCGGACAGCCTAGCTAATGTTTTCTTTACGGTCGGGAATAAGAAAGTCTTTTCGCTGAAAGATTATGACACTGAAATCCAAGAAATAGTTTTCCCTTCGAACGAGCCACAATATGGAGTAACAGCTTTAGTGGTTGATGCGAATGATGATTTGTGGATTTTAGCAGGAGATTTGTACGTGGTAAGGAGGGATACGATAGTAGCTTCGAGGGTAACTAATTCTTCATTCGCAGCTACGTCGGGGGTTATGAAAATTCATCCGGGAACAGAGGAAATTTTAATCGGCTCGGAAAATGGTCTCTATGTATATTCGGATTAATATTTTTTGTATAAATTTTATTGCTTTTTAAAGAATATATAAAATGGCCGCCGTATTGTATTTTTTTAATTTTTGTGCAAGAGAAGGAAAGTACACTGGGTGGTCCATGGTTTTTGTTGGCGTTGCCATGGCTACATTTAAGGTAAACATTACATGTGAACGCCACAAAAAATGGACCATCCGATATTACGTCATCAGATTACTAAAAGGTGTTTGCAGGGCTTTTGGGTGCTTCAATTCCGAATGGCGAACACAGGTCCAGGAAACAATTTCCTAAAGGGGTTGGGCCGCGACGGGATGTGCAAGTTGCTGCAGCATCGGGAAGTATTCTTTTCCGAAAGTCCCGATTTTCAATTCCGCATTGCATTTGCTTCTGCATTTGCAGAATTCTGGAGCAGGATCCCAACTGCTTTAGATTCAAAGTTCTAAAGCAGCATCGTAACAACCGTTGCTTGATTTGTAATCTACCCGGAGGCAACGAAGGGTTAGAGAATGTTTCGATGGAAGCAAGAGCGGATGTTATGATGAAGACTGCATTTGCAACGAATCATTTTTTTCTTGTGACCACCCCCTCTATATGGCTTACCACTGTGCAAGATGACGTCTAGAACTCGTAGTTGTCCTTAATTGTCCTAAAAAGGACGTCTTCGAGATGTCTTTTTGATGTCTTGTTTGGGGCAAATGAGGTACGTCTTGAAGACGTCATCTCGCACATTCACATCTTGGAAGTGACTCAGGCGGAAGAAGTCTTGAAGTGGTTCGAGAAGTTAAACAGATAGCGGAGTTCCAGGAGAGGAAGCAGAAGGGTTGTTGCAAGAATTAGGGTCATCCTAATTTGCCTACCAGATAGAAACTTTTTTTAAACTGAAAAATTTGTGCGAGCCGGACCGGATTCGGGTTCTACTCGATGAAAGGTGGCTCCCGATGAAATCCGATGTGGCTCCCCAGAATTTTCGGCTTAAAAAGACTAGCTCGCAAAATAAAAATTTCGAACTTGCGAGCCAGGCATTAAATCATGTTGCGAGCCACACCGGATTCGGGTTCTTCTCTAAGAATAGAGTATACATATATGTTACGGGTAATTCCCGTTTTTGGGCAATTCTAGAAATTCCCGGGCAATTCTGAGGATTGCCCAGTTAAATAAAATTGTTGGTCAATTCTGAGAATTGACCAAAATGTTGCCGGTCATTTCTAGAACTGCCCAACCGCTGGCTAATTCTAAAATTGCCTAAAATATTTAGTCACCGAATCAAGCCTTGGCCGCCTCCCATCGCAGCCGAAGTGGCTGCTCTCCTGAAATTAAATCTAGTACGTTCCACTTGGGAACGACTGTACAGAGATTTCAGTATTCCATTTTTAGTGCCCAACTTATACGAATCGTCTCCTTGTTTGTTCATTACCCCACCCATAAGTTATCACTTTCTCTACTTATTATAATTATTTATTGCTATGAGCAAAACTGAAATTAATCTTAGAAAAAGAATTCTAAAATTGCCCAACGCTTGGTAATTCTAGAATTGCCTAGAAAATATTTTAGGCAATTTTAGAATTAGCCAGCGGTTGGGCAGTTCTAGAAATGACCGGCAACATTTTGGGCAATTCTCAGAATTGACCAACAATTTTATTTAACTGGGCAATCCTCAGAATTGCCCGGGCATTTCTAGAATTGCCCAAAAACGGGAATTACCCGTAACATATATACGGTTTAGCTCGCCAGGATTTTTTCCTTAAAATGGCTGGCTCGCAAGATAGAAACTTTCACCCGTAGGCTAATTTGCCTACCAGATAGATGCTTTAAAACCTTGCCATATATTAACACATAGAAAGATCTGGAATACTCGAGATAAAATCCGACTATACCTTTCTTGGAATTCTGCTATATGAAATGTCTTCATTCATATACCGTATCTTAACAAGTACTCGAAAACGAAGTATTAAAATCAAAGGACAGATATATCTTTCCACGGAGCAAGGTGAGTTGTCTAGACCCATATCCCACTGGATTATAAATTGTGCAGAGAGTGGGTAACGCGTGTACAAAAAAAATCTTTTTTACACGGTTCAAAAACAATTAGAGGATTATCAGGGGACCCCTTTTGTAGAAAACAAGTCTTCCGAAAAACAATCTCCCTTTGAACGAAGATCATTAAATTTTAATTCATCCCAGACCTTGAAACTGATAACCAATTTCCACATCTGATAACTGTAAATAATGTGACATAACATATTGTGCATTTTTAACCAAAAATATAATATTATCTGCTAAAACAGTCTCGTATGTTCATCCGCTGACATTAATTATTACATAAAAACAACGGGAATCCACAAAATCTCACGCGAACTCGGCCAGCAGCGATCATGGGATCATTGAAGTTTAAAAATGCAATCGGACTGTGTCATTTTTTTAATAGCTTGCATCAGTGTCGTGAATTCATTCAGTTTTGACAAAATCGACAATATTACAGGGTCTGTGCAATTCATAGAATTCGGTCCGGACTCAAACATTTACGTCAGCAGCAAGTCAGCAATTTACAAATTAAACAGTGCCAAGAAAATGATCACAAAGGACGAATCACTGACGAATATTCAAAAATTGATAATTACAAGCTCGAACAACGCTTATTTATTCGATGGAACGACGTCATCCGGGTCTAACGGAGGATCCATTTACTTCCTAGGCCATAATGCATCTTTTATAGATAAAGTGTATGAATTTCCGTTGAACGAAGGACAATCGCACGTGTATGTCATGGACGAGAGAGAGAAAATATATTTCAACACTGCATTTGGTGTTGCAGCTTTACAGACGAGCCTGCATGAAAAAAGAGGATTAACCGAGCCAAAAGCGATCAACAATTTGGAGGAATTTTCAATCGCAAGCGATTCTACTTGCGCGATTAATAACTACGGGATTATTCATTTCGGGGGAACTGTTCAAAGTGTGAGCAAGTTAGCACTTATTCAAAATCATGAATTGTATAAATTAGTGCCATCTGCAGAATTAATAAACGTGCCTAATTCGAAATTAGGTTCGATTTCATCGATTACTACTGACGGTCATAAAAAAAACACGCTGATCGCGTTTAGCGGCGATTACGCAAGAATCTACAGATTTACTAAATTCGGGATATTGGAACTGATTTTCGGGGAATATTCGCAAAATTTCGGGGAATTTTACGTGACCAAGCATAGATTTTATTTCTTTTCGAGAAATATTTTCATGAAAGATTGTTTCCTTAATTACGGGTATTATTGGGAAGATGAAAGCGGGTACCCGTCGTACACGTTTTCAAGCATATCGAACGTGAATTTTGTCGATTACGATTGTGAACATGCTAAATTTTCGTCGGATAGCGTCGGGAATATTTTTTTTGCTCTTGGTAAAAAGAGAGTTTTTTCGTTGAGGAAGAATGAAATGTATGTTAAGAAAATTATGTTCCCGTCTGAGCCTGAATATGAGGTTGGTTCGTTGCTGGTGGATAAAGAAGATAGTTTATGGATTTTAGCAGGAAATTTGTTTATGGTACCGAAAGATAGTTTAGAGGCGGAGCAGATGACGAATACTACATTTGCAACGGGATCGGGGGTAATGAAAATTCATCCGCAAACGAAGGACTTATTTATCGGTACTGAAAATGGGCTTTATGTTTATTCTGATACTAATCCTGATGCTGAATCAGTTGAATAAGTTAATTCCCTTCATAGTTCGTTGATTTTATTATAATTTATTTAAAAATAAAAACAATTTTGTTGATTGTTCTGTTCATTTTTTTGTGCTTGATAGCTTTTGCTAAATACCTTTTTCAGGGTAACCGGTGATTTATGGCGTCCTTGCCCTGTGGTGAGCTCCCTTCTCAGGGTTATGAGTTAGTGGAGGGCAGCAGCTTCGCTAATACTGACCTAGGGCTGAGGATGGTAGTAATCGGCTAATCGGCAAGACTAGGCTGAGATACCGGGAGGCAGAGTTGGATCAATGGTATGGCTCCCGGACTGCGATGTGGAAGATTATGGAAAGTCACCACATTATTTGATATTCCAAGTAAAATCATCAATGGTTGGCCACGATGATCACCAATCTCCGACGAGGAGCGGGCATTTAAAGAAGAAGAAGAAAGATCTTTTACTTTGGACCGGGTATATTTCTCCCAGTGAACACTACTGCAGACGACCACGCTGAGCTCAGACCTTCGCTCTAAGAGCAGCCAGCTATTTAATCTTATTGAAATATAAAATGCAGGTTCATCTCCAAGAATAAAAAAAAAATTTTATTTTCCAACCCATAGATGGCGAGGACCAGGCAGGATGTGACTCCTCTGGAAGTGGAAAGTACCTTGGATCTCTCGTCACGAGCGACAATGATATCAGCAGAGAGGTCGCTGCCCGGATCCAGAGTGGAGACCGTTGTCTATTTGCTTTGGGCCATATTTTCCGCAGTAGAGTCCGAGCAAAGCTCACCGTATACAAAGCAATTACACGCCCAACGGTCATTTATGGCTGTAAATCATGGGATCTGCCTCCCAGGAGAGGTTGCTGATCTTCGAAAATAAGGTGTTGCATCGAATTTTGAGGCCACAGAGAGATCCGGCGACGGAGTTGTCGAATGAAGAGATTTGTAGGCTCACGGGACAGCCGCTGACCACTAGCATGATCAAGGAACGTCGGCTTTAGTGGGAGATGCAGCTCGCTCCCCCGTCTTAGACGATTAGGCAGGTCCTGGATGGACGTTCTACAAGTCCAAAACCTCAGGGTAGACCGCGGCTTTGTTAGGAGGACAACGTGGGAGTCCCCGACATCAGCAACAACCGAGATGCGCACGCCTTCAAAACAAAGTCTATGCTATTTGTTATACCAGAGTGCGTTTAGTGAAACAATATTAAGTGATATCCAACTTTAAACATCAATAGCACGAAGGAGAGTTGCCGGTGAAAATAATCTAATTAATTTTAAGTGCTAATTACCAGCACTGGCCATCATTTTTAATTTTTGAAATTCAATTTCATAAATATTTTTTCTTTGTTTTTAGTTTCCTTTGATCAGGGTTAACCATTTACTCTTATCAACAATTAACCAGTCCAATCTTAGTTAAAAAAATCTTAATTTAATGTTGAATCAATCCCACAATCAAAAATTTCAGCAATGATTTAACCTTGAACTTCCGACAAACTTTCTCTTTACTAATCGCACAATGACACATGACATATTGTCCATCATCAATCACAATTATTTATCCCCTGAAACAAAGTCCGTCGGCATTAATCACAGCAAAACGTCCCAGTGGCAAACACTCCGCAACTCCGGGAACAACGTTTTAAAAAAAAATACAATGAATTCGCAATTCGTCATTTTCGTTATCATAACCATAAGTGCAGTGAATCCACACAAATTACAAAAAATTGAAACCATTCGTGGAACTGTTGAATTTATAGAAATGAATTCAAAATCCTACATTTTCGTCGGGAGCAATTATCAATCAGGCGGTGCCGGAATTTACAAATTAAATTCTCAAAAAGAAATTATCGTGAAAGACGAATTTAATTCCTTAAAGAACATTCAAAAAATTTTAACGACCACGACGAACGATGGCGCTGTCAACGCTTACATATTCGATATTAGCAATTCGTTTTTGCCAAACGGAGGTTCGATTTTTTACCTTGCGGACAATGCATTTTCCGCTGAGAAAATATACGAGTTTCCGTTGAATGAAAAACAATCGCATGTTTACTTAATGGAAGATGAACGAAATATATATTTCAACACTGCGAACGGTGTTGCAGTTTTAAAAACAAATCCAATCGAAAAAAGAGGCTTCACAATTCCTCAAAGCATCAACAATCTGGAATATTTTTCAATCGGAAGTTATTCAACAGCTGATATCGATGTCGATGGAGATTTATACCTCGGAGGGATTATCGGTAACGACACAACTCCGAAATTCGCTCACGTTGAAGCGCCATCTTTAAAATGGCGAACATCGTCCGCTAAAGTGCAAAACGCGCCAAATAAAAATTTAAACACGATCTCGGCTGTTAACTGGTTCGGTGGCGGCAAAAGAATAATCGCGTTTAGCGGCCAACACGCGAAATTATATCTATGGTCGGATTTTGAACTTGAACTTTTATTCAGCGAGTTTTCGCAGCATTACGCGAATTTTTACAAAACAAAACACGATCACGAAATTTATTTTTTCTCCAAAAATTTATACACGGGTGATTGTTATTTAAATTTTGCAAGCATGCATCAGGTTGATAATCCTAATTTTCAATACGTCCCGGATGAAAGTCAAAACGAGGAACATTATCGTGACTTGGCGTCTAAAATCCCAAAATTTTCCCTGATGAGATTTCCTAATGTAAATTTTCGAGATTATGATTGTAAGAGCGCTAATTTAACGTCGGATAGCCATGGAAATATTTATATATCAAATGGGAAAAAGAAAGTTTTTTCGGTGAGGCGTGGAGAAAAAGAGATTCAGAATATTATTTTCCCCTCGCACGGGCCTAAATATGATGTTACTGATATTCAAGTGGACGTGAACAATAATTTATGGATATTGGCTGGAGATTTATTTAAGGTTAATAAAGGAGATTTAAGGGCAGTGCAGATTGCCAGTGCTCCATTTGCAATACGTTCAGGAATAATAAGAATAAGTCCGTGGACGAATGAAATTTTTATCGGGAGTGAAAATGGGCTTTATGTTTTGGCGGATTAAACAGACTAAAATCGACTAAAAATTTTATAAAATCATGTAATATCTAAAAAAATTTCATTTGAATCTCATAATGTCTTGAAAAATCTTATCAGGGCGAAATCCCTTATAAGATTTTATAAAAAGATTTTTCCCCGGGTTGTTTTCAACACCCCCAAACATGGGAATTTATAGAGGTTTGACTGTATAATCAAGATATCAACGATTTATGAAAAACAGCCATTCCGCTATCTCGCGTGACATCATCAAGTGCAACCTCCTCTTAACTTCAAAGCTAAAAACAAAGCTCATAATAGATGTTAATTAAAGATAACATTAAAATGAGACAATTTTCTTTTGTAATGTTTTTGTTTTTTTTTTAAATTTTCTTCCTTTCCTAATCCGAATGACAATTGGATTTTATCTTTAAAGCGAATTAATGATTATTGAAGATAATTTGCTTCCCCTCTGATAAAATTATCAAAATACAATCACACATTGTTTCATTAAAAACAATTGTTGAAATGGATTTAAATCTATAAATATTCATCACAAAAAAGTATATAAAGATTTTATTTACACAGCCACAGCGTCAGTACGGTAATAGCGAGTTCTGAAATTCAAATTTTTAAGAATGAATTCGAATATTATAGTTTTTATAATCGCTTGCATTGGTGCCGCAAATTCTGAATTAAAGCAAATCGACGGCGTATTAGGAACTGTGAAATTTATAGAATTCGATTCAGATTCAAACATTTACATCGGCAGCAACTACCCATCAGACGCAGGAATCTACAAATTAAACTCTGCAAAGGAAATCCTTGTAAAAGACGAATATCGTTTTGTAGAAATCCAAAAAATATTCATAACAAGCTCTGGTAACGCCTACATATTTGATAGAACTAATTCCGTTACATCAATTGGAGGAGCTCTCTTTTTTCTTGGGAAAAATGCATCATCCATTGATTTAGTTTATGAATTTCCACTAAATGATGGACAACCGCAACAACCGCACGTGTACTTCACGGATAACCAACAAAACATTTACTTCAATACTGCGTTCGGTGTCGCAGTTTTAAAGCCGAATGAAATCGAACGACGAGGTTTGACAGTGCCAAAGTGCATCAATAATCTAGAGTATTTTACAATCAATGGAGAATCTACTTATGTCATCGACAAATATGGTACGATTTACCTCGGTGGAAAGTTTTTCAGACAAGATGCTCTTAAAATCGCAACTATTACACCCTACGAGCAAACAAAGTCAATACCATCTGCAGAAATACAAGACTTGCCCAACTCGAATTTAAACATAATTTCAGCGGTAAGCACTGATGCTGATGGCGAGAGCCCGATAATCGCTTTTAGTGGTGATCACGCTAGATTATACAAACCCTATTTCGGTTCTGCTGACCTTATTTTTGGGGAATATTTACATTACTTAGCAGGTTTTTACACGACAAAAAGTAGATTTTATTTTTTTGGGAGAAATTTATTCACACGCGACTGCTACTTGAATTACGGATATTATGATTACCAGGAATATTCGTATGTTGTTGCAGCAATACCTAATGAAAACTTTGGGAATTATGATTGTTCGTATTTTAGTTTTACATCTGATAGTGATGGGAATGTTTTTTTCCCTGTTGGAGACCAAGTGTATTCAGTAAGGAACAACGAAACGGAAATACAACCAATAAAATTTTTAAGCCAGGCTAGGTCTGCAATTGCTGCCATGTCGGTGGATGAGAATGATGATTTATGGATTCTTGCAAGAGATTTGTACGTAGTCCGGAAAAATAGTCTGGAAGCAAAGCAAGTGACGAATCTTTTGTTTAATGACGGTGGAAAAGGAGTCATGAAAATTCATCCGGAGACCAAAGAATTATTAATAGGGTGCGGTACTGGACTTTTTGTTTATTCAGAATAGCTACCAGCATAAAGTTTTCAACGCTATTTTGCTTCTTAAAACAGATGTAATAATAGAAATTATATCAGATTTTACAATGATAACTTTTTTTCTTTTTTAAAATCATTGTTTCTTGTAGGTGACCTAAATCATAAACGATTTGTTTATATGTCAAAAGTAATTCTACCACTTGTCTAGGACAGATTCGTGGCCCTTGGATACTAATCACTATAAAAAGATAACATTGATTAAAGATTTGTGCAATTCAGTATTTGTGCTATATCAAAAATGAAGGCATCTTTTATCATATCTGTTATTTTTTTCACCACTGCGGTGAATCCTTTCGAGTTTAAACAAATAGATGGGATACCAGGAACCGTGAAATTCATACAATTCGACTCAGAGTCCAACATTTACATTGGGTCGAATGAAGAAACTACACCTGCAAGACCAACTGCAAGATTTTACAGATTAAACTCAGGAAAGCAAATAGTTTTCAACGAAACGCAGTTAGTACAAATTCAAACAACGTTTACATATTTGGAAGAAGTTTGGTTGATTTGCATGGAAGAGCAATATTCTTCCTTGGACACAATTCTTGGTCGATTGAGCAGCTGTACGAATTTCCAGTTAATGAAGAACAATCGAATGTGTATTTTATGGACGCTAAACAAAACATATATTTTAATACTGCGTTTGGTGTAGCTCATTTTCAACCAAGGGATTCAGAACGACCAGGCCTATCGATACCAAACAGCATTGTCAACATGGAATATTTTTCGATCTCTAGTGATGCTACTTACACTTTGGATAAAGACGGTGATGCTTATTTTGCCGGAACCAGTCTAAAAAATGGATCAAGGAAAATAGCTGTTATTTCTGTAAATGGGCAGGGAACTCTAGTACCATCAGCAGAAATTCGACAAGCACCAGATTTGGAAGGAAACATTATTTCATATGTAAGTACCGATGCCGGTGGAGTTAATCCTCTTATTGCATTTAGCGGTGATCATGCAAGAATATATAAACTAGATTATTACGGTTTTCAACTTATTTATGGAAAATATTCCCAGCATTTGGCTAGTTTTTATTCTACAACAGAAAGATTTTATTTTTTTGCAAGAAATTTATACACGAAGGATTGTTATTTGAATTACGGAACCAACTCATATTATGATACTGCGACGATACCTAATCAAAATTTTAAATTATACGATTGTGAACATGCCGATATTATTTCTTCGGACAGTGCTGGAAACATTTTTTTCGCTTTTGAGGATAAAATTTTTTCAGTAAAAAATGATGAAACCGAAATTAAACAAATAAAATTTTCCAACGGGTCTGCGATTAGTGCTTTATTAATAGATGATAATGACGATTTGTGGATCTTGTCAAGAGATTTACACGTCCTTCGAAAAAATGCTCAAGAGACAACGAAGATAACAAATCTCAGCTTTGCATCAGGCGATGGAATCATGAAAATTCACCCGCAAACCAAAGAAGTATTTATTGGGAGTTCTACTGGACTCTTTGTTTATTCCGACTAATTATCAGTATGTTTTAATACAGCTAAATTGAGCAATTTATTACTATGGCAACTATTTTCACCTTTACATACAATCCTTAACTTTAGGTCTGAAATCCTAGAACATGACAACCCTAAATTCTAAGGGCCAATTTTTTTTTAGTTCTTAAAATCTTATTCTTCGAGATGAATTTTTTTTGAGGCGACTACTTTGATTCCTACTAGAAATTATTTTTCATCCTGTTCTTGCAAAATCATCTTTAACGCGTTAAGTCAAAAAAGTCAAACGGTCAGGATTTCTTGTTGCGAGAAAAAGCTCTTTTGTTCCTATTGTTATAATTCGAATCTAAGATATGAAAGTGAGGAATTTTAACAATAGAATGCTCATTGAGAGGGCCCCCCAACTCGACATCAGAGCCCCCCTGCAGAGCTGACAATAACACAAATACGATTCAGTGGTAATGTGTAACAATAATTATTTTGACTAAGTTTCTTATTGATTAAGTCTCGAATTTTAATGCAAATGAAAATATTTTAATCATTTCAAAAAAAAAAAAGAGACTTCACGATTAAACTAAATAATGATTTAAAAATAACAAGGATCAGATTTGAAATCTCATGAGTGGTTTAATATCTCTTACGTATATAAAAACTAAAAGATCATTCTCGGAACTGGTAAAGTAATTTATTGGGCGGAGATAAAAAACTCCAGGTTCTAATCAATTGAATGACGCTACTTGTAATAATGCTGCGTGTGTACGATCTATTGGTTCATGTGGTGTGGTTCTGATCACTTGGATTCATAATTATCAAATGATTTACATTGATTACATCGAATTAATGTGTATTGTCTGGAGAGGTTCGATTTCATTGTTCGAGTTCCTTATAAAACAACATTTGGGATCTTGTAATTATTTCTTTCATTTTCCCATTGTAGATCATTATTGTGATGGGTTCAACATGGTAGCGGGATCGAACGAGTTAAAATATTTTTGCCCTCAGGGTTGTTGGATGTAATTCCCAATAAAATAAAAAAAATTTCTTAAGGTGAGAGTTGAACAGGTGAAAATTTGGCACGAAAAATTGTTTCATGTCTGGACCTGACTCAATTTTAAAAACGAAATTTTAATTTTTCAAATTTTCCGAAATGAGGAAATTTTTTCAGAATTTTTTCTTGTATTGCCAAAAAAATCTTGTGATGATATTTTTAGGTAAAACAAATCTTCAGATAATTTTTTCCTTGTCAAAAAAATCTTTTGATTAATTTATCCTGTCGAACAAAACTTTACATGGGTAATTTTTCCTTGTCGAACAAAACTTTACATGGGTAATTTTTTCCTTGTCGAACAAAACTTTACATGGGTAATTTTTTCTTTGTCGAACAAAACTTTACATGGGTAATTTTTTCCTTGTCGAACAAAACTTTACATGGGTAATTTTTTCCTTGTCGAACAAAACTTTACATGGGTAATTTTTTCCTTGTCGAACAAAACTTCAAATTAATTTCTCCTGTCGAACAAAGCTTTTGATAATTTTTTCTTTCGAACAAATCTTTTGATAATTTTTTCTGTCAAACAAATAATCAGCCTATAATTCTCAGACAGAGCAAACAAAAAAAGGCAAGCCTGATGATCAAATTTTTAAGCTCTTCTCCTTAAGAGCCAAATTTTTAGAAAATTTGCATCTACGTAGACACAATTCATAAACAGCCACTTCCCTACTTCCCACGTAATATCCTCAGATGATTTACAAACTTACCATGCGCGCAATTTTTCTCAACAAAAATGCAAACGGCGGTAATTAATAAAACGGTGCTAATTAGTTAGATGAATGCGTTGCATTTTATAAGGTGTATCATAAAAAAATTCCTTATCGCAATTATGTCAGGGAAATCTACAATGTACATTTAACTGACCATAAGTACTTAAATATTTACTGCTATAGAATTATCCAGAGTCCAGTTCAATGTATAATTATTATTATTTTACATAAAATGAAAAAAAAATATATGAAATAAACGCAAACTGCAACTTTAATAAATCGACTTCCGCGGCCGTTTACAATGGGCAACACAAGAAAGTTGTTTAAATGTTTTATATGGTCGGGAGAGGTTTGAACATGCCAACTTATAGAATTGGGCACGATTACCTTACTTTTTTTAACGCGTTTATTTGCTACAAATCCCTTTATAATTAGCTTATCCACCTTGCTATTACTTTTACTTCTTTTAAAAAAGATTTCTGATCGAATAAAAATCGATTAGAGGAAAAAAGTTTCAAGTACATGGGATTTCCTATGAAGATATGACCTTTTTCCCCGGAGGTGTCGAAGTTTATTATTTTTTTTTCTTTAAATATTCGATTGATGAAGTCAAAAACGCGATCTGATTTTTTCTTTGTCTGGATGTAATGTGAAAAGGGCTTAAAGAAATTTATATTTTAAGCGATGAGATTTTTATTTTTTTGTAAATATTTCTTAGCCGGTGTTGAAGTTTTGGACGCGGTGGGAGTTTGGGACATTAAGTGAGCGTTTTGCGGGAGAAAATAATTGCACGAGGATAAACCGTAGCCGTGCAAAAATTTGTCGAATCGACCGGAAATAAGGAGTTATTAGGTTTTGTTAAGATAAGAGAAAATGACACGCAAGATCAGTAGCAAGGTGAACTGACAAGTGGAAGAACATGAATCGGTTATTAAAAACGATAATTGCAGGCAAGAGTCCGTCATGAAAGCACCTACTATACAAAAGGGTAACCTCTATACACAGAAACTGCATTTTTCGTGGGAATCTTCAACAACTTTCCTACTTCCTTCTTAGAAGTTTTCATGTCTCTTTTTTTTTTTTTGCAGCTTTTTAAATAATCCATCATCTTTTGATAGATTTCAATGATCCGGGTTAACTCTATCCACGAGCACGCGAGGTTGCATTTTTTTCGAAAAAAACATTCCCCCCTCAGGGAAAATGCATGTTGCAAAATCAAAGCCAATCTTTCCCAACTAAAAAATAATTCAACCCAGAAGGATCTTTTCATCTTAATTTTTTTTCTCTTACCATCATTTTTAATTCCTAATCCATTTTGATCAAGATTTCTGCTTTTCATCGATTACATGCTGTCACACAAGCTGTCAAATGGACATAATAGGAAATGCCATCGGTATATAATTTGAAAGGAAAACATTTTAAAAATGCCTATAGGGTGTCTACTACTGTGCCTTCCGTGATCACATGGGCACACAAACCTAGCTACTGGTATTCATTTCATTCCAATTACATCATTCTACATTCAAATTTTAATTTTACTTGATTAGCATAACTTAAACATGTAACTCAATTCACATAACCTAACCATCTAACCCGGCGTATACCGTGCCGCGAGAAATCATTCAACGGTTGTCTTTCCACCGTATAATTATCATTTTTTTTTCGCGGAGGAATGCAGCGAACGGATTAGATAGAAAAAAAAAAAGAAGAAGAAGCCCCCTCTAGTAGAGTTTTCTCCTGAAAGATTATGCGAAGTCATGGAAGTGTCACTGAAATGCGGGATTTAATTAATAGTGTGGCAGTTTTGAAACTAGTCAACCTGTTTAAGATTGCAGATTATTATTAAAATACGAAGAAAATGGAATTCGTAGAATTCCGATAGTTGTTTTTTTTTTTTTTAAATATCAAGATCGATGTTTAATTTATAGATTCTTGGTTTTGATTAATTAATCAGGTATCTTAAACGTTATAGAAAAATTATGGAGCTGAATAACCCCCGCTATGATAATTGATTCCAAAGGTGAAAAGAAATCGTCTTGGATATTGTAAATTGTGTTTGAAAATAAATGGCGAGGTGTTTTGGTATTTGGATCGATTATGTATTATTGATTTGAATTGGCAGGTAATAGGTTTTTATTGGTAATGGGTTTTGATAGAAAATTGAATTTGGGGATTGTGGAAGGTTGAATGATTTTAGTCGAGTGATGTAATATTTAACTTCGAGTGGAACGTTGTTCTTTGTTTACTGGAGTGATCAGAGTCAGCCTTAATTGCGTTTGCTATGATTAGGATAGACACCGAGCTGAAGCTCAGCCTGTATTCGAAACTCAACTAAGAAGCCGTGGATTCTTCTTCTTCTTTCAATCTATGTCCGTCCACTCCTGAAGGAAGGTCTCCCTCAACCTTTGCACACTTCCTTGTCTTGGGCTCTTTGCAACCCGCCACCCGCCACCTTCTTAATATCGTCATACCGCCTCTTTTGTGGCCTACAGACGCTTCTTTTTGACGCTCGTGGTTTCCATCTTACTATTCGTGCTGTACACCTATCACCTCCCTGGCCTGTCCCGTGACCTATCACCTGTCCACCTATCAGGATCCTCCCTGGCGACATAACCGGCCCATTGCCACTTAGCTGTTCCAAGGCGTTGCGCAACATCATCGACCCTAGTCCGCATCCGTATTTCCTCATAGCGAGGTAGCAAAAGCAGAGGAAGCAAGTAAAACATTGAGAAGGGAAGTAGAAAAACATTGTCACAATCTTGAGGGGTCAGATTCTCCAGCGTGATCAGGGTGATTGCGCGAAGAGTGCGGCAGCGGAGGATCTAAATCGTTTGGACAACGGTGGCGCACAAAGTCTTTGTCAACAACTCGCTGTGGAAGATGACGTCCAGAATTCGTAGTTGTCCTTCATTGTCCTAAAAAGAAGTCTTCAAGATGTCTTTTTGACGTCTTATTTGGGACAAATCAGGTGTGTACGTCTTTAAGACAACATCTTGTACACTGGGAAGACTCATGGCATGGCCAGCGTAGTGTCTTATGGTCACAATCTCTCAAGAGCCGTGGATTACCAGCGGTAAAATAGCGCAGACTTTATTAGTTAGGCTATTTGGTGAGAGCGGTAGAAGAACGGGCCAACAGTCATGGCAATGAATGAGAAGGTGAAAAACTAAGGCTGCTTAATAGTTGACAATGTGAGGGAGTACTCCCAACGCCTGAGGGTAAGAGACTACAGATAGTGGTTTCCAATCGCGTCCATTGTAAGGCATTGATAACAGAGGCAGTGGCACTTCAGTTCTGGAGAGCTACCAGATTAAGAAATTTCATATCATTTAAACGATTCTCCGCCAGCAAAAGATGCCGACGTTATTAAAACAAAACAATTCATGCACTCCAACTGATAACCAACCTCCTCTTCAAAATCAATTGTTCTTGCAATTGAACTATATGATAAATATTCTCTATATCTACCGAAAGTAATTCAAACAATCGCCGAAATACTCTCACATCTTGGACAATAATCTCTATATAAAGGCAGCATTTAAAAACCCCAACTCAGTTACTATTCTACAGTAAAACCGACGATTGAAAATGAGGCTGATTTGTGTTACACTGGCAATTTTTTGCGTCAGTGCTGTTCGTCCTTTCGAGTTTAAACAAATCGATGGCATAAACGACGTGAAATTCATAGAATTCGACGCCGATTCCAACATTTACATCGGATGCAACCGCAACTCAGACGCAAGTTTTTACAAATTAAACTCAGAGAAAGAAATCATTGTTAGTGACGAACATAGTTTTACACGAATTAAAAAAATATTAGTAACAAGTTTAAACAACGCTTATATATTTGGCGAAGCCAAAAGCTCATCTACAGGATCTCTGTTTTTCCTGGGACATAATTCATCATCAATCGATTTAATATTTAAATTGAATCTTGAACCGTCACAGCAATCTGTCTACTTTAAAGACGCCGAAGACAATATATTTTTCAATTCTTATTTTGGTGTTTCTTTTTTAAAAACAAGAGATTTAGAACAACCAGGTCTGACCGCACCGAAAAGCATCAATAATTTGGGATATTTTACGATTACCAGTGATTCTACTTATGCCATCGATAAATATGGTAACATTTATCTGGGCGGGAAGATCATTGTAGGCAATGTTTTAAGAGTAGCTTACATCCCATCACACGAGAAGCAGAAATCCATGCTAACTGCGCAAATATTAAACATAAGCAATGACTATATAGACTCTATTTCGGCTGTAAGTCTTGATGCCAATGGTGAAAATTCATTAATAGCAGTAAGAGGTCCCATGTCAAAAATATACAAAGCCAGTTCTGGCAACATTGAACCAGTACATGGAGAATACCTACATCACTACGGAAGTTTTCATTCGGCTAAGGATAGATTTATTTTTTTCGGAAGAGACCTATACACAGGAGATTGTTTTTTGAATTATGGTCATTATGATTATCGGACATCTTCTTACGTTATTTCCGTGATAGCAAATGAAACTTTTAATTCAGATTTTGATTGTGTAAATTTAGATTCTTCGCACTACTCATCGGATAATGCTGGAAATATATATTTTAGTGGAAAGGACAAGGTTTTTGTATTAAGGAATAATGAAACGGAAGTTAGACGTATATACTTTTCAAGTGTGCTTAATTCGGGTATTAATGCCATCGTGGCAGATAATAACGATAACTTATGGATCGTGGCAACAGGTTTATATGTTGTTCGGAAAGATACTCTGGAAGCTACGCAGGTAACAAACTTTGCCTTCTACGGTAATGACAGAGGGCCAATGAAAGTTCATCCGTTTACACAAGAACTATTTATTGGTACTTCTGGGCTCTTTGTTTATTCTGATTAATTTAATAGAGTTAAATTAATTACTTAAAGTATAGCTACTGTTTTTGCACCTTCTGAATTCATCAATCCATGAATCCAAATCTAGCTAGAAATCTAGCTTTCGTTTTCATGTTATTCACAATCACCTGACCTCTTTTTCAAATAAACCGTCTTATCAAGACCAAACATCTATTGTAAACTGATAACAAATCTTCCGTAAATTTAACAAGATTAAAAATTATTGAAAATCAAATATTATTCCATGATTATCACTACTAACGCAATTTGAAATCGCTATGTACAGTGTGCGATCAGGCACCAATTCTGTGATTCGCGTTTCACGACAATCAAAATGAATTTGTACTGTGTGATATTAGTAATATTCTCCACCAGTGTAGTGAATCCTCTGGCGCTCAGGAAAATCAATAACATAGAAGAATCCGTGCAATTCATAGAATTCGATTCCGATTCCAACGTTTACATCGGCAGCAATGCGCGTCAATCTGCAAGAATTTACAAATTGAATTCCGTCAAGGACATCGTCACGAAAAGTGAACCCGGTATCCTAAATCACATTGAGAAGATACTAATCACAAGCTCAAACACGGCTTACATATTCGATACAACTTCAAAACGCGCAGGAAAAAATGGATCGAATTCAAAAGCGGCCAACCACGCATCACTTCACTTTCTTGGCCACAATTCATCATCCCTTGATAAGGTATACGAGTTCCCGCTGAGTAAAGAACAATCACATGTATATTTCATGGACAAAAAAGAAAACATTTACTTTAATACTGCTACAGGTGTCGCCATTTTGAAGCCGAGCGACCATGATGAACACGGCTTTACAATCCCAAAATGCATCAATAATTTGGAATATTTTTCGATAACCAGTGACTCAACTTACGCGATCGATCATTACGGTGATATTTATCTTGGTGGAACGACTAAAGGAACTAAAAACGCTCCGAAAATTGCAGTTATTTATTCAGACGATCAACGAAAGTCAGTGTTAACCGCGGAAATCCAAAACGTGTCAAATTCAAATCTTCATTTAATCTCAGCTGTTAGTACGGATGCCGGCGGATTAAACGCATTAATCGCGTTTAGTGGCGATCACGCAAGAATATACAAACCCAACTACGGTTCTTTCGAACTTGTATTCGGACAATATTTATATCATTTCTCTAATTTTTACTCGACTAAGGACAGATTTTATTTTTTTGGGCGGAATTTATTTGTCAGTGGATGTTACTTGTATTACGGTCATTATGATTACCGTAAATTTTTATACAATATCAGAGCTGTGCCTCATTTGTTTGGGGACTCGTGCGAAGAGGCAAAATTTACATCGGATAGTGCTGGGAATATATTTGTGGCTCATGGGAAGGAAGTGTTTTCGCTGAAGAACGATGAAGTGAACATCAAGAAGATAACTTTTTCGAAAGGGCTTGAGCATGGAGTTACAGCTTCGCTGGTGGATAGGAATGATCATTTGTGGATATTAGCAGGAGATGTGTATATGGTTTCGAAAGATACGACTGTGGCGAAGCAGATGACAAATTCTACGATAGCGACAGAATCAGGGATAATGAAAATCCATCCTGACACGAAAGAAATATTTATCGGGTCTGAAAATGGACTCTATGTTTATGCTGCTTAAGTAGGAGCATTAGTGCGTATAGTTCAATAAAGCTTAATTAAATTTTTTAAGTTTCTTTTTTATTTTTTCATAAGGCCGCATCAGCAACCAAAGCTTAAATTCTTTCGAGTGCTTCCTTAACGAAGAGATGAACCTAGCTTTGGGTGCTGCTGCTCGGAATAAGCCTTCTATCCAAACTTTTCTTCCGAAGACTTCTATAATTTTCAATCCGATGCTGCAGGAGACGAGTAGGCGAAATATTTGAACTTTCACCGCTTATCACAGCAACTTCATCTTCTTGCCTGTGTCCTCAAGCGACTCGCCATTACTCATCCTTTTTCTGTCAATGATAAAGCTACTTTTCAGAAGCCGCCAACTTCCTTCACCCCACTGAGTTCAATTCCAAGCAGTCTAACCTATAAAAGACTTGCAAAGAAATGTTAAACCCGCCAAGTAAAATCGTTAAACGAATGGCCCGACATCTATGGTTCACATTCAAATGCTTCAACGACATCGTTTATAACGCTATACTCCCCATACACTGGAGCTCTCTATCGGTTTCACCGCAACTCAAACTGCATCCTCACCTTCTTATGGGTCATGACAAGCTATCATATCTAAATAATTAAGTTATGAATCATCTTCCATGGGATTATTCTTCCCTATTCTCATTTAAAACATCCAAATCAACCCCCCAACTTGACAATTAAATCCCTTCAAAACCTTCAAATTTTTTCCAATAATTACCCTAAACATGATTTACTCGAGACATAATCTTTTGTTCGTGTTATTTTTCTCTAAAAAAAAAATTAAAAATTCCAAAGACATAAAGATAATTTCAATAAAATTTTTTTCCACCGCCTAAAAAAAATTTTTTTTTTGTTGAAATATATAGAAGCTCGCGTGATGTTCAGACTGATCACGCATGATCAACGTTATAAAAAGACCGCAAGAACCGAAACCACCATCAAGATCGCTTCGACCTTTTAAATATTTATAAAAAATCATGTAAGAAGTGGTCGAGATGAAGGAAAATCAATCGGGATTAAAATCACTTTATGATTTCCTTAAAAAATTTGTGGCGGTTCATAAGAATTCCTAAAGGTTAGCAAGAGCAGCTACCGGACTTAAGTTACCGAAAACCTGATCCTATTACACCATCTCGGTTCATTTCGATCGATATCTTAATATCTTCCCAATGATAAACTTTGATGAAAAGAAAAGATGAACGTGGGTGCGTTCGGAGAAGTTCCAGGAATCAGGAACGGTGCAAAGAGGGTTGATTTAGGCCGTAGCTCTTTTTGGGGCAATGCCTGCTGAATCTGCTGGTTCCAAGAAGCCTGGAGCGCTAAGGTCGCCACAGAGGTTTCCTCACTTGAGCCAAAGCTCTACTGGGAAAAACTTTTGCTGACTCTACTGATTCTCCTAGGCCTGGAGCACTACATCCGTCTTGACCGAAATTTTCCACCAGAAGCTCAAGATGCAATGGATTCCCCAATTTCCAGAGTTCCAATTCCAGACAATTAACCTGTCACTCCTCTTCCATCTTTTCCCTGACACCGCCCCTGTCCTCCACTTCATTACCAATTCGCCCAAGTGTAAAAAAGTCATACCTATTAATACCCCGTATAAAAATAACAAGAGAAGAAAACATCATCAATTGTGTTGAAAGGGGATTTTTTATAAAATCCTAAACCGGCTTCCGACAAGTCAACTAGATATCAATTAAAACCCGATTCATGTTTAGCTAATTATTATGACGAGTGACAGGTTTTTTTTTCTCAATTTAAAGAAGACCTAAAGACACGACTTTTTATTTAATATTTCCGGTCGTCGATTCATGTTTTGGGTAAGCTTTAGGTAAGAGAGATAATCCGGCTCAAAGGATAAACATAATAAATGACATTAGCCAGAATGATTTGACGTAACGTTTGTTAAAAAGGAAGTCAACACATTTTTATTAAACCATTAATTAATAAGTATGTTAAAAAAAAAAAATGAATGCTGTAATGATCTTTATTAGGAGGATTATGCGTGTCCAGGTTTTATTACTAAACTTATATTAGTTTACAAGTGCAGACATGACTCAAGTGTGTTTCAAGTTTGGTTAATTGTTTTTCAATTTTTTTTTTGGGATTGGTATTTCCTGTGCGGTGTAGAATTACATCTTGAAATTAAGCGTTGTATACCTGTTACTTTTAACGGGGCTAAAAATGATTACTCACTAAATTTGCTCGGAAATGTTTTTTTCTTTTGCAGTCAGTGCAGGCCTAAAATTCCTTGACTCATGAAAGCACGATTTAGTTGGTTCAGAAATTTTACCCGCTTACTCACGATGTTTCAGGCCACGAAACCTTATCTTCTTCTTTACACGCCAACTCAGAGACAGAGGTCATCATAGGAATTTGCACTTTAGGAGCTGCTGAACGAAACTTACTTATCCGGCGTTGCAAGGATTGAAACCTTATTGGCGCATTACAGAGTTTCCGCCATTCAGACCTATCCTCGGACGCTGCATCCTCCCACCTCTGCCGCGGCCTTACCAATGGCCTAGAGCTCGTTGGACGACCATCCAAGCTGCCACTAAATCTTTACCTTATGAAGATTGCAGGTTCTTAAGTCATGAAATCCTCCGGCGAACTGATCTGAACGTAATTTTGATCTTCCCTTTATACAAGTGGGCCGAAGGCATCAGAGAAAAAATGAAAGAAATCGTGAAAACTTGAAGAAAGTTATAGATCATCAGGAAAAGAGAAAAAATGGCTTTTTTTGACTCTCGAAAAAATCTCCATATGATCTAGGAGAAATTTTAGAGCCCGAAGAAATGAAGAAGAAGGGCACTCCAAAGAATATGGCCAAAATAGTCCAAGCATCGGTAGCTGATATTATAGAAGAGAAACCATACGATTCCATACCTCACCATCGTTCACCGCCAGTCTCATTTCCAAGGTTTTGATTGGCAAAGCCTTTTCGCCGTAGCCAGATTTTTTATGCTGGCAGATCGCTAGTCAGGACCTCCCCTTTGGATGTATTTCATCTGATTGTCAATGAGTCCTTATGAGTTTCCAATTGTAGCACCCATAATTTCAAAAACAATAACTGAGAAGGGAAATCATTTTTTTTTATCACTTTTCCATGACTTCATTGTTTGCTATTCTTTCCACACAGCACACGTTTCAGGACGTTGCTAAAATGGAGTGTGCTATAAGGGCTTTTTCTAAATCCCTAAGTGATCTATAAGGATTTTTCCGTTTCATTTTTTCGCCGAAATTGGTAGTCTCCGATGTTGGGCAGAGCCAATACACGCAAAGCTGCGTCCACCGGCTCTGCCTGTCCCAACATTTCTTTTACTACCTCCACTATTTCTTCTCCCTGATGTTGATTTCAGATAAGTTTTTTTATTTTAAAATTTTAAATTAATGTGAACAAGATTCTTTGTTTTTCCTTCTTTTACAGCTGATACCTGTACGTCATCCTCAGTCGTCATAACCGATATGACGTGATAGCGGCTCCGTGGCAACCGTTCCCGGGGTTGTATTGTTTTGGTGTTTGCAGAAATAAATAAAAATCATGGCTAACTTTTCAAACGAAGAGAGGGCAGACATGCGCCTCGCTTACGGTGCCGCTAATGGCAACAGTGCCTTAGCGCGAAGACTCTACATGCAACGATTTCCCCTGCGCCCAATCCCAAATCGGCAAGCACAGATCGGCAACTGAGGGAGAGGGGTACGTGGAACGGGAGAGGAGAAGGAGGGGGTCGGCCCCGTGACATTAGAAATCCTGTTATGGAGCAAAGGATTATAGACGGTACTGAAAAACTGAAGGATTGATTCCCCAAGGTAGAATATTTCTTAAGCGACTCTTAGAAAGAATTTCTAAGCTGACCGATGCAAATATTGTAAAAGTTTGAGCGAGAAAAAAAGCAAAACACGTAAAAAGTGGAAACAATGTTAGTGATCGGCCTAAATCAGCTCAGGAATTCTTTCTACACTTGAACAGTACCTGTATGACGTCATACAGCTTTCCAAAAAGCTGCGGAAACAATGTTTCCTTGATTATCTTCCAACAACTCCGAACATACCTTCTAAGAACTTCAAAAGTCTTCGGAAACTTTCGATGAAAGCACTGATCGGCTCAGAAATTCTTCGTACACTTGAGAATTACTCTTGTGATGTCATAAAGTGTCCCAAAGGGCCGTGGAAACACCTTCAAATACCTTCGAAAAGCTCCGAAAAAATTTCGGACCAATGTAACGAATTTTTCTGACCAAAATATTTCGGAGCAATGTAACCGCGGCCTAGATAGGATGGTAAAATTTTCATCTCTTTGAACACCCGAATTCTAGTTGTGTAGGATTTGCCTTAAATTTCGACTTCACCAAATATTTTTTTTCAGTCGTAATTTTTAATTAAGTATATTGCTTCTTCATTTTATCCTACGTCATGACGCACCTCTCCGTTTTCCGCTCAACCTGCATGCAAAAACCTAACTAGAACGAAGGACAATTAACCAACCTAATGTCAAAGGTCTTCAAGATCCTCCTAATGAAATTTCGATATTTTAAAATTTCAATAAATAATTTTAGGTTTTATTTACGCAATGGCGGCTCGTCGTGATATCCCTGTCTATAAAACTCCAATAAACACGCAAGGGGAGGGAGGGAGGGATTAAAAACTCATAAATCTACGCCACTGGTTTCCACGAAGTTGATACCCAATCTCGGAATAATTGAAAAGAAGGAAAAATAAAAAAAAGAAGAAGCGTATGTAAGATGAAAATAACAGTGAGAATTCTGCTGGTAACACGAAATTAGCGACTTATACACACTGGTCGATAATTGTTCAACTATCATGGCATGCAAATGCATCTTAACTCCTATTGGTTAACGATAATTACCTTTAATATTTCTACTTACGGTAATTGCTACCTTGCATACCCCTCGTTGCATACTTGATCCGATCGTTTTTTTTTAAAAAAGGAAATTAATTATTTCCAAAACCGATTTATTAAGATTTTAAGGACTTTAAATATCGGATTAATTGATTAATCTATTCGAATAAAAAAATTGAGGGGTGATGATTTTTCTGGAGTTTAAAAAAAAAAGAAAATCGAGATGCGATTAGGCAATGCATAAATATTAAAAATTGTTGGTAAATTGAGTACTAGTGACCTTGCTTACGTTATATAAAAAAACGGATATTAAGTCAATTATTATGATCAGTAATTATTATGATTTTTGCAAATGGTTTGCTATACATTCGGATCATGGATACTTTTCTTGTGGCTCTAAGATCACGCTATCATGCAAAATGGCATTGCTATGATTAAATTAAATGGCAAGAAATCGGCCATCTTGAATGAAGCACTTAATTATAATTTCTTAATGCATTTAAGACTTGTAAATTTTTTTTCTGGTGCTGCTGTATCCAAAGATTGAGAAGCCCCACCCACAAAACGCTTCTTCTTCCCTGCACTCAAAATTTCAAACCCGAACTTCAAAAATAATTTTCTCAAATTTCGGGAATAAATAGCATTCCTTTCCCACGATGTCATCGAAAAAATTTGATAAATCAGTCAAATCGGCTTTTAATATTGACGCTTCATGTAAAAACCGCCCAAAAAGATTATTTTTCCAGAATTTCAATCATAACGAAATATTAAAAAAAAAAATATTGCAATTATGATTTTTTTGAAAGACTTGCTCTGTCATGTTTAACAGATGAGAATAAGTGTAATCATTTAAATAATATTTTAGCTACTTGTTTTTAGGCGTCGTAATTGAAAATTTCTAAGAAAAATCAGACATCCATAAATGCACTGGAATAGAATTTGTAGATGAAAAAAAAAAAAAATCTCCGTAGCCATTTTGGTCTTTTCATTTTTTAGTCGATCTAAAACAATGAAATGAATATTTTCGTCTTTGAATCTGTTTTTTCAAAAAAGATTTCGATAATTCGGTTCCTTATGGCCGAGCTAGGATGTCTTGATCAAGTTCGTAGTTCCAGCGTCAGATTTACGATGATGACATGGCCAGATGACTTTCAAATAATTGCAGCGATGCGGACATTTGAAATAGATTGCCGCCACATCATCAACTGAGCAAGCACCAGGCAGCTGAAAGGATTTATGAGCTCAATTGCAGATCTAAACCAACTCTCCACCAGATTGTAGATATGAAGACACTGAACGGACTGTTGCTTTGAAGACAGAAGACTAGGGGCATGGTCCACTGCTGCCTTCCAAATGATGCAGAGCATTCGGAGCATCCATTCTTGAGGTACACTCGATGCTCGAAACGCTCCATCGATGACGTCATTGCTTTTACAATCCAAGCGTTCCAGGCCAACACACTCGAGGGGTAGTAGGTTCGTAGCGTTTCCTATGGTTTATGGCGGAAAAAAATTCCTTTAACAATTACTCCTCCGACGTCTCATGGCGTCGGGACATGGCGACCCCACCGCTTAGTGGAATGTGGAATTCGCTTCCCACCACTGCCTTGCGGTGTGGGAGGGGATCCATTAGGCTAGGGGAGAACACCCTGACAGAAAATCAGATGGGTCGGGCCACCTTACGATGGTAGCCTGCATTGGGAACTAAATAACTACTCAGAATCTTCAAAGCGAAGAAGTAGATAAAAAAAATGCAGGCGTTTTATTAAGACAGCTGAAGAAGTCGGGTGCAATTCAACCTAATCTTTGCTATGGCAGCTCCCCAGTCAGATACTCTGGTCGAATGGTAACTCTGAGGGTGCCAGACTGCAGTTTCGAGGATTCCTTCATCGATTTCTACCCAAGAGAACACACCAGTCAAATTGCAGCTATGAGACACTTCGGCCAGGTTTTCGTTAGTAGGGGAGGGTGCGTTCCTCTCTGACTTCATTCGTTGTCAATCGAGTTGTGTTCGTTTTCAAGATTTCATCTTCTGTCTGCGACTCGTGAGTGCGTTCAATGTTCCTACACTCTATGGTGGGCTCGCCACATTCACATTCACCCACTGCGTTCACCACGCGGGTGGTGAATGTGAATGTACGTTAGTCGGTGTTTGCTAGAGAAAAGGCTTTGAAGGAAAAAAACAAAGTACCAGCAGCCGTAACAGAAACTACACCCTTTACAGCTACAGCAGCAGCAAGAAATGATGTGACGGAGCTCGAAAAGTATTTTGTGGATATAGATGAGGAAGAGGATGATTTTAGTTACCTATCTGATTAAAAGAAATGAGTGATTCTTGATCTAAAAACATGCAGATGTGACACCTTCTGAGCCAAATCGCAGCTACAGAGATGTTTGAGGCTAGACTGCAGACGTTAAAACACTTCAAACTGTTTTTAGCTACAGGTAAGACCTTCCAATTTTCCTCATGAAGACACACAGTCCGGCTACATAGAAAAACGAGACAACGAGACAACGTTTTTCAAAAAAAACGAGACAACGAGGACACTTTTCCCCCTTCAAATTTTTTCTTAAGTTAAACGATAACGGTTGAGGTTGATGCTTGATAATTATGATCAAAAAAATTAATTTTTTTCGATCCGGTTTGAATTAAATTCGATCGGCTATTGTTTTTCCACGGCTAGTTATACGCGCCATTTGCAAACTCATTCGAACCTAAGTTTTATTCGCGCGGAAAATGTTTCCAGTTAAAAAAAAAAAACATGTCTACGTGAATTTTTTCGTAAGGAATTTTTTTACAGCACAGGGTGTTTGGAAAACGAGGGACGCACTCATCAATTCTGACAAAGAATCGAATTGAAAATGAATCTCCTTAACAGGTCATTAATTTTATTAATTAAAATGTTTCAATTTAAGCGAATCATTTCATGATTTATTCAAGATAAGCGTTGAAGGATTTTTAAATGATTAACTGGAAATTAAATTGTGGTTTACATCGTCAATGAGAAAAGCAAATTGAAATCAGAAATTTGGCAGAAACCGTAGCGGGATTTCTTATGGTGAACGTGACGAGACTGGAATATCAAAAAAGATTGAATCTTGGATGTTTTAGGACACAGAACTTTAGACTAACGCAATTCGAGGGGCAGAAAGAAGCCCCTATTCTTATAATGGGAGTAGAATCGTCATTAGTAATAAAACAGAAGCCTAAACAAAGGGAAATCTTAAAAAACTAGCTGTAAATTTTTATTTCGACTTCCTTTCGACCTATAAACAATAGCCAGCCATTAAGGGTCAGTCGAGGTCAATGTTCGCATCCTAATGATGAGATAAACGATAAAAGACAAAAATCTATTTTCCCAAAATGAGAAAGAAGCGAAATGGAATCACATATTGACACTGATGTTGCTACTGTTCCACAACAATGGCGATAAAATCCCATGACTAATGAGATCAACTACCTGACTGTATCAAACTCTTCAATACCGTTTTAATATTCCTTTCCTTATTAGTTATTACAAAAAAATGTCATAGTTTAAACTCAAGAGAGTTATTTATCAATTTTTTTGTTTTAAATAAAAATTAATATACCAATTTTTCCAGCCATAAGAAATCATCTTTTGTTCATCCATCTTAAAGCTAGGCCGAGTCCTTAATGACTCTAATAGATTTAGCTTATTTGGTGCTTCTGACCAAAGACTTCTGAACTGACTTAATCAAAGATGAAGTATAACAACATATTCCTTAAAATATTTTCCTTAAATTCGGAAACCTGACCACATTGTCACCGTATTTAAAAAAAACCCTGTCGAAGATTTTAAAAGAAATGAAAGAAATCATGAAGGGGATCTTTGTTATTTTGTAGAATCATTGTTATTCGATTATCAATTTCATCGCATGATTCATAAATTTGATACCCGAGACAATCACGTCAGTTACAAAAAAAAGCAACTGCTTTTTGTTTTTTATATACTTATCGAAGGGATATATTAGATTTTAGATCAACGCCTTATAAAATTTGAATAATGATTTAAGTGTGATAAAGAATTTGTATTTAACTTATGAAAAAACCTTTTAAAAAAGGGTAAATGATATTAAAAACTACAGAATCATGATGGTCAAGAATAGTTGAGAAAAACAAGGCGAATCGAAGTGAGGTTCAATGGTGTGAATCACTCTCAATTACACGCTCCTTAACTATTTATTTCATACCAATGTAAACAAGAACATTCAGTGGCTTCATTGTGGTCTTCTGCTTTTTTTGCTTGTAAAAGGTTTTTTTTTGTGAGTTTTAAGGGTTTGATTAAATTTGGAGGAGATTTAGGGAATGTTGTTCTCTGTCCCGACGCAAGGTAATCAGAAAATGGGTGGAGAGGAAGCAGGCAGGAAGTGCCGAAAGGTTGGAATCCCTTCCCCGAGCTGGCCACCCCGAACAACTCATGCGGTCGAATGAAGAAAAAGTTGATTGTTTGGGTGACAAAACCAAGACACGAAAAAACTCCTAAATTCGTGTTCGATATTTCAACTTATGAAGATAGTTAAGTCCAGAATCTTCTTCTTTGGTGCCCTCCTCGCACACGAGCTTAGGCGATCGATCCGACGAGCTCCTCGAATCTTTCACGATCGGCGGCCATGCGGAATTACTCCTCTACGGTCAACCCGGTCCAATTCCGGATATTCCGTAACCAGGAGAGACCAAGTCTTCTTTTACCCTCGACCTTGCCCTGCATGATGGTCTGCAGCAGCCTGTACCCGCAACATATGCCCAAGATACTCCAACCTCTTGCGTTTTACTGTCCTTGTGCAACCGACGCAAGACCTCCTCGTTGGTCATATGTGGGTCCAGGATATTCGAAGGATTCTCCTGTAATACCACATCTCGAACGCTTCCAGACGGTTCAGTCCAGTCCAGAATCAAGAATTAGTAAATCAACGCCCTAGGCCTCTTCTTCTTCTGCTGCCTTTGTAAAAACCTTTAGGTCTATTTGTTAAGGAATCATCAGCCTCCTTCTTGCCCTGACGACTCCCTTGAGTCCTTCCATCTTTTGGTTGAACGACCGGAGGAAGCGCCTCTGGATTTCCCACTTATTCCTGGTCGCACTTGACTGTTACCATCATCCACCACCGCCATCCACCTGACAGTCATCCATTTCTTGCACAGCATGATCTTCTTTGCCTAATCCTCTTGATGACATCTTCTACTCCACATTACTCTAGGAGTCCTTGTCCAAACTTTGGAATAAAAGACAACTTCTATTAAATCTTCTTCAGTATAAACGGAGAAAGCACTCGTGGTGCCACCTGAGAACTTCTTCCGTTTAACCATCACTCCATTTAATAAATATCGTTAATAAAATGATAACTCTTCATGTTATTATTATATTTAATTGAATCATTACGAACGCTTTCTTTTGGTAATACTTAATACGCTCTTTCAAAATGGAAGCTCACAGGAGCTATGATAATATATGACTTCTCGTTTTCGGTTGAGATCACACGACTGGTGATCATCGAACCGTGCAAATTCAAAAGAGGTAATTCATTTACACAAAATTAATAATTAAACAACGAGCAAAGATGGCTGCGAACATGAGGGGGGAAATTGTACATTTGGAAAAACGGGCATTTCATTAATAAGAATGTGCTAAATACGGTGAATTAATACCAGGAATATATTATTCCATTTTGATTCCCATATAGGCTTGATTTGAAAATTGGTGTGCGTGTTTTAATTACTTTTGTTAATTTAGGGTTGCGAGTTTTTAACCTTGATGACGGGGACAGAGGTTTGGTAATTGTAAGTCGTTTGAGTGAATGGAGTTTGGGTTGTTTCATTAGGTTTGGGGGAAATCAAAATAGGGGAGTGTCGTATGAAGGCTGGTTTGGTTAGAGAGTTGGCTTTGTTTAAGAAAATGTGAAGTCAGCGATTTTCGTTATGAAAAATATGCGAATTCGGGGAGTGAAAAGACAGGAAATTAAAAAACGTTTTCTTCTTCTTCGGGTGCCATACTCGTTTTCGAGCGTAGGCGACCTCACTGCATATAGTTGGTTTGTGTGTTTCGAGTTGACACAGCTAGATGGGACCTACAGTTTAATGCCGGCTCCGAACGGCTAAGTAGAGAGGCTATTCTAAGCAAGTTACGACCTGCTGGTTTACCATTGCCTTGCAGGTGCGGGTGAGACCGAGCGACAATACAATCCTTGCGGTCAGGATTCCAGATTGAACATAAAGATCCTTCTCCGTGTTAACCTTATACCCACCTTTGCATCTGCCTCTTTTTAGCGGCGCCATGCGGAATTAACGACCGAAAGGTTCCCATTACAGTGCCATATTCAAATTAGTGATACATCTGCCACCCTGTTTCTACTGCGGCAGTTACTGCCGGAGTGCCACCCTTAAAATGGCCGCTCCTCTCTTCAAAGGACTATTTAATCAAACCTTTTAGCTTTCAAAAACTTTTCAACGGTCACTGGATTCCTAATTAATTACGTAATACTTTCAGTCTACAGCTTCATCCTGATCCCGTCAAGTGGCAGATACATCATAAAGACCGGGTTACCCCTTACTGGCCGACTGTGTTCCACAAGAACATTTTCATGACCTTTTCAATTAAAGCACAACTACTAAACACGACTCACAAGCCTTTTGAACTCGAATACAAAATCATGGGTCATTGAAGAAATATCCCGAACGCCGACAAAAAATCTGGCTCGTGACTTCTCTCAATTTATCGAGCACATTAGTGCCACACTACCCTAAATAACTCACAATTTTATAACTGATTACCAAATCCGATGTAACATAAGATACCAACCACACATAAAAACAGATAAAAAAGTAATAAATCATGCCGCCAACTGTTGAAGACTTAATAACATGGTTACAAACATTCAACTGCTGTCAACAAATAACAAAAACATTTCTGCCTATTTTTTTGTCTTAATAAGTTAGATCAATATCATCACTCATTCCTATTATGCTTTTTTTTTTTTTTTTTTTTTTTCATTTTTTGCTAGAATCCCCAATTTCATTTCACCTGCAATCGATTCTCTAAAAATTCGTTTTTTGTCCAGCTCGGTTTAATAGTAGAGTCGATAATGGTCAAAGCTGGAGGCGTTTAGTTTAATGGGGGCGGTTGCGATAATAATGGTAATTATTTCTCTATATTTTTTTTAATTACCGTTTGTCTGTTAAAACTTTCAATATGTTAACAGTGTAACTAAACTTCAAAGTGAGCAGCTTTATAAAACACTAATTTATCAATTAATGAAATGTGATTGTCTCGTTTTGGTGACTTAAGTTGTACTCAGTTTCCTGTTGCTGACCTTAAAATTTTTTTAGGCTTTTTCAGCACCGAGAAAGCAGAAATCTTTTTCGTGATGGCGTCCCTGCAAAAAAAAAAAGTTAAATAAGTCAATTTTTCGTCAAATCTGAGTCAAAAAGAGTCAACTCGAGTTTTTTCGACTCTTTTCAATAACTTATAACTCATTTTTTTTGCAGGGGTCTACCCCGATTTGATGGTAGGCGGACAATAAATCCAAAGAAAAAGCCAAATCTCAAGACAGACATCTTAAAAAGTTTTACGCGCAACTCATTTTGGTTCGAACCAAACTCACAATGTGTTCAGTGTTCTGCAGTTCAAATTCTTTGCCACGTTAATTTTCTTTGCCGATTTTCCTTTAAATTCCAGCATCAAAATCCATTTTCAACAAACTCGAAACCCAAACGTGAAAACAATTATATAATCATAAATTTCTGCACGAGGCAATGATATAATTTTTTACGAGTTTGCAAATATTAAATAAATTAGTCCTGAAAATTTCGCCTACGGACCCGAATTTGCTTTTTAAATTACTTCTCAGTTACAAAACCGCGTCTCGCAAAAAAAATTTTTTTTTTCTCTCACAAGAAACTTATCATTTATTAAATTCCATCAGCGCCGAAAATTTTCCAAGAAAATTCATACCGTACTCTTCATGATCCGAAATTTCTCCGAACGCTTGAATGATACGCATACGAGATGAATAATTCGCAGAAGCCAAAATACCAGGTTTTCGTACAATTATTGCGTGAGCAAAATTATCTAAACCGACCACAGTAAGGTCAGTTTATGACTCGACATTTAATGTTTAATTGCTAAAGTCGAGGTCTGAACAAGGCTGAATGAATGGAAAACCAGTCCCCTTAAGAGTCAGGCAGTTGCAGAATTACCAATTATCATTTTTTACTTCTGCAAGGCATTTGATTCATTTTTTATTTCTGGAAGAATGGTGCCAGAAAAAATGAAAGGGTATATTAACATTCCGGAAATGACAAAATTCAGTGGCGGACTGATTAGTAAAATCCTGCAGGCACCAGCTTGATCAGCCACGATCAGGGACTTTGACCGGCCCAGCAGCCCATCAGACTCTTCAACTCCGCCACTGGCAAAAATAAGTCTTTGGCCAAAAGAAAATCCACTTAACCAACCATATAATCTACGCACAAAATGGTTTCCGCTTCGTTAAACAATTGAGAAGGGTGACCGAAGCTGCCATTAAAGGTCAAGACATTTCCCTACTTGTTTCGATTCGCATGTCCGAGAATGGAATAAGTTGAAAGGCTGTTGCCCGTCCAGCCAAGCAAAGCTTTGAGATAAGGAAAGTACACCAAAGAATTATTATCCGAAGATAACCTTAACACGTCACATTTAAATCACCAAATAAAAATGGAAAATAATAAACGGTAATCGTATTTACCATTGCACGATTTCCAAAGTTCTTTGTATGTAAAATGGCTTCATTTGCATCTTTAAAAAAAAAAAAAAAATTAGAAAGAAAAGAAGAAAAAAAAAATGGAAGAGTTTATGAAACGAATCATAATTAAAATTTTTCTCCCCGACTTATTTTTTTTACTTCTCTCTTGATAATTTATTCCTCAATGAGTCAATTTGAGTTTAATTTCTTTTATCTTTTCATCTAGTCGTTTTGCTCCTCCCAGTGGCGGGAGTTGAAGGAAGGTAACGAAAATCAACGATATTTGATTTAAAGGAACTTTGCGTGATCAAAATGGAAATGGGATCGTATACACATTAAATCTCATAAAAAGGCAATGTACAGGGGGCTTTAAGGGGTTTCAGTTTTGACTGTTGGATGGACGCCCACTTTGCTTTTAATGAGCCAACGTGAGGTTCCTGACGCTCAAGTTCTTAAAGCGACTTTGTTATAAACACAAACACAGTTTCTAGCAATGAATAACAATGATTCGTTTAAACGCGGGTTATGGCTTAGATTTTTGCTGGGTTGCTGCCATTAGGGAGCCTAAGGGGCTTCGGTGAGTCGTCTGTTACACAAAGGGGTGCAACGTTCTCGAATTGGGGTAGGTCATGGTCTCGAGCTATTAGGGAGGGTCACCGTGATAACTTATTAGAAAGCTTCTTCTTCCTCTTCCTCTTATAGAAGGTTTTCGCCTGCTTTTCTATATACACTTGTCGGTTTCATAATGTCGACGTCTTCCGGCTGTCAAGTGCCATTCTACCCGGTTCAAACAGTCCTCTTCCCATAAGTTGTAGGTCCTCATTTCCTCTACAACGCCACCCCTCGGCCTACCCTGTCTCCTCCTCCCCAAAGGCTGCCATCTCAGCACTTGCTTGGGGATTCTAAACTCTGCCATTCTTTGGACGTGTCCGAACCACACCAACTGCTTCGTTTTGATGTCCTCGGAAATTGGTTGCGGAGCCTCCATAATTTCCCTTATCCTGGCGATCGGGATGCGCTCCACACGAAATATCCTGGCTGATCTTCTCCAGTAGCCCATTTCAGGGGCCACATCTCAGATCCATACGTTAAAATACTTCTAGCGATGGTGTTAAATATTCTTCTCTTATTCTCCTTACAAAGGTTTTTATCCCACAATATACCGTTCAGCAAAGATATAGTTCTTCTTCCCTTCTTTCCTTTATTGCCTGATCCAGATCCAGTGTGCCCGTTTTGTTTAATTTTATTCCAAGATATTGATATTCCTGGCAGTTTGAAATACGTCTCCCATCTTCCAGATATAGCGGCTCATTTTCTTTATCCCCGATACTCATATTTTTAATTTTATCTAAATTAACTTCAAGGCCCCATTTTTCTATTGGTTTTCGAGTCATATAATTTAGGTCATCTGAGTCCTGGGCAATCACAACTTGATCGTCCGCAAAGCACAAGGTGTAAAGTGTTGAATTCCTAAAGGTATGCTAGTTCCACTGCACATCTGTTTCCACTTCTTCAGCGCTGCTTCCAGATATATTTTAAATAACGTCGGAGAGAGGCAACATCCTTGTCTTAGTCCCTTAGTTACTTGAAAACTGTTCGAGATTCTGCTCCCTACTTTGATCTTCGTTATCGAATCCTCACAGTTTTTTAACAGCCTGTTTTACTTCAAGCAAGTTTATGGACCCCCATGGTGTGTCGTACGACGAAGACACCCTTCCTCCCATCGTTTTAGTGGTCCACTCGGAAGACGTTCAGCTGTTGGCTTGGCATCTCTAACGGTTTTTATGAGGCGCTGGTCGTCGACACTTTCTACATGCGAATTCCAAGCCTTCCTCCGCAATTGTCGCTGATGTTACACTGGCTACGTTTCGGACACGATCCAACCTCGTTTTCCCCACGATGGCTCTAAGGGTACTCATCTCCGCCGTTAAGACAGGTCGTACTATCGCTTTGTATATTTTGGACTTGCTTTCGACAGTCATATGACGATTCTTCGATTTTTCCATTAGAAACCTTATGGTACAATATGGCGACGTCCACTTCTAGATCATGGCATCTCTATGGTAGAATTTCAATCTTTTGCAAAGTAATAAAATAACGATTTTACAGAAAAGTGCCATTCCGCAACAAAAGACTACGTCATCAGCAAGAGCCTCCTTCTAGCGAGGTATCGAGATTGTGATTGTTGTATTTCAATATCTCGCTCGAGATTCGCTTCATGCTGGCACCAATTCGGTCTGCTTGATTAGCAATAAGCCGGCTTTCAATTCTCTATAAAAACTGCGATGAGTTCAATGCCATACTGTTCAGAGAATGGGAACCCAATTCATATAAAATAGTCATAGGAAACAATGTGGAGAAGCAACTGCTTACTGGAAAATCTAAGGTCAGAAATTGGACTGGTAGCTAAGGAATACGACCTCGGTTGGACAATATATGGACAAGCAGATGAAAATATCATAAAAGAAGGGGACAGAGTATAAATTTACAATTTCTGCACAGAAAAATTTTAGAGTCACTTCCATCCGATTTTTTAAGGCAATTAATATCAAAACTGACCCCATTAATATCATAGGAAACACAGTCTTACTGCGGCAAACGCTCATCCCTAAGGATAAGCCAAAACATGGCAAAAAACAAGAAAAAAATTTCTTTAAAATTCAAAAATCAAACCAGAAAAATATAAAAGAAGCGAGTTATTTCGTTGTGAATATAACAAACGCATAATCAATGCTGTTGAAATAAAGGAGTGTACATGTTTGCGAAAACAAGTGAGCCTCGACCAATGAGAATCAGAGTCACGGATAATGAACACAAAGAGTGAGAGCTATAACCACTTCCTGTGCTCGCTATCCAGAGTGGGGACGTGGATTGCTAATACATACTTCATGTTTTTCGCCTTTTTATTGTTGAAACTTGCAAACGATTTTAATTCCTCTAAACTTATTCGCGGATGCAATCCGTCATCTTTTTTTTATATTTGACCAGTAGTTAAACATATTATTATTAATCCGTAATTAGGAAGGCGGTGAATCCGAGTACAAAGGAAAAAAAATATTTTTCGAGAAGTTTATATGTCCTTGTTTAATGTTTAACTGTTTATGACGCGGGGAGATTTCGAATCACATTTTAAAATAAGAAAAAATATAAAAATAATCGGTAGCACGCAATGCACCCCCCTTTAGGGGGTCACGATTATTTTGATTTTATGATTTATCATATTAAAAAGGATGGTTTTTAAAATCGTCTAGCATCACCCGGATATGTGGGTGATTCTTGGTAGTTAAGGATTTTTAAATTTTTTCTTTGATTGACGGAAAAATTAGTGTTTGAAGTTCTTGGAATTTTTTGGAGATCTTATGAAGATAATCCACAGTCAGATTTTTAAAAAATGAGTTGAAAAAATTCTGGGAGTAATTTCAATGTTGAGAAAAAACAGTACCATGAAGTTGTCTCAACAAATTTCTGGCGAAATTAAATAATGATTGAAAATCTAAGATGACTTAGATGTACTTAGCCTGGATGCTAAGGATGCCTGGATGCCGGGTCGGAGGAAAACAACCTGGATGAAGAATCTAAGAGACTGGTACGGCCAAAATTCAGTATCCCTTTTTCGTTCGGCAGCCTCCAAAGTTAGGATCGCCTTGATGATCGCCAATCTCCGACGAGGAGCGGGCACTTAAAGAAGAAGAAGAAGCCTGGATGCTGTTGAAGCTACAGGCTTAAGTCCTTACACAAGCCTCAATGAAAGCCCTGAGAATGATTTAAGCTTGCACTAAACAGACAATGGGCCCCGACCGCAAGAACAAGGTAAGGGAACTAGTGGAAACTTACACATCCTTGCTTTTTGTCCTAGGGGCGCCGCCGACTAAGACTATAAGGAAGGTCCTGGATGGTCGTCCAACGAGCTCTAGGCCATTGGAGGGCCGCGGCTGAGTTGGGAGGATACAGTCGCAGGTCGTGTTGGGGCGTCGGACAAGAGGGCGGCGGCCCAGGATAGGTCTGGATGGCGGAAACTCTGTGATGCGGCAATAAGACTTCAAGCCTTGTAACGCCGGATAAGTAAGTAAGTAGGGGGCTATCTGCAATATGATTTCCATGTTGAATGGTTCTTCTTCTGCCTTAAAATGAAGACTTCGTATATTCTTCTAGTTAATGTCACAAACTTAAGTCTTAGGTTTTACCTCAAATCAATTTTCAAATGATTAACAAAATCTTTAGTTGACAAAAATAAAATGAAGCAAAGTGAGTCGTTTTCCTGAAGCAGCTGCTTGCGATTCTTTTCCGAATGATCGAAAAAGGAGTCCTCCCCTGACGGTACGGATGGCCCGTTACGGAAAAGGCAATTGCTTTCAATCAAAATCTTAGAGTGTTGAATGGTTCTTCTTCTGCCTTAAAATGAAGGCTTCATCTATTCTTCTAGTTAATGTCACAAACTTAAGTCTTAGGTTTTACCTCAAACGCAGAACCAAGATGTGGCAGTGAAGGTGGGTGCCACCGGCGCAAAAGTGCAAAGTCTCTAAAACAATAACTAGAAAAGTTGAAAACTTAGGAATAACGACAAGTGTTTTTACTCTCAAGCAAATTCTGATTTAGCGTTCTCTTTCTGACGTCAAAAATGTTAGTTAGAGGAAAAGGGCGCAACTTTTTTCGCCACAGCCGCAAAATTCTTAGTTGTGGCTCAGCTCAAACGTCCAGCTCAACAACTAGAAACGTCCTCAATGTCCATAGCTTTAACAAATTTACAAAAATTTCATTACATGAAGATATAGTTATCGGTCTTCCCTTGTGTCGGTGTCCAGTCTATGGTCTGCACTGTAGGATTCTCCTGTACCACATCCTCCACATTCTCCTTTATCCTCGCAAGATGTCCTGCGTAGTCCCACTTAAGCCAAGCTGTTCTACCAATCACATCAACACTTTTCGTCGTCCTTCGAATAGTTTCATTGCATCTTCGATCTCTCAGGCAAATACCCAAAATGGCTCGTTCCGTCGCTCCATCATTTCCTACCTTTTTTCGAGTGGTAAATGGATGCAATAGTAGGCAATTAATAAGTAAACAATCAAGTAGACCTAATTCATACAGAAAATTGTGGGGCAACAAAATTTCCAGCCACTGACAAAGTTGATGTCTTCGGAAACTCAGACCCAAACTTTTCAAAATTAAAACTGGAGTCCCGTCATATTTTGTAGCTAAAACCAAGCTGATCATTGTTTCAGTTTGAAGTTACAGCCATGTGATAAGAAGACTACTTGGTGCAATACAAAAAAACGTGGGCCAAGACCTGACAAACAGACAGAGGATCATTTTCAATCTGAAATTCAGAGATATTTATTCAAAGCTCTAACTTCAATACCTCAATCGCAAACCTTAAACAATACCAAACAATCCTAACAATTAAATCCGATCCCGTCCTATTAACTCCAAAAAAAAAGTTAATAGCACTTCCTACGTATCCTGACTTTCAAAAAAAAATACTAATCATTTACCATAAGTCAATCATATGCACGTAAAATAAAAAATGAAAATTACTCCACGCGGTAATAAAGAATTTTCTTACTCACTTAGCTACAATCCATCTATGATAAGCATTCATTAAATAAAAAAAAAAAAAAAGAAAATAAAGGGGAAGAAGAAAATAAATTTGCATACGGGTAAGCAATCTTTCCCATAAGCAAACCACGGAATGCCGCTTCCTCGTAAGTTATAAGATCCCGACTCTGTAACTTAAGGCGAATCATCCTTAACGTTACCGTCCAACGTTGGAAAAAATTTTCTAAGGAGTATATAAAACACCTGAGACCGAACTTCCAGTCAATAAAAATGCGGCCTATATTGATCTTACGTAAACTTAATAAAATAACACATTAAATTAATTTGATACCGTCGTGGAAAAAGGTTACAAGTGATTTATCTCCAAAGATTTTTCACAAGGAGTCCGCTTGAAGATTTTCAGTGAAAACTTCAATAATTTAAAATAGTTTTGGGGGGATTTTTAAAATTAGTGAATTAATAATACAAATTCTCAAATAATTTTTTTTTAAAAAAAATCATGTTGAGCACACGAAAATTTTTTCTTAAATCGCAGAGAAAATCCTCTTATGCCCTTTTTTGATAAAGATATATCAACGTATAAAAAAACAATCATAGGTGATATCATAAAATCATGAATGGGGGACCCATTGGCTAAGAATAGGAGGCATGGCTCAGGTAATCGCATCGTTATAGGGTTAAAAAAACAGATGAACATCGACGAGCAAACTGCTCACAATCGAACACTTTAGTTTTCGATGTTGATGCAATTTTAGTTTTGATTTGTCTTTCCGTTTTTATATCTTTTTCCGAGAAAATTTTGTACTTTTTAAAAATTAAAAGAAAATCGGGGGTTGTTTTGTAAGTTGACAAAACACGAAAGGTTTTTGTCTTTAAAAAAAAAAAAAAACTTCACAAAAATTTTTTATCGCGCAGTGATTGTGTTCTTCGCGTGTGATTTAATTTTTTTTTTTTAAAAAATGACAAATTTCCGCGCGTGATTTCGATTGTTTTTTTTTAATCTCGGGAGTTTTTGAATGAACAAGTGAAAAAAAAGTGACGGAAGAAAAATTCCCGATTGAAATAATGAGTTAAAAATGGACTCACCGTCGGTAACTTCATCGAATTTATCAGCATCACTGTCTTTAGCAATGTCACCTTCAGGTAATTTCGTTTTCATTTTTCTTGTGTTTTTTTTTTTTATTGGGTCGAATATCCGCCGGACGATCTGAAAATAAAAGATAAAAAAAAATTAAAGAATTACACCACTGCGTAATCATTATAAGAGGTAGGAAAAAAAAGTTACCTCCTACTGTGGTTGTTCCTTATTTCTGATAACCATAATGACAGAATGTGATTATTATAGGGCAAAGCCACAATGTTGAAATTTAATCCTTTATAAATACATTGTTATTTGATGTTAGTTAATTTACTAGTTTTCAAAAGGTTTCGATGATGGAACTAATATTGTGTAACAAGAAATTTTTGGGAAGATGAAAAAATATTTCGGGGAGATGATTTGGGAGTTTAAAAGAAAAATTTTCCTTTGGAAGCAAAAATAAGCTTGGATAAAATTCGCAGTAAAATATTCATCGCGATTTCTAGTGCAACTTCAAACAATATTGGCGAATTTAAATGTAAAATTTATCAGTTCGTTTTTACTTTAGCACCGATTTACGTTTACGTTAACCTTAATTTTTACGGCTACATATCTTTCCGTTAGCTTCCAGTATCTTTGTTTGAGTTTTCATTGTCTTTGCTTAAGCCTCCACTATCTTTGCTTGAGCCTCCATTATCTTTGCTCAAGCGTCCACTGTCTTTGCTTGAGCCTCCACTATCTTTGCTTCAGCGTCCACTATCTTTGCTTCAGCGTCCACTATCTTTGCTTCAGCGTCCACTATCTTTGCTTCAGCGTCCACTATCTTTGTTTGAGCCTCCATTATCTTTGCTTTGGCGTCCAGTACCTTTGCTCAAGCGTCCACTGTCTTTGCTTGAGCTTCCACTATCTTTGCTTCAGCGTCCACTATCTTTGCTTCAGCGTCCATTATCTTTGCTTTGGCGTCCAGTATCTTTGCTTAAGCGCCCACTAAATTTACTTCAGCGTCGGTTAACCTTCGCTTTAGCGTTAATTTCTGACAGAAGCGTTGAAAAATTAAAGCAGTCTGCTCAGGCCGAACATGGTGAACAAAACTCTTCTTGCCAGCCAAATATAACTCAAAACAAACTTAAATTCTTTTTATTTTCGAAATTTCTACAAAGTTAAAATCATAACAAAGTAAAATTGTTTTTGTATCCTAATCAGTATACAACTTAAAATTTAGTAAAGATTCTTAGGATTTTCAAAAATTGGCGCTAAATTTGATTAAGTCGAGCTTAGCTCAGTCCATAAAATTTCTTGCCGGAGAAAGAAAAAACCCCACACAAGAAGAATTAAAAACTACGAAGGAAAATATTCATTCCAGCCGCCGCTTCAACAAATCCTAAAATGAATTTTTACGCCCACCAAAGACTGCCGGCTTATTTCAAAAGCACTTTAAGCTTTTTATTAATTTTATTGAAAATATTTAAAATTACAGCAGAAGTATTTATTATTAAAATAATTTGTTTAGTGAATCAGAATAATTATTTTTAGCATCTTCCCCGTTATCGATAAGACACTAAAGACGCTAAAATTTTTATTAAAGAAATTTAAGGAACTATTCAATCGCTAATAAAGGCGCCAAGCTTTAAACAGTTGATTCTATTTAATTTGACTTGTCAGTAAATTTCCACCTCGTTTTGTCATAAAACGTTACTCATCATAAAATCATCTCTAAATGTAGTCAATGATTTCCTTTATATTTCTCTTGTCATTAAAAAAAAGCTTACGAACTGCAGGGAATTTTTATTTATCCCAGGTTTTCCGACCTCACGGGCCCTCCTAATGTATAAGAGCGTCTTGATTCTTTGATTTTCTCCGAAGCTATGACAATTCCAAAATTAGGAATGAAATTAAATTCGAAGAGAAAAAATATTTTTTAGTAAAACTACTATTACTCCAGCTGTACAAGAATAAAGGGCAAATCAAGAAACTAAAAAATTTTTAATAAGCCAATTTCCACAGATCTTTACGAATCTGAAATTTTTCAAATTGTTTTGGTCCCGTCGCCGCATTAAAATCAAAATTTGAACCCATGAGCTTTGCTTTAAGAAAACAATTCCAACTCAAAATTTAAAATTAAAATATCCAAAAAACACTCCAAAAACCAAATCTCCATTTACATTTTTCATGCTTTCATTCCGGCTCGCATTAAAAAACTTTTAACCGTAAACTCGAATCCATGAACAAAACTTAAAGTAGGCGGAGAAATAATGAAAAAGTCAAAAATGTCGCATGACTGAGTTTTGTTGACAATCCTAAATAATTCCCAATAATACCTTTCGGAAAAAAAAAAAAAAAACTTTGACTAACTTTCAAAAAAAGAAAGAAAAAATTTGGCAAATATTTTCAACATGGATACGAACTAGCCACCCTGTATAATTTACATGTCATGACTTTACATCGCTTATTATTCACCTGTCCTTGTATGGATGCAAATGTTCCGCATGCAAGCTTCTGCTTAAGTTTTCATGAACAATAACCACTTAAGAGTTTAAACAACTCGAAGCCAAATATGTGTATCAAACGCAAACATTTCTGCGAACTTAAAATCATTGAGCTTCCCTTCTTATATTTTTTCAACACAAGGGAAATTAATCAAATCAAAATCTTTAAGCTTATCAGTCACAGCTTTGTCAACACAACGACGGGAATAATAACTACTTATCGACTTACGAACGAGTAGAAAAAAAAAATGATTAAAGGATATTGTTAAAGACACAAATTAACTTTTTTATTCGGTCGGGGGATGAACCCTCGAGAAACGGGATGCGATATAAAAATAAGAAAAAATATTTTTAAAAGCGTCAGGTTCGTTAAAACAACTTTAACTGACGTTGATTTATATAGGTTTTACTTTAAATTAGGTACAATAAAATTTATAAGGTGCAAAAGAAACTACTAAGTTGTAATTTAAAGGCGTGTCTGTGGTTTCAACTTTATCTAACTTTTGATTTTTATTTTGACTTTTTTTTTTTATTCTTTTGATAATCCTATTATATTGTGTAACATGCATCATGATTCCCTTTTTTTTATTGATAAACCCCGATTCTTTTGTCGGGTTTTTAGTCATGTACTTGTTGAATGATTTACAGCCGGGTTGTTTACGTTTGAAAGTTGAAGGAATCCCCAAGAGTAAAGACACCAATAAAATGGAGATTTTGGCCAAAGTTTTGCTAACTGCTAAACGGATTTTTAAAATATTCGCCAGTAAATATCCGCAACCGGAACCTGTGTTGCAGTAGCGTCGGCATGAAGTCAGTCAAGTGGCGAGTGATCTCGATAACAATCCTAAGATAAGAAATATCACGCTCGATCGACATTAGTTCATCGTTAAGATTTTTCTCTAACGAGATTTGCTTTAGAATTAATATCCTTTCCTTGCGCGTCCATTATCTTTGCTTAAATGTCCGCTATCTTTGCTTAAACGTCCATTATCTTTGTTTCAGAGTCCACAATCTTCGCTGAAGCGTCCACTGTCTTTGCTTCAGCGTCCACAATCTTTGCTAAAGAGATCACTATCTTTGCTGAAGCGTCCATTATCTTTGCTTGAGCATCCACTATTTTGGCTTGAGCGTCCAGAATCTTTCCAGAAGAGTCCACAATTTTCGCTGAAGAAGTGGACTCTTCAGCGAAAATTGTGGAAGATAGTGATCACTGTCTTTGCTGAAGCGTTAACTATTTTTGCTTGAGCTCCACTATCTTTGCTGAAGCTTCCATTATCTTTGCTTGAGCGTCCGCAATCTTTGCTGAAGAGTTCACTCATTATCTTTGCTGAAGCGTTAACTATTTTTGCTGAAGCGTTAACTATTTTTGCTGAATCGTTAACTATCTTTGCTGAAGAGATCACTATCTTTGCTGAAGCGTCCATTATCTTTGCTTGAGCATCCACTATCTTTGCTAGAGCGTCCAAAATCTTTGCTGAAGAGTCCACTCACTATCTTTGCTGAAGCGTTAACTATTTTTGCTTCAGCTTCACTATCTTTGCTGAGGCATCCATTATCTTTGCTTGAGCATCCACTATCTTTGCTAGAGCGTCCAAAATCTTTGCTGAAGAGTCCACAATCTTTGCTAAAGAGTCCACAATCTTTGCTGAAGAGTCCACAATCTTTGCTGAAGAGTCCACTCACTATCTTTGCTGAAGCGTTAACTATTTTTGCTTCAGCTTCACTATCTTTGCTGAAGCTTCCATTATCTTTGCTTGAGCGTCAACTATGTTTGCTGAATCGTCCACTATCTTTGCTTGAGCGTCCAGAATCTTTGCTGAAGAGTCTACAATCTTTGCTGAAGCTTCCATTGTCTTTGCTTGAGCGTCAACTATGTTTGCTGAAGAGTCCACAATGTTTGCTGAAGAGTATACTCACTATCATTGCTGAAGAGTTAACTATCTTGGCTTCAGCTCCACTATCTTTGCTGAAGCTTCCATTATCTTTGCTTGAGAGTCCACTGTCTTTGCTTGAGAGTCCATTATTGTTGCTTGAGGGTCCATTATTGCTGCTTTTGCGTCCATTGTTTGCTTATGCGTCGACTATCTTTGGTTCAGCTCTACTGTCTTTGCTTGAACGTCCATTATCTTTGCTTTAGCATATTTTTATCGACGCTGCGAAACCTTAGAGCATGGACAAATCTTAATGGAGAGCAGCTCTACTGAATCGCTTCTCAAAGAGAAAAATTATTCACAATCGTTGCGTTTGAATATATGAGCAAGCCATTTCGAAAAAAGATCGTTGCTTGAGCGTCCATAGTTTTGGCTTTAGCGTCCACTATCTTTGCTTCACTGTCAATTATATTTCCTTTGTCGTTAATTATCATTATTGTAATTGTCCATAATCTTTCAATACTTTTTCTTTAAACGCCGGCTACGCAATAAAACCTCTTGATGAATTTTGTTTGAGATGCGAACGTTACAAACCCTCACTCAAATAAAACCACAATAAATTTTTGAGCAATGAGGTTGAAGGCAGAAGGCGGAGGGACATGATCAAAATATCGTCACACTCGAAGATTGACACCAGGGAGCACTTTTCGCCTTCTCCAAAACCCCGCCATTACTCATCAAATCTGACGCATGCGACGTTAAAATCGCTGGAATTTTCATAAATATCCGCTAATGAAAAATTTCTCTCATCTTTCCAACAAACGAAAAATTTAGCTCGCGGACTCAAGTACCTCTTCAACCTGAACACCGGCAACAACAAACAATTTCTTTTTCCTTTTAACCACAAAAAAAACACGATATTTCCAGAACTTGATAATTTATTAAAGCAAACGTCCGGATTTGATTAATTCAAGCCTATAACCGTCGAAAGCGGCATTGTTCGCCAAAAAATAATTGATTGTGCTTTTCTTTCTCCACGGCACAAAGAGAAGAAAAAAGAAAAAAGGAAGACAATAATTATTGACAAAAGGAGAGAAAAGAGTGATGATATAGCATGAGAACGGAACCAACTTAACAAGGAAATTAAACAGTAATCAAATAGCGGATTCGTAATTCAATACAACAATATCATCTAAGCAAACACACACACTCTACCAAAACTTTTTTCTAAAAAAGAAAATTCATACGATTCCAAATGAATAAAAAAAAAAGGATAATCATACACCACGTGTGTTTGTGACCTCTTTCATTTCCAGCAAAATTAATAGTGGACTTTCCCAATTCGCTAATAAAAAGTTGACGTAATTACGGTGACAGAATTATTACGTTCTATGTCCAATTTTGCACTGACAGAATTTAGTCGTTCAGAGACAAAATAATGTTGTTTTGGGGTCATGATTTTCTAAATATTTGGTCACGTTCACCTTGATAAAACTTCCAAAAATATTTTCTTTTAACAAATTATCTTGTCAGGATGTGATTATAAATACATTCGCGGAGTTTCAGCCCGACTATTATTCGAAGAATCTTGCAATTGCCAACAACGCGAGGGAATATCAAATTTAATATCTTTAATAATAATTAATATATTTACATCTGAACGTGATATGAAAAAAAAAAAAAAAAAAATAGGAATAAATGAATAGTTTTATGTCGCAAGAGCACGTTTTATACTTGCACGAAAGCCTAATTTTTATGTTTTCTTGCACGAAAAATCTCAAAACGGATCAATTTCGCCGACGCTATGAAATTGGATTTGATTTGTAATTGCTGTGAAGTAGATAAACGTTATTGAACAGTTTCATGGCTACAGAGTCCAAACTCGGGCGAATTTTTTGAAGATCTGGAACCGTCGGGCCAGGCACGAACTCGAAACTCAAAAATTCCTTAAAAAGGGGCTTGGGCCAGATTCCGATTCATAAACCGCCGCAGGCTTGGGTATTTTGAAAATAAAAACATTTCAAATAGGAAAATAGTATTTTCTATTTTTATTTCAAATAGCAAAATCAAAAACTATTTTCTATTTCTATTTTTACTTCATCATTCAAGTATTTTTATTTTGAAAATAGTTTCTTCTCAAAATAGTTTATTTACACTATTTTATTCTAAAAATGTTACTATTTTTTTTTTGCTTAAGAGAATTTTTTTTCAAATTCAAGATTTTTTATTTGATTTTGATTATTTTAAGATGAGAAATTTAAAAAAAAAAATACTTTTAGATGTTTTTTTGTTTTATTTTACGGACCCAATTTTTTTTAAGTGATAAAAACTATTTTAAAAAACTATTTGCAAAATACTATTTTCTATTTAAAATAGTTAGTCAAGAGACTATCTTCTATTTTATTTCAAATAGTCAAAAACTAAACTATTTTCTATTTCTATTTGAAATAGTATTCTCAACTATTTTACCCAAGCCTGTAAAAAAACCGGGTAAAACTAAGGTAGCCGGCCCTGATTCAAAGTTTAATCACGACACGGTCTCATTTATCCTCTAGCTCGTTGATGTCTTTATTTTTTCCATTACAAGGGTTTAAAATGGATTTAAAAAATATGGACTTTGATAAAAGTAATTACTTAATTAATCAGGACAAATGTGCTCCATGAATATTTTAAGTGGCTCATGTTCGTAGGAGATTAATCGCAAGATTACATTATTCACCTTCAAATAATTTAACTCATAAACAAGAACGTTTTTACTACGTGAAAATAAACAGATTAAGCTTAGACGTCCCGAGAGAAAAGTCTTAGCGGAAAAAAAAAACTGTATAAAATGGCGACTTAACAGGTTATTGGTCACTAAAACGTGCTAGCAACATGACGCTGCAATTTTAATGACCATTAAAAAATAATTCATGATGTGTGAAGAACGAAGCCGTATTTTTTACGTGAGCAGCGGTTAAAAACCTAAAGCTAAGGACGAAGTTTTGGCTTCTTATGGCGCCAAAGCAAACAAAACAAATAATTTTTAATTATTGGCTTTTCTCAAAATTTTTCCACTGAACGTTTTTTCTACACAATGTAATCCAATGTTAATATTTTAAGTTAAGCATCCGTAACTTTTAATTAAACGGCAGCAAGCATGTGAAAAGCAAAACAATTATAAAATACAGAGTGCAAACGCAGTCAACATCATCAACCAAAATTATGCCATAATAACACTACAAGCAAATACCAATTATTTAAAAAAATAAAAAAAAAACTAACAATGATATTAATTTTTTTTCTTCTTTAATTATGAAATTAAATAATTTTACTCGCAAAAATTAAAAATAATAATAATGACTTAATAGCCATAAGAAATGCAAAAGATTTTTTTTTTCCTTCAAAATTCTTTTATTAAAAAATCTTAATTTTTTAAGCCATTATAAAACGTTCATGCTTAACTCTTTATGAGCCAGGGAAATAACAGGGAAATAAGTATAATAATTAATTTTTCAACCAGTAACGAGCTAGAAACCGTCCAATGCTCTCTAAATAATTCAACAAAACTAACTTTCCAAGACACTAATCACTATAATATACATTTATATCCATTTTCCGTGTCTTTAGCAGTTTACAGCCTAAAAAAGGTTTAAATATGGAGATGAAAGGTTGCATGATTGTTATCTATGCAATTTTAATCGACTTTTTTCGCTTTTCGTTTTCTTTCTTGTTGCCCAATATCAAAAAATGGGGATTTTTTCTTTTAAAATTAAAAATAAAAGTTTTTTTGGAAGGGATTGATTAAAACCACACGTGTGTACAATAGAACGCAGTAATTAATAATACAGAAAAAATAAGAAAAAAAATAAGCGTATGATTTGAAAAATTATTAAATTTATTCTCGAGTTCCTGGAAAAGCAAACTTGAAGCCGCCATTATGTAAAAATCACCTGTAATTTATGAAGGAAATATTTAATAAGGAAAAGGCATAGAGCCGCCTACCTCTGCTAGGTAATTATGCACTGAGCTCGGAATAAAACAACGGGGCACTTCCCTCTTTTTTTTTATTCTTTTTCCTTTTTTTTATTATTTTGAATTTCGACCTCCATTTTCTTTCTTATTGCGGCTGGACATGAAATTCTACTAATGACTACCATTAAAATACATCCCCCAGTCTTAAACTTCACTTGTTTAGCTTATTTTTATTCACTCGAAATAAGCGGTCGCATTCATAATTGATGTTTAAAAATTATAAGCTAAGCTTTCATTTGTTGACTGTCGGAGGGATGTTTTTTTTTTTCCTATTCTTTACGTCTCGGTTGGAGTGGAGTGCGTGCTTCCTGGCAATATTCAAATCCTTTTGACCAAACCCCCTTTATTTTATCGTGCTGTCTTTTTTTTATTGCTGAAGGTTCTTTTTTTCGAAAGGGAGGAATTTAGAATTTAAATTAATTAGGAAGTTGAGAAGGTTTACGGTTAATGTAGCTTAATAAAGTTTTTGTTTGGTGAATTTTTGATAGAAAATACAGGATTGAACATGATGAGACCGTCTTATTTTGGGGGGGGATACCCGAACAACGGCTGACTTCAACCCTCGTGATTTGCCTACAATTTTATTAGCTAGAAAATACAAAAATACTCACTCAAAACCTTGGATCATGTGTAAACAATTTTTTAAAACTTCACTGCACACACTCCTAAAAAAATGTAACCAAGATGAACAACCTTTTAACGCGACCGCTTCGACTGAACTAAATCATTTTGAAAAAATACAAAACACAAGCAAAAGGGACGAAAATGGCCGAAGGTTTTCCAGGTAAAGTCAGGTAGAGAATTTTTGAAAGAGATTTGAAAAAGAATGGTTCTCCCAATAGAAAGAAATTTTTTAAAGTTGTTAAAATGTGCGAAGATTTTTTACATTGGGGCGTGTTGTGAGCACGTTTCCCAAAAAACGTTTGCGGCCCAAAGAACCAATTTTACCTTTTTTCCAATAAATCCAACACAACGTTACAATAAATAAATGCCCTGAAATTCCGATGGAAGAAGCTGGCAAACAATAACAATTTCCACTTGATTCCAAAATTACTGCATTTTATTTTGCTGTTATTACTTCGGCGGGAAAAAAATAAGTGTCTAGTGTCCCTGCGAAATTTCAGATCTGCTCTTTCTACACCTTTGTAATTTTTGCTGGAGGCCAAATACATTTCTAACCATTTTTTAAAATCATAAAGCTGGTTCACTACTGAATTTCAAATTGACTGATCCATGGCAAAAGTTTTGTGATTTTACAATTTATCCCCTTTAACAAAGAATTTTATTTTTCCTCAAAAACCAATAAGAAACGATTTTTTTTAAAACAGCCCACGGACACTTCTTTCTTTGAGGAGTTACGCCCGTCCTGCCTCCCTGCTGCTCCTCCTACATTATTAAAAAAATTCTTGATAGGTATTTTACTTTCTGTATTTGCATTCGTTGATCTATAAGAAAAAAAAATTTCAAGAGATTGAGGATTCGTCAAAAGCTTGACAAGACAAGACTGAGGATTCATCAAAAGCTTGACAAGACAAGACTGAGGATTCATCAAAAGCTTGACAAGACAAGATTCAGGGTTCATCAAAAGCTTGACAAGACAAAATTGAGGGAAAAAGAAGAATAGATCTAAATAATATTCTTATAGTTGCAATATGTTAAGAAAGTGGACGAAGCTTTCTGAAAAGGAGCCCTTCGTCCTGCTTCTGGTTGAGAAAATTCATCAACTGTACAGACCGGGAATCGAACACCGTTCAGGTCTTCCTACACTTAGTTCCTTTTCGTCGATTTTCCATTAGATTATCATTTTTTTTCCAGCTGGATCCCAGATTGATAAATTCCTCTTCAAATAGTAGCCAAAAAATCTCTTACTTTCCCGTTGATAGCAGGCGCAATTCATTCTTTCAATTCTCAACTTATGAAAAATCAGCCGAAGACAAAAATTTTGAACTTTTTTTTACTGTATGCTCTACTAGCTAAAAACCTGTCTGATGTACGGGTTTTTCAACCCGAACACAATCAGTGCACGTTCTATTAATCTGGACCTAAATTTTGTTACCATCATCAATCCAAAATCATCGAAAATAATTTTTCAGCTTTTAAAACTTTCACAACTCTCAACTAACCTCAAATTAATTTTTACTTTCCACCACATCAAAATCCTAATCCTCTTTTTTTTTGTTACAGTAGCGCCAACCACAAACGTTTTAAACGCGCCAAGCACATCCTTGCGCGATTTGTACGTCTCAACATTAACAACGCCTCCCATGAGTTCGTTATCCGCCGGTCATCCATTAGCAAGCCTCGCATCACAACAGCAAAGACTATTAGAACTATCAAGATTCGGATTGGGTAGGCATTACGATTTAGCTCAACACATGCTTACACAACAAGGAGCAGTCACCAAGCTTCTAGGTAAGTTTCTCAATTTTATATAAAAATATTTACAAAAAACTGAAGCGTGACATGTAGTAGAACATATCGATTGCATTTGTTTTATCTAATTTATCATTTCCGGTTCTGTTCTCTCAGTGACAATCACTAATTAAACGACGACGACAGTCATCTGTTAACAAAAGATTGTTGTTTACCTATGAGTTATTCAATTGTTATTTTAATTACTTTATGTGTTGTCTCCTTTTTGAATTTTAAATCGTTTCTATTGAACGGTTTAATATCTTTTAGTGATTCTTGTTCTTTGTTGTGTCATTCACAACTTTTATATTTTAGCTTCGATTGTTAAAATTAAATGATTTCACATGCTGGGAAAGGTGCGGATGATTAAAAAACTGATTCATTTCGTAGACTTAAATTGTTTGCAAAATAGTTTGATGTTAAAGGGATAAGAGGCGATCTAAGAGTAAAAGAAAATTTGTTTTCATCGAGGTAGAGAATTTTCTGTAGTAGGAACGTTTGATTCGATCCTTTCTTTCATAAAAAAAATTTAAAAAAAATAGTGTAAGGTTTGTTTTTTAAAAAAATATTTGCAATAAAAAATTTAAAAAATTTTTTTTAAAAAATTATTTCTAAAGAAAATTTGAGGAAAAAATTTTTTACTTACTGACATTATTAACAAAAACATTGGAAAAAGAAATTTAAAAATCAACGGCGGCGGCTGCGTCGGACAGAACTCTAACCCGAATTAAGCTTGTTCAAACCGCAGTGATCAAACTCGATTCCTTCCCACATTTTGGGGAATCTAGGGGGGAAATAAGGACTTTCAGGGACTTAATAAACACCAAACAAATTTTTGGCCAAATTCTGTCTTTTAATTTTGCTAATATTGAGTGAGCAAATCTTACTTTCAAAATTTTGTTCTTGTCAAACGAAGCTTTTTTTAGAATTTTTTCTAGTCAAGCAAATTTTTTCAAAATTCTTTTGTCAAACAAATTTTAAGGTAATTTTTCTTGTCAGACAAATCTTTAGATAATTTTCTCTTGTCGAGCAAATGTCTTGATAGATTTTTCTTGGCCAAAAACTATTCTGCATGAAATTTTCACATTAGAGAAAAATAGGGACTTTTATAGATTTTTCATAAAAATAGCAAGTAACCTTAAAGGATTTAAATTTAAAAAAGAGACTTTCATGGGAAATAGAAACCAAGTTTGATCTTTGCAAGCCGGAAAACCGTAAGAATATCTAAGCTTAGTTAGTTTTTCAAAGGCCGTTCAAAGTTGGAAACAGGAAACGATTTTAAGGAGCTGGAAGAATTGGAGGAGAGAAAAACTATGAAGCTATAAACGGCCAAAGCTTTTAAGTGACCTAATAAGGCTGAAAAAGGCGTAAAGGCCATAAAGGGGAAAGAAGATTCTTTGACATTTCTGCTGCACAAAACTAATGATGCAATAGAAAACCGTTAGCCCGTTAGAGACTCAATCAAGGTAGTAAAATCCATTACAAGTCGAAGCTACATTCACTAAATCATTATGGGCCACGCCAAAGCCGCAAGAAGCCATTTAATCTCGCTTCTGTCGTGTAGAGATAAAAGCTGAGCTTTTAAGATACTTTTAAGGTTTAGTTAAAGTCTTCACAGACCAAACTAAGTCCTCTACAGATGATTAAGTCTCATAAAGCCACCAACCAAGGTTACGCCAATTAAGTAGCTTAAGTTAGAATGACTCTAACCGTCAAAGGAAGCAGTCAAAGCCCTGCTGGGCAACGTCCCCAAAGTCATGAAACTCCTTGGGAGAAGATTTCAGAAAGAAAGATCAGCACTAGAGCAGTTTCTTTTCGCAGCGCATTTAAAAATCAGTAGGTTTCCACTAAAGAAGATTTAGAATGATTTTAAAAAGGAAAAGCCAACACTCTAAGGTTTTTGAAGCGTTTCTTTCCTTGCTAAATTCTCTTCAATCGGTATCAATTTTTCTTTATTTCCTGTTCAAAGAGTTAGAAGCCTCAGTTTCTCACAACTATCTTCAATTTTGAATATTTTTTACTCCCAACTTTTCCTCAAATCTCATATTTCTCACAAATCTTCTCTGGCCACTTCGCCTTTGACGCACTCGCCGTTCTTTCGACCTTGTCCGACACTCAAAACCACCATAAAAAATCCGCTTCCCACCGAATTTCCTTTAATCCTCCTCCTAATTCTATTTCTACAAGAACAACATGCCTCATTTCGACTAATTTCTTCGTAATAATCATCCAAACATATCCCATTTCCAAACACATTACAAAAAAAGTTCCGGTACCACCGCGTGTGTATGTGCATGATAATATAATGAATTAAAATCCCGACTAGGTATTATTAACCATGAAGAGCATAATTACTGAGGAGCTAATTGCAATTACATGTAAATTATATCAAACGGGGATCGCATGTCAAACGTAAGCATTCACCCAAAATATTTTCAACCAGCAAACAATTGAAAGCACGATACAATACATTCACTTTAACCTCCATTGAGTGTGCCCTAATAAATTTCTACATCAGCACATGGCCCAAAACCGATTCGTCGTGACCCATTGAACCCGATAATTAGATTTATCGTAAATCATAAAAAAAATCTTTCAAAAAAAAAAAAACCAACGAAACCAACATCACAAAAACAACAAGTAGTTAAAAGCACATTTACATCTGTCCATTCGTATAATCTAAAATTTAAATTTGTAAAACGCACGCAAAAAAAACCAAAAAAATAGTTTAAAAATGTAAAAAAACACCTTGCGCACGTGAACGCGACCAATAAATATTGATCGTCGTTAAATCGATTGTTATCTATTGCTTTTTTCCTAATGTTTTTGCTCGTTCAGACCTCCCGGGCTAATAACTTAAACGCAGGAAATTTCCTTCCCCAAAAAAAAATCGATCTGTAAATAAATACTAACCATGTCTATTTTCATTTTATCGAATTTTACAACCGTAATGTGCTCGTTGAGTCGGAGTCAAATAACACCATCTTCTTCCAGCTTCTTTGGCTATTTCGGTGACTACGTTCGTACCTCGTAATTCACAAAAAACCTGAAGGTAAAACCGTATGAATGGATGATTTTTTCCCACTTTTTTATTGGTTATGCATTGATGTTTTTTTGATTGAGTCCGTTTAATTTTTTTTAGATTTCTTGTTGATTTTTCTTTCTTGATCCTCCGTTTGATTTCTTGTTTCCTTTTGAGTTTTGGATTTCTTTTGGTGTCGTTGGTACGTTTGAAAATCGTCCTCAAAGATTTGGTTTGATGGTTTTTCATTTTTAAATTTTGATTCGAGTGGTTTTTTATCGGAATAAAATAAATTTTATCAAAAAAATAAGATTTGAAAAATAAAAATATCAACAAAGTTGTAAATTTCTGCTTTGTTTGTTTACTTGTCGTGGTAGCAACGATTAAGAATGTTCCGCCATTTTTCCCGCTGAAACTAAGTAGAAAGAATCGAAACATTACTTGTTGGACTTATTAAAGTTCAGCGTACCACGAAGTCTTCAAAGCGCTCCTCTTGAGGTATTCAGGCCCAATTTCAAATGTTAAGACAGATTTCTGCGGCCGATCCTTCTTTCCACTTCGATTTTTCCCAATGGGAACTTTCAAAACGTTAGGTAGTCAAATTATCCACGAAATGGAGCTGGTAGTAACTCGTTAGCTTGACATTGACTAGGTTCAGAATGGATGAAATGAAGACATAACTGTATGGATCTTGAAGCCTCCGATGACGAGGATCGTTGAATGTGGAAAGGAAGCTGAGAAATAGGGAACATTATTAAACTTCACAATTATGTCTCCGACTTAGTTCCAAGATTTTCTGACCACTGACCAACGTGACTCTAACTGGTGACTTGGAATAATTAACCAGTTACCAGTGTGATTAGTGACCAACTTCTTCTTCTTCTTTAAATGCCCGCTCCTCGTCGGAGATTGGCGATCATCATGGCGATCCTAACTTTGGAGGCTGCCGAACGAAAAAGGGATACCGAATTTTGGCCGTACCAGTCTCTTAGATTCTTGAGCCAGGATATTTTCCTCCGACCCGGTCTACGCCTGCCCTCAATCTTACCCTCCATCACCAGCTGCAGAAGGCGATACTTTCCGTTACGAATAATATGGCCGAAATATTCAAGCCTTCGCCTCTTGATCTCGAAGAGCACCTCCATCTCCTTGCCCACACGATTCAAGACTTTGACATTGCTTACTCGTGCGGTCCACGGAATTCGTGACCAACTAATGATTTGAATTAGGGAGCCAAATAAGATGTGGACACTACAGGAAGCTCAAAACTGGAAACCGTCATTTTTAAAGTGGAAAATCGAGTTTGCTTTTCAATTCCAGAATCTTCTCTTTTTTCTTCTTCAGCCTTTCTGCATCCACTCCTGAAATAGACCTCTCCCAAATTTCTCCATGTCGTACGGTTCTCCGCTCTCCGGAACCAACCTTTCACTGCAGTTTAAATGATATCGTCGAGCCACCCTTTTTAGGTCTTCCCTTACTTCTCGATGTTAAACACGGCCTCCATCCCGTCCACCGCCCCTAGTCCTGCCTGGCCACATGCCCTACCAACTGCCACTTTAGCTCTGCGACACGCCTTATCACCAGGGTTTGCCTGCGGATCGCTTCATTTCTGATCCGATTTCGCAGGTTCATGCCTAAAATGGATCTCTCCATCCCGCACTGGGCCACGCGGAGCCGGTTGGTACTTGTGATAGTTAGGGTCACGGTACCTTAAATTGACCGTCTGTTATTTCTCTGGGCCTTTCCATGAATATCACGATGTTGATGACATGACAGTGTCTATGGTCATTGTTCAAAGCTAGGGAGCCTAGTAGGGAGTGGACACTTCGATAAGTCTTCTGCTACTCCATCTTGAAAACTGGAAGCTGCCATGATCTCGAATTTGGTGGCCGCCATTCTCGAATTGAAAATTCTGCCAATCGCGATGTTCGCTTTTCAATTCGAGAATGGCGGCCACCAAATTCGAGATCATGGCAGCTTCCAGTTTTCAAGATGGAGTACCCCTATGTAGCAGACGACTCATCAAAGTGTCCACTCCCTACTAGGCTCCCTATTCAAAGCTCTTGTCTTGCCCTCTATAACCATCAGGACTCGACCACACTGGCTATCCTCCCATCATCTCACAACTGATTTGTCAATAAGCCACCGGCCCATTTTATGTCTATTCCTCAACCGCTCATCTAATTGCAACGTCATCCCGTCGGCGCTAGTATCCACCAACCTCACCAAACAAGATGCGTTTAAAGATCAACATTTACACACGAAACCTAAGTCCTAAATCATTTCATTTTTTGTCATCATTCTACTCAATCCTACAATCGAAAACTAATTAAAGAATTACCTATAATTGCATGACGTCTTTAAGTATAGTGTCTGTACCGTACAAAAAAAAAAAAAACTAGCTTATTTTTCATTTCCCTCTTTGGTGACCATCTGTATGTCTATAAGGAGCACAGATCTGTTAATTAAAATGAATTGTGAATAAGATAATGAGAAATGAATAAAGAATCGAATGTCCGCAATGACATCTGTCAAGCTTAACATTTGTCAACGTCCGACATATGTCATGGTGTGGTTCCTTACACACGCACGCAGGATTTCAAAGTCCGATTTCCACGAGTGGCACCTTCCAGTACCTAGTTTCCATAATCAATGGAAATTTAAAAAAAAATGGATTTCGATTGTTTCCATGCGAACCGTTAGCATTATATGGTAATCTAAAGCCGCGCAAGAGTCAATCTGACCGGAAATAACCTGTTGCACCTAAATCATTTATCTGATATCAAATAATAATAAAAAAAAAACTGTAGAAATGTATAATTATCGCTTTCTATAAAAGATTTTTATCGTGGATATAACATCTCGGGTTGGTCATATCTATTGTTTTATTTTAAATGCCGATTCTCATAGGCTTCCTGTTTAATCTAGACCGGTCGTAGATCGTTCAGTTTATCGTGCATATAAAATGTGTTGGCCTATCACTGCGTATCCATCTGCACTTATAATTGCGGGATATGGTGTAAATTGAGAGATTTTTAGGTTGCTATTCGTGAAAGGTCACATCGGTTCTCTTAGCATGATGGATCGATCGTTTAAAATAAGAAAGGTGTGATCGGGTGAGTTAGAAGAAAGTCTCGAGGGTAGTGTGTCTGAAGATGTGTGCAATTTTGACGTCACTAATATAATTTTAGAAGCATCATGTTGGATTGATAATTTTTATTTTTGCGACTATCAACGAAAAGTTTTTGATCTGACGATCCTAGGGAGCTTAATAAAGAGTGGAATTTTTGATGAGTCGTCTGCTACATAGGGGTACGTTATTTTTAATACGGAAAGCTGCAATGAATTCGAATTTGACGGCCACCTTTTTGGAATTTGATGTTGACATCGTCTTGATTAGTAGAAATATTACAGAAGCCCTGAAGGGTCACCCAGTTTGCCGGTTGTTTACTGCTAGTCGTACAACTGACAGTGCCAGTTCATCAACTGGCAGTAAGTGACTGTCAGTTCATCAACTGACACTGCTAGTTGATCAAATAGCAGTGTCAGTTCATCAACTGACGGTAACTTAGTGTCAGTTCATCAACTGACACTGCTAGTTGATCAACTGACACTCCCAGTTGATGAACTGACACTGCTAGTTCATGAACTAGCAGTGTCAGTTCATCAACTAGCAGTGTCAGTTGTACGACTAGCAGTAAACAACCGGCAAACTGTGTGACCCTTCAGGGCTTCCGTACAATATGGATGAGTTGAGCGAAATGTTGGGAGAATTGAATAACGCATCACAAGGAATTGGTCTGCATATGAATCTCTGTGAAACTAGAATCATGTCAGGAACGCCAGACCATGTGCACATTAATGGAGTAGCTATTGAGAAAGTATATCTACTTGAGTCACACTATCAAGTTGGGCAAAGAAAATCAGACGGCTGAAATTCATTCAAGAGTGCGATTTGCTTAACACATGGATTGAGAGAGCAGAGAATCCCCGTGAATCTAAAGAGGAGAACTTCGATGAGTGTGTCCGGCCACCTCTAACCTGGGGCCTAGAGACGGTGACCCTAACCACGGCCTTCCAGGTCTTGGAACTTTTGTTGATTATCATGGCAACGCTGACTCCGAAATTGAATCAGCTTTTAGTTCATGTAGATTGCACTATAGTGCATCAGCGTTAGTCAGACAGGACCAGAAGAGGTGGGCAGTGGTATTAATTCCATCGAAGATATTTTTTCCTAATTCAATATTTCAAGACCTGATGATTAAACTGTCCTATCCCCAGAAATTTCTTTCTGGAGCTTTCCGATCCCACACTTTACCTTTCGACACAAAACCAAGAGCAAGTCTCCAAGTCCCACAAAAATCAAAAACCGAACTATCTTTTCACAATCGCAAAATTACTTCATTTCACATAAAAATCAAAAGAAGATAGCCTTATTTATCAACTTAAAAAATTTATCTCCATCCACAAGAAAACATTTCAAAGATTCAAGAGCATAAAACGAACCCAGAAGGCCTACAAAAAAATTTAAAACTATGAAATATCAACTCGTTTCTAATAAATTAAACCCACATTAAAATCCATTCAATATAAAAATCGCTGATTTTAATCGATTTTCCAACTTCTTAATCCCATTTACAAAATAATTTAATTACAACAAAAAAAAAACAATTTCACAATTAAAAACATATTTTATTAACCTCATCTGGGCGGAGAAAATATCCTCGATTAAACATCTCCGTTTAAAGTCAAACGATCGCGTTTTTTAAAAGCGAAATCCGGAGCATTCAAAAATCATTTAATCTAATTATTTATAATAATGACACAAATTATACATTCAAGGGCTTTTTTTTCCTTATTTCGTGTTTGAAAATTTTTTAAAGGTGATCCGCTAACTTAAAATCGATCAACCCTATTAAATGTCAAGGTTTGCCGTATTAGAAAAAATATTTATGTTAAAATCACAGCCCGATTATCACAGCCCGAAACGGGGGGGGCTATAATCTTTTAAAGCAATAAGCGCAAACAAGCAAACGTCAGCATTTGAAATCAATCGTGACTGCGTAATAAGGCTTCCTTTTAAATAATTTATTTTTCTTTTTAGGAACTCTTCGGCCTCCGGGTTTAATAGGAGGAAGCAAACCGAAAGTAGCGACGCCGGCGGTCGTATCAAAAATAGAACAATACAAAAGAGAAAACCCGACGATATTCGCATGGGAAATCCGCGAAAGATTAATCTCAGAAGGTAAGAGCTTTTTTTTTTTACGTATAAAATGGCGAAGTTAATCGATAACATACGTGCACACAAAATGGCGAAGTCGTTACACTGGATGGAAATCAAATAAAGATTTAAGAATAACCGGATAAATTACGCGTGATTTAATATGTTTATAATCCGTTTTTACATGAATCTCCAAGCCCGCTCTTTTATAATAAAACTTACATATCATGACGAATGAGAAGGAAAAAAAAAAACAAAATTAACATAAAAAAATCATTGAAGCAACTGAAAATTTAAGTTGGATTTTCTTGGAAAATTGTATGAAAGTCTAATTACGAGGGATTCCGGGAATTGATTAGGGTTTGTATGGGATTGCGCATGCGCGCACGAATAATCATGCTTCTATGACTCCGTAAATTAATCGGGATGGTCCCGCGTATGGTAAATGTGCATTCACGATTTGTTTAATTATCTTGTATACGATGATTTTTCATGATATAGTATGATTGTTAAAGGAAAAAAAAAAACCGGGTGGTCCGAAAATGATGAGTTGGGAGAAAAACGGGATTGTTAAAGGAAAATTGATTTCGTCCGGTTATTCGGAAATGTATAAATGGCGAATATTGAATATGTCCGATTCCGACAGAGGCGTGCATTTGATAACTGTTATTATCTCCTAACAGGTATTACAGTTATTATTTTTTTTTAAAAAAAGATGGTGGAGAGCTTCTTTCACTTTAAGTATTATATATTGATTTCCTATTTTTGTTGGTTTTTAGAGTAAAAATGTTGAGATTTGATTGCGTAATACGGAAATGTATGATAATAGCCGGCGTCTAAATGTTATTAAATATCAAAGACTTTAGTGATGTTTTTGTGATAAAAATTGTCGACTGGAAACTTACAGGGAATAAATGTCTTTAAATCGTGACAGGTTCAAACTTGCCAGTTTTTCAGCCTTTCAGTCATTTTTTCTGAACCTGAATGAAATCAGGACTAAAGCTATTAAATATTTTAATCTTCCGACGGAAAACGAACTTGGGGTAGCAGAAATAGTTGAAAGAAGTGCAGAAAAGGGACCATTCTATAATATTGTAATTTATGACCGTTAATTGGGGTTAATGCCATTGAAGGTTTCGGTTTTTGGTACAACCGACTCACGCTACATTCAGAGGTCGTTACCCAGGTAAAGCTACTTTCCTCTAGTAACAACCCTCTACAATATTTTTAGGAAATTTAGCATCAGACGACGTAGAGGCCATTAGGAGACCATCCTAGGAACTATCAGATCCCTAATCCCCCTAATTTTGCAAGAAAATTTATCAAGGAGCTAATTTATTTTTCATTGCCTACGTTTTCAATTCTTCTGCAGATGTTAGTAACTGAACGACTTTCAAAATTCGATCCTTCGAAGCGAGTTTATTCAACCTTGTTTGCAGGGGAATCGAACAAATTGGATACGATATTTTCAAGTACGTTTTTCCCTTCAAGATCAGGCCTTTGATATTCCTTGCAGCTGATCCAGTTGTATTAACTTCTACTTTGAACGAGCCAAACCAAAGTGTCAGACACTAATATCTAATTAACGCAGCAAACTTTTCAAGATGCATTTGACCATGGTCAAGCTTCATAACCTTTTTCTTGAAATTGACTTTAATTTTTTCACTCGAATCCGCCAGGCTAGAGTCTCGAATGTCTGCAGGGCCAGTTCATCAACATTCTTTACCATCCTGAGCATAGTTCCAACTCAAAAACAAATTCTTTCTCTAAACAAAGTTCACTTTCAGCATGTCTCCGTTCACTACTAAAGCTAAGCCTTTAGCAACCTATGCCCAGCCAAACATTTTTATTTTGAACCTTTTGCATCCATCGGGATCCAGTCATTTTCTTGATGCCGTCTTACCACCGCTTCTGGTGTCTGGTGTTGCTGCTCACGACGTCCATCTTTTTAAATCTTCTCAATGACGTCCATCTTTTTTTACAAAGTCCATATTAGTATGCTCTAGGATCTTTTCATTTTTCAGGCGGTCGCGAAATCTCATTCCAAGAATTGCTCGTTCCTGTTGACCTGTTTGTTTAACTATGATGGCCACAGCCTCCACACCGTCTACCGTTATCAACAAATGCGTTGGTGATTTCGCTTCTAAATAATCGAAGTTTTCAGGAAAACGTTACCTTCATCAACCATAATTAGCGGCGCCGAAAGAAGACCTAGACCGGAGTGTAAATCCCTCTTTGAGGATTGAACTAAAAGCTTCCGCTGAGCTTTTCTTAGACAATTTCTTTGGTTATTCTATTTAATTCTTCAGCCACTGGTAAATTTTTTTTCTATAAAATTTCTCTTTTTCTTCTTCTATTTTCCTTTGCCTCGGTTGTGTTGCCATTAAACAGCTAACTTCGGCGGCTTCTACAAGTGTTGTAGTTCTATCTACTGTTGCATCACCTATAGCTAGCTAGGCGGTCTTATCCCGGCATGATTCCTCCAGTCAGGACCTCTGAGCCTACCTGATAAGTTACCCTCACATCGGAGCGCGCAACCTGCCTAGATCTTCCACCCAGAACCTCACGTGTTGCCACTCGCCACCTAAATTTGGGCAATTACTTCGGCCTTTCCAGATTCCCCACGACGTCAAAAATAACACCCTTTTAATACCATCACCTCCGAAACTCATCTTTTAAAAAATCCACTTGCACCGATTTACATCTTCATTCATAACCTCATCACTTTTCAACCATAATTAATAGTCAGTAATTCAGTTACCGATCATGTTAAACGGGAAGACACATGAACATGACCGAACCTATTCTTGGGACGAATACCATTGAACATAATCAAATACGTGTCGAATGAGAAAACGGCCAGAGAAAAACCCATTACAATATGAAAGAGGTCAAATGATTTAATTATCCACGGTGTTTGACAATTAACAGAGAAGGACCTGAATATTGAACAGGACCACCTGAGTAGAATACAAACAAAATATCAAAACAGATGACAGCTATTACTCATGTTGACTGCTGCTGCTTAAATTCAGCTGCGACCTATTCAAATCATATTGTCAAACAATTCCCGTTTCTTTTATCTAAAAAAAATAAAAAAAGTGACGAAAGCTTTATATTTTTGTCTTTAGGTGTGTGCACCAACGCGACAGCTCCCTCCGTCTCATCGATAAATAGAATATTACGAAATAGGGCGGCGGAAAGAGCGGCCGCGGAATTCGCACGGGCCGCAGGTTATGGACTTTACCATCCGCATCCGTATGCGGCGGCTTTCCCCTGGCACCCAGCGACAGCTCATATGTGGAGTGCCGGGACTTTACCGACTGGGCCTCTGGCTAGTCTAGGGTCCCAGCATAATACAATGGGAAGTCCTCAAAGTAGTTCTAGTCCTGGAAGTGCGATCGGTGTACCTGGATCGGATATGATGATACCTAGATTAATGGGTAAGATTTTTTTTTTGTACGATACTTTTCGGAAAAAAAAAACTGTTGCCTAACTATTTTTTTGTTGTTTAGATGTAGAAAAAGACGAAACGTCTAGTTTAGACGATAACGATCAACCAAAGTTTAGAAGAAATAGAACAACGTTTAGTCCTGATCAATTAGAAGAATTAGAAAAAGAATTTGAGAAAAGTCATTATCCTTGCGTTTCAACAAGGGAAAGATTAGCTTCCAAGACTTCATTATCAGAGGCTAGAGTACAGGTAAGTTTAAAAACGATTGATATTTTTTTATTGCCCCCTCCCTCCCTTAATAACGTTTCCTCAGCGGCGTCTGATATCCAACACTCAATTTTTTTCTATGTCTAATATTTTTAGCTCATAGATCTTTTTCAAATTAGCTCATTTACATGAAAAAATCTGCCAACAAGTGCTTTACTGTACATAACAAATTTGAACAAGAGATTTGGGGCAGCAGAGTAGGGGCACAAGTAGGGACAGCTGCAGGGTGACTATTTCCTTTTAAAAAATAAAGATATTAGTTTTCCAAACAAAATATTGAGTGAATAATGAATAAAGGTTATAAGTTAAAAAGTAGAAAGCTTTGAGCTCATTTATTCTTTCAAAACTTTCAGTTTCCACTCACAAAATCGATAAAAAAAAATATACAATGTCATTGTGATTTCCTTATTGCATTTTTTCTTGTGAAAATAATTTTCTAGAACTTTCTATCTTTAAAAAAAATTCATACAACTTTTTGGGACGAAAGAATTAATTGTCTCATTCCAATTTTTTAACAGAATTTCTTCCTGAAATAAAATTTTTTCTAGGACAGATCAGAAAAAGACATTATTTATTTCTTTTAAAAAATTAAAATTTTTTACCACAAATGTCTTGCTGAAAATTTTTATTTAACATTTCTTATAGCCAAGAATTTTTCTTGACGAAACATTTTCAGACTTTTTGCTGCCGGAATTTTTCTTTGAATTTTGCTTCACCGGGGAAAAGATGTTTAGCATGATTTTGCAACATTCTTGTCGCAAAGCGAATATTATTTTTTAAGCAAGGATATTTGGAATGCCATAAATCTAGTTTTTCAAGAATTTCGCCAAGAATATTTTTAATTTGACTGGAGCTAAAGTTTCTGTAACTTTGAAAAAAGAGCGCTGACTGGCGCTAAGCCGCTTTGGTTAAGGAGACATCCGCCTGACTAGCTAGAATCGCTTTACTTCGAAAAATATTTTCAAATTTCTGTGTATCAAAAAATATTAAAATTTTTTTAGAATTTTTGAAAATGAAAATTTCTAGACTTAGAACAAAATTTGCAGACGATATTTCTTTCCCAAAAAATTGTTTTCGCATTTTTTCCTTAACAGAAAAAGTATTTTCGAACTGATAAGTGATAACATAGAATTATCCTCTTTCACACAAAAAAAGGGAAAATAAAAAAATGTAGTCACCATGCCAAATTAAGGCCAGAAAACGACAACCTGAACAGGAATCGGAGCACTAGAAGCACCTAAATCAGAGAGTGCAACTATCTAATCTCGCTCAATAGGAACATGATACGCTGACTAAATCTACTTGCGATTCTTTAGCCCACACGAAAACTATTGAGACTCAAAATTTACTGCGCCCACAAAAATTGGAATATCCGACGCCACTGCTTACCCCATTTCATTTTTAAATACAATAAAAAAAAGTGAATATTCATTGTAAAGAATACAAAAGCCTCTTAAGTTTTATAAACTCTTTCACGTCAGCTTTCATGCTCAGCTCTATTATTTATTACTTTTTTTCAAAATTCTTCCCCTTTTGCATTATTAATTATCTCCCGGTAAAAGCTTAAGTTTTTTATGCATATCAGTAAATAAATAAAAAAAAAAATTGGCCAGTAAAAAAACTCAAGCTTTCATTCTAAAAAAAAAAAAAAAACATCCACCCCAAATTTTTTTTTTAAATAAAAAAATTGACCATGACCCGATTTTAATTGACTATTAGGTCTGGTTTTCTAACAGACGAGCCAAATGGCGGAGGCATCAAAGGATGAGGATTCTAAAAAGGAGTTCGTCGCCAAACGTAACCCCCGGGAGACACTCGCCAGGCCATGGCTCACCGGGGGGGCACGATACGTCCCCTACATCCCCGCGGCTGTTAATGGGAGGAAAGAATAGCGCGTTTAAAGCTTTAAACCCGTATCCGAAAAACTTATCCGATTCGGATAATAATTCGATAAAAAACTACTCGTCGAACGCTTTGAAAAATTTACAAGACGCGTCGTCGAGTTTGCTACACAATCCCGAAGCATTAAAATCATTGCAATCGAACGAAGCTTTTAAGAATTATTTTCAAATGAACGAACAGTTTAAATATTCGGGACTGGACGGAGGGAATCGTAACGGAGGGATCGACAGTAATGATTCCATCGGCGATTCCGATGAAGAGATTAATGTTAATGATGAAAGTGATGAAGAGAAGGAGAGACAATATATTGAAATGTTGAAGAGGGAAAGGGAGAAAATGGAGTTGGAAAAATTGAATAGTGAAAAGGATCATAATTCTCATAGTCAGCAACCGTTGGAATTAACGACTAAAGATCGTGATAAATCGTAATGATTAGTTAATCTGTGATTAGATGTTTGTTTTTTGCTAAAGCTGAAGATGAAACCTCCTACTGGCGAAGGTGTCACTTTAGTTTCGGAAATGGCCACTGACTAGCTTTAGAAACCGGCTATGAATTCCAATTTAAGTCGCTTTATTTGAAATGTGGCCGCCTGACTGGCCCTAGAACTAGGGCTGTGCGATATTTATTATGATATTTTTGCTATTCTTTGAAGAATTATTCTTCTGTCAGAAGTTAAACATGAGAAACCATCGCCTTTATTGTTTACAAAATATCATGATACAGTGAAACTCGGTTATAACGCGGCATGAACTCGGTTATAACGCGGTCAAAATTTGGAAAATAAATGAAAAAATCTTCATAAATAATGAAAAATCCGAGAATTTCTCGCATAAAAAATGTTTCCATCAACAAAATTTCACTTAGATCAGAAAATAAATTCAAATTTACCAACATTTGCCAAAATCGAGTGATTATTTTTTAAAAAACTTTAAATTTTAGTGAAATTTTTTGTTCAATTTTCAATTTTTGATTGATCAAGTCTATATTATCTGATTTCATGATTGAAATTCAAATGAAAAATGTAATTTATTGCTCGCACATAGAAAATTGTTTTGTTCGACACCCATTATTAATTTTTTGGTCAAAAATGGGCACCTCGGTTATTCCGCGAACTCGGTTATAACGCGAAAAATGACCCGGTCCCCTCAACCGCGTTATAACCGAGTTTCACTGTAATAATACTACGATTTTCTAAACTTACCAAAACGCAAAAGAACCCAGTAGTCCTCGCCTCGCCATTTTTAATACACCTGAAACAAACAAAATTTCATTAGCTTTAATTAAAACCAATTTCATCGACAACGCTGGCTAATTTATACACAAAATCCAGCCAAAAAAATTCCGAAAAAAAGAACACGAAAAACGATTACTCTTGTTATAACGGATCAACTACTCTAATGCGTTGGTATTAATAATAATTTACTGTTGTTAATGATTACGTTGCCAAGGTAATTTGTTTATTTCTCTGTTATTTAAAACCATTTTGTACAACTCAATGATTTCCTTTCTCGAAAAAATTAAAAATAAAAAATTGTAATAATTATATTTTTTTTTAGCCGGTTAGTGATTTGTTTACTTAATCTCACAACCTTAAATGAATTAATTAGTCAAAAAAAAAAGATTGTTAAGGATCGAAAACAAAAAAAAGAGGCAGTAAATGTTTCCGCTGTTGCTTTTTTAAATAAGAAATGATTAATTATTTTAATTTTTTAATTTTTAATGTCAAGCTATAAGAAAGGAAAATCTTAATTAAAGCTAACGCGCACTTTGATAACGAACATTTATTAACAAAGCTCAGCGGAATGGTATAAATGCCTCGATCTCATTACCTCTTCTCAATTATAACTTTGCCATATTTAACGTGTAGTTTTAACAGGTGTAAATCAACACCTGTGGCAATATATCGGCTAAGTCATTGTACAATATTTAAATGCAATATACCAAATGTGTATTAATAAAAAAAAAATTTAAAAATAATTATATTATATTAAAAAATAATTATTTAAAATAATTTTTGTGGATTTTATTTCGAGATTCCTTAATTTCCTATTCAAGTAGTGGCCACGAAAAAAAATACAAAGCCAAATCACGCTAAAGCCGGAAACATTTTTTGATAAAGAACTCTACAATAATTAAAACCGAAGTTAAAAAACACATTTGATTTAAATTTTTAAATGGTAGTTCGGTTAACAATATTTGTCAATTTGAATTACGAGGTAAGTGCCTTCAAGCGCCGACGCCGCCTATGTCAGATTCACAATTAATAATGCTACCGAGTAATTCAATACCTTTAAGTTACGACAGGGTTCTCGCATAGCTAGACCGGTTCCTCAATTTTTTTTTTTCGTGGGACGCATTGTTCGGGGGAAAAAAATTCCTGTAGAAAAAAAAAATAGGTGAGTCATAACAAGGCTACTAAAAGATATTGACAAAGCCCCCTCCTTTTTTTTAGTAAAGACACGAGCGATCAATTTTTTTTTTTCAAATATTAAATAAAGCTATATGATGTCGGGTAATTAAAAAACAGAACTAATTAAGCTATAAATCAAAAGGTAAGACTTAAAATGCAATTAATGTGTAGTCATTCGGGAATCTTTAAAGGGAAAAATATATCCACGAGGTTTGGGCAATAATTCTTTTCTTTTTTTGACTTCATTGGATTTGTTTACCGGAGGTGATTTTTTGAAGCACGGGAGCTGGATGGGTTGTAAATGGGATGGAAAGATTTTTTGAGGTAAGTGAATTTTAGCGAGACTTTGGGACTGAAAAAAAAACGATATATACATCGTGGGTGTCGTTAAAATGCAAACTCATTTTGTGGTTTAAATAAAAATTTATTCATGATGTTCTGCAAAGCATTATTTAGCTGAAGGTCAATAACTTCGATTTTTAAGTAGCTAACATTTTTGGATCAGAGTAGTAGCTGAGGATTGAAAAGATTTTACTTTGAAAATAGATAAGTTGAAAGTTAGTGTTTAGCTAAATGTAGCAAGGGTGACCATTCACTGAATAAATATAGAGACATCCTCAGGAGAAGAACCGCAAAATACTGGAACATTTTTCGAAGCTTGAAAAAATTCAGCAGAACAATTTGGAAAAAGACATCGCCCAACCACATTTCTTGTTTTAGTGGCGATGTAAAATATTGAATAAATAATAAATAAAAGTTTCAAAAAAATCGAACAGCGGTTCTTTAACCAAATAACTTTTTAATCAATTTACCAACAAACCAACCAAATAACCATACAACCGACAGGCCGACCAATTAAACAAACAAATGACCATCCAACCGACAGGCCGACTGAACGACCAACCAACGAACCAACGAACCATCCAACCAACCATCCAACCAACCAACCAACCAACCAACCCACCAGCCAGCTAACAAACCAACCACAAAAAAACCAACCAAACACTGAAATGATTGACAGGCCGACCGACCGACCGACCAAACAACCAACAAAACAACCATAAAAAAACCAACCGAGTACCGAAACAATCGACAGGCCGACCGACCAACCGACCAACCAACCAACCAACCAACCAGCCAGCCAGCCAGCCAACAAACCAACCGACCAATTAACCGAGCGACCAACCGACCAACAAATTAACCAACCAACCGACCGACCAACCAACCAGCCAGCCAGCCAGCCAGCCAACAAACCAACCACAAAAAAACCAACCAAACACTGAAACGATTGACAGGCCGACCGACCGACCGACCAACCAACCGACCGACCAAACAAACAACTAACCAGCCAAATACCCAAAAAACCGACAGGCTTATCGACCAACCAACCAACCGGCCGACCGACCATTCAAACAACCACAAAAACCAGCCACCTTGATACCTTGATGCAACGAATTTATCCACTGCAACGGATGCACGAAAAGTCGCAGTCTAGTTAAATGTCATAGGAGACGATGGATTGGAAATCTTTGAATCGTTTGGAGCCAATCGCACAAGTGTTACCCTGGTTGATCTTTTAACACGTTTTAAAGTTCACAATCGACATTTTTTTAGAGACAGGAAAAACAGCCGGCCGGTAAAACAGCCAACCTACTCTAACTGACCAACCAGTAGTTAGTCACTCGAGCAGAAAAGTAACCGAATAATGACTAAAGCCAGCTAGTCGTCAATTCCTCGACAAAACAATCAACCAATTAAATAGCTTATCTGATTATTTAGAAGCAATCAGCTCAGCAGCAAAACTGACTTTTAGTCCTCAAATCTGGAATCCGCAGTACAACTTCATCGGTAAGAGCCAATAAACTTCGTTCTGGCAGAATTCAGAAAGAAAGGTATGCTAAAAAATAATTTACTGTGGCAAATAAACTTCACATTGAGATGGAAGCGAAAAACAGAAATAATTCTTCGTTCAATTAAAAGATTATCAAAACTTCTTCCAAATTTTCTCTCAGAGACTAAACCCGGTCTAATTTCCTTGTCAGCGGACAATTACACATAACATAATCGAATTCAAGCTTCTTTTAAAAAAATCAATTTACAACACGACCAAAAATTTCCTAAAATAACTATCAACCAAAAGATAATGAAGAAATCATTGTTTATATAAAAATAAGAAAAGAACATAATTTACTATTATCAATGTGATGCTCAGAAAACGAGGTATTAAATGTAGCGGCAATTGAAGAAAAAAAAATTGATACAATAAATTAGTCAGGATTGAAATTAAAGTGACTGAGGTACAAGGAGCAACCATCTAGTATTGACTATCTCATAAGCTGTCTTTAATAATGAATCCGCTTTTATCTATATTGATCATTTCCATATACGTTGATTCTGTTACGATGCTTCCATTTCATCAGGTACCGTACCTATCTTTAGCCCAACGTAAAACAAAAAGGGAACATGTTCAATTTTCCCTCATTCTTTCATTTTTCTCTATATTTTTAAATTAATATAATTTTTGAGATAATTATTTATTTCTTTAACTTGAATTTTTCTTCTAAAAAATTATAATTTTCCACAGTTTAGCTAAGAATTCGAATTTAGTGAAATTTTCTTTAAAGCCTTTTTTATATAAAATTGAAGAAAGACAAATTTTCATTCGGAATCAAATACGGATTATAAGAAAACGGATTCAAGTAAACATTAGGCAGCCTGATTCCGTCGATTCTCCCACTAATTAAAATCAATGAATCTGAACGCAGGTTTTTGTAAGAAACGAATAGGAAAGGTATGAATCGGTGTATAAGACAATGTTCAACTTAGATTGAGAATTAAAGGCGTAGTAGTTAATGGTGTTGTAGATATTTCTTACTCACACCATGTTAAAAATCAGAAACCTGTACACTGTATCTTATTTAAGGTTTGTTCAGGCTCTCAAAGTTTGGTTTTTATGTTGTCTTCTAATTGTTTTAACACTCCAAATGACTTTATCCTGTGACTTTACAACCCGATAGGATTGGCACTTTATCTAACATGACTTTTTTTTTTTCTTCTTCTTTTTATCTAACGGAAGAGTTTAGAATAAAAAAAATAGAGAAGGAGTGGTTGTCGCTTCTTTTGTTTTAGTTTCGGAGCAGGAACGGATTGGGAAGCGAGGAAATTTGCATATGGGGCATGTTGAAAATGTGTTGGCACCAGCAGATTCCAGGTAGTTAATGGTCCATGGTTCTTCTTGGTCTTTCTAGTTGGATCTATAAGCGATGTCGTTTTTAATGGCACTTGTGGTCAAATTTTCCGATGCGGATTGGCTCAAAACTGCGAGAGTATTTTCTTCTCTCCTCTCCCACTGAAATCGGCGATCATCAAATCGGTTCTAACTCTGGAAAAGGGAAATTCGGGACAAGGATCTACCACTTACGAAACCACTAGTTCAAATTTTGTAGCCATGATGTTCTTCTCCGCCCTGGTCCCCGCTGTTTTGCCACTTGCCATAAATTATTTTTTCTAAAGAAGAAATACTGTGATGATTTTCCGTTATGCCTTCCACATCGCAGATCCGACTGCGATTTTAGGACTAGCTTGATTTTTTTCTTCTTCTTCTTCATGTGCCTCTCCTACAGAGTCGGCAATCTTCAAGCGTTTTGAACGACACCCACAGACCACTTAAGAATGCTTAGGGCTGAGGGGCTGCAGTTCTCTGTACTTTTTTTCGCCATGATAATGTACCAGAAAAAATACTGTGGTGGTTTTCCGTTACCTTCCACTGCGCAATCCAATAGCTCTAGCCAGTTCCGATCATTCCAGTCCTGCCTACAGATGCCGGATGGTGGAGAGATCATTTCTCGAGCTAAAAGTCGAGTTTTGCAAAGAAAAGCATCGACATCGGCAATCTATGTCGATTTCCTTTATAACTTAAAATTCTCAACCAAGGCAAATAAATTTAATTTTTCTTCTTCAGTTCTCAGGGCGTATTTATCAGGATGTGTTTAGTGAACCAGCGAGCCAAAAAACCAGCATGCATCATTTGAATATTCCAGTAATGGGTAAGTTAATTATTTGTTTACTTTATTTTCTCATTCTTCTTCTTCTTTAAATGCCCGCTCCTCGTCGGAGATTGGCGATCACCATGGCGATCCTAACTTTGGAGGCTGCCGAACGAAAAAGGGATACTGAATTTTGGCCGTATCACTCTCTTTAGTTCGGCCTGCCGGCGCCGGTGCCGCTTTAGTTTCAGAAATGACCGCTGACTATCTTTAGAAACCGCCTCCAATTAAAGTCGACTAGCGCTAATATCGCTTTAAGTTAGAAAAGGCTCGCCTGACTGATGCTTGTGTCCCTTTAGTTTCGAAAACAGTTACCTCATTGGAGCTAGCATCTCTTTCAAAAAAATGGCCGCTTAGTGGTAATACTGCCAACCACAAACTTCTAACCTTAAGAAGGAACTCTTACCAAAAAGAATCTGAAGTTCGTCAATCGCAGACGTTCAGACCTGGACTTCATCAAGAGCTGGATAGAATTTTACCATCAGCCCATTGGTATTTTTTCTAATACCCGACGAAAAATAAAAAAAACAAGACAATCACACCGAAATCGCGTGCAACAAGCCTTTTAAAAAAAATTATAACGTCTGATATTCATCTTTACAATTATACAGGTTCAAAGTTCTCAACAGACCCAAAAAATCAAAAAAACCCGTCCTTTCGGTTAAACCAAATCACCATTTAAAGTTAATCAATGAAAGGAAATGGTTTAAAGGAATCCAATTACTGCTATAAAAATCAAGTCAATCGGTGCCTGATTGAAATACCTGTTTCATCAACTATAAAAACCTTCAAGTTTACATATTCGATCAGAAACCTGCGTATTAATTAAGACTTTATATATTTATTAACTTAAAGCCACGTCCATGGGCCATAAAATCATTTGAGTGCTAATTCGAAACATTTAGTTTTTGATTAATTTAATTTACACAATCCCAATAAAAGCAATAAAAATCGAACCTGTTAAATTCTCATCTTAAGCATAATTTGATTCGATTCTCCGCTTGCCAGATTCTCACAACTTTTATAATGACATCCCAATAAAACAAATGTCCATCGAAAGGAAAGCGATTAATCAACGAATAAAGTGCAATCTATAACACTAAATTAATTTCGTCATTCTGGATTTCCAATCTTCTAATTTATCTCATACGAACCCGAATTCTGGAATTAAACAAATTTCATCGGAAACCCGAATTAGCAGGATGCCAAACGCTCGAATCTACACGTTTAAAAAAATGGAAGCTATTATCGATAGTCTGTGTATAATTGAGTTTTTCTTAACTTTCACATTAAAATGGTGACAATGGCCATATATCTTGTGTTGTGGAAGCGATTACGATTACATTTTAAGAAGGAACGGTTTTAACATTTCAAAAGCATCGTTACAAGCTTTATATTTAACATTTTTATTATTTCTTGATATCTTTAATTGTCCCCAACGCTATTGGCATTTTCTCGCCTTTGACCAGATTTTTTTTTTTAACTTTTATTGGTCAAGGATTGAGAGTCGTCGAATGCAGAAAATAAATCCAGGGAATTTTATTTTCCCACAGCGTGGTTAGGGGCGTAAAAAGAAGACTCAAATCCCAAAAAACATGATGGAATCTTCAAAGAGCCGGGCCAAGTTTAATTGCAAGATTTAGGCAGTCCCTTTCGACTCAGGCTAGAATTGGAAGACTTGAGAGTGCCATATACGGCCCTGAACTTGGTTGGCGTTTTCGAATTACGATATTGCCTTTTTTTAATTTTATTCCTTTTGGAATTAACATTATCGCAAATGTTTGATTTTTATTGCCTTTTATTTATATTTTTATTGGAAATGATAATGGCGGTTGATAAAAGAAAAATAAAAGCTGAGAATTCTTTAGTATAAAATCGTATCATAATTTTATTGAGTGGTTATGTGTTTTGACTTTTTTTATCTACGAGACGCGAAGATTTGTAATATATCACTTTATTTTAAAATGAATAATAAAATCGAATAAAATCTTCGGATAGCAACTGGATTGGATAATTTTTTTGTAAATCAAAACTAAGGTAAGCAGCTATCAAAAAAATAATTTAATAATTAAATGATTTCGGTGAAAAATTAAGGTTTGGCCATAAAGTGATCTTAAGGTAATTTTAAAGTAATCGATCAATTTATTTATCATGCGGAATCGGTAGTTTTTTGATTAACAGGCTTTATTTCGATTTTGTAATACGATTCGTGGTTTAATTTGATTGTGCCAGTGTATCGGGTTTGACGCCATTTTGATGAATGAATTTTTCAAGGTAAGAAAAAAATGGTGATTATCCATTAAGCCAATGTTCTCTTTGATCGCCGCTTGCAGACGCTTGTTCCAGTTGTAAAAATCAGGAAAATTGTCTCAAGCCAAAGGATTGAATTAATTCTGCATCTTAGAATCAGTAAATCGAATGTAATGCAGTTTTTTTCTAATTGAGGAGGTAGCTGCAACAAGGGCAATTGTTCCATAAATTAAACATAGAAAAATTGCTCTTGTTGCAGCTACCTCCTCAATTCACATGGCTTGAATGTTGCAGAAGCATATGTGACTGTCAAAAATCTATGTAGCCATTGAAAAAAGCCCAGCAAGAATAAAGACGGTTTCCCTTTGATCTAACTGAAACTGTTGATCAGATTCAACGTTTGCTTTGATCATTTTGGGCAGCTGATGTTAGTAATGCAGAATTTGTATTTGATGCATTCATCTAAAATTTTAGCCATTGCTGCTAAAATGACCCTTTGGAAAGATAGGAATATTTTTTGTAGTCAAAATGAAATAAACAAGTGCATTAGTATATCCAAGTCTACACATCAGATAAAGGCCCCACAAGACTTGTCTAAAAGCTACAATTGCCACTTTATCTTGCATCCTATGGTTTCTTATCTACATAATCAGGATGTGACATAAGCTTCTCCTGCTATAGGTTTTTTCAAATCTGGTGACTAATGACCATGTTCAAAAGTTGAAAAAAAAAAATGATTAAGCAACTGTGCATTAAGCAACAGATTTTCAGGCCTCGAAAAACTGGAAGTTAATTTTTTTTTGACTCGTAAAAAAGAAGTGGCTTAGAGTGAAATTAATTAACTATGGCATTTACAGGGACTGAAGCCCTATTGCCGCATCCAAAATTGTTCGCCAGGAGGACCTGTCCTGGCATGAAATTCTCTAATCAGGAACTCCGAGCCGACCAGCATCCATTGACACTTTATCCTCCCATCGACTTGCAGGCCTTCCGCCAAGGACCTGCGCTGCTGCGCGACATGCCCCGCCCACTGAAGCCTATGAGACTTGATTATACCAGTAATCAAGGGCTGGCCGGTAAGCCTTCGGGTCTCTTCATTTGGTCGCATTCGTACACGCCCCGTGAGCGGATCCCGCTTTGGTCCGAGAATGCGACGTAGGACCTTGTTCTCAAAAGTCAGCAGCCTCCTTTGCTTGACTCCTTTCCTTTGGTGATGTTGCCAACCAATCTTCCTTTTCATACGATGTAATAATCAATATAATGTATCAATTCAATTCAAAATTATTACTCAGTTGTTCTGAGCTTCAACAAATAAAGAAACGATCGGCAAGAATTGATTTCCCCAATTCGTTTTACATGTTCATCTAGAGCCACTTTTTGCCATAAAAATGTGTAAACCACTTAGCAGTGCTTGCCAACCAAAACTAAATTGAAATTCTTAAATCATACTCGTTTTTTTAATTTATTTCGCAGCATTACTACCTGCATAGTTTTGTGAAAGAAGAAAGTATCAAAGCATTTCATCGAAGGAAAACAATTCAAAAGGATGCAACCCCTTATGGCACACTCCGTTTCCTGAAACGGAGTGTGCTATAAGGGTCGAGGGTTCGCACTAGAAGATGAAGTCTAGTTTTTAATGGTGTAACGAGAGGATCGGTAAATAAATTAGTCCATGTAACTCTCTTACCGCCAGTTAAGAGAATTCAATAAGTTCTACGAATCCTCGTTAACAATGATCATTAAAAAAATAAAAAAAAGGGGGGACATAAAACCGAGACTCACAATAAAGACACAAATCTTGGTGGTTTTGTCCTGGATAATTACAAGACATAACTTTGAAACAATTTGTAGCAATATTTTATGATAATTTTTATGTCTATATTACATGTTAACTAGCCCCGGTTGATTTTATTATTAACAGGAGTTCCTCACGGCTATAATCTCATGCCCATTTGTTTTCTTTTCACGAGAGCAAAATATCTGCAATTAAATGTCTGCTCCGGACTGATTTTTACGGCAGTCGGCTGTTTTTTTTTCTTTTTAATTTTAAATGATTTCAACCTCTTACTCGCTGGTCCGAAATAATTTTGTGCTACCTATTAGTTTCAGGTTGAGACTCGTTTTACATTAGCTAAACATGATGAGTCAATGTCAACCTGATACTTGAAGGTAGCGCAAAATTATTTTAAACCAGCGAACTTTTAACTGCGACAAATTATCCTTGTTGGTGAAAAAAAATCATGAACTCTTAAGTTTAAAGAATAATCGAGTTTATTCTATTGTTTAAAAAAAGATGAATATTTTTTAAACAATAACATAAACTCAATTATTCTTTAGAAGTTAGTGAAATTGGCCTTTAAAGTCTGGCAAAACACCTAATAAGTTTTCGCAGAAAAATATACATCCATCTTTCCCAAATTAATTATCAACTGATTGAAATCAGCGGGCGATGCATGCCGATATTATCTCACGGAAAAAAAAAATTGACAATAAAAAATGGCGCTCACGAAATATTGAAATATTACTAAAGGGATCCAGGTTAAGATTATGATACGAAAGCAATCAATGTGACTGATGTGCGCGTTCAGTTCATGTTCGTACATCATACCCATGAATATATACTTTCAATTTAGACATCACTGACTTTAAATTTTAATAAATTTTAACAAGAGCTTGATGAATTTCTGTATGTTCGAAGATCAATTATTCTTGTTTTGACTTAGGCATTCCAAGGGTGCGAACATGTTTCCATATATTTTTTTTCACCTTTCCGCAGCGCCTATTCCAAATAACCTGTTTAGGTTAAAGGAAGATTGATTGAAAATTTTTTTTTCTTCAGTTTCGTGTTTAGGATTTTAAAATTTGCTAAATTCAAAAATTCTTGCGAATCTAAATTCTAGATCAGCCTGATCTAGAATCAAAGCTAAAATTTTTTTCTAATTTTAGAAAAAAATTTTAGCTCACTCTGTTTCTTTTCAAAACTAAAAAAAATTTACACGGTCAAAAAGAATAAAAACAAACCCGAATGAAGAGTTGAAGTGCCGAACGATTATTCATAAGAATGGAATAAATGTCTATCATTCATCATGTAAACGACGAAGATCATCATTTGTCAACGACTGGATCGAGTACGTGTTCAGAAGAGGAATTATCGATATCGGCCTCATAAGAAACTCACGTTTGTTTACTCATTTGGATACTACGTGCCCCATTCCTTAAATATATCAAAATCCCTAAAGGGAAAAAATCGGATTTTTCCCTTCCCTTTCCATACTCACATGAGGATTTATTACTTGCTGCTTAAACGCCCTACTTTTCAAACTTCATCCCCATTGACGACCTAATCAAGGCAAAACGTTTTTCTCAATACATTTCTTGATGTACACTAATCTAAAAATCCACGTAGAATTTCCACCACTTGCTGACTGGGAGCGAGTGGCCGCAGATAATTTTTTTTTTTAGTTTTGAAAAGCTCACAAAATATGAAAGATATGCTCATTAGTTTTCCCGGAAATAAAAAGAATCGATTATTAGCTTAAGACCGGTTGTTGATGGGATTTTGATTGTTAACTTAAGGATATCCGCTGATTCGATTGGAACAAACATAATAATGAATAGAAAGAAAAACGTGGTTCAAGACGATTAACTATTGAAAGTATTTCGTTTTAAGGGCCAATTTCACCAACAAATTTTTAAGAATAATCGAGTTTATGCTATTGTTTAAAAAAGGTAAACTCGATTATTCTTTAAAATCCTCCAAGTCGATTTTTAAAATTGAGCTTTTATTAGCAAAGGGGCTAAAATTGTAATAGCTCATCCTAACTCTGCCTTGCTTCTGCTCGGAGTATCTTGAGCTCTCTTTCTTCTTTTTTCAATGCCCGCTCCTCGTTGGAGATTGGCGATCATCATGGCCAACCATTGACTGTTTTACTAGGAATATAAAATAATGTGGTGACTTTCAATAATCTTCCACATCGCAGTCCGGGAGCCATACCATTGATCCAACTCTGTCTCCCGGTATCTGAGCCTAGGCCTTGCCTACCATCTTCAGCCCTGGGTCAGTATTAGCGAAGCTGCTGCCTTCCACTAACTCATAACCCTGAGAAGGGATCTCACCACAGGGCAAGGACGCCATTCCTTGAGCAAGACAAAACATGCCTCACCGGTTCCCCTACTCTTGAGCTCTCTTTAGCCATTCCCAATGTAGCAGACAGAAGCTCTCTAGTGACTTAAGTCTCTAGTAAATGCTGTGGGAAGACACTCAAGACAAGATTTCCAAAGTTCTCGGCCAGTCAAAGGCCCAGATGAAATGTTTCTAGTTTTCATAAGCCTAAGTCAAAAAATTGAATTTCTCAAGCTGTGAACTAAAATTAATTCAAACTAAGTGGGTTGAAAAAGCTTAACAAGCATATGGCGGGCTTGAAGAGAGGCCATCAAACCCATTTAATCCCACAAAGAAGCTTAAGTACTGTTTAAGCCCTCGGCGAAGGTAGTTGAAATCGTTTGAAGTGAAGTTTAGACTGTTTAAGCTTTTAATGGCTCAAATTTAGTTTGTAGGAAGAGTCACAAAAGCAAGACGAACTCATAGGAGCTATACAAAAGGCTAGTCGAGTCTTCTTTGGCCTGTTCAAGCTTTTAGAAAATAAAAAAAAGGTTTTAACAATTGCTACAAGCCAAAGTCAAACATCTAAGACTGATTTTTTTAGCTTTACAAAACCTAAACTAAAAAATAAGTTCAGAATAGAACGTGCTGCTAAAAGTCATGGCAAACTTTAACAAAAGCATCTGAAAGTTTGCAAGCTAGTTTAATCGAAGCTCCTCACACTCAGAAAAAAAATGACTACAGTAATAATGATAAATTAACTTTAAGCGATTATAGGAATTTTATCGTTAAGTAAAGAAAATATAACCATAACTAAAATAAAATTTACAATATCTTAAAGTAAAATGCACAATTTTCATGGCGGAAAAATTTTACAGCCAATTCAACCATAATTAAAGTAAAATCTAAAATAGGCTATTGGAAAATATACAATATTGGTAAAGGCAAAATTGTACTGGCACTTTAACTATAATTAAAGTAAATTTCCCATTACAGGTAAAGTAAAATTTTCTGTACCTGCTTTATCGAAAAGTTAATTATTAAATTTGAAGCGGTTTTTTTTCTCAAATTTATTGATTCATTTATATGTTTAAAGCCTTACCGACCCCAAAGGGACCGGCTTTCATACAATGTTTACCCAAATAAATTCAAATTCAAATTTTTAGATTTCAATATCGATCCAAAATATATTTTTAATTAAATTTCAAAGATTTTTTTGATATTTCGAATTAAATTTTTGAAATTAATTCGAAATATTAAATTATCAATTATTTTCATCAAATATTTACGGATTTATTAAGGCCAGTGCTGGAAAACATCACTGGAAAGATTACAAGTTCTCGGTTTTGCAGTTCTAGTACTTGGTTTTTCGACTATTTGTACAACTAAAACAGTGGTGCAGTGAAATAAGAGGTTGCCTTCGAACCGAGAGGTCCGTGGATCGATTCCCGGTTGAAACACGTTTTTTTTTTATCTTTAACTGTACTACGGGAAAAATTACTGTAGTTTAAAGCAAAAATGACTTTAGTTAAACGGAAAAATTACTGTAAACTAAAGTAAAAATCAAAGCACCAAAATACGAACATTTTTAACAGTAATATAAAGTAGCCGTTTACAGTAATACTGTCGCTCATTTTTTCACAGTACAATATTGTTGTGGTTCTCGCTATTATTGTATTTTTCCCGGTAGCATTTTTCTGAGTGCACGAAGCATACTCAACCGGAAATTGCAAAAGCTACCACGGGCCTCAGCGTAAAGCTCGAAATCATAGATTAAATCTCTTCGAATCAAATTTGAAAATAGATGAATAAAAATATTCATCTATTTTCAAATTTTATTTCCTTCCAGGAAAAAAAAAACGTTTTCTTCTAAGCGTTTGCGTGCTTGTCCACATCTCTCTGCGAGCCTGCTTGCTGATTATAGCCAGAGGGGACTTGATGTCAGGTGGGGTGAAATTGTGTCACCGTTTCTTCTGACTGATTTTGCTTTTGGGTGCTTAAAGCTTTTAAAAGAAAGGTGGCACAAAGTCACCCTACTTGACACAAAGTCCCACCTGATTACGGTAACACGATTACGCGATCAAGCTTTTTTCATAACCTTAACCCCTTATAAATATAGGAAAAAGCTTTGTCAAAAATCGAAGGGATCCCAAAATATTAACATAAAAGATGGAACATACTGCCAGAGGTCGTCGTTTGAGTGTTTGTTATTCCGAGATGAGTCTAACAGTTTAATGGGAGTTCATTTGTCATAGATAGAACACCTTCGACTTGCAGTACGTGACTGATTCTGTGAATTGATCCCAACCAATTCCCTATATCATGTGAAAAGAGAAAGAGAATCGTTTCGTTAACCTTAAAAAAAAAATAAAGAAATTTTTTTTTTCCTCCTTACGATTATTTAATTCGCCTCGTATTTAAACCATTTCAAGGGGTTAACGATACCGAACCAAATTCACCTGTTCAAACCACAACGATTTGTTAACCCACCTCACTTTTGTCAAATTATCTCAATGATTTTTCGTTTTTTTAATCATCTTCCGAAGATGATGCAGGTGCTGATGACGTTTTACTAATTTCGGCAAAAGAGGAATCCTGAAAATAAAAACTACTCATTTCCGAGTTTTGTTAACGTTTTTTTTAAACAAAGTGTAACGTCATTTTCTTTGCATCCCAAATTGGGTAACAAGGTGTAGGCATATTACCCACCCCTTTGATTAAGGGGCGAAAGGGTAATTAAAGCACACGTGTATTTTTTCAAACCTTTTCACGGAGGTCCTTTTTGTCGAAAAAAAAAAAAAAAAATTTGAGCACCCACTCATTTTCATTTTTCGAGGAGTGTTATTTAGATAAATAAGGTTATTTGGATTTGTAATCTTGCCCTATCATTTTCTATCGAACGATACTGTTACTAATAATTAAGGTAAGAAGTGTTCAGCCGCTACTGTCTCGACACCAACACTCCAAATAATCATTAATCTTATTCTCATTAATAGCTATCAATTTAATTGGCTGAATCATAAAGGCACGCTCGATGTTATTTTACAATATAAAGTTGGACCTTTCTTGAACTCATCATCATGAGTCTACAGTTTTGTTTAATCTTTGCTTGAGTTTTAATATAAATTTTTTTTTTTTTGAATAGTAGAGTTTTTTTTTTACGGTGGGTTCGGGTCAGCCGTTTTGAATCTGAGGAGTTTTTTTTTTTTTGGTAGTGACTCGGTAATGTGAGATGTGAATTGTAGTAAGGGAAGAAAGTTGTGGTGAGGATGTAATTATTAGTAACAGTATCGTTCGATATAAACCAAATAACCTTATTTATCTAAACAACACGCCTCAAAAAATGAAAATGAGTGAGTGCTCAAATTTTTTTTTCGACAATTTGAAAAAATACACTTGTGCTTTAATTACCCTTTCGCCCCTTTATCAAAGGGGTGGGTAATACGCCTATATATAATAAAATGCCCCCTGACAAAACCTTAACTATGCCCCCTTAACAAAACTCGTAAATGAGTAGTTTTAATTTTCAGGATTGCTCTTTTGCCGAAATTAGTAAAACGTCGTCAGCACCTGCGTGTGCTTTAATTACCCTTTCGCCCCTTAATCAAAGGGCTGGGCTTATGTAGGAGGATGAAGAGCTTTCGAATGATTTCAATAAATTTCGGTTGAAACTATTCAGCTAATCTTCAAGCTCTGCAAATAAAAAGGGTTTTATTTGAAAATAGGGAGAATTATAAAGAGTGGACACGATGAGTCATCTGCTATATAGGGGTACGCCATTTTGAAATCAGGAAGCTGCCATGAATCTCGGATTTGGTGACCGCCATTTTCGAATCGAAAAACCTGCCAATCGCGATGTTAACTTTTTAATTGGAGGCTGTAAAATTTGAGATCATGGCAGCTTCCAGTTTTCAAAATGGCGTACCCCTGTTAAGCAGGCAATGTGTTGTCAATGACAATGAACTGGCAAGTCTATTTTTGAAGCCTAGAGATACTTAAACAGTAGATTCGTAGTTTGTGCTAATTAAAACCAGAAAAAGCTTAAACCAGCTACATGATTAGCCAAAGCTAAAGACAGCTTGGTCATTAGCCGCAGCTGAAACGTGAATATAACCCAAAGCCGAAACCAATTAGGGTTATATTAGGAACCAGCAAAATCAGAAGCCGATTCTGGCAAAAGTAGACCAAGAGCAACTTAGGCTAGTTAGCAGACCTAGAAAAGCCGAAAAGAAAATTCAAATATACCAAAAGTTGACCTATTGCAGAAGCCGAGCCGCCAATGTAACACGATTAATTTTTCAGTTTCAGCTGCAGCTAATGACCAAGCTAGAGCTTTGGCTAATCATGTAGTCTGTCTTAAATTAATTTTTCTTTAGTCGAATTCATTTTTACTCAACTTTTCAAATCCACCAAACCATAATTAAATCGCACGGATATTTTAAGCACAAAACCGCTTTTAATACGACAAAAAAAAATCGATGTTGGCGCCACGCTAATCAGTTACCTAAAAACCGTGGACAGAAGCACAAAAACCCTGATTGATTACCATTATCCAGTTTAAGAGGATGATTCTTCGCATCGCTCAGTCATGAACATGATGAATTTCAATTGTATTTTGATAACTATGAAATTTGTATCGTTTACTTTGTTGTAACGATTGTATCGCAATGCTTCCAAACAGGGGAATCATCTACATTTATCATGTTTCAAACTGTTCCCGTACGGCTATCAATAGCCTAGTCGTACGGGAACAGTCGTACTGGAACACAGAATTAAAAAAAAGAAAATAAGATTAATCTTATTTCCTTTTTTTTTCTAGGAGCCAAACGAAAGCTTTTCCATAAAATCATCCTGTGACATTTAAAGATGGAAAGTTCTACGGTCCGAATAATGGAACCACCAAAAAGTCATAGTGAGAATATATTTTTTTTTCTTTCCGAAAATGAATGGAGAACTCGAACAAAAGGTAAAGAATGAAGGTTGGTAGATGTATCGGTGAAGTTAATTATATGTCCAAACATAATAGAAGGTCAGAACCGGGTTTGTAAGCTTATGATTGCAGTTATGCAAGTCAGTCATAGCTTATTAGCCACTTAGTATGAAGAGCTCAGCGGGGTATCCCCTAACAAAATCCCATCATCACTAACCGTGTTCACTGCTTTCTTTAATTATTTTTACACCAACCTTTTATGATATTTTAAAACCATTAAGGTCGCCAAACCTGCGATTATCGAACGTTGATTTGCATTGGAAAATACAAAAGTTTGTGGCGTCGTTACCCCAAGTGAGACATTAGATTTCTCCTGCTGGTCTTTATTCTTTTTTGTTGTTGTTGGGTTTTTTTATGGATTGACAATGATGATTGTGAGATTTTGTAAATGTTTTGAGAAGAGTTTTAGACGAGACTATGCGGGATGTGGATCGTTTATCGAACCTTCGGGAGGGTCTGAGGGCGACTGAAGGTGATTTATTGGGACAGTTGACGGAACTTCGGGTCGAAATAGCTGCAATCGACGAGCAGTTAGGGCGGAGGCAGTTGCTTCTTTTGGGTTTAAAAGAAGAATAAAGGTGCCAATACACAGGAGGAATTACTAACATGTTAGCTAAAATGTTAGTAATTCCTCCCATGCAATTTCTAAAGAATTAAGACCGGCAGGAGAAATTTAATATCACACAAGCTTTGGCATTTTCCAGGTTTAGTGACCTTAATGGTTTTAAAATATTACAAAAGGTCGGTTTAAAAATAATTAAAGAAAGCAGAGAAGGATTTTTTTTAAAAAATGAGTTGTCGGTGTGGCTGTAGTGAGTTGTGGCTACAAATCCCTAGGACTAGCACTGAGTTAGGTGCAAGAATGACACTTTCCTAACTCCCCGATTCCGCATCAACTGACAAGCTTAAAGTTAGAAGAGAAAAACTTGTTGGGTTTGTAGGAAGAAAAATTTTTGCGCCGGGAAGACGAGAAAAAATATGTGATAACACTACCTGAGACGGTCAAAACTCAATGAACTTATTTCCCTCCCGTAAAAAGATCCAAACCAGGGGCGTAGAAATCTCAAAATATGTGTGGGTGCTCAACTTTTTTAAAAGTTAAAATTTTTTTACCCCCCCCCCCCCCCCCCCCCATCACAAAAATTTATTAAAACCATCTGACTTTAAATCGTGAAAGTTGATACCAAAATTTTAAAAAACAGATGATTTTGTTTTTTAAAGTTTAGATATTGCCAATATCTTGCCAGCTTTTTGTTCGAATTCGTCCTGCACACAATATTATACTTGTGGGCCAGGGGTACAGTGGGCCAGGGGTACAGTGGGCCAGTGGGCCATACAAGCCAGGGGTACTTTACTTTACAATGACTCTGAAAGGAACGCGAGTTTTGCGAGCTTCCCGGTTCTTCAGTATCACAATCACCACCACGGCCACTTTTATTATCCTTGATTCCCTGATTGTCATTCACAGGCCCATTACTTATTTTCAGATTTTTACCCCGGTTTTTTTTATTCTCACCACCCTTATTATTTTCACTTTTCTTCTCAAAAATTTCCACCTTTTCAACACTGCCAAAATCATTGCATTGCTTTTTGCTATTATTATTATTATTTTTATCATTATCATTTATTTTAAAAACAAAAGCATCTATCCGGCCACACTTAAGTTTCTTTTTCGCACTCATGATTAAATAAAATACATTAAAAAAGCAGCCAGTTGTTGCTCGAACCGAAACCAAAGTAAAACTGATAAAAATTTTGAAAAACAATTTTATCACAAAAAGACCATAAATATCGAACTGTGGGAAACCTGGTTTGGGAGGGAGAGGAAGCCAAAAATAGCCTAAATAAAATATTCAAGGTCTTCTATCAATTATCCCCAACAATTTCGGTAATAAAAATTTTTTCGCACTTCTAAGAATAAACCATTCTTTTTTTTTTGTTGTTTTTTTCACTTTTTTTTTTCAAGAAATATTGACCTGCTGAAGACAATAAGTAGAAAGGGTCTTAAAGAAACCGAAAACTTATTTATACCAACTCAGGGTTGACAATTCAATGTACCGCACCGTTCTCACCATAGCCAAATCTTTGATTTTCATCCAGATTTTTCCCTTTTTTTCTATGGGTGCTGAGCACCCAATGAAATTTTTTCGTGGGTGCTTCAGCCCCGGAGCACCCGCCGTTTCTACGCCCTTGATCCAAACGCATACTAGATGAATTCATTTCAGAAATGTCAGTCAAGCCACAACAAATTACATTATAATTATTGCATTAGGGATTAATTAACAACACAAGTCCTGACTGTCTGTCTGTGCTACGTCTGTCTGTCTCTTTTGTTTATTTATTTGTTTCATCATCGTTATTATTTGCTTTCTTATTTTATTAACAATATGGTCAATGTGGAGCAGGGGTGGCCAAACTTTAATTATAATGATACGTATAGCATGGATTGTATGTTTTAGGAGAATGAAAAATGCGGGGAACTTTTTGTAATAAGAAAGCATCTGTAAATAAATTAGTCCATGTAACTCTCTTAACACCAAACACGAATTACTCAAAAAGTGCAAGTGTAAGCTTAAGTCACAACGAAAAGCCTTAAACAGGAATTTAGCCTAGCGAAAAATTAACACAATGTATGTCAAATGTGCTGGTCGTGATCCCGTTCCTGAGGATGCTATTAGTGAAGATGGGGGCCCATAACCTATTGGTGTTGAATTTAGGAAAACCAGGAAAATCCTTAAAACACCATTCAATTAATGCAGAGAGAAATTGTGCAAAAATAATGTCTTTGCCGTCAGAAATTTAAAATTATATTGAATGAAGGGAAACCAGGAAAATTCTTTAAAAAAAAATTGAACGTCTTTTCTCTTTCAATATAAAATGTCGTCTGATTATATTTTAAGGATTTTACTGGTTTTCCTACACCCAATACTAATAGGTTATGGGCCTATGCATTATGCATTAATTAATGCATAACTAGAAAATTGTAACAATAATCAAGAAGTTATAAAATTGATTAAAGACGTATCAACAAGGTGGAATAGTAAGTACTGTATGCTGGATAGATATTTAAAACTTAGTGGAGTAGTAACGCAAGTTCACTTAAAATCCGCAAACGCGCCACCTTTACTTTCTGCGCAAGAAATTCAAATTTTACAAGATACAACAACGGTATTAAAACCTTTAGAAGAGATAACAAAGGTATCCGGAAGCAAGTATATTTTACGATCTATAAAGTATTTTTATTTCTTTCCACCTTAAACTTGAAATGACATGACTATTTCAAATGTACTAGTAATTAATGTAAATTATTCTATTATTATTAATTCTTCGTTTTTAAGATATTTTTGCGAATGCCCAAACGGTGCAAGAACCATAAACGTATCTCGATCGAAAAAAAAACGTATCTCGATCGCCACGTTTCTGTAACAAAGTGAGGTTATGCCGGATCCAACTGCGGGATTTGTGTTACCAAATCCACTCGATCTCTCAGATCAGTACCTCGTCGCCGATAAATGGAAGAGATTCAAGCAGGATTTTGATATCTATCTTCTGGCAACTGGTTTAGAAGTAAATTTGATTTTTACTCGACCTTTTAAGTCCAACAGAAATCAATTTTTTGGCAAAAAGAACTGAGAACTTAAAAAGTAATTACGTACGCACTATAGACTTATAATGTTATCTATAGATAACAGTAACATAAATCTCATTTTTTTTAATGTTATAATTTCAGATGATCTCGATTACAATGCGCCAGTGACGCAAGCATCAGCAGCAAAGAGCCCTAGTAAGAGGACACCAACACCTTTTTCAGCACGGGTATCGCCTGCTGAAAGAACATCACCGAAATCAACACCTGCATCAGCAAATAGAACTGCCCAAAAAAGTACTCCTCAAAAAAGAGCCCCGGCGGCTTTAACAATAACTCCTGTCCGTGATAAGACTCCGGCCGAAGTGGCAACAAATTTATTTCGGAGCCCAAGCCCCAGACTTTCTAATTCAAACGTAAGAACTATTTTCAACCTTCTTAAACTAGAAATTCCTAATTCCTATTTTTTTTTTTTTTTTGTACTCATAGTTAATCTTTTATTATTGTAGAACAAAAATTCACCAGGCAAAGGAAAGACTGCATTGAAAACTCTCTTCATTCAGATGCTTCAAAAGCTTAAAAAGCTTGATGAAATAGAGGCGAAGCTTACAAACATAGAGGTTTTGTTGGAGAACAAAAAAAATATTGAAACCCCCCAAAAAACGGGGATTTTAAAAAACATTCCAGCAAATTCCGTGGAGAACCTTCTCCTAGTTGAGGAACTTTTGGAGGATCTGGTAATTATTAGTCATGATTGTCTATTTTACACGTATCATAAGCCATGTGTTTTTACAGTTCTTCTTTTTTTTTTTCAGAGGAAACATCTCCACGCAATAGGGGCGTTCGACTGCCCTTACAAGACCTCGTAAGGGAACTCGTTTTGGACGGCGTACTAAAGGATTAAAACTGGGAGGGGACAAAAAAAAAGGTTGGCCCAACAGTTGCAAAGTAGAGGAATTTCCTCGACGGGGTAGTAGGCAATTGCACTGGCAATCAAAATTTCGTTTTGTTTCTTGGTGTTAATGAACTACCTGAAATATTTTACCATTATAATGATTTTTTTAAAGTGAAGAATTTAATTAAGTACCATCTGTATTGTGATTATTTTGGAAATTATTTAAAAATAATCAAACGAAACGAGAGAACCAATGAGCTGATAAATTGTGCTGTCTGTGGCCGAAACCAGGAAAGCAAATTAAAAATCAATCCTTTTTTCATTACATTTACTTTAAAAACGCAAATAGAACTAATTCTATCAAACGACGAAGTGGCTAAAAAAATAATAGAAAACGAGGCAGCTCGGTTCGAGAACAGCCCCTATATAAAAGATATTTATGACGGAATTTTATATAAAGCCCTGAAAATGCCCGGGCACTTTCTTTCTGACCGAAACAACTTCACAATGAATTTTAACGTAGACGGACCTTCTGTCCTAAAGTGCTCGAATTCGACGTGCTGACCCATCCAGCTTACTTTAAACTAACTGCCTTTAGGCATGAGATATGATAAAATGATTCTAGGCGGGGTTTGGTTTGGAGAAAAAAGTCCAAATATGGAGATATTTTTAAAACCATTTTTCGACGAAATTAACGATTTGGCTAATAATGGAATATCTTGGACGGATCATGAAGGTCAAGAACGATCGAGCAGGATTTTATTATTGTGTTGCTGCGCCGACTCTCCAGCTCGGGCAAAAGCAATGAATATAGCAAAAATAGAACCTATCTTGAAAGGATTTTTGAAACTACCGTACGATTGGTCTTGCCCATCGGTTAAAATTAAAAATCAGTTGGCGGGTAGGTCCTGCAAAGACTGCGGGCTCTATCATGCATCAAAAAAGTCATTGAATAGTCATGTAAAGGCCTTTCACAAAATAAAAAACAAAATGTAGAAAAAAGCAGCAGCAACCCCCCATTAATTGCGAAAAAGAGGCTTATTCGCGTTGCTGCAAGGCGCGCGAAAGAACTGATGTGCATCTGGAAGAATGGACTGACTGGAGAGGAGAAAGCTGAATGGGTTTCTGAGGACGAAATCGATGACGGAGATTTAATTAAGAATGATGATAACCTATCAGCAACGCCTAGAGTAGTTGTAACGAAATTAAAAGATTGGCTGGTGAGCCTGTTGGAAAACGAATTTCCACGCCCGGGAATTCGGTCCTGGTGTGGAAAATAAAAGAGAAATAAATGATAAATAATAAAAATTAATTCAAATCGTCATTTTAAAAATCGTTTCAATGCGCGCGCGAATGACCGCCGGCTAGGCCGAGTTGCCAAGTCGACGATCGGACTTCACATCGTGGGTTTGAAATCCTCCGTTGCCGGGTTATCATTTCCGCTTAAATATAAATGGCGAGAACATTTTTTTTTTTCTCTCGTTCATCGGTTTTAGTTTTTCTTTAAATTAAAATTATGAGCGGCTAAGGACAAACTCGAAATCCACGAAGTGTTCGCTGGCAATGGCCATAAGTCCGGGTGAGTCCGAATTAATTAGTGAATTTAATTTTTCGCGTATGGGGAAAATATGACCGTGAGGGGAAAAATTATTTGTTTTAGATCATTCGTTAAAAAGACGAAAATTACAACGGGGTCAGTCCTTATTTAGGAACGCAAATCCCTGGCAATGGGCCATTCCTGGCGGAAACCATAAACTAAATCAAATATAATTCGGGAAAACCTCGTGTACCGGAAGGTCCGAAATCACACACGAGGTGATGACGTCCAACCTGGGAAGGAGAGCCAAGGGACGGCCTAAGGAAGGTAGGAAAGAAGTGAATATTTTGTGGAATTATTCTCTGAGTTTATGAATTCGGGTTAGGCCCAAAATTGGGTATTGGGAAATTCTTTCGTGAGAGGATGGAGAGGGTTTTTCGTTTTCACATTAGTCCCATAGTTAATCAAAATTTTGAAATTGTTTCGTAGCGTGTGGCTTCCTGACGCAGAGCGGATTATCCCGCCTAGGCCGGATACTCCGCCGAAGCCAAACCCGGCAACGGCCGTAGAGGCGGACTCGCAAGCCGATGTTGCCGGCGCGACAGCAGTTCTTCCGGCACCGACCGAACTTCCGACGCCGTCACCGGCCCCTAAAGAAAAAGAATTGCCGGGCGTAGATCCTGCCAGTACGGAGGGAAAGCGCGGAAAGGAAGCGGCCCTACTAGAAGCCATAGTGGCGGCTACCCAGCAGGCACGAGGCCTCGAGTTGAGGTTGCAGGTACAGTGGGAGTTAGTGGCGCGTCTGACCGCGGAATTTGATCAACTGGTCAGTCAGGAGCGGGTAAGGACGGCTCAGCGAGAGAGGAGTCTGGAAATGGCCGTAAGGCCTTATCTCCTTCTCCAAGACCTGAACCTAACCAGGATGCCAGAGCAGTGGCTCAGCCAAGTAGCAGGTTCCAGACCTCAAGGGTTGAGGACAGTCGGTGAGATCTTGTCGGATCCCGGTCCAGCGTTCCCTGTCGGATCTCAGGCTCCTTTAATGCTTGATCGGGCTATTACTGAAACGGTTCCGGTATTGGCCGCTCCACCCCAATCGCTCCACCCCCAGGACCGTAAGAAGGTATACACCTGCAAAAGTCACGCCAGCAAAAAGTACGCCTGCAAGAAGTACCCCAGTATCTGCATTAATTAACGGCCCGGCGCCTTTAGGTAGGAGTTCACCATTTAGAGCGCAGAAAACTCTTACACATTCAAAAACTCCGTCGAAAATAGCCATTGGAAGCCCAGGCAATGATAATACTAGGTCACCAATACCTTCCACATCGAATGTAAGTTCTGATTTTAAAATCTCAATGAAGATTTCTAATAATCCTTACTTTTATTTCAAAAAAGAGCTAAAAATTTGTTATTATTTTTTCATATATATTAATAGTCCTCCAGTGAAACCAAAAGGTTTCAAGAATCCTCAATTATTTTGAACTGTGCTCATTTCAAGCGTTTTTGCTCACGAACTCGCTTTTTCCTGCCTAAAATTGCATGCAGTATCGATTATGGGAAAAAAAATCAACTAGCTGCATAATCATCCTGATTGCAAAGTCCGAGTTTCATATTTAACTGGCGATAATGGAAGCGAATTCAACTATAATTTCCACTATATTTAAATTTAATTCTTTTTAGTTATTTTAAAAATTTCGTCCCCACAACTGAGGGCTAAACATTTGTTATTATTACAATTATTAGTTCCTACCTCTAAAGCCTAAATTGCATGCAGTATCGATTACCGGGGAAAAAGTCAACTAGTTGCATAATCATCCTGATCGCAAGTCAACGTTTCATATTTTTCGCGATACAAAGTTTCACATTCAATCGGCGATAATTGATTTCCATAATTTAAATTTAATTTTTTTTAGTTATTTTAAAAATTTTGTCCCCACAACTGAGGGCTAAAAATTTGTTATTATTTCATGTGTTATTCATCCTCCAGTGAAACCGAAGGGTTCGAAATGTACGTCAATTTTTAGAAGCTTGTTCTTTTTATCGAAAACAAATTACAGCACGATGGCTTTCGCCGCTGACAAATTTAACAAAAGGAAAACAGAAATTCATTTGGGATAAAAATTGTCAAAATGCATTTGATACACTCAAAGTGGAAATATCAAGAAGAGTTATGTTGGCATCTAGGGATGGGCGAGACTCGAGACAAGGCCAAAGGCTATTTTCGAGACGAGATCAGAATTTTACAAGACGAGAAGAGAGTTGACTTTCGAGACTCTCGAAATTCTTAAAAGTTGATATTGAACTAGTTTGTTGGACTGAAGACAAAAAAAACATTTACAAAAATTCCTAAAAAACCTTAATTACAAATCGTTCTCAATTTAAAAAAAAAAGTCGACCGAAAGAAAAAATGAAAATGTCCGGTGCAAGGAATGTAATCTGCCACCGAACAAGCGCAGCATTGGAATTACTGTCGGAAGAAGTACCAGCTCTGAAAACGACAGCATGGTTCATAAATCTACTAAATTCTTGGTTTGACATTATGAGTCCAGCGGCTCACACTGTAGCGTTATTACTATTCATAAAAAAGCACGTAGAAGAAAACGGTTCCGAGTCTTTATCGTGTACCAGCAAACCCCAGGCTTGGGGTAAAGGCAGTAAAAGAAAAAATGCCGATGTTATAGATAAGATTTACAGCAATGAGGAAGGAGTAGTCTGTAAAAGATTGGCGTTTGATCCGAGAGCAAAAAATTTCCGGTCTGATGAAAAGACCGATTTAGAAAAAAATAATTTTCTCTTACAAATTATTGAATCTTGTAGTGACGAAACTACAGTGATATCAAAAATGCTCCAATATAAATATAAAGATTTTGAGGTTGATAGCGAATTGAGAAAAGTTACAAGACAGCAAGTTGAAGAACTGAAAGCAGCTATGAAAGAATTAACTTCCACTGATCCGCAAAGAGTCTCAGGGACCGATGACCAAAGTAAATCACCAATCTGGCATCGATACCGATCAGTAATATTTACAGCTAGTGAAGTAAAAGAAGTCTTAGGACTTAAATCAGCAACAGGGAAAAAAAAAATTATTTACGGAGAAAAATTTGGGCAATAAATAAAACAGTTCAAACCAAAGGAATGATTTACGGTCTCGAACATGAAGATGATGGAATAAGGGACTACTTAGAATATTATCGTCATCCTGGTTTTGTTGACATAATGGTAGGAAAAACAGGCCTGTACTGTATATTGCGAAAAATTACCCGACTGCTAGCGCCGAAAGATCTCTTTCAAAATTAAAACTGATTAAAAATTATTTGAGACGCACGATGTCACAAACCCGTTTGTCGTCTCTTGCTTTGAATCAATAGAGCACGATAAAGTCAAAAGGATTGATATCGAGGACATCGTTGCAAGATTTGCTCAGGTTAACGTTCGGAGGAAAAATCGTTTTATGCTATAAAGTAAGGTTAAAATAAAACTGAAAGCATGCACTAAATCTGTAGAAAAACTTTGTAAAAACGAATTCCAAGTAGAGAAGCAAAAAAATTTAAGAGGGAGGGAGGGGCCCCGAAAAAAATCTTGCGGGGGGGGGGGGGGCCGCTTGACATTGCTACGCCACTGCGACGCTAAACCGGAAGGATTATTAGGAGTCCTTTCTCACGTACTACCAGATGGAACAGAGCGACCTATTTATTTTGCGTCACGATGACTCAAAAGAAGCGAAAGAGGCTACGGTGAAATTGTTAAAGAAGCCACCGCCGTTTATTGGGCCTGAAAAAAGGTTTTTCGCTATATTTACGGCCGAAAATTTACTTTAATCGTCGATAATCGTCCAATGCTGGGTAGGGTGCATCAACCAGTAATGAACTTTTCCGACCATTTTGCGTTTCGAGCCTTCAGTGATCCAAAAATGAGGTGGTTTATTACTAGTTGATGCACCCTATATTAAAACCAATAAAGGACTGGTTCCGCTGACGATAAATCGAATGCTTCGTTACGCTGAAGTTTTATCAGGCTTCGATTACGATATCAAACATAGAAAATCACAAGATCAAGCCAATGCCGTTTATTTTTCACGTTTTCCTATACCGCTCAATCCTGAAGAGAAAAAGATTGTCGATATCGATTACATTTTCACAGAGTTAACCATTAATACGATAACGTATGATGTCGTAACTTATGAAACGATTCAAGAAGAAACTCGCAAGGATCCAGAATTATCAAAAATTCTTGCCGGCAAATTTACTTCTAATTTGATTGCGCCGTACATCAACGCATGCGAGGTTATCGCGTAATTATTCCTCAAATGCCTGGACGACGAATGCTTCAAGAACTTTATTCAACTCACATTGAAATATTAACTAAGGGAATTAGCAGTTCGGGGAGGACTGCTCACTTTCTCGCTCTGTCGCAATATAGCTTCGTTCGATTAAAACATCATTGGGGACTTTATTCAACGTAAAATATACGTAATATACGTAAATAACGTAATATTTTAGCTCAACGTAAAATATTGGATCTTGGGACCATATCGTTAGATGATGCAATTACTAAATTTAAAAGTGCTGCGATCACTAGGGTTCAGACTCAAGGAATCCAATCTTCAGTTCGAGAAGTTGGCAAAGTCAAGCGGATTGTCAAGGATAAGTCTTTCAAGTTAACTTCTTACTCTGATGGTCAAGATAGTATTACTGCAAAACCGAATGTGATAACCTGTAAATGGTGTGGTACTCAACATGCTTGGGACAAATTGCAATGTCCTGCAAATGGTAAAAAGTGTGCAAAATGTAATCGGCTTAATCATTCAGCTGAAGTGTCTTACGAAAGTAAAAGCTTCAATAGATGAAATTGTCGAACTAGATAGTGATGATGACTTTTATTGTTCTTAGACTCTCGGTATTTTAAAAAAAAAAAAGGAGGGGTCATAATGTTGCAAATATAGTGTTTCTTGACCCTAATGAACGAATTTGTTAAAAGTATAAATTATGCTATGATATTGAATTTTTTTTGCAAAAGTTTAAAAAAATTGTTCAGTGTTTCTTATTGTTAGTCTAAATGAAAAAGATTTTGCAGAGCAACTGGGCCTTCCGTTTAGAAAGAAGGAATACAGGATTCAAACCGTCGAAGGGGAGTCTACTGATACTAATTCTAAAGTTCATTTTTGTTACAGATCACGATTTGGAGATAATGAGCATTTTCGTGCAACTGCTTCTGTGATTATTCTTTATAATCCGTCCTCATCGAGAAAATACAGTCCGCAACAAACATTTTGGTCCCAATTTGGTCAGCAAACATTTTCCTTCCAGTGAAGGTTACTATTGATGCTATAGTCAATGTGAATTGCCTGAGAAAGTTAGCATCTTATTGTCGAATGTTTTGATTGTTTCCATCTCTCTAATTCTAAATTGTCTTTAATTGTAAAATGTTTTATTGTAAAAAAGGGGAGATGTATTAGAGTGTCTATGGCTCTGGTGAGTCAACGTCGAGACATGGTTCGTCAATGGTTGTCGATCGTAGTGGTAGAACTGATTGTATGGAAAACGTGTAACATTATCTTACCCATTGTAATTAATAAACGTAATTAATGAAATATTAAGTCAACTTTAACACAGATTTAATTTTTTTTTAGTTATTTTAAAAATTTTGTCCCCACAACTGAGGGCTAAAAACATTTGTTATTATTTCATATATGTTATTAGTCCTCCAGTGAAACCAAAAAGTTTCAAGAATTCCCAATTATTTTAAACTATACTCATTTCAAGCGTTTTTGCTCACGTACTCGCTTTTTCTGGCCTAAAATTGCTTGCAGTATCGATTACGGGAAAAAAATCGACTAGCTGCATAATCATCCTGATTGCAAAGTCCGAGTTTCATATTTAATTAACAATAATGGAAGCGAATTCAATTATAATTTCCACTATATTTAAATTTAATTCTTTTTAGTTATTTTAAAAATTTCGTCCCCACAACTGAGGGCTAAACATTTGTTATTATTATAATTATTACCTCCTTCCTCTAAAGCCTAAATTGCATGCAGTACCGATTTCGGGGGAAAAAGTCAACTAGTTGCATAATCAATCATCCTGATCGCAAGTCAAAGTTTCATATTTTTCGCGATACAAAGTTTCACATTCAATTGGCGATAATTGAAACGAATGTAAGTATGATTTCCACTATTTAAATTTAATTCTTTTTAGTTATTTTAAAAACTTCGTCCCCACAACTGAGGGCTAAACATTTGTTATTATTATAATTATTACCTCCTTCCTCTAAAGCCTAAATTGCGTGCAGTACCGATTACGGGGGAAAAAGTCAACTAGTTGCATAATCATCCTGATCTCAAGTCAAAGTTTCATATTTAAAACATTCAATTGGCGATAATTGAAACGAATGTAAGTATGATTTCCATAATTAAAATTTAATTTTTTTAGTTATTTTATTTTAAAAATTTTGTCCCCACAACTGAGGGCTAAAAATTTGTTATTATTTCATGTGTTATTCATCCTCCAGTGAAACCGAACGGTTCGAAATGTACGTCAATTTTTAGGAGCTTGCTCTTTTTATCGAAAACAAATTACAGCACGATGGCTTTCGCCGCTGACAAATTTAACGAAAGGAAAACAGAAATTCATTTGGGATAAAAATTGTCAAAATGCATTTGATACACTCAAAGCGAAAATTTCAAGAAGAGTTATGTTGGCATCTAGGGATGGACGAGACTCGAGACAAGGATAATCCCTTATCACGGATAATATTTCCTGGGCACCAAAAAGTCTTCGAAGAAGTTGATCCGAAAACGCTTGAATGACCCCAATTAAATTATTTGACCACATGCGGAATTGATGCGCCCCCAATCCTAACCTCAATTTTGAGAAAACCGGTTGATTTAAAAAAAAATGCACCCCTATTAAATACAGACATCAAAAACTGAATGAAATCGATTTACTTAAAACCTTTTCCGATAGTCGCCCCTATTTTAGAAAAGAATTTCCCGACGGCCTATTCTTTTTTAAATATTATTAAGGTAACATTAAGTATATCAACATTAAAAAATAATAAAAAAGAATAAAAAAAACAAGCTTACCTACTATTTCCAATCCATCCAGCAACCTGCAACTGTTCCTTTGTCGAACACCTTAAACAAAAAAGAAGACGAAACATATTTTAATTTCTAAGTTGTACGTTTTTGTTTTAATTTTAAGTCAGCATCTTAATGCGACCATACTAAATAGCTATGACAGCAATCAATTAAGAAAATAATCTCCTTTGCTTTGATTCTGTTACAAGATTTATAAGAATCTTAACAGTAAAACAAGTTTTTTCAGAATTTCAATGGTCGAACAAGTTTTTTCAGAATCCTAACAGTCGAACAAGTTTTTTCAGAATTCCAATAGTCGAACAAGAAAGTTTTTTTGATAAACCTTCCAGGTTCCTGGAAACCGGTCCTGGAAGGAGTGTTAATCTCTACGAACTCTATTATCATTTTGCAGGAACAACTTCTCGTAAAATATAATTTTAAATTTCTCCTCACTTCAAGAATTACAACAGGCTTTGTAGAAGATTTGTTTTCCATGTTGAGGTAGAAAAACCTACTGGAATTCGAATACAAATTGAGGGACATCACCATCACTGTCAGGAATTATTGTTTCATTTACTGATTAGATTTTTAATTCTCTTTTTAAACAACTAAGAAATTTGTTTTCAAGCTTCCAAAATAGTTTTAGTTTTCAACGAACAAAAAAAAATGCTATGATGATCCATGTTAACACAAATGTCAGCTCACTAAAACAAAACACTAAAAAAAAATTACCATGAGATTTTAACTCATACCGTAGATGCCTCATTGCAAAATTTTTTAAATCATTTAACGCTGCACCAAAATAGACCAAAAATTACACATAATTAATTTTCAGTAATCAATAGATATCTATAATTAAAAAAACCCAAAACTAAATGTTCAAGACATCAGTTCATTTACTGTGGTCATTAATGAACCTACCAGGAATTATTCTTTTACTTTCCAATTAACAAAAAAAAAAATGAAATGATGATCCACATTAAAATCTTAGTTTTTAAGATTCAAACACTTTTAAATGATTTCAATTGCTCATCATCACGAACAAAATTACTTTGGCTATCAAATGGTTATCAACACCAATTCCCAAGAAATATCCTAAAACAAAACCCAGCATATAAAATTAAGGACACAAAAAAAATTAATATGAAATGCATATGAGAGGTCAATCCTAACCTCAATTTTGAAAAAACCGTTTAATTACAAAAAAAATTCATCCCTACTGATAAAGAGATTTAAAACTAATTAAAACAGATTTATTAAATCTTTTACGAAAAAAAAAAAAAGAAAGAATCATCGAAATCTAAATTTAGAAGCGAATAACTGTAGCAAGAACCTAACCTTATTTTGATGCATTCCGTTTACGATATCTACATACAATATTTGTTTTTAATTTCCACTATCACTCCCGGATTTTTCGTAAAATATCACCACTATGATTATACAAATACATTCTAAACGAATTCAAATTAATTCCGACAAAAAACTACTTTTTTTTAATAAAAACTACACTGCCGGTCTGGCTCTCACAGTCTCACGTCTAAACGAACAAGACTTAACGTGTTCATGGTGTGGCGATCTGTGACGTCATCGTCAATATCAAAATATCAATTTACCCATTTGAAATTGGTTTTTTTTTCTGTTTCAGGTAGAAATAGGCATGATGTGCTAAAGCTAAGCATCAAACACACAGAAAAAAGCTTTGAGGGCTTTTGCTTCATCAACATAACCTAACCTAACTGGAAGTTTTTAACGACAAAGTAATTCATAGTAAAAAAGTTTATCAACTCGTAATATCAATTCCTGTCCTGGCTCCTAATTATTTATTCATGTACCTTTCGACAAGATGAATTAATTCCTACAAATTAGCTAGATCAATTTTTTTTGAGGAAGGAATATTAATAAAGTGTCGTAATGGATTGTTAGTGGTTGTAGGTACTGGAATGAGAGAAAAAAAAAATGGAAATTGTATCCGCTTGCTGCTATGAAAAATTTTTTAGTCATAGCGGTTGTTTGATTAATGTGAGATTGAATAAGTAATTAATGTTGAGACTACTGGATTGAAAATTTAGGCTTTTGAATGGTCTAAATTTCAATTAAATATAATTAAAATTTTGTAACAAGGGATCAAGAAAATGACCATGGCTGTTTTAAGGGTTGTCGAATGACATGAGTTTTTGAATGGAATTCATTTACAAAAATTTGAGCATTGATTTTCAATAGGAACTTCTAATCAGAATTAATAAACGTAGTTAAGAACTGAAAATCTGTATAAGCAGAGATAGTGCTGAAGATATTTTGCAGCTGATTTTGGTATTTGTGTTAGAGGGATTCTTGAATGGAATCAAAGTTAAAGAAAACTTTATCAAACCTCTTGTCTGGGTGATGATAATTTTAAAATTATTAAAAGAAAAGAATGAGTCAATTTTTCAATAGCTGTAGCAGTGGTAAAATATTTACCGAACGGTGCTAAGAGCTGCTATGGTGAAATAAATTCACAGAGACAATTGTTTTAATAACAAACATCAATTAAGAAAGCAACTAATGACCACTGACCAGTGAAAACAATGCTTTATCAACCAATGCCTAATTTTAATGAAGTAGAGACTACTGAAATCCCTAAAAATACTTCTAAATCTGGAAAACAGAAGATAAAAAACAATATAACAATTTACAACAATAATCAACACTCAAGTACCAGCAGCTAAACATCAAGAAAAAGAAACTGAAGAAAAAGCTGATCCTTTAGCTTTTCTTTTCAACTGGTCACTAACGGAAGGGATTTTTCCTGATAATTTAAAAATTTCTAAAGTTATACTGGTATTTAAGAATGGAAACTGCTCACTGTTCAATTCGTTCCCCAAAGGCAAAGGCAAATAAATGCTGAAGACTTGGGTTATGGTGTAATTTTACCCACTACAACTACTGCAACAGAACCCACAAATAATGCTGATTATTTTACTAATGAAGAGTTTTTGTGGTGGTAGTAAGCATGAGGTGTAATTATGTTTTATATGTTGCAGCTCTCATGAGCATCACAATAGAAATGATTTTATGTTCAATAAGGGAAAACTGAAAAGATATTTTTTGAGAGGAAAGAAGTGTAAAAAGAATTTGTCCAACAAGGTATTTGACAAAAAATGATCAAAAGATTGGTTCGACAAGATAAAATGAATAACAGATTTGTTTGGCAAGGTAAAATAATTTGGAATTCTGTTAGAAAATTAAAAATGATAAAAATCTAAAAACAAAAACTAAAATTTTTATTGAATTAACCCAAGTCTCGTATGTATTAACTTTTGTATTGAACACATTTGTTCAACAACTGAAAATTCTGAAAAAATTTTACCTAGAGACAAAAGAAACTAAAAAAACTACCCCATAACCCAAGTCTTCAGCATTTCTTTGCCTTTTAAATTAAGTTTTAGAAGAATTTTTATATTTTTTTGACTTACCTGAAGGTATTTTCTCGAATCCTGTTGTTGTCATGAAGTTTTGGAACTGTTGGGCATAAAAGCCTGGCTGAAGACCGGAAGCGGTGCCCTTAAATAAAAATAAAAAGATATTAAGTAATTGTAAATGTTAAAAAAATAATCAGGGTTTCCAAGAAACAAATGCAAAAATTCTTAAACATGAAAGAAGAGCCTTAGTAGATAAAAATTCCTTACAGGAAAAATATTCCCAAAAAAAAATCCTCAGCATCACAAAAATAGATAATTTCTGAATGTTAAAAATGTGAAGATTATATTTTCTTAGCCTCGTGAAATTGAAATAGGACTGACAAGGTCATAACAAGATCAACTGACTGAGTTGGCAGGAAACAAATTCAATCCATAAAAAAATTACATGAAAGCAGTTAACTTAAAGTAAATGCAAGATTGAGTTGTTGATCCACTAAGCTTTTTCTGTCCCATTATAAAATAAATAGCACTAGCTGTTTTCACAATCCTGCGAAGCTAATTCGGTTCAAACATTGGAAACCCTTCATACTTTATCACAGATACTTACTCCGTCAAGCATCATAGCTTTCCATACATGTTCTAGCTTTTTCTTCAGCCTATAGCATTGCAGTATGTCAATAATGCTCATAAAAGGCAACAATCGTTCCCCTTTTCCATTAAGAGCAGGAATTCCGCCAAGGCTAAAAAACAAAAGTAAAAAAAAAATTAGTAACACATATGAATTAACTGGCTTGATTGACAACGTCAGAAACTAAGGTGTTTGTTTAGACTGAAAACGTAGGGTAGTAGTATCGGTTGCATATTACTAAACGTTTTAAATTCTCTGATTGAATGTCTACGAACAAATCTCTTATTTAAATATGCTGATGAGAAAAAAGTTAAATCATTTCCCACAGATAAGTTGTGATCTGCCAGGATTTATCGGAGTCGCCCACAACGCGACCTAAAGCTAGACTAGAATCATCTCGAATCCATTCCCATTTCTTAATGGTTAAATCGTCAGCACATGGATGTTCTTACATCAGGATTAACTTAGTCTATAAAATTATTAAATAATCTTTTTTTCTACTTACATTTTATTTAAGAATTCGACGACCGGAGGAAGCTGCATCCAAAAAAAAGGGAAGTCTACCGAGTCTACCGCGCAATTTGCAATGCTCTCAGCAAATATGCATCGGTAAAATGGCGGCGACCAGAGCCTCCTTCAATGCGATCATTGCCTCCTTTTTTACGAGTTTTTCGTTTATGTCAACAAGGTTCAAGGTATAAATAATCTGATATCAGATTTACGGTAGCGGGGTTGACAAAAACTCAGATTTACGGTAAAAGATCAAATTTACGGCAACACTGCAAGTTTTTTTTAATTATCTTATGCAGAACTCGACCCCTCGGTCGCGCTTCTCCCTGTATATAGGTTTCTAATGAATTCCTTCCAATTTCAATTCCGATTACTCACAAAAAAGAATTGTCCATTTAATTAATATATTTAACTAGCGAAACAAGGAAAGGATTTGAATTTCAAGGAAGGAAAAATAAATAAAAATCAACTTTTTTAAAAAAAAAGGAAAAATACTTTAGTCAATGAGTTTATAATAATCAAGATCGATTTCACTGACAGATATGAATTCATTGTTGTTACATAAATAGTATTCGAAAGCGAATTTAAAACAATATGCGAAACACAACTACAACGAAAAAACATACTTTAACATTGACGACGATACACATTTAACTTTGGTTCGATCCCCTCATTTTGCTCCCGATACTCTTAACTACATACTCTATCATATTTAATCAAAAAATGACAGAATCAACGAGTTTTAATGGTAACTTTCTCGTTGTGGCGTTGCTTTATTCGTTACCATAAGAGTCACGATCTCAACCAGCAAGCCGTAACCGAGACATAATCCGCGGGGGTATTTCCTTTTCCAATTATTATTATTACTTTTTTTTTTTTAATTAATTTAAATCCGCTGGTTGGCATTATAAAAGAATCAGCGATTCCGTCATTTTACACTCTGACGTCACAATTAACCAAATATTCTAAATAAACTAACGTCAAAAAAAAATTACTAAAATAGATTAAATCTACTAATAATATTAAAATTTTATTTTTCTTCGGTTATTTAATTAAAATGTAATAAAAAAATGAAAATTAAAAATTCCCACGGGTAGTTGCAACATCAGAGACGGGTTCAAAAAAAAAAATATACATGGAATTGATTCGATTAAGCCTAATAGAATCCTAAACAATCTTAAATACTATGTTTATACTCTTTTACATGCCAAGGAGCGATTTCTACCTAAGAAATAAAAAAAAATTTCACGATCGATAAATTCGTGCTTTTTTCCAAGTATTTACAAAACCAAAAAAACAAAATCTTTTAGCCGTTCAACGGCTGCTCATAATTGGCCAAAAAAAAATTAAAAACAAATTTATCGACCGTATATATTCCCCCCGCCCGCTCAAATCCCCATACATAAAAAAAAGTTGCAGACGCCACACAAATCATACCAATTGGATTACTTTGATATCATAATTATTTTTTTTTCCCCTATACATCTGACAATAATTATTAATAAACGAGAAATTAATTCTTTTAAAAAAATGCATTCGTTTTTTAAAATTAAAATTAATAAGTTAATTGAAATGCACCAGATGCACTTTCTTCTGTTTGACAGTTATACTTAATACTAAAAATATTGGGCATGCAAATAAATGAAGAACAGATAACGGATACTGATACTTGCTGATTTTTGGCACTCCCACATGGCAAAAACAGAAAATATTTTTTTTATAAAAAAGAAACCTTTGACGATTCCTCTATCAGAGGGGATCAAACGCTTTTTTCATTTACTTTAATTAATTACCGAAAACGAATTATTTCTTTTTTTAATTATTATTAATTTACCGAGGAAAAAATAGACTAATATAAATAAAACTGATCTACATTCGGTTGTTACAAAAAGAAAAAAAAAAGGAAAACTTTTTACTAAATTCATTAAATTGTTCTAAATAATTGAAAAATAAACAATAATAATACGGCGATACTTTTTTGTCGATTTTCAATTTTTTTGTATTTTTTTTTTATACTTTTTCCCAAAAAAAGTTTTTAAAAGAAAGATGACGTTTTTCTTATATTTTTATAAATTTTTTTTTTTATTTTACGGTGTCTGGCTACTTTTATCTGATTTAACGCGCAAAAACCTCTTTTTTGTTTAATCATCGCTAAAGCCTTAATTGAATTACAATTTTGCTACTTGTTAATTTATTTCTAAATTACTTTTTTTTGCGTTATCAATATTTTTCCAGAAAGATAGTTTTTTTGTTTCGTTCACTTAATTATCATTGTCATCTTCTTCTTCCTCTTCTTCTGATTCTGCTTCAGCGAGCCATGTTAGCCATTGATTCACCTGTAATTTAAGAAAAAAATTAGATTAGAATTTTGGTTAACTGCAAAAAATGTTTTTTTAATAGAAATTATTGAATTACCTGAAATAGTGCTTTTCCCTTCCCAGGGTATGCATCTGTTAAATCTTCCTTCCATTTCATGAATGCCTCTTCTTCAACTATTTCTAAGTCATACAAATGTATAAACCATCTCAAAAGCATGCCTGGAAAAAAAGGGACAGAGTTTAATAAAAATCGCAGAGAATGAATTGCCCAGTTACAATAAAATATAAAGCAAAATTCTAGCTCTTTTTGAAAATTTAATTGGGCCATTTTTGAAGACTCGATTCCTTGCCAACCTCATTGTCTCCTGATTAGCCAGGAAATAAAAAATTAAATTCAAACCCTATTTGTATCCTTTTTTGGTTGTCAAAAAAATTTTGCCTTTTGTGGGAAAAAACAAAAACATTTTAGAAACTTGAAGTTTTCCTCGCAAGCAAAAGTTTTAAAAACTTTATTGCTGAGAAAAATTTTGATTTTTTTTTCTAGATGGGCCATAAGACCTATTTTTCCCCTTAATTTTAACAGCGGCCTAATAACAAAACCTACCCTTGGGAAATTGAAGTGAATAGCACAAGACTTGTAAAGAATAAACAGCAATGACTTGGAGTTCTTGTCTTTCATGGAGAAAAGCTTGTAAAACAGGTTTATATTTCTCCAATAATGATTTCTCCTTTTCAGTCAATTGCTTCTCTGGAACTGCATTAGGGTCAGACCCCTCGGTTAGCGTTGATTCCTGTAAAAGCAAAAAAAAAAAATTACAAAACTTAAAGCACTGTTTTTAAGTGACAATAAAGAAACGAACACTTTACCTGAGTAATATATTTTAGTATGACAGTAACGAGGGCATTTATAAACCCTGGATTAGTATAATGCGAAGGATCCAGATTTTCTTTTACCCATTTATAAAATTGAGTAGGATTTGGATCTGCCTGAAGTTGCTTCCACAAACTGCTTTGAATGGTCGAAAGTGGGAATAAGAACGATAAATCCCTTTCGGCCAATATCTCAGATAATCTTTCTTTGGTGCGATCCGATTCCGCAACTTGATTTAACAAATTCACCTGCAAAAAAAGTTTAGTTAAATTAGTTCATAAAAAAACAGATGGCGCTCCCATCCAAACGTCAAAATTTCGAAGCAGCCGAAAATAAAAGTGTTGAGAACGAATAAAAAATTTCGATTACATCTTTTTCAAGAAATTTTATCTCGAAATTTTATGCTCAAAAAATTTTTCTTGATTATAAATTGGAAGCACAAAAAATTTTTTGTTAGAAGCTATAAAATATTTCGAATCAGGAAATCACCTTGCTTTCATTGAACAACTGCGTCGATTTCTGTTTCCCTTCGCTCTTATACAACGCTTGTAGAACCAACAAGAACAGAGGATAATATGCTCCGCCATCTGTTATATCAGCAACAGCAGCTAATGCAGTCAATTCAGATAAGATTGCTTGCTTAATGTATCCTGTAAAAACAACAATACATTCATTAACGTCAGTCAAACGGAATAAATAACCTTTAAGAGAAATTTAATTTTTATAAATAAAATATTCACCTGCTACGTAGGAATGAATTCTAGGAATCTGTGGCTCCTTGTCAGACATTGATGACGTCAATTCTCTCAATGCTTCAAGGAATTTATCACTTGTAACGATTCCTTCTTTTTTAAGTTCCACGATAAGTGAGACTGAGAGATTCCGTTCCGAGTCGGCTGCAAAAAAAAAAGTTATGATGAAAATAGGGAATTTTTGGAAAAAGTAAAAATCAGGCGGGGGAATTTTTTTTTTTCTTACCATTATTATCAATAGTATGGTTGAGAATATGCAATAGCATGCTAGATAAATATCTTTCTGGTGCTTTTAGTTCCTTAATTGCAGTTACGCAATCGGGCAGAGTGTCTGCAGACAAGTGTTCATCGAGAATCACTGTCAATTTCTTTAGAATATCTTCTTTGCTCGGACCCTGTGAAAAATAACAAAATAAAATTAAAATGAAGCAATTTTTTTCTCTCCTCATTTCAAGCAACAATCTATCTTTTTCTTTAAATTTTTAGGAGAATGGAATATGAGCAACGATAACTTGCCTTATCTTTTTTGGCAGATTTTCCCTTTTCGGCACTAGCTTGTTTAATCAAAATCGGGGGTTCTTTTGTCATTTGTATTTGAGGCGCCGCCGGTAACAATGGCTCCGATAGTAACGGATTCGTGCGACCTGAAGATAATGGAGTTACAGGTTTCGGCTGCGGAGGCTTGAAAGTTGCAGGACGAAGCGAAATGTCTTCAATCACACCTGGCGCGCCGAGTTGTGAGCCCAACATCATGTTTTTCTTAAATCTAGGCGGCAGCTCTTTAGCTGCGCTATCTGCAAGCACAACAAATTTAAATTACAACAAGATTCATACATAATTTTAGGCGAGCGAGCATGGAAATCACAAAAATCTCGTGGTTTAAAAGCCACATCGAACATCCACACTTACTATTATTATTGTAGTGCTGTTGGGCATTCTGTTTGTTATTATTGTAATTATTATTGTGTTGCCTATAATAGACACCAGGACTGTTGCGATTACCGCGGAACGCACCGCTTTGAAATCCGTTCGTCACGAACCTGAAACAAAATAAAAATATAATTAACTTGACGAATGAACATTTTAAATCGTCTTAAAAATCTTACATCAAATGAACTCTCGAGAATTTTAAAAATACGAATAAAATTTTATTTTTCACGTTTTAAGAAAAAAACAAATTTTTACCACGCCATTTTTATTTACAAACACGATACCAACTTTGTCGAAATCATTCCTAAAAGGCGCCAAAAAATATTGAGTAGACCCGCGTCGGGGTTAAATAAAACCAGAACTGGACCAAATTCTTCGAGAAATTTCTCTCTAGCTAATATTTCAAGACTACTAACCCTTTGTTAAAATTATCGTGCGGTAAAAAATTCGGATTTGGATTAAAATTTGAGACCCCCAACACATCGTCGAGGCCACTTCTAGTTTTAAGCGGATTCCGAAACAATCCATCGAGTCCTGCATTGGGATTAGGTCTTTGCATTGAATTGGTTACGTAATTACGTAACTTATCATCACTCCGAATCTGTGGGAAAAAAAAAATATTGATTTACCGAAAAATCTTTTTTAAAAAAATTTAATCTCCACCAAAAAAAAAAAATCATACCTGATTAATTGGCATGGGTCCTTCAGTACTAGTCGCTTTCCTAGGAACCCAACCATCTCTTCTCAATTCTATAACATCCTTCAACATGAATCTAATACGAATTGGGAAGTCCTGGTTTTCAGCCAAGATTTTCATGCGATCAAAATATTGATCCATCAATTGCTTTATTAAAAAAAAAAAAATTATTCATTAGTAAAAATATTTTGTAATCTGCTGAAAAATTATTTTTTTTAGATACTTACTTGCCCTTTATCTGAGTCTAGGATTCTTCCACAGGTCCTCATGATCTGAGCCAAGCACTCGACATCCTCACTAATGTCCTTGACCTTGGCCGACCTCGACCTCGATGTGTTCTGTAATAGGGACTGTATACACTTGTGTAGGATCGCCTCTGATAAGATTTCCAATTTTCCAAGCTCACCAATAAACTAAAAATTAAAAAAAAAAAATTAGTAAAATCAATTTTATTTATTTTAGATAAAAATAACCAAGAATTATGAGTACCTTGATGTTCCCCAGCATTTTACGTTTGGCGCTGAGGTGACGATCTTCATCGTCCGGGCTGAGGGGCCCTTCATTTTGTTCGAATGATTCAGTAGCCTAGAATGAAAGTCAAAAAATTAATTTTATGCGAGGATGATTTAAAAAAAAGGTAAGGTTGATGGGAACAAACCTGTGTTCTTGTTTCAAACTGTTTTCTGCAATTAGCTAAAAGTAGCTTCTTGAATGTGTTTGGTTGGTCAGGGGGTTCTAGGTTTGGTGCTTCTTCTGATAGTCGCTTACATAGCTGAGCGTACATAGACGAGTACTTGGGCTCATCTAACGCCTTTTTGAAGATCTGAAAATAGAAATGATACAATTAAATCGACGTTTAAAGAGTTAGTCATAGTTTTCCCCCGAATGTGGCACTTAGCGAGCAAGCCTACCTCCCAAACCTATTTAATTTAAATTCTTTCTGAAAAACAGAAGATTTTGGGGCGTAACAAACGTTTTATAACTCTTTTGTTTTTTCCCTCTGGTCAAAAAAAAATTTTATCCGGTCTTGGATCTGCCCCACCATTTTTTTTTAACTTGGAAAAAATGACACGGAATTTTTTTAGGCTTCAAATGGTCAAAAATTTGAATCTTAGCATTAAATCGTTTCATAACTGTGACGCAAGAAGTTTTATAGAAATGCCTAAGCAAAATTTTAAGAATTTTCCAAAAAATAGTCAAAAATAACATTTTTTTGAGTTTTTTGTTTGATGAATTTTTTCTTCTCAAACTAATTTTCCTACAATTTCTTAAGTCAATATTTTACTGTCTATGCTGCCAAATCCGCAAGCAAAGATTTTTGCTTTCAATTAGCATGCCATTAAATTTGAATGATCTTTCTTTCAGAACAAATCCCCATAAAAATTTCCTCAAAAATGGCCACTCTCCAGAAAATTTAAAAAAAAACTCAAGCGTGACTAAATACGAACCCCCAATTAATCCTAAACCTCGATCAATTAATTTTTTATTATCATCAAGTAATTAATAAAATTTGTAACGTAAATATTTTACAATCCTTAATCCTCCATAAATCACTTTACAATGTCATCATTACCGACAGATCATCGACCCACACAACAATCCTGGAATTCCCCGACCCGCAATTATCCGAATAGTTTTCAAAATTCCCAAACTTACTAATAGAATAACTCCTTTTAGAATGTGATCTGAATTAAGGTCTATGGCGAGAATATCATCACTTAGTTTTTCAAATTTCTCAGGAGTGAGCTTGTTAAGAATTCCCTGCACCTAAAAATAGGAAAATAAAAAAGTATTATCGAAAACCCTTTCCGGAGCTAAAATAACCTTCAAGTATTGAATTACTCGTCTCACCTTTCTAAATATGACATCATTCCGGTTTTCCTGTGAGATAGCATCGCGCCGTACGCTTGAAGGAGGGATCCAGCGTCGTTTACTGGAGAGGGAGCGAACTTCGTCCCTATTACAAAAAAAAAAAAATTAGCAATCATGATTTTTTTGGCGGAATAATTTTTTAATTACCTTGCTCCTGAGACACGAGACACACCCCCTGGTCCTCTAGGGCCGTCCGTTGTTAAGTGTAAGCTCTCCTCGGTGAAAACGAACACACTTAGATTCACTTATCAGAAGAGCTTCAAAAAAAAAAAAAAAAAAAAATCATTTTCATTAACGTTAACACGTTTTCCGTACACATGGCTACAATGTAAACGAGGTATGCAAAATCTGCTTTTCATGTTTAAATTTAATCGGCAATATAAACAACTGCAACCTTGCTATCTTTTTTTATTTACACACGAGGCACGGGTTAAATCCGTTTTATTTCTCCTCGCAAATAAAAGAAAGAAAATAAAAACCAGATAATTACGTTATGTGAATGACCCAGCCGCAAAATTCACATTACTTTAAAAAGAAAAATAAATATCGACGTTTATTTAACACCGAATAAAAATTTAATTCATGTTTTTTTGGCAAATGTGATTCCGAAAAATAAAAAGACGGCAGGTGTAAAAAAAAACCTATGGAATGCAGTTTACTGATGAGACTGGGACAACCTCAGCTAATATTAGATGTCAAGAGCATGCATGCCGTTTGCAGTAGCGGACTGCATCCCGCTGACTAAGCCCCTACCTCAAAAATCGAGCCCGCAGCCTCTTAGCCGATCCCCAAACCACCCAAATGTCCCCTCACCAACCTCCCAAACCCTCAAAAAAAATCACAAACAAAAAATTCGCACTAAATTCAAACTTAGCCAAAGATCTTCCAGTCCGGCACTGCTAATGGTTCATTCACCTTAACGAAAATTATGGTCATCAGTTGATCCACCGGTGTGTTAGTATCATGTGTGAATGAACTGACGTTATCGGCTTTGTTTTCAGGTCCATGCACCCGTAGAGATCAACCCATTTATAAACGCAATATTCTCAAGATAACATTTTTTTATTATCGGGACTCATCTCAAACAATTCACATATTGGCATGTCATTGTGCCTTCAAAATGTTGATGACACGTTCCGTGACCAAGACATTGGACATTCGACATTGCGTCCAATGGCTCGTATCCAAGGCAATGAACGTCATTTGTATGTTCCGTTGCCAGGACCTCAAGAAAAATCTTTTATTTCAAGGTTCGGTAACCCATTGCTAATTTTTTATTTCATTGCGAATTTATTTTTTTATTAAATGGGCGTTCCAGGCTTCGGTATGCTAATTAATTTTTCTTCTACTTTTTTTTTTTTTTTAAATAAAATGAATGAATATCCTCTTGATTTTTTAGCGAGTCACGATTTAAAACGTGGTTAAGCATCATTCTTGTTTGTATGGATGTTTTAGTTTAAAAGTTAATAAACGGAACAAAGGTTTAATTAAATATTAACGTGAATGTGAAATGTTCCCACAAGGACAATGGCAATATAATAATACCATGAGAAAAAAAATAAATTGGGCTACATTTCAATAAAAACCTAATATATTTTTAAAGTGGCAAATTTTAAATTTAAAAATTCAAAAAAAAAAAATTTCCCTGATATGTTTACAGTGAGAATCTTGAAGTCGTCTGGATAATGTTTTGATTTTTCCTCAAGTCACTTTTATTTATTCTACACTGAAAAAGGAACAAGCTGAAGATTTGTAAATATTTATAGGTAAAGTCATGTATATGAAGTGTAAGAGACTAAAAAATTTGAAGCCAGGAATTATACAGCCCAGAAAATATTTAAGAAGTTTCGACTAAAAATTTTCCTACAAAAAACTAAAAAACTGTAACATTACAGAAAGTTTTCTTCCTTTCGTTTGACTTAAAAAGCTAACTCTGTCTGCAATCAAAATCAAAAGCCTTGGCATAAATAAATTTTCAACAAAGTTTTCGTTATTTAAGGCATGAAGAAATAAAAAACTGTTTCACATTTTTTTATAGAGCTCAATTAAAATCGTAAAACCTCTAAAACCTTTCAATTTCAAACCAAAAATTTAAAACTTTATATTACAAAACGGTTTTTGAAAATCACTTCCTGAATTTTTTCTTGTTAACTGCAAATTGGTTAGCAACCAACTTTCCTTTCAAAAATCTTTACAATAACCTAAAAAATCCTTTTACCAAAAAGCTTTCTTTCAAATTCCCCATGAGATGCCTCTATAATATAATTTATTGCAACCAGGTTAGGTTAGCTTGCTATTTCATCGAAAGGATGTTGCTATATCAAGCAAAGCTGAAGTGCTAAGCTTAAAGTATCATTTACGTTCCTGTTCCTCATACTTTCAGTAAAATTATCATGCTTGCCTTAAATGTCTAAATTTTACTAAGGGAATAAAATCAAATCCAAATTCGATAGATACAATTTTTTAGATTCACTTAATTACTGAATCTCTCCTGTACTTCATTTCAATTTTTTTGAAATTATTTTCGCTTCTACCCATTTAAAAAACCCTCAACAAATGAATTTGGCCGAAAATCACAGCTGCAATAACTCAAAAAATAATTCATTACAACCAGGTTAGGTTAACTACTTTAAAACGGAGTTTCTAACCTAAACTTAAAAAAATCTCAACAAGATTTTTCCCCAACGATTCTCTTTCGCCAACTACAAACTCATCATTTTTGTCAATAGGAAAATTCGAAAAAATTTGTGAAACAAACAGTGAAAACGAAATTAAGATGTCTTAACGCAAAATCTGTCCACTAGGATCGCTGTAGGCTGCTAATTTCGTCTGCGTAAACATAATTGAATTTAGGACAATTATTTTCTCACTCTGGAGTCTGGAAAACGATTATGTAGCACATCCACAATGGAAAAAATTATTTCACAACTAAAATCTCATTAATGAAGGTCATTTGAAATTTTTTTATTTGTCCAGCTCTTAACTCATCTTCCTAATTTTTTGCAACTAACTCAGATTCCTCAAAATAATTAATTCTTCCTTATCTCCGAATAAAATTCCTCATATCTTGAAAATATCTCCCATAAACTCCCATCAACTATAAAACACATCCAAAAATATCCCAATTATTCCACCAAGACAAGGATGAATTCCTAATTATGTTATGCAAGCAACTTGTTCCAATTTTATCAGCATCTATAAAGATTTTCACCCTTACCATTGACACATTTCAAAAACAAAAACAAAATTCACCTTGAAAATTGAACGCTTTTAAAATAGCTACACAATGTATTGATTATGTAAAAATATTAATGAATGACAAATGAACCTAACCTCAATCTTATTCAAATAAAACCATAAACACAATCAAATCCACCACTTTCTATTTCCTTATCAATCAATTTCTTAACCGAATTCTTAACAAAAATCGCACAGCCAAATCTCAACTAACCTAATTTCAAATTAGCAAAACGTATTTCATTTTAAAAAGGTTTTCGACATACTTTTTAAGAAAATCAACAAATCCAATAGCCCAGTCTTGATTAATCTTATCACAAGCACACATTACGCACAATTTTGAAATAAAACGCAATGATAAATACAATGAAGGAAAAAAGACACCATCCCATTTAGATAACACTTATCGAAGAAGTCCTTTCTAGAAAGGCAATCTTCTTTTTAAATAGAATAAAATTCACAATCAAAACACGAAATTAAATTAGAAACTTTATTAAAACACAAAAGGGGGAAAAAATCTTCAGGAGAAAAATCTCTTCCAAATTTAATAACTGCAATCATTTTCTTAAAAACAGGGCCTGAAACAACAAAGAAGAAAAAGAGGTTAAAAGAAGAGGATGAGGTTATGGCAAGTTATTACACGATAACTAAAATCTAATAAACGAAAATGAAAATGAATTTTAAGACAACAGGAACGATGTCCAAGGCCGAATCTTTAATAAACAATTAAACCTTATAATTTTTTATAAGAGACAAAATGGCGGAGTCAACCAAAACCGTCTTTTTTTTTCTCTCAGACAAAACAAAGGAAAAAAAAACTTATATGAACCGGATATTGGCATAAACGAAAAGTTACGCAATCGCAAATGAAATCATTTCATTTCACGTCATTTTTTCTTGGTAAAATCTGTAAAATCACTGAATTTGAATTTAAACTCACGTACCGTAATTCAATTAATATGTTTTTTAAAGGAAAAAATCGGGAGTTTTTTTCGGAAAAGCTCCCGCACTGATGTATTTTAATCCTTAGTGAAAGACAATGAATATTTAACTAAACTGACACGAGGAAGGAAGACGCAATTCCTGTTGTGAAAAAAAAAGATTAAAAAACAAACAGAAAAGCGATAAAACGCATATACAATTTCGAACTACGTCACCCGACGAGCGTCTACTGATTCGATAGTTCGAGAGGAGCAGTCGCCAGACCACGAGGCGATGCTTGCACCTCCATCTTGAAACATGCGTTCTATGGTCAGGGTTGGCCAATTTAACACATGCTTATCAGCTGATCGTATTTTTTTCCTTTAAATCTTTTAAATATTAAATGAATGGAGATGAGTTTAGGAGTTTTAACCTCAACCGGAAATATAATCAAGTAATGACGGGAAATGCGAGGCAGCTGAGATGTCTTCTACCCAGCCATAGAGTCTCGAGATTTGGAGATTATATAAAACGGAAATTGTAGTGGAATATATCAGTTACATTTTTTAAAAGGCATTTAATTTTTTTGGGCGATTTTATAGGGTAGGCTAGGGAGCCTAATAAAAATTGGTAGAAACCTAAATTAAAAGAAACTGGCAAATCCTTAGAGAATGCTGTAAAAGTCCCCATTTTGATGAATGCAGATGGGCAAGTTCACCATCATGGCTGCCAGATTTTTTTTTTGTTGTAGTCGCCATGATACTTCATATGGCGTTCAATATTCGTAATGGCTGACAATTTGGTAGTCTCTTTTAATTTAGAGTCTCTAGAGTGTGGACACTTAGTCGTCTGATACATACGGGATCGCCATTTGCAATTCTGGAAGCCGCCATGATGACTACGTAAGCAAATTAAACATAGGCGCTTTTGACAAAAAATGGCGAGTAGTAAACATGTCGAGCGGCTGTTTTGGGGCTTTCAAAATTTATCAGTTTACCTCTGGCGTACAGCCATGAAGCATTTTTATGCAAAATTTATCAGGGAGGAATGGTGTTTCGACAAGGAAAGACAATGACAAGTAAAATCGTTCAATCTTCCATGTAGAATTTTACATAGAAAATCAACATAAGTAAGCCGCCATTACAAACAGAATAATGACGACGCCAATTGATTTTAATTTACTGTCTCAAGCTAAAACAAATAAATTCACGTTCATTGCCTCCCCAATTTTTCAGTGGGCTATCTTGGTGGCAGCGGTTGCGAGTTATCAAATTAATACGGCCGTGATAGTGAATAGGGCTACTCAATGGCTTCAACTGTTCAAAAGCAAAATATTGTGAGTCCCAGGTGATGTTTTCGGGCAATCGTCATCGAGAAGAAAATTATACAAGAGCTCTGCGCCCAGAGTTATTAGTTGCAGCAGCTCCTTAATACTCACAGTAGAAATAATAAATCTTGGATGGAAAGCACTCCAAAAAAAAATTTTGAGAAAAGGGATTTTGGCTGCATGGCTGCTATTCAGCCAAAAAATTTTTTTCAAAATGCCACAATTGGGGACTGAAGACCGTGGGTACAGCACAGAATACAATCTGAAACAACAGACAAAGCGTCAAACAGGATTAGAGGAAAAACAGTCTCAAAATCATGCCAATACCCAGACTGCACTTAGTCTCAAACAATTTCAAATGATGACTCGGCAAATTGAAATTTTTAAAAATTTCCTTCTTTTCAGAAACATCTTCTAAGTACAAGTTTGTATCGATTTTGAAAAATCAACCTCGTAGTGCATTAAATTCCTCTGACTCCCTACAAGCTTCTGAACCCTCCAGCATAAAATCCTAGCAGACTTTACATTGATTCTTCGACATTTTACCTCGAAATAAATTTTCCATCCTAACAAAGAAAAAAAAACTGGCCACCCCTGATAACGTCACTGCCTTTTTTCTATAAATGACTCAAGGTTTAGATTCTACTTCTAACGGGTAACTAGAATTAAAAAACCTTGCACATACACCTTACACAATAAGCTTTTTAAAACAATACCTGATTAAAAACTCCATATTCAAAAACGGTTTCCGGTTTTCGAGAAAACAATCTTATCATCTCTCTAAAAAAAGAACAAAAATTTGCTTTCGCTTTTTGACATATCAATAGTATTTATTAAAAACAAAAAAAAGAATAGTAAAAAAAAAAGTGAAAGCATTTTCTGTTTAATCAAAACTCCAGCTCGCTATTTATAACTGAGAAGAAAGAAAAACCGACACAATCCCAATAAAAACTTCCTCGATAAGATTATCACCTTATAATCATATCCGAAAGAGATTCTCCTCGAGAAGCCTCATCATCTTGACCTAAATCCCATCAAGGCTGACCTATCCCAAAAAAAGAAAACACACAAAAAAACCAATCCCGGAAAATCCTTTAAATCCAAACGAATCACCAGAATGAAGAGCTCCAAAAAATTATGACAAGGGTAAAAAACCTTCAAGGAGAAATTCAGCAAAATTTACACGCGAAAATTTTGTGACACAAAAAAACTTAGCATTGACCCAGTTCTGTATGATGTAAACATAAAAAGATGGACTTGACCGTTAAAATCAGATTAGCTTTACGGTTTTTACAACCTTGACATCCAAACAGAATAAGACACTTTAAAAAAACTTTTAATATCATTCTTTCCGGACGGTTAATCCATTCATCTTACGCAAGATGAACCTTGCTTATTTAAACAAAATTATGTTTCCTTTTCCCAAGCAATGTAAGCTACATGTCATTTCATTTTATTGAAATTTTCATTCTCCAAACTTTTGTTTCCTTTTACGTTAATGGAGGAAAAAAAATCTTACAACTGGAGCACATTTTTTTCCAATCCATTTCATTTTTCCTATCCATTTATTTTCAAAATAAAAAATTTTAAAAAGTGAAAAAAAAGTTTAGTATGAATGCAGGTGTTTTTTTTAAAGAAATTTGATATCGTTATTTTCTGCCCTGCAAGCATTAATTTGATGTATGTCATTTAAATGAATCTGCTGATTCTTGGGAATCACCCATTCCAAAATTAAATTTCCACGGAACACTTGATGCAAGGCCAAAAATTAAATTTATTCATCTGAATCAATCAGTAGGTGAAAATTTTGGATCTCTTAATCTTCATTAACATCTGGATTAACTTTGCCTAAACATCACAGAATTAAAAGAGCCTACAGCCCACATAACGCTTATAATGACCTTAACCTTCAGATCTCAGGAATGAATCGGCACAAAGGCAGTTAAAACTGTTGGTTTTTTATAAAAAAAAATCTAAAATTAACCAAGGACATTTAAGAATTAATTTCCTCAAAAACGTAAGCTTTTTTTCCCCCCATATACACTAAGCTGATCCAACAAAACATAATTTCAAGTCGTGATTTGTCACCATCTGAACAAGTAAACAACACTGTATTTTTCGCACGAAGAGGTATCTCAAAATAAAATTGAGCAAGTTTAAATCTATATGCATCAAGTAGGAAGTGAACTTATTATCCATCAAGGACAGTTCCATTTTAATCAATGAAACATTTTCACACTCAAAGATTGCTAATAATCCGTTTTAAAAATCAATTAAACCATCATAGTGCAAACTTGCTCATCCCAGGAATATTAACGATTTTAAATTAAAAAACCGCCCAAACCACGCTACAAAGTTCATTGAAATGAGATGCAGAGCTACTGTCAAAATACTTGCTAAAATTATTGCAACCTCGTGCCATCAGACCCGTTTACCCGTGAATTCCACTGAAATCCCCGCCTCAAATTTTTAGGAATTAAAAAGAATTATAGATTTCTCATGTTTTTCGGCTTTTTTCCTCCGTATATATTGAGAAAAGGCTAGAACTTCGTGGAAATCCTCTTGAGGTCATCGACGCCTGACGGCCATTTTGAGTGAACCAAGCCTGATTCGAGAATTTGAGAACCCGTTAGATTTTTATTTCCCAACTACGCACTGCATTTCTAAATGGGAATTATGGCTCATCGGAACCGGGGATTAATAATCTAATAGATTTAATTGATTTTTAAACGGAAAATATTCATAATACCAATGAAATAATAAATAAACGTACTTACAGAATACAGTTCGGCTAAAAAGCCAGCAGAGATGAGTAATGAGCAATGCTACCAACTTTTAAAAATCGAAAACCCTAACAAATGACACGGTGATCCAAAAAAAAGGTTTGTTTACTTTTTGTTTTCAATTTACGATTAAAATTATAAAAATCGGTTGAATTTTGCCTTTTTCCAAGTCGTTGCCTTACAGCCGAAATATTTATACGGAAAACAGTTGTGATTTGCAAGGAAAAAAAAGATTCAAAGGACAATCGACATTTTTTGTAAACAAGATGGCGTCATCTCGTTCAGAAACAAACATCCCCATAAATTAACAAATTATACGAAAATAAAATGCTCAAAGCTAAATTATTTTTTATAGTGACCATTTAATTAAACCCCTTTATAATCTGATTCAAATAAAATCAATAGGAAAGTCTTTCTTTCAATTTTTAAAGGCCAAATTATATGGACACCGTAGACGGTGAAGATTATTTTTTTGCACCCTGTAACCAATCGCGTTGCTTGTTTCAAAATGACCAACATTTCAAATCAAAACAAGCTAAATCCAAGCCATGTTTGTTTATAAAGATCCCTGCACTTCAACGGAATTGAATTTTTTTCCCCAAAAGTATAAACCGTTATTTAAAACGTAATGAGTAATATAGGAAGATTACCATGGACATTAATGAAACAAAAACTCTACCGCCTTTAGTGTATGGAAAATTAGCTGGTGTGCTTGAATTCTTCGTTGACGAAGTGAAAATAACCGAAAATTTCAATTTTGAATCCAATGTTTGTGATATTATTGTCCAGATACAATGGTGGGGAGAAACTATGTCTTCTTATATCAGGCAAGTAATTTTTTTCCAGGCTAGAATAAAAAATGAGTTAAGGACAAAGCAAGTGTTTGTACACCCTTTAATAACAATCCACTTTTTTCTAAAAATTTGTTTTTGTTTTCAGGCCTCTGAGAATATCATACTTCTCAAAAAGAAACGAACCAATCCTTGATACAAAAATCAGGCTTCACTCATTGACATATGAAATCAGAACAGATCTTGAATTATTTAAATCCTACCTACGAAGCATTGAGGTTATGGAATTAGCTGTGTTTGACAAAATCGAAAATGCTATAATAGGAAGTGCATTTGTGAAGGATTTAATTAGCATTATATTTAACAATAAGATAACAACTATTCCAGTTATTAATTATTTTGGAAATCGTATTGGAGAACTCAAACTCAGATTGGCATTTCATCTTTTCAATGAAGACACTGTGATTTCAAAAAGTGAAAATCTCCAGTCTTCATATTTTCCAACTGAAGATTTAAAAATTAATTTATCTGAAATCCACACCAGTAGAAGAGCAGAATCAAGGGAGCGGAATAATTTAAATGAACTGCATCAATCAATATCAAATAATATTCAGAAACAGCTTCAAAGTTTAGATATTTCAGATTCAGAGTGTTGTATTAGATCGATTCATTACAATACTCCTGCTAGTTGTCATCAGGAAAATAAAAGTGATTCTAAAGTCAGTTCTCCGCAGGAAGTAGAAATTCTTTACAGAGAAAATTTTAGAAGAAGTAGCTCAGATTTGCAAAGTCAAACCTGCACCCCTCCGCAAATGGCAAATAGAGGGACTGGAAAAATTCCCTACAGTGAAAAATTTACTAGTACTTACTCGAATTTAAAAAAGCAGACTTACAGCCCTCCACAATTACCAAGCAAAGAGATGTATGACGATTCATCGAAAGTCTTGTATTTTAATGTTAAACAAAACAAAAAGCTAGCACAACCTAAAAAAATTGTAAGTAGGCCTAAAAGTGCTAAGCAAGAAGATTTCAAAAAGGATAAAATTAATGTGTTGTATTCTAAAATAGGTTGTGAAAAAATTCAAGCCACAAAGCCCCTTGTGATTGAATTTAAATCTCCTCAGAAGGTAAAAAAAAAGGAGGAGAAAAAAATTACTCCCAAAGTTAAAAAAAAGGCAGAAGAGTTAAAGTCGATCAAAAATGTATCTGAAGAAATCTCGAAAATCAATAAAGTTGTACTTCCATCTAGTAATTCAAATACAACTTCACCAGGACACTCCGATCTTGAAAAAATCCCAGTTAAAGATGTTACAAGAAAATTACCAAATTCAAAAGTATTGAATTATTTGTTGGGGAAAGATATGAGCAAGAAGGATGAGTTATCAGCTTTAAATGAATTTAGGAAAATGTCACCGTGTCAGAATATAGTATCAACCATCACAGATCTTTGCAGAAATCAAGTGAAAACAAAATGCTGTAAAAATGGGAAAATTCAAGTGAACAACAAGTTGCAATTTAATTTAAATGATCCTATTGAAAAATTATATTACAAGACTTTTTTCTCGAATAATGAGCAATTCGAAATAGCGGAATTATTAAACCGGCCTGAAAATAAATTTATATTAGATAGACGAAAAGGCAATAAGGAAATAATTAAAGATTCTAAAAAAATTAACACTGAAATCTCGGGTTCTGATGGTTTAAATTCTAAAAAAAGTTCGCCTTCAAAAAAAAATTCGCCTTCAATAAAAAACTGTGATACTGACTGTTGTAAAAAATTTGAATTACACGAGGACAAGAACCTAGGCCATTCATGCTGTGAAAAAAAAACTCAGTTTGATTGTGAATTTGTTAGAAATTGCCACAAAGAAATGAATGAAGTGCCTCGTCCCAATAATTGCCTAAGATGTAAATATTATAAAAAATTAGGAGAGCTAGATAAAATTATTGAATCGTTGAAAGTGTTCGAGAAGAGAATGGTTACTATTGAAAAAGAATCAAAAACGCATTTGGGTGATGAGTATAATTTGAAACCGATTCAAGAGAATCGCTTGTTGTTAGATGATTCGCCAACGAGTACTTTAACTGATATAGATTTAAATGGAATTGACGATGATATGCAATCGATTAGTAGCGAAGTTGAAATTGAAAGAAAAAATCTTTTAGATGATTATGATGATGATTTAGAAAATTCATTGGATGATAGTGATTTTGTTGAATTTTCTGATTATTTGGCGAGGTCTAGAATATACAATACGGGATGATCATAGTGAAAATCGGTATCTATTTTTCTTATCCAAAATTTTCTGGTGATTTTAGCTTTATTGATTATGAAATCGGCAAATAATATATTTTTAATCTACTATTTTTTTATTTTTGTGAACTACTTTTAAATGGAAATTATGCGTTGAAATTTTTTCCTGTCAATATACCGATTCCTTATGCAAAATTTGTCAACTACGATTTAAATTAGATTAATTTACGATATTCCTACAAAGCGACGCTAATGGAGATACTTATTAAAACAAGAAATTTAAAGAATTTCCAGCGGAAAGTCTTGAAAACGTGCTTCCAATAAAATACAAAAGCTTGTATTGAAATTGCAACAGCATTCTGAGATTTTCGAATTTTATAAAAATTTTAGAGGACGCTGAGTCTTGAACCATTCTCAGCTTAAGGTAGGTTTATTTTCCACCCTTAAACATTATTATTATTGCGCTAATTGGAAAATCCAGGAAGAGCAAACATTGATATTTGGAAAATATAAATTAAAAGCAACTAAATTTGTCACCAGTCAATGAATTAAATGATTATAACTTACCAATTCCATCAGCAACAAAAATGAAAAATGGCGTCTGTTGAAGTAAGCCGTAATCTAGCACCCACTTGCCAACCTTAGCCTCCTGCAGCAATAAAAGCTTCCCGAAAAGAACTAGCAGCATCACTTGTAGACACAGAAACAACTCTAGAAACAATCAATTTAATTACTGGGTGAATTTTGGATTCCTAAATTTATAAAGCTATAATTTACTATCTCATTTATTCGATCGACCAGAATTTCTTTCTGTAGAGAAGGGCATTTGAAAGTTATATTTCTATGATGTATAAATCACCAGCAGAAAAATAATTTTTACCTAATGCTTAATAGTCAAGTAGAGTTTCATTCCATGCTATTCAATCATCTTCCTTGTTTAAAACATGAATTAAAAGTAATGCTAAAAAATTCATTCGTAAAAGTCAAAGCCGAAGCAAAGCCACCGGCGGCTTTACTGTCAAAGGAAAATTTTGACGTGGAACGAGAATTTACTGACACGATATATTTTTTTAAAGTTTCTTTCCTTTGTGTCCTTTGTGTCAGTGCATATTTTTGTGAGTGACTGAGTGTAGACAGAAGTGAAAACAACGCGCCCTAAAATACCAAAAATATTTATTTACTGTGTGTTAAAAATATAAGATGAGGGTGAACAAGCGAAAACCCGGAAGTTGGGGTACCGAATCAGAAGAAAGTGAAACAAAGAAAAACAGGATCAGCAAGGAATCACCTTCTACTTCTACTTCTTCTTCAGACGTAAAAACCAACATTCATCTCTAGTTGTTGAATAATTTCATATTGTACTAATTTAATAATTGTTGTTGCAGAGTGAAAATGAAAGCATGGAGAACTCACCTTTAGATGAAAATCCCATTGAAAATCATTCCAATGATTCCATTGACCACACAGAAGATTCAGGAAAAAAAATGAACACTTCTTACAGAAGTAAAGCAATTCAGAAAATGTATGTTAATATGTTTGTTATCTATTTAATGAACATACTGAATCTTACTTGAATTGAAATGAAAATTTTTTTGCAGATCTGATGCATTGCGTAATGGTGCCAAGGATGAAAATCCCGCAACTGATGAAAGTGTGGGTGATCGTGAATATTATGCAGAAGCATTAGAGAAAAAAATGTTTATGCTATCCAATAATTGCAAGGTTAGTTATGATTTTATATTGATTTCCTAATGCCAAAATCATTTATAAGAGGAATTTTGATAACTATAGCAATCAGAAAAATAAAAATGAAATTTTCAATTAATGTATAATTTCTTATTTGTTTCAGTCTCAATATTTCCATTTTATTTATGAAAAACTTGATCAAATTAAAAAAGGATCTTTGGAAAGTGTACTTAAGGAAGCAGTAGAATGGATAATCTCTCAAGACCCTAAACTTAACAGCAGTGGAACAGATAAGATAGATACGAATACTCCATTTCTAATTAAGAAAAAATTAATTCAATTGCCTGAAGCTAGCGAAGAAAAGTTTAAAACATTATCACCAAATTTTACCTTAAAAATATTTCAGGAAAAAATTTTTCACAGTGAAAAATGTAAACTAGAAACTCATGAAACAGATAATCTAAATCAACAGTGCTATGGATTGGCTTGCAGATTCATGGGCAGAATTTTAAACCATTTTAAGACCTGTTTAGGTGGTTTTTCATGCCCCTTGGATGCATGTAAATTTGCACAGAAAATGTTTTTAACTCATTGGTTTACATGCTGGATGTTAGACTGCCAGAACTGTCGAAAACTAAGTGAAGTCATTGACAAGGTCATAAAAAATTTTCAAGGTAAGAATATAAATTTAAAAAATTAAAAAAAATTTTTGTGCATCCAACTGTAAATCTAAAATTATTTTTTTAAACTTAGACTCGGTCGATCCAACCACAACTAATGGATCTGCCCCTTCTACATCAGGCGTGAATAATAATCAAGCAAGATCAATGGAATATGGAATATGGTATCCAAGGGAACCATTATGGGTAGAAGGAAGGGATTTGGGTAGGAGAAATCCTGAAGGTGGGAATGTAAGTAGTTTTGATAGGCCAGATGAAAGTCTTCCTGTGCTCGTTCCTTTCTGTGAAAACTTTCTTGTTAAACAATAAAACATCAATTGCAGAATCTTCAGTTGCTGCTTCGAAGTTAACGCCTGATGCAAGTTTGAGCTCTACTTCTTCTAAATAATACCTGATGGAAGACCTACTCTCCAGTTGTTAAAAGTTGCCAGATTATGATCAGCAAGTACAAAGAATATGTCATTGGATCAAAACATACTTAATATTTTATTCTCATTAAGAAAGTAGAAGAAGCAAGAAGTACACATGCAGTTTAAACTAATGATCATCCTTTATAATTGATAAGGGAGAGCAGTACTGATGTATTGTTATGAAGCCATTCTCAACTAATGTTAAGTAAAAAAAAAAAACATTTTCCAAAGCTAATTTTGTTTTGACTTTTGAAATTTTAAAATTGTAATAGTGCAATTCATTATTTCTGTATTTCCAGTATTTTGATAGTTTCCTAGGTTAAGTTGCTATGATATTTGTTAGGTTTAGTCAGCTTTTTTTCCTATTTGTTTTATTATTTTGTCTAGAATATTTTTGTTGTGTTCACATTTAAATTTGCATTTCATTGATTATTAATTTTTTTTATGTTATTTTCGTGTATACCGCGTCGTGGTAATTTCTATTTAAATTAGACTTCATTAGAGTTCTGACATTATTGTTTTTAATAAACTGTGCTAAAATTAAAACTGGAGTTAATTTTTTTAAAACTTCTTTCCAATCTCACTTTTTAAAGCTTTAGAGGATCTCATGCAATACTTTTGAATGAAGTTATGGTTTTTCGTTCCAATATGTTCCTTCGCATAAGTGTTTTTCTGAACCTTTCAGATCAAAACTATTTTTATACTGATTGATAAAATGAAACGAAATTACTCACTCTTTGCCAATTATCCTCAATGCCTCCCGGAATCTACATAACAAAATGCAACTTGAAAAAATGGTCTTTTATTTCGAAGTAATCAAATAGAATAAGTAATCACTCACGCCACGCATTGTTATTATTTAAAAAATAAAAAACAAAATAATTTTGAAAAATTAATTTGATTTTGACAGCCTTTTTTTCTTAATGACACTTTGCTCACTTTCGTTGTGATTATTTTGGCATCACTGCATCTTCTATTTCCTTTGATTCCTTTGACACCATTTGCTTGCGCCGCCATTTTGATTTACTAGACGAAGACAATTATTATTTCTATACTTGATGAAATGTGATGCGAACATCACATTATAATGGTTATTGTATACCGTGTTTGCTTTTATAAATACTTAAGCAAAGTCTAATAGTGATTGAAATGAAGAGTAAAATAGTGTTTGAAATTTATTTTACCCTTGTAGATGTTAAAATCAACTAATACCGCCACCGCGAGGTAAGTTGTAATGTAGAATAGAAACGGCACTATCATGTAAGACAAAAATTAAAAAAGCCGGAAATGTATTAATTCTAATCTAACATTCAAAAAAAGCAATCATGATATCCGCTTTTTTAGTTAGTTTTAATCTGATACAGTTAAGTATGTCTTCATTTTTTTCGAAGCATGCAGTAATATAACTCTATAAATTTCTCTTGATAAAATTATCAGTTGTGATCATACTTAATTTTTGGGATGGTTATCAAATTATTAAAATTAAATCAAGCTAACTTGGAGGTTTAAATATCACATCATTTCAAAATAGCACTGATCCGTCTCCATTTTATATATCAATTATAAAACGTTCTGTTCCTTAATAAGTTTTCACAAATCTAGTAATTGTATTTATGTTCCTTATTTTAATCTGCGTTTTGGTTGGAGCAAATCATGCTCCAGTTTTTCTGCTGCTGCTAATTTCTGACTGCTAATGGTGTTGGTTGTTGTCTTGAGTCCTGCGCAGCATTAAAAAGGTTGGGATTTGTGCACTGGACTAGATAGAATAAGACAGTGGTTCTGAAAACCTTGTAGGGAAGTCTGTGAGTCCCAAAAAAATGTGACCAGCAAAGCTATTTCAATATGTGCTAGAGGTATGTAAAATTTGTAATTTCAAGGGCTTTAGCACCGCTTCAGATTCCTCAACTTGATTTTACTTCCCCTTGTCCTTCCCTTATTTTTAATAAAATTAAAAATCCCTCTTTTTTTTTTTTTGTTTTGTTGAAGGAGTTCAATGAAAGATGAAACTTCTGAGAGAAGCGCTGGAAAAGTGGACTGCCTGCTTCAACAAAAATTTTTTAAGGACATTATAATTTTAAAAAAATTTGAATCAGGTTGGCTTTAGCTGCTTGTATTACAGCTGTTTTATTTATTCAGCTCTTTGGCAATAAATGTTTCCATTTAAGAATAAAATTTTATAATTTATTATAACTACCAGAGTTGTAAAGATTTTAGTAATAATGATAAAAAGTAATATATTCCTAAAGTATTTGTTAAATTTAATATTTGTTTTCTGATTTGATTAATTGCTCGGTGTCACGAGAAATAAAGTCCCAAATATCCTTCTCGCTCTTTCGTTTTTGCAATTTCTTTTGGGGGAACCAAAAATACTTTAGCTTCACAACCTCCGTGGAAGTGAACTCCAGAGCAATCCCTGACTTTCTACAATATCAAAAAAAAATTAATTGAAGCCTTAAGAAAATTTTTGATTATTATTTTAGGCCTACCTTAAATAAGTCAATTTGAAGTTTAGTAAACATTTTATTTTCCTTTCGTTCTGTTTCATAGCAGTCCCTGCAAAGAAATATCCCTTCCAATTGGGTTTTACTTTTATCTTTGCATTTTTGCCTCAGCATTTTGCTTTCCTGAAATAATATAAATTTTTTTTTTTAATATTGTTGCAAAATTTGTTATTGGAGAAATAGTGAAACTTACTAAAGCTCTCATTGACCAATAATCCCCTTCCGGTGATTGCTGACAAATTTCACAAGTGTCCGAATTAACAGGCCCACATTTCATTTCGACTGCGGGTAATAAAGTTCGTTTTCCTCCAAGAGAATAAGCAAAAGGAATAGTTCGATGTTTGTAAGGAGCTACTTTGTAACAGCCGACCCTTAAGCAATAAAATTTTTTATGATTTCTTTTCCCACTTTTTAAAAATAATAAAAATGAAAACTTACCCCGGAGTTTTTGAAGTCATAAGAGGTTTTCTGGTTGTGGCAATATTAAATGGGGCAGGATTCTGTTTAAATTCGTCCGGGATTGATGACTTGATTTTATATTTATTCGGAGCTGGAGATATTAAGTTTAGCGTTGTTGATAATTTCCTTTCAGATGTTCTTCCTCCTAAAACAGTTCCTAACTTGCTGGTCGGCTAAAAATTAAAAGATTATCAAGTCAGTCTGGCTGAAGCTGGAACTGGCTTAAGGCATTTTAGAGCCTTGCCATCAGCCATACTTACCTTATTCATAACTCTAAATAGAGCAGTTGTCTGAGGTTGTATTCCATACATTACTGGTGATAAGGTTGGAATATTTTCCTTAATATGCGATCTCACGTGCCTTGATACCATCCCCTTTTTATCACCTTCTAAAGTTTGTCGCTCTAACCCGGATCCAAAGCAAATCCTTGCTTTTTCTTGCCTTTTAACCACATAATTAAAATCTGAAATTTTAAAGAAAAAGTTTTCAGCTAATGGATTAGAGAAATTAATAGAAAGTGTGAGTTTAATTAATTCCTCAAAACTTTTTTTTAAGGTGGCATGCAATGAAGACATAAATTTTATCGCTCCCTAAATGAAAATTTTATTGAAAAAAAAAATCTATCCCCGAAAATTTTACCAACCTTGTTTTGCTTTTTTAGGTTTTTTAGCAACAGTTAAAATTTTGGCAATTTTTTTAGTTTCCTTTTTTATGGAAACTATATCTACTTTTAACAAATCTTGCATTTTTTAAATAAATTTTATTAATCTTGAAAAAATTTAAACCGGGGTGAACCGCACGTTAAAACCTCACAGACTAATGACTTTCGGAAAGAACAACAAATATAAAGGAAGGAGAGAAAAAAAGCCATTTCCTTCCGGTTCATGGAGATATTAAAAAAAACGCGAACGAGCGAATTGGGGGAAAGGGGGGAAAAAATGCAATTTTCATCGTAAACTTTTAAATTATTATTGACTTAGAAAATTAGAACGAAAATTCTTGGGGGGGCCGGCACAGGAAATCACAGAGGATGGGGAGATCACGTTTATTGAAGCAAGCGAGGATAATATCGGTTTTCCTGTAAAGGAAAAATTTATTTTTAAAAAAATTTGTTCATAAAATATTAAAATAAAAATTTAGAAAAAATTAAATTAATCAAAGTTTTTTTAAACGTTAATTTTTTAATTATTAATTTGATTTTCTTTTTCAAAAAATTATCAAGGGTTTCAGCGTCAATGCGAAACTATAAAAGGAAATCCGATTTTGTCGGTGGTGAGGTCTTTTGTATTGTGATGTCATGTCAGCACAGTTTTAAAAAAGAACAGTATTTTATAAAAGATCATAGGCGGAAGGAAAGATTTGAAAATCAATAATTATCATTTCACCGGCATTACTTATTGCTCGGTAGAATTTTTAAGGCCAAATTTTTAATGTTAAAAATGGCTTAATTAAAATAAGAAGTTTATTTGTTTCTTGAAGAAAGTAATTTCTTTAATGGGACATTCCTAAGATGGTACGCCATTGATTGCCCTATATTTGTTTTTGGTTAAAGAAGGGATAAGGAAGGGGGAGATTGTGGGAAAATATATTGGTTACCTTTAGCAATATCTCATGTCTAAAATGATCTACGATTCGTATCGCGGATTCGTTTCATTTCCTTTATCATTAAATCTGCTTATGCAAATTTTTTTATAAATATATAATAAATCATTTTTCAGGTAATTTGGGCAGTTACGTTATTTGAAAACACGGTATAAGGCTCTGATCCCTTTCCTGTAAGGTTTCCTTGCCCCTCCCCCCCGCCCCCCCCCCCCTGAGATTTTAACCTGAGTTTATGAAACAATTTTTTGTCCCCTCAAGCTTTAGGTTTATGGCAGTACATTTCAGGTACAAAAATCTGCTGACGCCATGCCACTGAATTCGGGTCAATGCTCATTAATATTAAACAAAATATTGAACTATGTTTGGCAGAACTTATCGCCGAATCTTTTAAGTCAATAATAAATTGAATACGTTCAACCCTTTAACCAACTCAGGCATGGGCTGTAGAGAATCGTAACAATTTTCGTGAGTAAACAATCATTTTTTGCAGATTCGATTATAAAATCAACAAAAATATTTCCAAAAAACTTTACATTTTGTCGCTGTATGTTTTCCTACTATGATTGAGAACCTCATTTCATCAAGAATGTCAAAAAATAATACCAGAAAAATGTAAAATGCAGGTTCATGCTGAAATGATTTCGTTATGGCAGCGTCATTTCCAAATAAAGCTTTTCAGCCGTCCGCTTCGGATTTCACCCATTCTCACCTTCATATCCTACAGCATCAGTCATTACTACCAGAAACTCCTAAAATTTCTAATATCATTAAAAAAATTAAAAATACAAAAGCAGTGAGCGAAAAAAACGGGGGGAATATTGTCGTGAACACGTTAAAACGTGCTCAGTGACGTCAGTTGATGTCGATACGTTGAATTTTCGAACACGCTTCAATAGGAAGTCGAAATGAAAAAAGACACGAAAAAGCTGTGATGGTTTGTTTTTTACAAATGTTAAACATATGAAATATTTTATTTACACCATGATAAATTTTCGGAAACTTCGAGGCCGTGACGCGTTTATTTTAGTTTTGCCCGCTGTTCGATCGAGGACTCCATCATGCATGTTTCTTGTGGGAAACGGCGAGTAAACATCGCCTACACCTTAGCTGAGAGGAAAATCATAAAACCTACCGGTAAATATCACTATATGTACCTTTTTTATGTGTTAAATGATAGTGTGAATTGTCGTGATTAAGGAAACGTATGAAATTAGTGAGAAGTAAACGTATGTAATGATAAAAGTGAATTAAATAAGCGGAAGCGGATTTCTTTATGTTGAATCACCATTTTGTTTAGTTGGAGTGATTGCTTCTCATTCGGTTTTTAAATTAGGCTCTTTCCCTTTGTTTTCTAACCGGATTTTTAAACTATCAAAGCTTTAAATTATTAAAGTGCAAAACAATGAATTAAAATAAGGTTTTGTGTTGTTAGATTATAGGAACTTTAAATAAAATCCTACCTAGTTTAATTTTTTATCTTGAATGCTTCACAAAAAATTATTTTTAAGATTTAATGAGAGACTTGCAAGATCATATGTCATGTCCTTAGTTGAGCTATAAAATTTTAAAGACAAATCAGGGATTCTTAGATATGAACTGCTTTATCTATGGCACACCCATTGTTTGTTTATAGTTGCATGATCAAATGCAATTTTATTTTCAGACAGGCTTAAATTGCAGTGTGTAATTGACCGCTGCAATGACAACATCATCAGAAGATGTTTTGCTGCAAGTTGATCAAGTTCGGCATAGAAAAAATGATGGAACGTTATATGTAATGAATGAGCGTCTGATATGGATGATGGAAAATAAGAATACTGTAAGCGTCAGCCATAAATATGCAGACATTAAAAGTAAGTAATCATTGCAGATTTGTATTTATAGAGATTAAAGCAAGAATGCTAAAGTTTAATTTTTTTCTAGTGCAAAAAATATCCCCGGAAGGGAAAACGAAAATCCAACTTCAAGTTGTTTTGCATGATAATACAGCAACCACTTTTCAGTTCACAAATAAATTAGGAATCCAAGCACAAATAAAAGACAGGGATAGTGTAAAGGAATTACTTGTTCAATTATTACCAAAATTCAAAAGAAAAGTTAATAAGGAATTGGAGGAGAAGAATAGGTTGCTAACTGAAAATCCTGCCCTGCTGCAGTTGTACAGAGATTTAGTTATTAGTAAAGTGATATCGTCTGAACAATTTTGGAGTGAACACGCTGTTAAATACACTCAAAAAATGAGCACGCAGAATCAAGACATTGGTGTAAATGGAGCTTTTTTAGTAAGTGTTTATGAGGTATTGAAATTTTTTTTTTGAAATCTGAAAATTAATTTAAAATTATTTTTTTCAGGCTGATATCAAACCTCAAACTGATGGATGCAATGGATTGAAATATAATCTAACTCCAGATGTAATTAATTCAATATTTAAAACATATCCAGCGGTTAAACATAAACATCTTGAATATGTCCCGCATAAGTTATCGGAACAAGATTTTTGGACCAAATTTTTTCAGAGTCATTATTTTCATAGGGATCGTATTAATGCTGGGAATAAGGATTTATTTACAGAATGTGCCAAAATTGATGATGAAGGTATAAAATAATTTTTTAAATAAGAAAAAAAAAAATTTTCACAAGGAATAATTTCATGTTTAATTTTTTTAGAATTAAGGAAGGAATTAGCGACTGGAGTTTCAGACCCGCTTGTTAATATTTCTGAATTTGAGGATACAACATTAGACGAGGGTTATGGATCTGCTGTTGTTGCTCCTCCAATTGCTCCAAGTGGAAATATTGTTCATCAAAATATGATCAAAAGGTAAAAAAATTCAAGAGGATTTATTTTTTTAATAAAATTCTCGCAACTCATGAAAATTTTATTCTAGGTTTAATCAGCATTCTATTATGGTGCTAAAAGCCTGCGAAAGAAATCACGAGACGAATGGTTCCTTTACAACGAGTGATGGTATGTTAGCTGTTGGTAACGGCCCGGTGAATGAAACTAAGCCAACAGAGGAAAATCATGACTCACCGACTGCTAAAAAAGTAAGTTTCCTTTTGCATTTGGACGATGTTAAAACGTTTCGATTTTAAATTTTATTTTTTTTAGAGCCGACTGCAAGAAAAAATTGTGTACGACGACTTAACATCAAATGCTTCGAATGAAGAAGTGCCTTCCAGTAGTCTTCAATTAGCAAAAGTTGAACGATACCTTCACGGTCCTATGCCTGGATCTCACACGGAAACTCCAACCGATTTGGCATTAGTTCATGCTAAATTAGCACGGGAAAGTGAACTGTGGACTTTGTATAAAAAACAAGTAACACCTTCGCTTGTTAGCCCCGCAAACGCTGTGTCTGCTTTAGGAGAATTGACTCCTGGTGGGTCACTTATGAAAGGGTTTCAAGAAGAATCACTAGCCCGTAAGTATTTTGATTTAAAAAATCATAATAAATCGGTTTTTTCCTTAATGAAAAAGTAATGTTGATTTGTTTTTCTAGAATTGGTACCAAAGGACATACAAACTGAATTAAAACATATTTATACAGCAACATGTGAGCTTTTAAGACATTTTTGGTCGTGTTTTCCTCCGACTACTAAAGCTTTGGAAGAAAAAGCAGCGAATGTACATGAATCTTTGCATCGATTTGAATTAGCTAAAGTTAAACCTTTTGAGGTAAGATAAAGACTTCTGATCGTATAAACTTTTAATCTAACGAATTATTTTAGCTCATTCATGTTTTTAATATTTCAGGACAAAGTAATGAGACAGTTAAATCCATTAAGTCATCAATTAACTAGTCATATCAATGCAATGCTACAACTTGCCTACCGAAAGTATAACACATGGCAGCAGAGGATGCAAAGGTAGCAACGATAGAGATGTAGCAGCAATTTAAAAGGATTGAAAAATAATATTTCACCGAAAGTTCACGAGAAAAAATATTTAATCGACAAACCCGTCCTTCAATCACTTTTCAATTTTTCTCCTTAGTCAATTTTGCTGTTACAAGTTTTTACGAATTAAAGAAATTTTTTTACAATAAAAAATAAATCCTAATGTGACTTATGAAACTGCCCTGAATAAATTTTTTGTATGAAATTCCAGCGTTGAAAAAAATTAGTTATTTGTTGTAAAGCCTTAAAAGAGCTTTTATGTTTTACTTATTTTTGAAAAATACATGATAAATTGAATTTTTTTTTATTTTCTGTTGCAACCTTGATTTGAAAATCCTTAGTAGATGTGAGTTGGAAATAAACTCGAGTTCTGACAAAAAACAATCAACCGGGAAAGGTAAGATTTTCAAGTTTTCATGGCATTGTCCGCCATTTTAAAGTTTTAACCAGAATTAGGTCAAAAGTATAGCTTAATGAGCGGCGTTGTCTAAATAAAACAAGGCCTTCATTTTTGAGTTTGTTTATACTGCTAATGATCTGCTTCCCCACGCAAAAAAAAAAATTAATGACTAAGACGAATACAGAAATGCTGCTTTTTTAATAAATATGATCTCATAAATATTTTAAAATACTAAAAATGATTTGCATAGCCAAATATGCCATTTTTAACGGTCATTCAGAAAATTCCAAAACAAATGAATAAAATATAAGTTGGTACCAACATAACGTATAAAAAAATACCAAAAATGACTAAATATTTTACGATTTATAATAAATCACATCAGTAGAAAATGAAAATCTCTTTATTTGAGTTCAGTAAAGAAAATTAACCGGTGTTTCTAACCCAACCACGGAAATTTTTTCAAAAAACGAAAAAAAAAGAAGCCATAGAATAAATAAAATCACGTCATGTGTTTAGTGCCATTTTTCGAACATGTTGTTCAATGTTGACTCGGATCAAAATGGCGTCCTATTATTTGAATGCAGATCTATTGTATTTTTTAAAACGACTATAATATGCATTTAGCATAAAAGAATCTATTTATCAAATCATTGATTGCGTATTTAAATAGAACAAGTATTTAACCTGATATATATTAATCGACAGGTGAGTCATTTTAATTGTATTCTAAGCTGACAAAATAATGGAATTTCCAAGGGTCCGCGATGTCGGTATACTAAGAAGCCATATTTTGTGTATTATTTTCATCGTTATTTTATTTTAAATCGGGATTGTGACTCCATACACCCTTTAAAAAACCTCGGGGATATATCACAAACCGTTTTCATCCGATCAAATTTTATTAATAACCGTATTAATGTAAAAAATAAATAATTGAAAGACGCGATTTTTTTAAGTGGTATTATGGCTGCGTTCGTACTGATTATATAGGCCTATTTATTTACTCGTCGTTGGTATTAAATAATTAGAAGGATTAACTAATTTACGAGACGATACCCATCGTGATTTTTGCGAAATTGAGATATCGGCGTTGAAACCGTTGATAAAAATTTGATATCTCATCATAGTCAACTGGAAGATGAATGGCTACAAGTGTTTGGGTTTGTGTTGTGTTATGGAGGGAGACTCTAAGATGAACTATGTAGTCAGGGTATATCATTAGCACAACATGCTGGACTAGGTGACCTTGATTTTTTTTACATTTAACAATCATACTCTTAAGATTGGTCCACATTTTATTTTAGCTGTCTTAACTAATTAGTCTACTTGAAATTTAAATATTTAGATTTAATTTTTATTGAATGAAGACATTATCACAATGATATTGATATGTTGAATAATTTTTTAGAGTGTTTCGGGGTGTTTCAGAAGGATTTCAGGTGGATACTGAAGGTTTGTTTTGATGTTAATATCGAGATGAAAAAAAAATGCAGGGTATTGATTAATTGAGAAATTGTTAATGTGATTCGATAAAAATTTTGAAAGGTTTTAATTAGTTGAAGGAGTCAATTTTAGAATAATGGTTTTTGAAGTAAGGTTAAAGCAAAAAAATTGGTTCAGTGAAGTTTTTTTTATCTCTAGACCATTGTTTATGGAAAGACGTTTTAATTTGTGAAGCTGCCCAATCATATTTTCATCAAAATTTGGCTCCTTAGGATTTCAGTAGCAAAATTTGTTGTGAAAAATTGCAACATTGTTTTAATTAGAATACAAAATGTGTTTTTTTTCCTAATATCGTTTGTTTTTTTTTTAGATTGCCTCAATCTCCACTCACTCTGATCCATCAGGGATGTAATTTTAATTAATAAAAAATTACTATGAGGCCATCGTGATAAAAGGCGGCTAGGCACAATGGATCCTGCTGTGCCGTGGTCGGCATACGCAGCTGCCGCCTCATACAACCGCCTGGCAAACGCAACAGGCACCTTCCAGACCGCAGCCAGTGATTTTCAAAACACGGGACTAGCCGGTCATCAAAGTGGAGGACAATCTCATTCCTCAGCTAACCAACTCCTGCTGCAGGCGCACACCACCGCCGCAACATTAGCTGGTCAACTGGGTCAAAGCACAACGTTTAACCCTGGAGGATTTTTATCTCCGCCTCCGGTCGGTTACGATGCCGTTTTTTCTCCACTCTTCCATCACGCCAACCCGAAACCTGCTCATTATTCGTCGAGTTTAAACGTAACGCAACATCGACAGGCATTGGCCAACGCCGTATCATCAAAACAAAGCACGGTCGAATCGGACTTGACGAGCTTACGTGAAAATTATTCCCAAGCTCATCATCCGACCCTAGCCGCAGCTAATGCCACCACTTATTTCGACCATCAGAGCTCTGGTTCTCCAAGCGCGTGGACTCATCAAGGGAATAGTCAACTGCCGAGTCCCTTCGGGATTTTACCTCATGAAAGTGTAGTGAGTTCCCCGGGGCCAACGAAAACGACCACGTCTTACGAGAACACGTTTAACGCGGCTCATTTTGCAGCTCAGAGTTTAAATCATTTAAATTCCCAAATAACATCAGCAGCTGCTGAATATTCAAAAACGAATAGCAATTACAGTGATAGCAAAAAAACGAATCGCAGTCAATCCCCGTTAGTTACCCCGGTTAAACCGGTCGCATCGTCAGCCCCAACGATATCAACAGGGGCTCCGGCTTTTTTTCAACACCAGTCGAACCCGACAACCTTTTCGGAAAGTGGGACAACTTATTCGTCTAAAAATTACGCGTCTAGTAATACCGGTAGTTCTATAACAAATAGTCAGCAAACGTGTATAGTGTCTACCGCGTCGTCTAATCAATCAACTAATCAAAGCAAATCGGAGTATAGAATACCTCAACCCCCGTCGAGGACATCCTCAACGTATCTAAATCAAAACGCTAGATCTGCAACTCAAAACGCGACGGAGAAAACTCCTCCGAATCGACCCACGCAGCAAAATTTCGTCTCGCCGCCCACGAAAACCACGGCGTCTCAACATGCGATACAAACTAAAGCCCAAACGAAAATCTATCCGGAATTAGCGAATCAATCAACGGAACGAAGAACGAATTCCGAAAATTTAGAAACGAGTCAGAGTTCTCCGATCAGCTTCGCACTTAGTTATCCTTCTAATAAAAATGTACAAAGAAGCGGGAATAATCAATATGTCGTTAATCAAAATTATCGATATAACGAAAACGAATATCATAATAGGAAAACCGGCAGCGCGGATTCCGCTTATTCAAGCGGGAGTAACAACGGGCCGGAGTGTAACGTCGCGATACCGAGGAGGCCGAGCCCTTTACAGGCTCATTCTCAGGCCAGCCCGCTTGGCCACGTCCCGTCGCCCGCCTACCCGATGTACAATTCACCAATGGCGAGCATGTCGAGCCCATCGAACGTCGAATGTCAAAGTAATAATTATAAAAATTCACAAGTAACTCCTCCAAGCCCTTTAGATGTAACCGTTTCACGTACTCAAAATAGTCAGCAAAATGTTGCATATCCTAGTGTCATAACTCGTGCCGAAAACGCGGGGAATACGAACTCGAATAGAGCCCAACAAAATCAATTATGGGAAAGTGAAAATAATAGACAGAACCGTCAGAATTCGAAATTCCCAAACGCTAATTATAATAACGTAGAGACTAATCAGGTTAATGTCGCTCCGCAAAGGGCGAACGCGGCGGCCGCGACGGGAACCACGGCCGTGTTGAATATTTCTGAACGTCAGCAAGCGTATTTCGACTCGACCCCGTCTCATAATGTTACCTTACAAGATTTATCATCGTGTCGGGGGGATCCAATGTCGATTGTTAAAAATTTACAAACTCTACAAAATTGTAATTCTGTTCCAGCACCGACGGAAGCTCCGATTAAAGCAGAGGAAGCGCCTCGACCCGTACCTGTTAAAAATCAAACTCAAAAAAATCGAAGAAAGAGTAATGAGAAGAACACGACCACGGCTTCGAATTTAAATGATTTGGCTGGGATGGCTGAATATTTAACGAATCGAGTCCCCCCGCCTGCACATCATAATACTCAATCGCAGCAACAGCAAAACGGGGCTTATTTCGATTTCGAACGTTGGAATTTACCGCATCCGCCTCCGAAAATGTTTACCGGGGCTGCTGGAGCTTTTGCTAGTCACGGAACCAATTTCGTTAGCAATCCCGCTCATCAACATCAAGGTTTAATGGTTCCTCATCCTCATCACCCTCCTCCTCCTATACCGTATTTCCCGGCTTTTCACATCCCTCCCGGTCATCATCCGCATCATCCTCAGGAATTCCATCCCAGTGTAGAAATAACCCCGATACCGTTTAGCGAAAATTCTCAACCTTCGAATTCGAATTTTCAACATCAGGATGTTAAAGAAGAAAATCCGAAGGTTATAGTGCCAGATATTGAAGAAGAATTGGGATATTTATCTCAGACTGCTCATGCTCAAGTTGTAGCCGCATCGCAGAATAATCCTGCCTCGCAACAATTACCTCCTCCTATTAGAATGCCCGTTAAAAAGCATAACGACCCAAACTCAGGTTTTATGGCAAGTTATTTGAAATTCCTACAAGGTGAAAGGGACACATCACCCCCGCCGCCTAATCGAGGGGGAAGGAAAGCAACGTGGTCGAGGACGAAGTTGTACGCACCGGAAATTAAATCAACTACGAGTGTTGTTTCTAGTTCAGTCACAACGGCGACAGCAACGGTTCCTGCTGGTAATACAGCTACGACTTTAACACCCGGCTCAACGATTCGGGTTAATGCTATTGCTGAACCTAAGAAAGGGAATGAGAAACCTTATAATCCGGATGATGATCCGAGGTTTTATCCGTTACCGAAAAGCACGGCGAAACGGAAGTTGGATTCTGATAGTTCGGATGAGGATTCGAAAGGGAAAACTTATACCCAAATGACGAATGTTAGCAGTTCGCAACTTTCGGAGATATCAAGAGGGGTTAATGCTACGCCTAAAAAACTTGGCAGACCGCCTAGTATGAAGTCAGGATCTCAACCTGTGAAGAAAAGATCGCCTTCTGATTCATCTGGTAAGTTTTCAATTTCTTATTTTTTCTTTTTTAATCATACGACTTCATCAGGGACTTGTTTTGCTGCCAAAAATAAAGAAATAATGGACAAATAACTCAAACATGAACTTAACCAAACCTGGACAAATAATTCTAATTCGTAATGACTTGACGCCATTTTGTACTTTGTTATAATTTTTTATTATGAAAGAGGGAAAAGCCCTAACTCATCAAAACATCCAATCGTTTAAAATATCTTTAAATTAAAGCCAAAATTACAAAAAAATGGGCATAAAATCTTGTGACGTAATTTTTACGTTGGCAGAAATAAAATCCCTAAAAAATAACTAGAATTTCAATTTTCAAGTTGGCCATCTTGCAGATTTTTTGACAAAAGACGAAAATTTCATTTTAATGCATTTTATTAATTCTTTGGGAAGAAATTTATGATTAAGTAGTTTTGTAATCAAGTGTAATAGTGAATAAAGAGTCGCTTAAATATTCAATAAGCTTTCTGTACTAATTCTTCGATGGATGGCGTAAGAAAAAATTAGCAGCCGGCATTTGCGAAAAGTGCAGTCCAGACGACTGGAGATATTCGGTAAAAATTTACTAACACGCTTTTTGCCAGTCTATAAGAAAGTCACGAAAAGCTTGACTAGTGTTTTGTTTCATCAAAATTCATATCATAAAGTGTTGAGTGTTAAAGCAAGCCATGAGCAAAAAAATGGCGTCAGTCAAGTTTCCGCCTTATGAATTAAATTTAAAGACTCAAAACTCTTACTTTACTCTTTCTTAAATAAATATAATTTCAGATCCATTGTTCTTGCCTCCAAGACGAGAAACTTCTCGACGTCGTGCTAAGGAAAAAACAACGATTAAAAATTTCTTGGAAAAGCAAGACCAAGATGAAGAGCTTGAAGCAGATGATCCTGATTTTGTTGATTCCGATTCTGATCCAGTTTGGGTACCTGGAGCTAAGGTAATTTATCAATTATTATTTTTAAGTTGAAATTGGATTTAAGTACTCAAATTAAAACCTTTTACATAATTTTATTATCAGAACGAAAGTGATGAGGAAGGAAAAGGTCGGAAAAAGAAATCAAGAACATTTATTGGCAAACCTTTAAGTACAACATTATCTAAAAAGAAACATGGTGATAGTAGTTCTGATGAGGAGAACAGCCGAATATCAAGAAAAGGCCATTCTAATGCCAGATCTGGTCATGGTAAGTAATTTAAAATTTATTCGATGAAATTTATTTTAAATGATATTAATTTTATTTGGTTTTTTTAAGGAGGGAGGAGTAAAAGTGGTTCTAGAATGCAGTTTGTAGAACAGGAAAGCTATAAGATTAGTACAAAGCCCGTTGAACCTCAAGTCATAACTCAGCAACCGATTGGCGATGCAACCGAATCGGCGGATCTTCAGGTTAATAAGGTGAGTAAAGAGATTTAATTATATTTTTTTAAAAAAATCATTTATTATGATTTTAATCTTGTTAAAATTAATGTTAAATGCAATCAGAAATTAAAGGATAAGAATAAAGATAAAAATAAAACAGAATTGGTAAGTTAGGCAAGTTTTTTTTATATTTATGGGAAATTACTTTTTTTAGACGAATTTAAATTAATTTTTAATAAATTATTTTGCAGACTGGAGAGTTTGTTGTGATGAAAAGTGATCTTCATGAAGAATACCCGCCGATTTGGAGAATAGACGGAAAATCATTGTTGCAAAAATATGAACCATTCGATGAAAATGGGAAAACTTTATATAGAAATATTAGCACGGTTAGTTGTCAGGATTTTTTTCTTTTTTTTTTTTAATCATTGAAGAGGCAAATATTTATTTATTTTTAAATTTTAGTATTCTGGCCTAACGCCTCAGAATAGGCATATTTACGTAACGGTTCCGGTGCGATTTAGAGTACAATCTAGAATGGAAACAATAGTCGAATTAATGAAAGATCAAATGACGAATGAAGATCCGGAATTAATGGAAAGAGTGATGAAGGATTTGGAGAAATATCAGGATTCGTTTGAAGTGTACATACAAACTCTTATAAGTCAAGCTTTGGATTCTAATTTCCTGACTGAAATTTTACAAGAGCAAGGTATATATTAAAAGTTTTTTTATCGACTTCGCTGAATTTTTTTCTGTAAAATAAATTTTTTTTTATTGCAGATGAATATTTCTTATCGAATGTGAAAACAATCGATGAAGTAACGGAAGATCATTGCAGGAGACTGCTTAATGTTACCAAATGGCGTGCTAGTTTGGTTATGTCCGTCAGAACGTGGCCTGCTCTAAATATAATGAATGATTTACCAAAGGATCAAACGAATAATCGTTGTTGTTCGGCCTGCGATAAACCTAAGGTATATAAAAAATTTTTTAAATAGTTTTTTTTGCAGGAGTCATCTCTAAAATCTTCATTTCTTTGCTTGTAGGTTTCTATGAGAGTTCAGTTATTCGGGCAGCCATATAATAGCACAACTTTAGAAGGATGCCATCCAGACCCTAAAGCTATGAGTGAAAAAGTAAGTAGCTGATGCAAAAATGCAAATTTTTTCCTTATGGAAAACTTTTATTGCTAATTCTTTTTAGGACTTTTTACTGTGTAACTCCTGCGGTTGGCGGTTATCATTGCTAAGCAAAGCTTCACATCAAAAATATTTAATGTACATAGAATGTTCGAAAAGAGTAACCGAAAAACGAACGGCGGATCCAAACAAAGACACAACGCATATATTAAATGAATTATTAGCTGACGAAGCGTGGCTTAATTCCGTAAGTTGCGCCCTAAAACAATTCTTTACTAAAATATTTATCATTTTTATTAATTTTTAAATTTTTTTTTGTAGTTATTCCTCGATGTTAGAACGACGTGGGCTGAAATAGAAAAAATAGAACATTTATCGTGTGAAAGTAATAAACAACTCCTTCAAAACGCTGTAGCGTCCGCGGGGATAGCATAAGAATAAAATTGTTGTACAGACCTGAGAATAATTGTACATATTCCACACCATTTTGTATATATATGATACTTCTTTTTTTTATTGAAAAACAAACAAATGAAGGAATGCCTAAAGTGAATTGTGTTATTACAGCCGATGTGTAATCACCAAACAGGGTGTTAAAACAAAAAAAAAATTAAGAGATTTTATGTTAAGCTGTTTAGTTTAAGTTAAAAGATATTTCATCCCGGGAGAGAAAATTTTTAAAAGCGCAACCCAAGAAAAATAATCAATGCAACGATTTTTTTTTTATTATTATTCATTCAGTTTATCTTTTTGCTAAAACGATTTTTTTTTAAAGTCACAAAATTAGAGAATTATATTTTTTGATTAGCTAGAGTTCGTCGTGATATTATTTAACCTCAACTGGTTACAGTTTTTATGATTAGAAGAAACACGACAGAGACTTAGCTTGTCAGAAAATTCGCAGAAATTCTCAAATGAAAATTTTTTTCGCTTTGCTTAAATCGTACTAAGCCACGAGAATCATGATTTAGTTGTAGCAGGAAATTTTTTAAGATAACAAATGTAGAAATTCGTTTAGAAAATGTAAATGAGCCATTTTTTATTTCTTAATTTATTTTGGAAAGGAAATTTTTTGAAACACAGACTCTAATTGTCTTATTATTGTATAATATTATTGAATAATTTAGTGACGTCATTAAAACTTCTTTTTAAAAATTTTCACTTACTCATTCTCTTGAAGCTTTCCGTTTGTGTTCGGAAATTCTGAAAATAATGTGAAAAATAAATTACACTTGAGTAAATTTTTTTTGACCCTCGCAAGAAGTCTCGAGACGCCACTGAAACACTTTGATAGTCGTTTTAGCAAATATCAATAACATGTAACAAATATTCTGCGAAAAGAATTTATAATTTTTTAAACATGAAGTCGCAGTATGAACAAAATCTTTTCTGTCTAACTCAGTTAGCCAAGATGGCTGCCAAATCTTTATCGAGAATTGTGCATGTTTCTTTAACTCCGACTTCATATTTAAATAATAATCCTATCAATTTTATTTCCCAGTAGTCGAAAGCATAAATAAGCAATGCACATTTATTTTTTTCACCCGTCAGACAATCTATTAAATAATCTAAGTAATATTTTTTGTTACACTTTGTATGTTGTAATTTATCCATTTAATTTTTTGTAAATATGTTGTGATTTGTTTTTAGTTTTAAAATCAGATAATATTGTTTCACTTCTCTTCAGTACTGTCCTGTGTTTAGAACCTTTTCGACGGGGCCAATGAAATCATAGTGATCTGTAAAATATAAAACGATTTCATTTTTAAATACAAGTCGGAAAGGACGTGTAGAATTAAACACTATGTGCCTGATTTAAGTTTTTTCAAAGCATCTGGCTTTCCCGATCTTTTTCACAAAAAAAAGAACCGTTACAGCTGCTCTCTTTTATTTTTAAACTAGTCGAACGTTAAATCTTTATTAGAGAGAATAGAAGTACGATCGGAAGGTCATTTACTTTATTTTTTTAAACGATGTAATAATAATTAATTAGTGTAGTAGGGTTTTGTAGAAATTGAAAAAATATTCGCAAAAACCTGAAATTTGATCTGATAATTGTTTATTTTTTGTGTCATATTTAGGAAAGTAAATTCGAAGTTAGTTTCGAAATTTATAGAGCAAGGTTCGTATTTTTTAGTCGAAAATTTCAATTGGAATGCCGTATGATCTATTATGCAGTCTAACTGTTCTACAAAATCATTTTTTTTACGTTGTACATAACTACAGTAATCGATAATGTAAATTTTTGATGTAATTTTTCGTTTTATTTGTTCTTTTTCGTTATAGCAATAATTTATCTCTTTTATCTTGGGTTGCGCTTGATACGTGGTCATGTTTTTGGGATGATGCTTGAAAGATTATTAAAAAAGAGGAGAGAACCGACGGGTTGTAAATTTTAGCGAAAGAAGAATAAATAATAGTAATACATATATTTAATTAGTAACAACAAAACAATGATTATATACTGCATTATACTGTATTATATTAATTGTTTAAGTAATCCCCAAAATACACTTGTCTTTTAATTTTTCGTGGTTTATTTTTTTAACCTTTTTGAGGCTACGATTTCCAAATAAGATCGTAATTAAGAATGTTGACTTTGTTTTGGATTTTGGGAAGGTAAATGTCAAATTGGAGCTTGCAAATTCAGCCCCATTTTCATACACGAGACCCTATAAAAGGATCATCAAAATGGCCGCAGTGTTGTCTGCTTCCACGTTACTTTTCTTTCCGACAGTTTTTCGTCTTTCTTACTCAAAAAACCTGGTGAAAATTATAGAAAACAACCATTTTTAAAGTGGGAAAATTTTAATTATTGAAGTTTATTGACGGACAAGGTAGACAAGTAATTTAAATCCCCGCCACAGTTCCGGAATCGGCGAATGTTTAAATGACTTTCGTTTCATACTCTGTGGAGAGTGACGACGCAAAGCTATCAAAATGGCGGACTCTAATGAATCGCAAAGTTCTGATAGTTTAATTTCAAGTATATTTACAGAAATAGTTACAAGTCCGTTGAACCTTGCTTTAGTGGGAATAATAGCGTTTTTAGTATACAAAATATTTAAAAGTAGAAATCATGTGCCGGTAAACGTGCCAGAAGAACCAAAGCTTCCGAAGCTAAGAAAAGACTTCACCGTTGAAGAGTTAAAGAAATACGATGGAAAGCAACCTGATGGAAGAATATTGGTCGCTGTGAATGGAAAAGTGTTCGATGTTACTAAAGGGAGAAGGTTTTACGGGCCTGGTAAGTTCATTATTAATTAGAATCATGAGATCTGAATCTTTAACCCTTTTTTTTCCCTACATTACAAGCAACATGTTTTTGTAATGATGTTTTTGTCAAAGCAAAGATTTTGGACTTTAATCCTAGAATATAGCATTGAGGAATCATGTAATAGCTTTTTATAAATTAATGGGATGGGTTGATTCTCTTTAAAAATGAACGAGATTCAACCAAGATTAAAATTCAAAAGTTATGTATTATTTATTAATTTTACTTTGTTTGTGGGAAAATATAATTTTTATGAGAGGAAAGGTATGATAATAAGGTTAAATAGTGTTGTAATATGATCAATGCTAAAGGGTCAAAGACATTGTGTAAAAAAAAAACATATAGTCATTTACTGCAGCAAGGCGGTTTTTAAGAAAACAACATTCATACAAGTTCATGCTACTTGATTTTGCCGGTGATCTGTATCAGTTTTATCAGTCAATGAGTCATTTACTTTATCTTCGTGATAAAAATTTTCTAGGTTATTAAGCTAGTAAATTTTTTTTTAAAAATTTTTTTTTACTGTTGTAATTGTAATTACAATCGGCTGTTTAGTCTCATTCCCATGACCTTCAAGTTTTGCCTAAAACAAGGTAATCGTTTTAACTTTTGAAGTAAGAACGATTCTGTCACCAAAGAAAAATAGCCGAGGAATTATTCAGCCTTGACTAAGATGATTTGGGCGTATTAATTTGTGATTTTATTTCAATGTCATCTAGATTTGAATATTGTTTAATTTTTCACTCGTTTAACAAAAGCAATGCTCATTTCTAAATTTAAAGATTTGGAAATGATTTAATAAAACAAAGTACGGGTGATGCGCATGTAAAACGTTATGCTTTTTAAACGGATATTTGCAAGTATAATTCACGGTGTCCTTATGATACAAATAATCATATTGCAAGACCTTGTATGAAGTTCATGATTAAAAACCAGAATTTTCGAGGAAATGCTTTTTTTTATTCGTTCGATCTTGATTAGGCGTTAATTTGATTTTTTTTTGTTAACAGGTGGTCCATATTCTGCATTTGGAGGACGAGATGCTTCTAGAGGTCTTGCTACATTCTCAGTTACTTGCGCGAAGGAAGAATACGATGATTTGTCAGATTTAAATACTATGGAAATGGAATCTGTTAAAGAATGGGAAATTCAATTCAAAGGTAGATTGGGAAAAAATAAAAATAAAAATTCTTGACCAATTTATTTATTTTTTTAATTCTTTTTCTATTCCTGCAGAAAAATATGATTATGTTGGAAGGCTATTGAAACCCGGTGAGGAACCCACAAATTATTCCGACGAAGAAGAAGAACCGTCAAGCACTGTGGACGCTGAAAAAGACAAAGACAAGCCCAAATCCGAATAAAAGGTAATTTAAAATTCCAGAAGCTTTTTGACCAAAAATTAAGAAAATTAATCATTTTTTTTTCATTTTCAGGCAACTGCATCTCCCTTTGAGTGTTCCCTCACTCTAAAAAAAATCAAACAAGGATTTTAAAGCTTTCTCCGAGTACTCGATTTACAAAATACCGAAGCAAATGAATGTTAACACTTTTTGAAATATTGTTGTCGCATTTTAATCTATTACAAAGGAATCAATGAACGCGATTACTAATCCCTTCATTTTTACAAATTTATTAACAAAAACAATTTAAAATTTTAAGTAATCGCATTTATTAGCCTTAGGCGGTGAAATTGTTACGAAGGTCTGTTTCAGATGTATTTTCCATGTATATTGCCCGCACCAAAATTTCTTTTTTGTTTTTTTTTTTTTTGCTTCGGGTTTTCCTTAGTACTTACATAAAAATTCTCACATTCCTGCTCCATTTTCATTTATAATTTTCGAGCGAACCGAGGAAAAAAAATTATTTTAAAACGTGAAACGGACTTTTTATTATATTTTTCTCTGATCAATGAATTTTTTTTTTTTAGTTAGTTTATTATCGAAGGTTTATTTTTTTAATTATAGTAATGGTGTTGGTATATATTGAGTAATATAAAGACTGAACTATTATCAATTTTTTTCCAACGCGAGATTTATTTTTGACATCTCGTTAATTTTAGGCAGTTGATATTAATTTGGCTTCATTAATTTTTTAACTGGAAAGGGTTCGCCTTTAAATTATAATTAAAAAATCACCATTTTTTGTTTTGAAGTGCCAAAAAAACATATCTTAAATGTCGAGCTTTTAAAGGCGCGCTTTTTTTTTATTCCTTTAGCCGCTTTTTTATCTTTTAAATAGTTCGGTATGAAATTCGTTAAATGTCTCGCTTTTAACCCACTTGAGAATAGCAAAAAAAAAATTGGTAAATGTATCGACTGTATGAATTGTAAAATTTTGTGATTACGGATTGCGAAACGAAAAGAAAAAAAATATTTTAAGGTTAGTTAGGGACGAACAAATGAGCTGGTAGTTTTTTTTAAAAAAAAAAAAGAAAATTTTTTTTGGTGTATATTTGTTTAAATTTTATTTTTGCTAGACTTAAACTCTTTATTTTTTCGGGCTATTTCAAGAATGATAAGTTAAAGACACGGAATGAGATGTATGCGTGAGTTTTGAGTCTAGTCGCATGAAATGAATGACTAAGGATTTGATGAATTTAAAAATTTAAATATCAAAGTGTAAAAATATTTTTCGGTGTACTTAGCACACCTAACCCTATTTTTTCCTTCGTATTATTTCGAAAAATAAATTTTATACTATCGTCGATTTGTTTTTGTTTTTTGTTTATCCGTGATATCTTACTAACAACTTTTTGAAAAAAATGACATGGCGTATGGTTGCCGTGTGGCCAATTTTCAGGAAAGGTTTTAAAGATTAAGCTTCCCACAACAATATCTAAAATATTAGCTCCTGAGAGTAATGTTGAACATTAGAGAGCTCGTCGTGAAAAGTATAAGCCATTGTTTCAAAGGTTGGCTACGGATTTTTGAACTGCTGTTGTGTTGGCAACACTGAGATGAGACAGGAAACAGGATTTTGTTTTTAACGTTATGTGATTGAAACAAAACAACCTATCAACCTTTTTAGTAAGTAATCGCTATCTGAAATTTTAAATTCTGCAGCTGTAACGAGTTTTAACTTGGAAATAAAATCAATAGATCTACAAAATTTTTTCTCGTCAAATTTTTCGCGGCCATATGTTGATGAAGAGTGGAAACTGTGTGTTTCAAGCTAAAGCGGAAGCCTTCAGTCAGTGTTTTTAGATGTTAATTTTCGTTTATTATATATATTAATTCAAATGACATGGATGATGACAATCATTTTTTTTTTTTTTTTTTTTTTTTGAATGAATTTCAATTCTAATAATTCTAATGATTAAAAAGGCGCCACGAGATTTCGAATCAGCGGCGATTTCAAGTACTAAATTCGTGTTTACCAACAAAAAACGTCGTGCAAGCAAGCGTCTGAGAGATCTGACATTAGACATTAATTTATTACTCACTCACTCGGTCTCATATTGCTCTGCGGAGTGAATATTTAGCATGATTTTGGGTTAATTTTATTTCATTTAAATCCTAATTAGGTATTAATAGATTTGAATTTTTTTACATCCCAAATCAGTGAAAAATAACTTCAGGTTTTATTTTTTTTTTTTTTAGTGAGGAAGAATTTACAGATTTATGCAGTGAATTGTTATCCACTGACTGGGAGAAGTCAAATTGAAATTTTTAATCAACGACCTCTTTATTTGTCACCATGAAGTTTTTCAAACTTGCTTTATCCTTAAGAGGCTTTGATTGTCGTGTGGATGATTATCCAATGACTGAAGATATCAGCGATATCAATGAAGATATCGGAGGTGAGTCCAGATTTTTTGAAAGCGAAATTACTGAAAGGATATATTAATCATCAAATTTAAAAATCAGGGATATTAAAAAGAGTAAAAAAAAATTTTTTGGAAAGGGCAGGTCAGCCCAAACGATCTCAGTTCTTGCCTTTGATAATTTGTTTGGAAATGATGTGGACATGAAAGAAATAATCTCGGAAAAAATTTCACCAACTTGTGCAACCTGCTGGAGTTGGTAAAATTTTTTCTGAAATCGTTTCCTTCATGTCCACATTATTTCCTACCATGAAAAATTTTGATTGAATAGTTTTATCAAGCTGATGTAAAGCTAGGCAAAATATAATTTTTTTGCCAATCTGTTAAATTACATGTAATCTGATATTTTTGTAGATTCTCAATTCAAGCTTAAAAAACAGAAAAGAAAAAAAAATTCACCTTTTAAGTAAACAGTTATTGCTGATATTATGAAAAATATTTTAGTTGCCATAAAATATTCTTCAACAAGGTTAACACATTAAAGTAGGGTCATAAAGGAGAAAATTTTTTTTGTGTAAAAGTGTTCTCATCAAGTCACCCCATATAATATATTAAAGACAGTTTTTAGTGCTTGTTTCATTCAAATTTTAAAACTTTACATAAAAAAATTTTGTTGACAAATCTAATGTAAACATGTCTTGATGTTTTAATTTTTAGATGTGATTCAAACTATAATTAGCCTTCAAATGATTGATGAACCAGTCTTTAATACAGAAGGAGGAGCCGTGTCAGCACAATTACCAGCATCAAGTCCGCCTCAACCTCAGCCAGGAGCACAGGCAGAGACTCAACCTCATGCTCAGCAGACAAATCAAGCCGGACCATCAGCAATGCAGCAACAACCGCAACCTTCTACTTCCAATAATATTAGCCCTCAGAAAAAGAGAAAGTTAATCCAGCAGCATTTAGTTTTACTTATGCATGCTCAAAAGTGTCTGCGGTGCGAAAATCAGGCGAATGGTGAAGAGTGGCTATGCTCATTTTCGCATTGTAAATTTATGAAAAATGTCTTAAATCATTTGCCGACTTGCCAAGCTGGCAAGACATGCACCGTCCCCCTTTGTTCTTCTTCACGGCAGATCCTTTCTCATTGGAAGCATTGCACACGCTCAGACTGCCTGATCTGTCTACCATTCAAGCCAACAATACCTAATAATAGAAGTAATCCTAATTAATAGTAAATAATTTTTTTTTAAATTTTAAAAAAATGACGAAAATGTGATAAATGAATTTTTTTTGTAGCTGTGGCCTATCAAGTGGTTGCGAATCAGCCTAGCCCTTCACCTGATTTGAAACAAGTATACGATGCATTATGCATTCCTTACCCGACCACCAACAATCAACCAGGTCCATCTGGAGGTCAACAGCAATCAGCAGTAAGCATTTCTTTTTTTTATTTTTGTTTAAATTTTTTTTGCTTCGGGAACTTCATTTTTTATTTTATTTTATAGATTCATTGCGAATCGTTAGTAGGGAATGTTCCGCTTCCTGGAGGATTGACCCCAAGTCAAGTTCAGGCGACTCCGGTGCAAGGAACAAAAGAATGGCATCAGTCCGTTTCTCCTTGTCTTCGAGATCAATTAGTTCTCAGATTAGTTCAAGCAATTTTTCCCTACCCCGACCGGAACGCAATGTTCGATATGAGAATGAATTATCTCTATGCTTATGCTAGAAAAGTAGAGGGCGACATGTACAAGATGGCCAATTCAAGGTCGCAGTACTATCATTTATTAGCTGAAAAAACATACAAAATTCAAAAGCAATTAGAAGAGAAAAGGCAAAAGCGAAAACAACAACAGCAAAATGGCAAGCGCAAAATCCCCCACGAAGAGTAGGTATTGCTGGTCAAGTCTGTTCAGATCTCTGATTCGAGCTTTGAAACAGATAAGAGAAAAAAAACTTAACACTTAAAAGCTTATCGTTGATATTATGGAAAATATTTTAGTTACCATAAACATATTCTTTAACAAGGTCAACACATTAAGGTAAAGTCAAAAAGGGGAGAAGTTTTTTCTTGTAAATGTTTCTCTTGCAGTCATCCCATGTAATATTTTAAAGACAGTTTCTATATAGGTGCAGTGAAAATTTTGTAAAAATCTGTGCCCAGGTTATAAAAATACTTTTTATAGGTAGAAAGACTCTTTTTCCGTAGAGGTAACATCAACAGAAAATAATTTTTCCCGTCGATGTTTCCTTCTAGAGAAAATAAGTTTTTCTGTTAATGTTTATATGTTTAAATTTTAAACTTTAAATTTAGATTTAAGATTTTACTCATTAATTTTTTGTCCCCACGCTATTTCATCAGATACAAAATACTGCCAAATTTGTATTTGAAATACCGAACACAAATTAGTTTGTATTGATGTAAACAATATACTATCAAGCTAATGAGTTTGAATTTGTAATTTAAGTTGAGTGAAAAGATTCAATATTCTTCTAAAAATTCTAAGTCATAATTTTTATTATATATTTTTATTTTAAATTACAAAAATTTGTTTCCAAAGACACATAAAAATTCTTAATTATTAGGATGTAAATATACTTTAGAGAAATGTTTCGAATCGCTCAAAAAATTTTGGATGTGAAATTATTTTTAACTTTTTAATTCCTCAATCTAACTTTTGCCGCCAAAACGATTTCGCGCCGGCCACCTTCGCATCTTTAATTTATCTTCATTTATGAATTAAAAAACCCACAATAAAAATTTCATCATCTATCCCAAACCTCACAACATCAAACCCAACGAAAACCTTAACTTTTAAACCAACTTCAACCCTTAATTTCAAAACCCCATAAAAATCCTCAACTTTCTTCAAAACTTTTACGCAAGGAAACAGGTGATTTGAATTCTCTCAAAGCGAAAACAATTTAAATATTTTACCGCAATTTTTAAAACATCAACTTGACAAGTTTAAAAAAAGTGAAGAAACGAAATGATTCCGACGATCGACTCGAGGGACAAAAATGAAACGAAGGAACTTTTTTATTTTTCGAAAATCTGCCGTTTTCTTTGTCTCTCAGATTGAAAATAAAAAATTACCCCTGCTCTTGAAAATAATTAACAATCGTAACAAATCGACATATTTCGGAGGAATTCGATCAGTCATGACGTCATTTTAGCCTACGTTATTTACTCTATGATCCAATCGCGATCATCCTTCGAGTCACATGCCATCGATCGACCAATGAGATCGTCGCATTCTAAATTTTTTCACTGACAAGCGTAGAAAAAGTATTCATCAACAGACGCCATCTTGTCAGAGATTGACCGTGTTAATTTTCCGTCAAAATCGTGATGAAAATGCGATCTACGTCCGATCGGGATATTTTAATGTGTTATTAAATAGTGCTAAACAGTATATTAAATGAATATTTAGTGTTTAAAATAGTTTTTTTGTGCTTGTGCATGTATAAATTCCCTTTGTTTGAAATCGCTTCCACTTGCATTTCTTTCAAAGATGGCGAAACGAAGCTCGATGAAATAGGCTTATATCCAGGCTTGGGTATCGAAATCTGTTTTTAAAATTTTACATCAGATTTAGCTGAAATGTGCCTTGTAAGATGTAGAAAATTACCATCAGTCGGGCCGAAATATATGAGATTTTCAATATTTTTAATTGTTCTCTGAGTAAAATCATGTATTTTAATAAAAATAAATTGGTGAAATAACTTCGTTTTGCTCACTTCGAACATGGCGGATCATCTTGTCGACGGTCCGCCAAATAAAAGACAGAAATTAAATGATCCATTTCAAGGACCTTCCGATAATTCTGGTAAGTGAAACCGCATTTAAAATATTACCGATATCTGTTATAATTTTCCGATGGGGGAATTGAGGGAGATTCATTGAGAAAAGGTTCAAAATATTTACATTGAAAAAGAAGGCGGATCGACTTCTCGGTACCGTAGTTTGTTTGGCATTGAAAAATCAACAACCTTGGACGTTTTGTAAGGTTCCGAGTGCCGAAAATCGGCCCCGGAAATGCAATAAATGTGTAATAATCGATTGATTAGGTTAAAATACCGGAAAAATGGCAAAATATTTAGCTGAAGTTAACAAACATGTGAAAACAGCATGGTCAATGTTGTTGTTTAGTTGTTTCCAATTGACACTTCTTTGCCCCACTTTGCTCTTCATCTCTATTATTTTCATTACCATTGATTATTTTGTATTAAAATGCTCTTCTTAAATGTTTAGCATTGTTTAAGGGGGTTAAAGTGATGATTTTTGGGGGTTTTGTGGTGAAAATTTTGAATCATAGTTATGTGACCTCTATTCGATTTCTATCATGAATCTCCTTTGATTTTCTAATACAGAATCTTTATTCTTGTTGTGTATTGATTTTTTTAGGGTGCAATCAAAACAAAAGCATTTTTTGTGTAATATTGAATAAAATTTTGCAATGTTTTGATAAAAATATTAAGTCATTGTTAATGAATTATGTTTGCATAATACTGAAAAGTCATTTCGAATGGGATTTATTTACATGAAAGATGCACCCTCAAGAAAAAAATTTGGGTTTGTTTAGTAAATAAAAATAACAATTTTTTTTCTTTTTTTTCTTGCAGCTGATCTCTTCTCTAACAATGACATGTTTGACTTGGAAAATGAACTCCCTGAGGAACTTATGTCCACAGGGAGTGGATGGGGTGCCGTAGAAACCAGTAAACCTGCTGCAACTGGGCCAGGACCAGGGCCAAGCATGGGACCTTCGTTGCAAAATGGAGCTCTCGATATACCCCATCATTTGATGCAACAGGGTAATAAGTTAGTGAATCATATGCAAGGCCCTGTTCTTAATACTCCTAACAGCCAAGGACTGATGAATAATCAAGGTGAGTTTTGTCGCTGAATTTTAGAATTGTGGAACTTTCTAGTGCTCTGTGCACAAAATCTGATTGTGGCAATAAGAATTTTCATTTAAAAAATTTCTTGACGTTTTAATTTTTAGGTATGGTTCAAACTATGATTATGACAAGTAGTCCTTTGAATACAATGGGTGGCGGTCACGTTGTGACAAATTCTCTAAATAAGGCACCGATACCCGGAAATTTAATGGCACAACAAGGTATGCTTATTTGATGAATTCATTTTTTTTTCTTATTATACAGCAATAATTACATGTGATTTTTTTTTGTAGGTCTTCACCCAGGTGTAAATCAGCATCAACTTCAAAACGGCCCAATCCTTTCCGCAAGACCAATGCCTGGGCATTTGGTTAGGCCAGGCCAGGGTCCTGGGGGTCATCATCTTAACATGGGAGGTCCGCGACTACAAGGTCCAGGCCCGGGTCCGGGTCCTGGCCCGGCTCCAGGAATGGCTCCAATGGGCGTCGGATATACCTTCAATTCTCCAGGAGTATTAACACCTCAGCAAAGGGGACTAGCCCCAGCTAACATGGTCCAACTTCAGGCTCAACAAGTCCAAGCCCAAAGATTTAACCTTCAAAGCGCGATCGGTGGACCAGTCGTTAATAAAGAAGGAGGAGCCGTTTCAGCACAACCACCCGCATCAAGTCCGGCTCAACCTCAGTCAGGAGCACCAACGGGGACTCAACCCGGCCCTCAGCAAGCAAATCAAGCCGGACCATCAATGCAGCAACAACCGCAACCTTCCACTTCCACTAATGCGGACCCTGAAAAGAGAAAGTTAATCCAGCAGCAATTAGTTTTATTATTGCACGCTCATAAGTGTCAGCGGCGGGAAAGTCAGGCGAATGGTGAACAGTGGCAATGCTCACTTCCGCATTGTAAAACTATGAAAAATGTCTTAAATCATATGACGACTTGCCAAGCTGGCAAGACATGCACCGTCCCCCATTGTTCTTCTTCACGGCAGATCATTTCTCATTGGAAGCATTGCACGCGCTCAGACTGCCCGGTCTGTCTACCGCTCAAACAAGCTGATAAGACTAGAAATAATCCTAATGGTAAATAATATATATTTTTTTTAATTTTAAAAAAATGGCGGAAATGTGATAATTTTTTTTTTTTTTTGCAGCTATGGCCAATCAAGCGGTTGCGAATCAACCTAGCCCATCACCTTCTGATATGAGACGAGCATACGATGCATTAGGCATTGCTTGCCCGATCACCAATAATCAACCCGGTCCATCTGGAGGTCTTCTAACGAGGCCTGTTAATAGGATGGTAACGCCCGAAATTAATCAACCTCCTATGGCTCCAAACGTTCGACTTATGGCTCCTCAGGGTCAGCAAGGTGTTAATGTCACCGGTGCAGGAGCCGGCGCGGTACCTGGCGGTCAAATGGTACCTAACGTCAGCCTGCCTTTGAGCAGCGATCCCACTAACAATGCGTTACCTGTAACGAGTACGGCGAGTACGACGGTAAGCGCGGCTCAACAGCAAACGCAAGCCATACAGCAGACTATGCAAAATATTTTTGCACTTAACGATTCTCAGTCAGTGGTAAGAATTCTTTTTTATTTTTATTTTTTGTTTTAATTTTTTTGGCGCCGGAAACTTTATTTTTTTATTTTATTTTATAGGTTAATTGCGAAAGGTTAGGGAATGTTCCACTTCCTGGAGGATTGACCCCGAGTCAGGTTCAGGCGACTCCGGTTCAAGGAACAAAAGAATGGCATCAGTCCGTTACTCCTGATCTTCGAAATCATTTAGTTCACAAATTAGTTCAAGCAATTTTCCCCACCCCCGACCCGAACGCAATGCTCGATAAGAGAATGTATAATCTCGTTGCTTATGCTAGAAAAGTCGAGGGTGACATGTACGAGATGGCCAATTCAAGGTCGGAGTACTATCATTTATTAGCCGAAAAAATATATAAAATTCAAAAGGAATTGGAAGAGAAAAGGCAAAAGCGAAAAGAACAACAGCAAATGCAAGCGCAGAATCCACCGCCGGGTGCAGGTGTTGCTGGTCAACCGAGCCAGATCAGGCCAGGAATGGTACAGCCAAGACCTCAAGGCCCACTACAGGGTCCTGTCGGTCAAGGCATTCGATCTCAAAGTCCTGGAATGAACGTACAAATCGGGTAAGTTTCCTTTTCATTATGTAAATTAAAATTAGAATCCAGCTCTGGCCGAAAGTTTTGATTAGTTTAAAAAAATTTAAATGAAAATTGTAGAAGATGCATTTTTCCAAGCTGTGGCTTGAAAGTTGGGTTTTTGTGGCTTGTGCTTGATTCTGATTTAGTATGATTTAAATGTAGCATGATTTCTAATACTTAAAGAAGGAAATTGAAAGCAAAATTTTTAGAAGATAATAAATCAGTTTCATTTTTTCCCCCCAAGTCGTTAAAATATTAAGTCATTGAAGCGAATAAATTTTTATTTTAAATGTTAGAAAGGCTGAAAAAAAGCGTTAAAATTTGTCGTTTTTTAAGAATTTAAAATTTTAATTCAGAAAATCGATGAGACTTTGATGAATCTTAAACTATCGAAAAATTTTCTTCTTTTCCCCGTTTTACGCGTTAAAATTTCTTGAGCAGAAATATTGTTAGGATTTACAATTTTTTTTTTTTGGCGGGATTAATCGCTGCATTGGCTTGGAATTTCTTTTCAGACGAGAGTAATTTGCCCAGCCCTATAAAATGTTATTCCACATAAGGATGAAGAAACAAGCTCATTGCCCGATTAATCTGCATCCCTGCTTTTCTTAAAAGTTTTTAAAAACTTTCCTGAAGATGCTTTTAAGCGGAAAATACAATGTTCCAAGAGATAATTTCAGAATTTCCTAGAAATGAATGTTAAAAATTTGCTTCTGACTCGATTTTTTTAAAAATACACAAGTTCCTGGTTAAAAAAAAATCAAATTTTGTGCAAAACACTAAAAAAAAATTTTAGAATTTCCTTCATTGTAAAGAAAGTTTTTTTATCTTTTAAAACCAATTTTCATTATAGCATCATAGGTGAAAAATATTTCATCACATGGTTTTCACTTTCCATTTTAATAAAAGTTTTAAATTTTTAACTCTTCAATAACATAATTGCTTTAATTTGCCAAATTAATTTAAATTTTGAGCCTCTCGACAAATTTTACTGACACTAAATTAATCTTGACCATTTTTTTACAGTATGGGAAATCGAGGATCTTTCCAACGGGGTTTAGTAGGTGCTGGACAATTCAGTTCTCCCTCTAGTCAGTTCAATGGACAACCGAATAGCCAATTCGATATGATGAATGCCCGGTTACAAGGGCCGGCAACATCTCAATCTCAAGTTAATCCCCCCACCACTTCTCCATTTGGTCAACAAGGGTCTCAGTTTCAACCTGGAACAATTAATAATCCTCCGAGAGTTCCACCCGTGCCCAGCGAAAGCCCGGGAGCCGTTCTACCTGGTACGTACTAAAACGTTAATTATTTTTTGGAAAATTTTTTGATGGCATTTAATAATTGTTAATTTTTTTTTTAAAGATATGTTTCCAGGAGGGAATGGTGGTCAGGTCTCGGTAAGTGGTACGGCCGGATCCGCAACTCCTGGAGTTGCCTCTAACGGTCCCGTCTCGTCTCAAGTTCCTCCCAACCTAATACAACCGGGTAGCGTGCCAGCGTCTACGCCTCCGTCTAGCGTACAGCCGCCTGCATCGTCTCCCAGTAACACCACACCTTCCAATAGGTAAGTGCACAAACACTGAATTAATTTTTTAATGTAAACTTCAAATGCGAAACCTGCCATTACATGTAAATGTCAAAGATAAAAGTCATAAAATTCAAATGTCAAAAATGATATCATGAACCTTAGACATTAAACAAATTGATTAAAAAATTCAAAATGAAACAACCAACAAGTTCAGAATTCAAAAATAATTATTATTAAATTGAAATGTCAAAATTCTGAATGTCGAAAGAAATGTCACCAATCATTAAATTTCAGACAAGATAACCAATTTCGCATGTTAATATCAGAACTATAAATTTCAGAAACAAAGTCATTAATTTTGAATGACAAAGACAATCTTACCAGTTTTTAATGTCAAAGACAATATTCCAGAAATATTGGATGTCTATATCAATGTCGAAGACAAAAATACCAATTGTGAATTTCTGAGATAAGTTTATCAATTTTGAATGTCGAAGACAACAGTATTACCAGTATTACCAGTTTTGCATTTCGAAGACAATCAATTGCATGTCAAGAAGTTGAAAATTTAAAGACAACATTTCTGTTTTAAATGTCAAAGATGATACCACCATAAGAATGTCGAAGACAGTCTTATAAATTTTGAATTGTCAAAGACAAAGTTACCAATTTTCCATGTCAAAGACAAGGTCCTCAATTCTGAATAATGTGGAGAATATTAAGAAGGTTGAATGTCGAAGACAATGTTTTCATTTATTCAAAATGGAAGCTTTGTTTTTATTAGGCAATGTCATTAATTTTTAATGTCGAAGACAATCTCACTAATTTTGATTGAGGGAAGACTGTGTCATCAATAATTAGGAATGTCAAAGACAATGTCATCAATTTTGAATGTCGAAAACAATTTTCTCAATTTTGAATGTCAAAGACTATTTAACCAGTTCTGAATGGCAAAGACAATGTCATGAGTTTTGAATGTCAAAGACAATTTCATCTATTCTGAATGTCGAAGACAATTTTCTCAATTTTGAATGTCAAAGACTACGTCATCAATTTTAAATGTCAAAGACAATTTCATCAATTCTGAATGTGGAAGACAATTTTCTCAATTTTGAATGTCAAAGACTATGTCATCAATTTTAAATGTCAAAGACTATGTCACCAATTTTAAATGTCGAAGACAATTTCATCAATTCTGAATGTTGAAAACAATGTCATCAATTCTGAATGTCGAAGACAATGTCATCAATTCTGAATGTCGAAAACAACTTTAAAAAATTTAAATCTCAGAAATATTTCCATTGCATTTAAACCTATACCAAAAAAACCCAATCTCATTTATTTATTCTTTTCTTGCAGTGCTATGTTGGCGAGTCTAGGTAAAGGTGGTGGTCAAAGCGACCGCGATAGAGCCGTTAGAAACGCCGTGAATTCAATGTCTTCACAAATGACTGCCATAACTGCCGCTCTTCAACAAGACGATGATTCTCCGCCAAGCGAAACCAAAGATAAACTCGATGCACTAAAAGAAAGAGAAATAAAAAGAGATCCGGACGAAGGGGCGTCGAACGATGCGACAACGCCAAGCAGAGAAGGATCCGGTGGGAAAGGGATGGGATTATCCGAAGTCAAGACGGAAATCAAATCCGAGCCCATGGATATGGGTAACGATGATTCTAACGCAGTTAAAGACGAGCCCATGTCCCCAAGCAATCAAACGACCGGGGAAGATGGGAAACCTAATTTTAAAATCGAACCCATCGCTCCGAATAGCACGGATAAAAAATTGAAAGTCCCATCGCGGTGTTTGTTTAAACCCGAAGAATTAAGGCGTGCTCTTATGCCCACTTTAGAGAAAATGTATAAGCAAGATCCTGAGTCGCAACCATTCCGTAATAAGGTAGACCCGGAATTATTAGGCATCCCGGATTATTTCGACATTATTAAAAATCCGATGGATTTGTCTAAAATAAAAGGGAAGCTGGATCGGGGGGAATATTCCGATCCTTGGGAATATGTCGATGATGTATGGCTTATGTTCGATAATGCATGGCTGTACAACAGGAAGACGTCGAGAGTCTATCGATATTGTACAAAGGTAAATTTTATTAAAGTTGAGTCTTGTTTTGAGAAAAAAAGGTAGTTACTAATTTTTTTTTTTGTAATTTTTAGTTATCAGAAGTATTCGAACAAGAAATTGATCCCGTGATGCAAGCCCTCGGTTATTGCTGTGGCAGAAAGTACACGTTCAATCCGCAAGTGTTGTGTTGCTACGGTAAACAACTATGCACCATTCCAAGGGACGCAAAGTACTTTAGTTATCAGAATAGGTAAGATCATTTTTTTTTTTTTTTAAACTAATCGTTGTAAATAATGGCGATGTGAAAATATTGCTTTGATATGTGCTAGTGCCTGCCAAGTATTAGAGAAGTTAAGATTTGAAATGGCGCAGAGATCAAACTTGCTCTTACTTCCCGTAAAAATCCTCCGCAACATTTATTTGGCGCCAAATGATTTGATTTAGTCCCTTTCAGAAAAATCTCTTTTTAAAACGAAGTCCTAAAGCAGAATTTCTGAGAAAGTCAGCAAACGAAACTTTTGAGAAAATTTGATCGACAAGCAAAATTTCTGATAAAATTCAATTGACAAGACAGGCCGATTTTCTGATGAAGTTTTATCTACAAGCTAAACTTCTGATAAATAGAAAATCTTGAAAAACTTTTCTCGACATGAAAAAATGATAAAAAAATTTAATTGTCAAAAAAATCCTAAAAAAAATTTTTTGAAAAGAAAAATTTTCGATAACTCCTTGTCATAAAAAATAATTTTTTTCCAAAAAATTTTTGGTAAAATTTTTTTTTCAAAAAAATTTTGGTAAAATTTATTTTCCAAAAAAATTTTGGTAAAATTTATTTTCCAAAAAAATTTTGGTAAAATTTATTTTTCAAAAAAATTTTGGTAAAATTTATTTTTCAAAAAAATTTTGGTAAAATTTATTTTCCAAAAAAATTCTGAAAAACTTAAAAAAAACTTTTTTTGTCATTGAAAAAATTTCTTCAGACGAACAATTTTGAAAAATTTTGAAAAACTACTTTTGACTTCAGGAAAAAATTTTCTTTGCAAAAATAAGAAAAATGATTTGATGAAAAAAAATTTTCAAAGCTTTGTTATATTTTAAAAAAAAAGTTTCTTGGGAAAATCGCTTCAAAATGCATCTCTCTTTAGGATTCAAAATGATTTGATGCTATAAGCCAGCAAAGTCAAGGCTGGCCAAAAAAATTTGCGTTTTAACAAGTTCCTAAATTGATCTTAAGGTCTCAAACATGTGGAGAAATAGGATTTGATCCCTGGATCTGGGGAAATTAATACTATAATCTAGGCAGGACTTGAAGTATGTCTCTTTTTCCCGTACAGAGCCAGGTGAATGAGTTGTAGCTCTGAACTGGCAATAAGGAGCCCGATTTGTGGTGGCAATCCCTGTTTAGACATAAACTGAGTATAGCGCCTGGCTATCTTTTGTATCCGCTTTAAAGATTGACTGCAACATTTTCAATATTTTTTTAAGGCAGTAGCACAAACTAACTAATTTTTTAGCTTATTTCAAACCATCCGCAACCATTAACTTCCCTTATTATTTTAATTTATTCATACGTGCTTGTTTTTTTTTATCATCATTTTTTATTTAAGATATTTTTTTTTATTAAGACAAATGAGGATGATTTATGTCAGCTCCGAAGCAAACTCTTTTTATTTTTATTATTAAATTAATAACATTTTTTTTTTTTGCTTTTGTTCCTGAGCTGGCATTAACTCAAAATTTTTCCTCTTTCATGTTCCTCTCCGCTGTTGCTTGCTGTTCGCCGCTGGTTTACTTAACCGCTTGCGCTTCACGGGATAAAAAAAAAATCGTCGCACAATTCACGCACGACCTGCTTTAATTCACTCACTAATATCGTATCATTTTTGGGTTTGCTTATTTATTTTTTTTAATTTTTTTGCGGGGGGGATTTTTTTTAAATAAATAACAGAGTACAATCTCTCGGTGTTTTATCTGACAGGTATACCTTCTGCCAAAAGTGTTTTAACGACATTCCTGGTGATACGGTCACGTTAGGGGACGATCCGAGTCAACCCCAATCGTAAGTATTCGAATTAGTAATTTCAGCAAATTTTTGCGCGGAGTGTAATTTTTTTTTTTTTTTAATTTTTTTATTTAGCGTAATTAAAAAGGACCAATTTAAAGAACTGAAAAATGATCATTTGGAGCTTGAGCCGTTTGTTACATGCACGGATTGCGGCAGGAAACTTCATCAGATTTGCGTGCTTGTATATGGAGGCTATTTGGCCGAGCGGGTGAGTGGCGAGGAAAAAAAAATTCGAGTTTTAAAACAAAAATTTTTTTCTATTTTTTTACAATTTTTTTTTATAGGTTTACATGTGATAATTGTCTCAAAAAGAAAGGCAATAAACGGAAAGATAATAAATTTAACGCTAAACGACTCCCGACTACGAAATTAGGGACTTATATCGAAACGAGAGTAAATAATTATTTAAAGAAAAAAGAAGCCGGAGCGGGAGAAGTGGCCATTAGGGTAGTTTCTAGCTCGGATAAGATAGTCGAAGTCAAGCCTGGAATGAGGAATAGGTAAGTATAGTCAGTTCGTTATTTATTTAAAAAAAAAAAATAGAACTAATGTGTTGAAAAATTTTTTTTTAGGTTTGTAGACAACGGAGATCTTCCGGAACAATTCCCGTACAGAGCAAAGGCTTTGTTCGCGTTCGAGGACGTCGACGGTACGGACGTTTGCTTTTTCGGTATGCACGTTCAGGAATACGGGTCTGATTGTCCGACGCCGAATACGAGGCGCGTGTACATCGCTTATTTGGATTCCGTGCATTTCTTTAGACCGAGGCAGTTTCGAACTGCCGTTTACCACGAGATATTATTAGGTTATCTCGACTACGTAAAACAATTAGGGTAAGAAATTTTTCTCAAATCATTAAAAAAAGATTAATTAAAACGATTTTTAAAATGAAATTTTAATTTTTTTTTGTAGGTATACAATGGCGCACATTTGGGCTTGCCCTCCGTCCGAAGGCGATGATTACATCTTCCATTGTCATCCAATGGAACAAAAAATACCAAAGCCAAAAAGACTTCAAGAATGGTATAAGAAAATGTTAGATAAAGGAATTATAGAAAGGATAGTTTTAGATTATAAGGTGAGGAAGGCATTTTTTAATTCATAAATTTTCCCTCGAAATGTTATGCCTAAATTTATTCTTTTATTTGGCTAACAAAAGGGTTTTGGAATTCGATTGATTATTTTGTTTAACCTGAAAAATTTAAATGACAGGATTTTGATGAAGACAGACCTTCAAGTTAAAATAACTATACGAATCCAACCGATTTATTTTTTTTCGGGATGCTGTTTTATCAAGCTTTGAATTCCCATTCCCCTTGTTGTAATTATAAGAAGATGATTTGAGGTAAGAAAAAAAAATTCCTGTTTTTTTAGGCAATCATTTGATTGAGGGAAAAATTTAAAAACGGCTCTTGGAGAAAAATAAATGGATTTTGATTTATTTGTTTTGTTTTTTTTTAGGATATCCTTAAACAAGCAATGGAAGATAAGCTAAGTTCCGCTGCTGAGCTTCCATACTTCGAAGGCGACTTTTGGCCAAACGTCTTAGAAGAAAGTATTAAAGAATTAGACCAAGAGGAAGAAGAGAAGAGAAAACAAGCTGAAGCTGCAGAAGCGGCCGCTAATGTAAGTTTTTTTGTTTTGTTCAGCAGGAAAATTCTACAGCAAGCACTTGCTCTCTTAACTCGAACTAAACTAATTAATCTTCTTTTTTCCCCAGGTATATTCTTTGTCAGACGACGCCGGTGAAGGCAGCTTAGACGGTAAAAAGAAAGGACAGAAGAAGGCCAAAAAATCGAACAAATCAAAAGCCAATCAAAGAAAAAATAGCAAGAAATCAAATACCCCTCAAACCGGAAACGATTTATCAGCAAAAATATTTGCTACGATGGAAAAGCACAAAGAAGTGTTTTTTGTTATTAGACTTCACTCTGCACAGAGTGCTGCTAGTTTAGCCGTAAGTTCTTCAGTATTTTTTCTCAAAATTTTAAATTTTTGAAATTTAACTAATAATTTTTTTTTTTTCCCCCAGCCCATTCAAGACCCCGACCCTTTTATTACCTGTGATTTAATGGACGGCAGAGATGCTTTCCTAACAATGGCACGGGAAAAACACTACGAATTTTCCTCGCTTCGAAGAGCCAAATATTCTAGCATGGCAATGTTGTACGAATTGCACAATCAAGGCCAAGACAAGTTCGTATTTTTTTTTTTTTTTTTATTATCATCAATTTAAAAAATTTTGAAATTGACTAACAATAATTTTTTATTTTTAGATTCGTCTACACTTGCAACAATTGTAAGAGTCACGTTGAAACGAGGTATCATTGTACTCAATGCGAAGATTTCGATCTTTGCGTGCAATGCTACGATAAGGACGGTCATCCTCACAAGATGGAAAAATTAGGTTTCGATTTAGACGACGGTTCACCTGTCGAAGGACAGAAAACGAATCCGCAAGAAGCTCGTAAATTGTCGATACAAAGGTGCATTCATTCGCTGGTGCACGCTTGTCAGTGTCGCGATGCCAATTGCAGACTACCAAGCTGTCAGAAGATGAAGAGGGTGACGCAGCACACGAAAATTTGCAAGAGGAAGACGAATGGTGGTTGTCCTATTTGCAAGCAACTTATTGCACTTTGTTGTTATCACGCTAAACATTGTCCTGTAAGTATTTTTTGGGGGATTTTTGGTTTAACTGAATTTTTTAACTTCAGGGATGTTATTAATTTTTTTTTTTGGATTTGTTTTTTAGGAACAAAAATGTCCGGTACCTTTCTGCTTAAATATTAAACACAAATTAAAACAGCAACAATTGCAGCATAGATTACAACAAGCTCAATTATTAAGAAGGAGGATGGCTGTGATGAATACTAGAACTAAGCCAACGTCTACTCCCTCGAATCAGGCTGTAAGTTTACTTTTTTTTTTTTGGCTAAAAAACTAACTCTTCTAGTCTTGAAAAAATCCTGAAAATGTTTAGTCGACAAGAAGAAAATCCTGAAAATGTTTAGTCGACAAGAAGAAAATCCTGAAAATGTTTAGTCGACAAGAAAAAAATCCTGAAAATGTTTAGTCGACAAGAAAAAAATCCTGAAAATGTTTAGTCGACAAGAAAAAAATCCTGAAAATGTTTGGTCGACAAGAAAAAATCCTGAAAATTTATTTGTTTCCTGGAAAGATGCTTGCCTCAAAAGGGCAAAAAAAATTGTCTTAACCTTTTTAATTTCTAATTGCCTTGAAACAAAATATTAACATTGATTTAAAATTCATTCTTTTTTGAACAGGTGAGTCCAGTTAATACCGGACAAAACGTAATGCTCCCAATGCAGACCCAGCACCAGCAAGGACTTGGTTTGAAACCAGGTACTCAAACACCTCCACCAAACGTTCTTCAAGTAGTTAAACAAGTTCAAGCCGAGGCAGCAAGGCAACAAGCTCCTCACGCCAACTACGGTAAAGTCAACCCTCCGCAAGGAGTTATGGCTCCCCCTATGCAACGCATGACTAGCATGGGCCAACATTTACTTCCGATGGATCAATGGACGACGCCAAGGTATCCTGGAAATAATCCGCAACAGCAACCGAATAATATAGGACCTGGTATTAGGCAGCCTGGTCAGCAAATGATGCAGCAGCAACAAGTTGTACAGGTAAATTATATTTCTTTTTAATTTAAAAAAAAAATTAAGCTTCGGTTGTTAATTCAAAATTAATTTTTTTAGCAGCAACAACAGCAACAGCTTCCTCCTCAACAACAGCAACCACCGCAGCAACAACAACCCCAACCTCAACAACAGCCGCAACCTCAGCAACAGCAACAACAGCAGCAGTTAATGGCTGGGTTAAGGCCGGGTGGTCCTCCAGGCATGCAACCCGGACAGCAAGTCCAAGTGGCTGCCGGCGGTGGACCTCCCACTGTAGCGGGCGGTGCTATGCAAAAACAAGCTTTACAACAATTGTTGCAAACCCTCAAATCTCCTAATACACCCGACCAGCAGCAACAGATATTACAAGTAAGATTTATTTTCGTTTGATTAAGTGGATTTGTTGATTTCGAGAATGGTTTTGCTAATTTGTACATGTTTTAGCAGATATTAAAAAGTAATCCTCAGTTAATGGCAGCTTTTATTAAACAAAGGCAGACGTATCAACATCAAATGCAACAAGGTCAAAATCCACAAGGACCAATGGCAAATGCTCAGGTAAGTTGGTAATTTTTTCAAGGGGGGGGAGGGGGAGACACTAACCTTGAAAGTTTTTGAGAATGATTTAAAATATTAACAAAGAGTTGATTGTTCTTCCAGAACGTAACAAATAGTCTTTCCTGATAAATCCTTGCACCTTTCTTTGACCCTGTTGTGCTTGAATGTAAGTAAATGATTTCATGGCACATCCTTCTTTTAGTTAATGAGGCGTGTGAGTTGAGTTGAAGCTTTTAAAAAATTGGGTTTGTTAATGTTTTTTATTTTTTTTTTGCGGAATAGGTGCCAGCTGGGTCGAATCAAGGCAGTCCTGCAATGAATAACCCTCAGCTGCAACATATGTTGAGTCAGCAACAGCAAAGTAGGCTACAAATGCAAATGCAGATGCAGAATCAACAAATGACGCATCCTGGTCAACAGCAGCAACAACAGCAACCTCAGAATCCTCAGCAGGCTACTTGGTAAATATTTTTTTTTTTTAATTTTGATAGTTTTAAGGAAATTAGGGATTTTTCTACAAAAAAAATCATGAGAAAAGTTTTAAAAAAATTTGCTCGGCTAAAAAAGTTAAAAAAAGATTTTTTAAAAATTCCTATTTTTCAAATTGTGAAAGAATTTAAAGCTACAAGCCAATAATATCAAGTTTGGTCAATTTCTGGCATACTTTTAACCTGAACAATAAATCTGAGCTAGAAATTTTCAGTGGCAAGCCTAAGTTCTCCGATATTTAGAGATAAGCTCTCAGCTAGCTTTCTACTTATTGAAAATTCTAAATTTTATTACTTTTTTCAAACAGGTATAAGCAGCAGCAGACACTTATAGCAATGTCCCGTCAACAGCAGCAGCAACAACAACAGCAACAGCAACAATTCCAACAACCGCCCGGTTACCCGCAAAGACTTCCCGGTATGAGGCAGCCAATGAGTTACGGCGGGCCGGGCTACAAGCCGACACCGCCTCCAGTTCCGTCCCCTCAGGGTGTCATGGGCCCTCCAGGTAGCAATTTAGTACAACAACAATTAATGTCGGTACGGTCGCCGCCTCCGATCCGATCGCCGCAACCAAATCCGAGTCCGCGACCCGTGCCATCGCCGAGAAATCAACCAGTTCCATCACCTCATCACGCTCCGATGTCCTCGCCTCATCACGAATTAGGCGGGGAAATGCTCGGGCTATCTCAATTAGGAGGTCAGACCCCTCATCACAACACCGGCGGGCCTCCTTCGAATCCTCCATCCCAGGAAAACGCGGACGTAACCCCCATGACTCCTCAGGACCAACTTTCGAAGTTCGTAGAACAGTTATAGTAGTGGATACCGGAACCAATCTAAGTTTTTTTAATGTACAAGACGATTTTATTAATCGTTAGTAAATAATTTTTTTTTAAAAAAAAATATTTTAAACTCGTGAAGATTAAAAAAAAATAAAAATAAACGAAAATTTAGTGTACTTTAAAAAATGATAAAAAAAATAACAGTGTTCGGAAATTTTTATACTCATTGACGAATTAGGATTGTTAATTAATCGAAGTACCTACGTATGCATATGTAAATAAAAGGAACCCAAAACTGTCGCTCCGGTGTAAGTTACTCAAGTTTTTGTTAATAAAAAAACACGACTTTTAAAAAAATGGCAAAAAAAAAATTAATTTAATAATGATAACCCGTTTTTTTAATGGCCAAAAAATTAAAAAAAAAAATGACAAAAAATAAAACAATCTTTGAATGTCTTCTCTTTACTTAAGACAGCCGATTTGTATTTGTATATAAATACTGTTGTATATATATTATTGTTTAAACCGTTGTATAATGGCGTCATCGTTCACTTATTAGTGATTTAAAAATAAACTTTCAATTCCGAAAGAAAGTTGTGAAGTTATATATATAAAAATTTTGATTTTTTTTTTTTTATTTAAAAAGCATCTCAAGTGAAAGTTCTATGTATATTAACAATTCAGTGTTTTTTCTTTATGATTCTTTTAAGCTAAATAAGGACTACTTTTTTTCCTAAATAAAAGTGTAATATACAAATTGATTTAAGTACCTACAGTAATAATAATGATGTGGAAATAAAAACGCCATCTAAATTAATTTTTTTATAATAAAAAAAAGAAAAACTTGAAAAAAAATAATTTAAAAAAAACGAACGAAAAAAAATGACAAAAAAAAAAGAAAAACTGTAATTATTAGGAAGGTCAATTTGTAGAAAATTATGTATAAAAATCGAAATAATCGAGTTAATAAAAAAAAGATCACAAAATGGCGGCTCACTTTTTTTTTCATCGAAAAGGCGGTGACCGGAAATGAACTTGTAAACGTAAGTTAATAATTAAAAAAAAATGTTTTGTACAAAATCAAATATAAGATATACCAATAATTATTGAAAATAAGTTACAATTCAGTTTTTATGCATTAATTTATTTTAAAAAAAATGCACTTTGAAGCGTTTAAAATATTATTTTAGTTTTTTTTTAAATAAATACTTGACAAAAATTAATACTTGCGTTGTTATTTTTATCATGAAAACCTGAACCGATTATTCTATTCAGGAAAAATTGTTATTCCTTTTCCTACAAAGACTCCGAGAGCGAAATTCGTTTTTTCTGAAAATTATTTCGTTCATAATTCGGCGGTAACGTGGCAGCAGATAATGGAAGTGAACCATTTTCCCAAGTAGCACAAATCCTCTTGGATCAACACTTCATAAAAACATCTTTTAGATCTTCATAGCCCGCTAAAGTCCGCCTTGTCAAGATTTGTAGGATAAAAAGTTCTTCTAGAGTTCTTGAAGATTTTTTGTGCTACTTGGGAGGGAAAACCGTTAAGGAACGTGGCAGCAAGCAAAGGAATTGAATTTTGTTCAAAGAAAAAAAAAGCCATTATGCATTTTTGATTCCAGCCGTGTCGGTCGAAACATTTTAAATTTTGATAAAGTATTTGCTGTGTAAGTGCGAAAAATAGTTCGGGGGTTTTAAAAGTTTTTGCTGACGATGAAGACAAACCTAGGAAGATGGTTTTCTACGAGTAAAATACATAACTCGCACCCTGCAGTTGGATACCGGTAAGTCTCATATTTGGTTAGGTATTTTTTTTTATAATGACATTTAACCAATCAGTCCTATAGAATACCGTCTAATTTTATTCTTAAAGTTCTAAATATTAAACGAAGATCATGATTAAGTTACAATTCACGGAAGTAATATGATGGTTGCATTAAAATGCGAATCAATCGACGGTTTTTTTCCCTCGTTTTCAAAAAGGAGCAAGCAAGGACGCCATCTGTTTTTGTTCATATCAAACAGTTAGTCCCGCTTCCCGTTAGTTCTTCTATACAAACGCAGTAAAATCTTTAAATTCTCGGATTAAAAACCAGAAAGACTTTTAGTTTAGTCGTACACTTTTATTTGAAAATTAAAATTATCGCAGGAAAAAGTTATAAATAGATTTTATAATTTCTTTCGTTGAAGTTCATTCAAGAGGAAATAACGGAAGCCATTTTGTTTTCCGCTATGATCGTGATTCGTGATCTTTCAATTAGGCAATTTTGTTAGTAAACACTGTTTTTTTAAACTGATATTTATATATGTTGGGTTGAAGTTTTAAAACATTAAATTCGGCAGCTTTACAATATGATTTACTGGAAGTTCACTTGGTTTAACAGTGAACAAGTTCCTACTTGCCTGGAAATGTCGGCGAGTGTTAGGTTAGAATGTTTGTACTTTAACATGAAGAAAACTATAGTGTTTGAGCAGGTTAAAACAAAATCATGGGTGAATTGGTATAATTGTTTTATTTTTGGTGGAAAAAATTAATAAGTTGAGGGGCTTCAACGAGTTAAGCAATCCTAAAATTTCATGTTCTGTTTTGAAAGCCACAGTTACTTTGCTTGATAACTGTTTTGAAAAGGCATGAGGTGAGAGAATAATCTCAACTTGACTTAGCTCACAACCATAAATTTTGAAAACTTACATTTTTTTTGTAATTAGATTTTTTCCAAAATGTATCCGGATTGATCATGGAAATTCAAAAATGTCACATTTTGCTGTTTTTACATCGAACATCTAGTTAGTGATAATACAGATATCTTAAATTTGAGCTGCGATTTGAGAAAGCCCTATCACTTGTTTTGAGTAGAACACATGTGCTCATAAGGTTAAAATAAATCAAATTGAAAAGACACCTGATGAGTTTTAATACGAAAATTTTTATTATAAATAATATAATATTGTACTTCATTGTTATATTACAAATAAATATACACAGTATACATTCACAACGACAATTTCTATAATTAAAAAAAATTTTACAACCATTTAAAAAATTTGAGTATTCAAATACAGTGTGCAATTTTTCTAAAATTTTTCTTCAAAAAGGAATCAAAAATTCAGTCATGAAAATGTAGAAAATGCTTTTTAATTTCAAAGTAAAAATCCCAATTAAAATTTTTTTCACAACTTGCACACCAACAATCACACTAAATATGCCATTTTCGTTTTACAAATAATAAATCTATATTAAAAAAAAAGAGATCACATATGAAATACATAAAAATTGAACGATATGCACTTTTTTCCTCATCTATGATATAAGAATCTCTACGTTTGAGCATTTTTCCACATGATTCATATATCAAACGATTTTAAAAAAAAATACTTTTTAGGTAAAGTAAAAAATACCTAATAGGAAAGAAAATGAATGACTAAAAATTTTAAATAACAGTTTCAGAATCGAGTCCTCCTTCTCTATAGGCAGGAGGACCTTGGCTAAAAAATGCATTACTATTTCTATTCGAATGTCTAGTTAAATCAACTCTAATCCTTTTCGAATTACGTACGCTTCCTTCATTTCTTAACGTCGAAGGATCGTTATTATTGTTGTTATTATTATTGTTATTTTGTACATTATTATTTTTTAAATTAAAGCCTAGGAAATTAAAATTTTTATGAGAGAAAGACTTAAGCGTCGTTGTATTTAAATTAGGTTGTAAATTATTTTGAGTTTCCTCGTTTTGTAAATTGTTTTTATTCCGATTCGTGTTGATTGGAATTTGAGCGACTGCCTGATTTGAAAAGTATTCGTTGTTGTGTGGGTAGGAGATAGGTCGACTGGCGTGGTAGTTCGAGTAGCTTGACCGGGCGCTGTGTGGCCTATAAATTTCATCAGCACCTGAAACAAAAAATACAAATCAATTTTTATTATTGTAGGTCACCAGAAAATTTTATATGAAGGGTTTAACTCACCTGATTGATTTAGCGAGGAATTACTACTTTGCTGAAACACCGGATTGCTAAATCCCGACTTAAGATATCTGTTGCTATTTAGATCTTGGTTAATAGCTTCTGAGGTTGAAGGATCCAATCTACTTGAATCATTGAAACTTATTGAACTATCTACATAACGATTTTGTTGCTCTAATAATCTAGTGACAGGGCTTTGATGAGGTCTAGTTCGACGTTGAGAAGATCTTGATCTTGAGCTTCCCTGTCTTCTGTGACTTGTCCTATTCATAGTATCTCTGGCAAGGACGCTTCTTCTTTTTACCCTTCGAGGCGTCATTGGTCTAGGTGAAACTTGCTGAGGTCCATAACCTATTAAAAAAATTTTAAAACAATTATGTTTTCGACTAAAAACACTTTTTTTCTGGTTTTGGCTAAAAAAAATTTTGATCTTACCGTTTATTCCTATTTGTTGCTGATATTGATCTAAATGCCTTCTTGCAGTTTGGTAATTATAGCCTATTGGACTAATAATACCTGTTTGTATTGTTGTCGGACCTTCTTTAACTTGAGCTGAAAATATAAAAACAACTCGTTAGTAAATACTCCCTACAACTGCTGGCCAAAAATAGCCACTTACCTTTATGAAAAAAAAAACTAAGCGGATTGTTAGTTTTAAAAAAAAACCATGCAAGTGTAAAAAAAGCATTTGAAGAATTTCAAAAACTATACTTACAATTGAACAAGCGATAAACATGTGCTCAGAGGAATGATCAGAAATAGAAGAAAAAAAGTAAATAATAAATAGCCAAATGTATAGATATATTATTTAAATAAAATGTGTATTAGTAGCAAAAGCAAAAAATTCATGCATCATGCAAAATTAAAAAATTTTTTTATATTAAACATATGTCACGCTTTTTGATCGAGGGCCTAACTGATTTAAGTATTCGTCTACTGTTGTGAAAGAATTCCCGCTAAACCTTGTATAAGTAACATTAGGATCGTTTAAACGATTCATTTCGTCCATTGATTTCGATTTATCTGAAATAATTTTATCTCTAAATCTAACCCGGTTAACTTTATTTTTTGTTCGATTATTGTATTTCTGATCTGACACGCAAATAGGTTGCAATTCTACTTGCTGCGGCGATTTTGAATTGCTCCAAAAAAATGACACTGGAAAAAATAAAAAAAAAACCATTCACAGAAAATAAAAAATTAACAGCTCATTTTTCGATCACTGCCTAAAACACTTTTCAAAATGGTAATTGTACCATTGAAGAGTCGATGGTAGACTAATTGCTAACAGATAACTACTCGGGGGAAAAATTTCCATTGCACAATTGAGTACGAATAATCCTACGTTATACACATTCCTTGCATGTTGCTATTCATGCTTAACCTGAAATATGTCCCGACTTACCAAACCGTTTGTGGATCAAATCCACCGATAAAGTCAACTGTAATGGATGATTAAAAAGTTAGATTAATTCCACAAACGTGATTTTCATTTTTCGTGTTATGAAAGCTAAATGGTGTTATCGTTGTGCTTTTTTTAACCCCAACCTTCAAGTATTTTACATGCAATATAAAAATCAAAAATTAAAAACTTACAACTATCATCTTCTTCCAAGTATGTCTTGCTAATGAATAATCCTCCCATTACGCCTAAGACCTGATTTCATAAATCGTTTTTATTAAAAAAAAATTGAATTAGTTCCAACCACAAAACGCAAAACGACTTACACTTAAAAGACACTGTATTGATGCTTGTATCACTTCTATGTATTGATATTCAATAAGGCAACCTTCTACTTTAGTAGGTTTTGGAGGCCTTGACGGATCTGGATCTTGTTCCAAAACAGATCCGTTAATTATTGCTGTAGTAAAATCAGCCATGCAACCGAATCCATTTATCTCCCACCAGCTTCTACTACCAGTTCCCAAATTTAAAATATCACTATTCTATAATAAAAATCAAAAAAAAAAAAATTTCAAACCACTCGAAACACACAGAGGAAAAAATTATTCATAAATCTTACCTTATCTAAGTTACCAGCATCCAAGTAAAAGCAAATAATGAAAATGTTCCAGCCGAGCCAAAATACATTCCAGAGTGAATACTAAAAAGAACAAAAAATAAAAATCAAGATCTCGTGATTTTCGAAATCAAAAATAACGGTAAACAAACTATACTCACAGCAAGTATGTATCTAGGGCTGTATTGAAAAGTCCCGAAAAATCCAAGAATAATAAGGATAATATGAAAGAAATTAGCTAGAATGGGGCCATACATAAATCCCATAAAGTCGAACACTTGACATTCGATTACTATTATCTGAAAAACGTATGCAAATAAAATATTTTCGCAAAATAAACAAGGCTTTAGAGAGAAAAATTTGGGCACTTACAAGTTGAAATATACAAATTGCTAAGAGAAAATGACGCCCTGTGCAGCTTCCCATGTCATACTTTATTATTTACTATTCCTCCCGGGTTTTAATAAGAAAATGTAGGCTACATTTTAATGAGGGTAACATTTATGATTGTTTTGTTTGATGAGAAAAAATTCGTATCACTTATTCACATAATGCACCTGCAACACAAACACTTGTTTTCAGAAATTTTTTTTTTCGGCGGTGTTGCCAACTTCACGGATTGCGTTTTCCTTTGTGCGTGACGTAATCATTTCCGGTTCTGTATGAAAAACCGTTACGGTTGGATTTTTTTTCGTGCTTTACGATTGAATTACTGCTTGAAATAATGAAATGTTGTAATGATTTAGATAATTGATAATCTTCAAATTAGGCTCTTCCTTAAGTATTGAGGTAATTTGAAGGGGTTATTGAGAAATAGAGATTGATTAAATGGTTTTATTAGTGAAGCTTCCAGCTTGATAATTTACAGGTGAATTTTAAATTTCGTTTTTTATTTTTGTTTTACAGGAAAAACGGAACATACATGGAAAAAGCTGTTTTTGGATGGTGGATCAATTGGCTGACTCTAAGGTAAGCAAAGTTTTTATTATTTCATTTTGAAAAGATGTTAATTAGGATTGAGGTTAGGTTGCCCTAGGATTGGCCACTTTTCATTTATATTTTTTTAGAGAAGGATGTGACTTACCAATTTGATGTTTTCTTTCCATTTTAGCCCTAGTGTCCTTCGCAATAGATTTTTACCCTTTGAGAAATGGTTTTATAGGTTTTGTCGATTTGTAAACTGATGTGATGGGATTTGAACGTTTACCCAAGAATATTGAATCTTGTTGAGCCTTGAGGGATTCTAAACAAGGTTGCTTTAGTAAAATAAAACAGTATTTATAATTCTTTTATTAAAAATTATAATGTTATCAAATTTATTTGTACAAAATACTAAAATTAGTTAATGAACGTAGTATAAGCAACAATAACTTCGCTATTAAAAAAAATTAAGTTATAGTTGAAAGCAGAGTTAAAATCTGACATGGTTGAAATAAATTCACATGATTGCCTTTTTCTCGGAAGTCATATTAGGACATTTCGATTAACTTTTCATTTAGAAAAAATTAATTTTTTAATTATTGCACATTTTTTAAGAAAAATACATTTACAGAACTGATATGACTTTTTACAAATTAGAAAAAACTTAGGGGCAACGTGCAAAAAAAAACATTTCAAGCTAATAAATATTTTAAAAAAATTTTATTAATCTCGTTGCAAATAGGAACTTGTTAAAAAAAAAATAAAAAATAAGCCGGAAACATTATTTAATACACAGTGTAATACCCCGATAAAGGCTTAAATGCTTTTGAGTTCAGTACGAATTAAAAACAAATTTACAAAATAATACAAAAAAAATAAATATTATACAAAGATGAGAGATTTTAATTTTTAAAAAATATTAACAAAGAAAGTTTGTTTTGTTTTAAAATTCTCAGTCATAAATATTTACAATTTGGCACAGATATAGCTGAAATTAAAAAAAAATTACTAAGACATTCTAACAATGATCTATAAATGCAAATAAAGTAACATCAATGGTGATGACGATCGGGACTGGGAGGAGGAGGTAAAGGATTGAAATATGTACTAGAAGGTGATGGGGGACACGACGAGGGGGTGGGTGGTGGTGGGAATGGATCCGAATCGCATTCTGAAGCTGTCCCTCTACTATAAGTCATGTATTCGCTTTCAGTCTGAGGACGATATCCGTAATCGGACTCGTCACAAACATCAGTCGAACAAGGGGTTGGTGGAGGAGGCTGATTAATAGCTCTGTAATGCCTGTACGGTTTATATCTAGACGCGTTAGTAGCGCAGCAACGCCGCGATTCGGCTGTTGTAGCTGGGGATGGTGGAGGGTTTAAAGTTTCTGCTGGATAAACTCCAGCGCCGCTACACATTCCATTTGAAGTTGATGAACTAGACGCTCCTGTGATGTGATTTCTATCGTAGCTATTACTTGTGGTTGAACCGTTGAACATTGACATTCGAACGGAGTCTTGTACTCTTTGTTTAGGAATCGATGAGTTTTGTAATGGTTTCAGGGCGAGAGGGTCTCCAGCCGAATCGTCCATAGCATGTAGTGTTATTACTGGTAATCTCGTTCCTTTCGTTCGGTAGTAATATGTTATTATACCGAGAACGATGGCACATAAAATGGCTATGATGATTCCTATGACGTAGGTGCTTACGCCTTAAATTAAAAAAAAAAAAAAAATCATGAGATAGAGAATTTAACAAAAAAAAAAAAAGTTTGTTATGTCTTTTACCTTTATCAGCATAAGGAACTGGTTTAATATTGCAAACAGCGTCGCTTTCATCGCTGTTATCTCCGCATGAATCGTAGCTATCGCATACGAGATGATCTTCGATGCAAATACCTGAAGTAACACACTGGAATTCACCCACTCTGCAGCATTTTGCTTCGTCTGATCCATCTGGGCATTGGTTTTGCTTATCGCAAACAAAAGCCGGATCTAAATAAAAAAAATTGGTAGTAGAATTATTTTTTGGCCATAAGGGAACGTTAGAGCTTTTACAAGTCCAAGTATGCCACTTACCTATACACTGTCCTGACAAGCACTGAAATTGATTCGGCCCACAATTAGGACATCCTATCTCGTCCGAGCTATCTGGACAGTCAGCCTGCCCGTCACATTTCCATTCATTAGGTATGCAATCTTTATTATTACTCGCCCTTTTTCCCAAACATGTAAATTGTTCTGGCCCACAAGCCGGTAAATCAGTGCAAGTCCTTGAAAAAAAATTTTAAAATTTAAATCTTTACATTTTTTTAATTCGCCATTTTCATTTTCGATAAACTTACTTTTGATCGTCCATTAAAACTTGTTCCAACGGGCAAACGCATTGACTCTTCACCCCTCGAGGTGGTGGAGACTCCATTAAAAATCTTTCAGCGTGCCTGCCATCATCATACGTTTCTCCAGGTTCATCCAAACCATTATTTAATTCAGTCTGCCAAAAAAAATTCGATTAGTTCTTGATTTTTTTTAAAATTAGCAGCTCATTAATTCCACTTACCTCAAAATTATAGGAAGAAATATATTTCGAACGGTTTCGATATTGCATATCCCCACCGTAAAGAGTATTATGAGGTTCGGGATCAACAGTAAGGCAAATGTGCGAGCATCCTGGCTCATTCACATAGCTACAAGGATGCGATTTCAATTTCTGAAATTAAAAAAAGAACCTTAAGACAAGAATCTCTTCCTTCAAAAAAAAATCAGAGACTTTAATGCTTACGTCACTACTAGGAAACTGCACAGCGACTAAATCAGTTGGCGTAACCCTTGCTAAAACGTTCCGCCTATCATCCCCGTTTAATCTTATTCGTTCGATTACATGTTGATCCCTTGACACGAAATAAAGCATATTTTTATGTACAGCTAAGCTTTCTACTTCCACGTTATCTATTAATTTCCTTCTGTAAATGAAAAAACAAATGAATTAAGTTTTCCAGCAGGTTTTTATTTAAGAATTAATTTAAATGAGTTTAGTACCTTGAATGCCCGTTAAAATCGCAAACGTCAATTTGTTTAGCGTGTGCGAAAAATAATCGATTTGATTCTCTATCGATTGCGATTGAAGTCAAATCCTTTAAATCGGTAACTAATATTTCTTTTTTGGATCCGTCCAATCGTGATTTTATTATTTTGTGTTTGACTTCGACGTCGATCCAAAATAGTAATCTGTAAAAAAAAATTTATTGTTAAGTAAAGAGTGTAGAGAAAATAAAACGAAATTTATTTAGCTCAAAATTTTCCATGTCGAACAAATTTAAAAAAATTATTTCATGTCAGTCGAACAAACTTTTAGAATTTTTGTAAGTCGAACAAACTTTTAGAATTTTTGTAAGTCGAACAAACTTTTAGAATTTTTGTAAGTCGAACAAACTTTTAGAATTTTTGTAAGTCGAACAAACTTTTAGAATTTTTGTAAGTCGAACAAACTTTTAGAATTTTTGTAAGTCGAACAAACTTTTAGAATTTTTGTAAGTCGAACAAACTTTTAGAATTTTTGTAAGTCGAACAAACTTTTAGAATTTTTGTAAGTCATACAAATTTTCAGATTTTTCTTTTGTCCAAAAAATCCTACAACAATTTCCTCTAGTCGAACAAATTTTTTTAAAAGGTCTCTAATCTAATAAATTTTTTCAGAACAAGTTTTTCAAAAATTTTTCTACAGTTTTTTTGAAAAAAAAATTAAATTAAATTATTTTCAGCGGCTTGTAAAAATAGAGGCTTTAACAGACTCAATTCAAAAAGTGCAACCAAGTTTCATTTTTGACTTAGCGCCCTCAACTCACCCTCTTTCCGGATGTAAAGCTAAATTCCTCGGTTTATGAGAAATATTTCTCAATATCGAATCAACCCTATTAGAATTCCCATCAATTCTAGTAACATTAATAACATCGCTATTAGCACAGCTCCAGAATAACAATCTCGTATACGGATCCAAAGCCAAATCGTACGGGTGAAAATTTTTATCCGTCAAACTAACGACCGTGCTTGTTTTCGAATCCAAATCACTTCTCTTAATCGACTGAGATTTCCCATCAATCTAAAATTCACAAAAAAAACCAAAATTAATCGATCTCCCCTGATATTTTTGCTTCCAAATCAACTTACCCAGTATAGATACTGAGAAACCGGATCGAATTCAATAGCTCGAACATTCTTCAACCCTTGAATAGGTAAAATCATATCAGGACAGTCTGAGGTATCCGGTACTAAACGGTGTATTGAATTTTTTTGAGAAAACAGCAAAAAAGTTTTCGGTTCTACAAAAAAAAAAAAAATTAATTAGGATTCTTGCCAAAAAAATTATGTTAAAATAAATTCAAGCACACTTACCCATACAAGTTTTATTCCCATTAGCTAAATTATAGTGCAAGGGACAGTGGCACGTGTAATTATCATCAGGAAGTGGAAGGCAAAGATGCGAGCACCCTCCATTATTAACAGCGCATTTATTCCACCCACTTTGCCGGCGATTATGATAAACAAGTATATCCGAAATAAAGCTTAAATTATTATGAATAACAGTTCGATTCTTCCCGTTAGTTTTATTCGCTGCTTCGATTAATCCAGTTTCCCAATCCGTCCAGTAAATATAATCCTACAAAAAAATTAATCAATTAAAAAAAATTTTTTATTTAATATTGATTTTTTTTTTTATAAAAACGTACTTGATACTGAGATAGCCCTGTAGGTTTAGCTAATCGATCCCAAATAATTTCAGTTCGATTCGTCCCATCCAAATTACAACATTCAATCGATGGCTTACTAGATGTCCAGAATAATTTCTTCGATTCGTCGTCGATTGTCAATCCATTCGCATGGCCCACGTTTGTAATTAAATTAACGACGTTTCTTCCGTCCATCGATGCGCGTTTGATCGTACCGGATTTCCCCCAATCCGACCAATACATGTATCCTTCGCCGGGATCAAGAGCTAGGCTGTAAGGTTCGTCTATATCTTTCCAAATGAGGACTCTTCTGGATGTGCCATTCATCCTCGAGACTTCTATCCGTTTGTTGCCGCGATCAATCCAGTAGATATTATGAGAAACCCAATCGACTGCTATTCCCTGAGGTTCGTCTAGGCCAGACTCTACGATTTTTTCGATGTCGGAGCCGTTGATGAATGCTCGAGTTATGGTTTTCATTTTTGTGTCGGTCCAGTAAATCCGCCCGTCGTTTTTATCGAAATCAAGTCCGCTAAAAAAAAAATTAGGGTATTAGTTTAGCAGTTAGATTCTGTCTTAGAGTTAGTTTTGCCCAAATTTAGCTCTAGTGGTCTGCAGGGGTTCTAAAATTTTTAGAATAATATTTAAGCCCAGCCCAGGCCTCTTCCCTGTATTTCCAGAACCTCTTTCAGCCTCTTATTCTTACCTCGCATATTTAACTCCAGTCACAGGAAGAGTAACATCATTATTATGATTCTCGATACTAATTTTCCCGATCGTCTCCCTCCTGCTGAACAACAAAAACGCCTCCGGCAACACGCATGTCTTTAAATTTGACGTAAGCTCATAACCTTAAAAAAATTAAATTAATTTTTAGCCATTTGAAAACTTTTCCAATTCAAAAATTCGAACTTACCGATTTGACAATCGCACGTGTAATTATTCCCCGGACGATTCAAACAAAGATGATTACAACCCCCGTTATTATCAGAACACGGGTTTTTACCCCTCGTCTCTCCTAATTTCACCGCTTTCAACGCCATTATATTTGGGATTTGTTCAGCTATTAATTTCCTGTCGTTCGACGTGAACCGGTTAACCTTTTCGATGCTTCTTTGACTCCAATCCGTCCAGTATAAATATTCCCCGAGCAAACTTAAACCGAACGTGTGGGATAAGTTGTCGCTTGTTACTTCTCGTCGATCGCTCCCATCGAAATTAGATGACTACAATAAAAAAATAAAAAATGAGATTAGGTCAAATTTAAAAATTATTTGGGGAAAAATTTGTTTTAAAACACTACCTCGATTTTGTCGGTTCTGGCGTCGCACCAATATAATTTCTGCAGATGTAAATCCAAAACGATCCCGTTAGGCCAGCCTAAATTATCGCCTACTAAAAGTATCCGATCTGATCCGTCCATGTTAGCTCTTTCGATTTTGGGTTTCGCTTCGTTCCAATCCGACCAGAAAATGTAGCCGTGTTCAGGGGCGACTGCTATTCCTCTTGGTTCGCTGAGGTCTTTGTTAATGAGAACCTGGCGAGAAAAGATTTTTAATTTTAAATTTAAAATGAAATTGTAGGCGTAAAAACTAGAGACTAGATATTAAGACTAGATCTAGTTTAGAGACTGGGGACAAGATATTTTATCTATCTCTATCTCAGTCTATCTCTAGACTCTTTAACTGTATTCCTATCTATCTCTAGAATCTATCCAGAAACTTGATAGAATCTAACTAGAGACTAGATACTAGATAATCTATCTAGTTTAGACCATCTAGAGACTAGATACTAGATAGTCTATCTAGTTTAGACCATCTAGAGACTAGATACTAGATAGTCTATCTAATTTAGATCATCTAGAGACTAGATACTAGATAGTCTATCTAGTTTAGACCATCTAGAGACTAGATACTAGATAGTCTATCTACTTTAGACCATCTAGAGACTAGATCAAGTCTATCTAGTCCCTATAGTCTAGTAAAAACATAATCTTAAGCATGAACTTTCTCTTAAAAACTTTCCATTAAAATCAAGTGGCGCTAGTGTCGCGATTGGTGAGAACAAGAAAGCCGCCTGGAGGCGACAGTGTCTCTGTAAACGTCTGAATAACTTAGCGCTGGTGTCGCTGTCAACTGCAGAGCGCTAGTGTCAATTCGTTTAATGAATTGTCAAGCAAAAATCAAACACATGGTCGCTTTTTCCCGTTAACATTGACAGAAAATTTTTTTTAATTTTTTTTATTGCCAAAAAAATTTAAGAGCAATTTAGATGTAGAATAACTGCCCCAAGCTAAGTCTCGTTTCCCACTTTATGCATTTCTTACCTTTCTGTAAAGTCCTTTCAACGTTGCCACTTCAATCCTATCAGTACCCGTATCTGTCCAAAAAATATTTCTTGATATCCAATCGACAGCTATCCCATCCGGATGTTGTACTTCCGTAATAATTATATCCTCCTGTTGAGCTCCATTAACCTTCGACCGTCGAATCCCTTTATTCTGAAACAAAAAAACAAATCGAAATCTCAATCACTTGCTTCAAAACTCAACATGTTCGTTCCCGTGAAAAATTCTTACCCCGTCATCAGTCCAATAAATAAAATCCTCAACGGGATCATAATCGATCGCTATGGCATGCTTAACATCTTGCAATGGTAATTTAAAAATAGTATAATCAGGTGAATCTAACGAAATTTTACTAATCTCAGTCCGTTGAACTACTATGAGGAACTCTTGTGATCCTAAAAATTTAACGGATTATTAGTAATTTTTTTTTTTTTTTAAATCGGCAGCCACAATTAAAAAATCTTTACCATTAGCGCATGTAAACTGATCCAGCAGTTTAACGCCAGTGGGGCAAGCGCACTTATAACCAGATGGGTTAGGAGAAAGAAGGCACAGATGAGAACACCCCCCGTTATTTTTTGAGCAAGGAGTTGCTAAAGGAGGCTGACGCTGAGCTTCGTAAGCTCGAACATCAGTAGGCACGTTATCGCTATGTATAATATTCCTAGGCTGACTATTTGGTATGTTTCTATCTAATTCATAAATGGACCAGGTACGCCAATCGGTCCAGTATAATTTGTTTTGGAAGAATGTTAATCCGTATGGATATTCCATCCCGTTGGCTAGAATTTTCCTTCGGTGCCTTCCGTCGTAATCGACCATTCCTATGAATTTTAGTTTCCCGTCGACCCAGTAAATAACCTGAAAAAGAAAAAGAAAATTGAATGATTTAAGAAAAAATTGAATTTTTAGAAAAATTTATGAAAAAAATTTGCTTGACTAGAACAAGTCATGAAAAAAATTTGCTTGACAAGCAAAAATCATGAAAATAATTTGTTGGACTAGAACAAACCAAGAAAAAATTTGCTCGACAAGAGCAAATCAGAAAAAAAATTTGTTCGACAAGAGCAAATCAGGGAAAAAATTTGCTCGACAAGCAAAAATCATAAAAATAATTTGTTTGACTAGAACAAATCATGAAAAAAATTTGCTTGACAAGAACAAATCATGAAAAAAATTTGTTCGACAAGAACAAATCAGGAAAAAAATTTGCTCAACAAGCAAAAAATCATGAAAATAATTTGCTCAACTAGAACAAATCATGAAAAAAATTTGCTCGACAAGTACAAATCATGAAAAAAATTTGCTTGACAAGAGCAAATCAGGAAAATGTTTGCTCGACAAGAACAAACTAAGAAAAAATTTGCTCGACAAGAACAAATCATGAAAATGTTTGCTCGACAAGAACAAACCAAGAAAAAATTTGCTTGACAAGAGCAAATCAGGAAAAAAATTGGTTCGACAAGAAAAAATCATGAAAAAAATTTGCTCGACAAGCAAAAATCATGAAAATAATTTGTTTGACTAGAACAAATCATGAAAAAATTTGCTCGACAAGAACAAATCATGAAAATGTTTGCTCGACAGGAACAAATCAAGAAAAAATTTGCTTGAACAAACCAAGAAAAAATTTGCTTGACATAGAAAAATCATGAAAAAATTTGCTGGACAAGAACAAATCATGTAAAATTTGTTTTGCAAAAAAATCTGGTTTTGGATTCCTGCATTTTTCTTTCATGCGCTCACCTCATTATTATAATCAACACTAAGTCCATTAGGCCAAAAAATATCATCACTGACGATGACTTTCCTCGACCCATTCGAGCCATCCATCCCGGCACTTTCTATTTTAGGAACTTCTCCCCAGTCAGTCCAGAACATGATCCTTTTCATAGGAACTAAAGCGATCGCTCTTGGTTGATCAAGATCATCCCAGAACAGGACTTTCCTGTGTTTCCCATTAAGGGAAACAACTTCGATCCTGTTCGTGTCTCCATCTGTCCAGTATAATTTTTGGGTTACCCAATCACAGGCGATCCCTTCAGGTGAATTAACTTGATTTTTAACTATGGATATCTGCAATTAAATTTAATAAAAAAAAAAATAAATTGATAAATTAAAAACATTTTATCTATTTAAAATAACATTAAAGGACTTACTTTGCCGAAGGTATGCGTGCCATTATAATTGGCACATTGAATGACTTCCTCCTGATGATCGGTCCAGCAAATGAGGCCGACATCGTAACAAAAATCCAAAGCAGCACCTTCGGTTAAATCCCTTATGATCACGGTGTCTTTAGTATTGCTTTTCGTCACGTTAGCGATCCTAACGTCTTTAGACGTTGCGAAAAGAAGATTAGGATATCCTGAAAATAAAAATTCTAATGAAATAAAAGCTAAGCAGCCGAAGACGAAAACATAGAAATCTTCCTTTAAAAAAATTTAGAGGGAGTTAAGGGTTCCATGTGTTTCAATCGACTCAGATTTTAGACTCAGGGTGACTCAGTGACAGCTACTGGTAGATCGCAGACTTAAAGGCAACTGATAAGCAATGAATAATGGAGGAACGAGGCGTTGACCAACCCTAGCTCCAAAAGTTGCCGTTCAGATGGCGCCAGTGTTGAGGAGGGCTATTCTAGTTTCGAGGTCGACTATTAGATAATGGTAGAGTTGCAAGGTACAAGTCCCGTGCAAGACGCTGCTGCTGCAAGATACTGGCCAACCGCCAGCCATTGCAAAAAGCTGGACGCCATTCTAAGTATCATGGTGACTGCCATAAGAAGAATATTCGGCAGCCGTGATGGTGAATTTGCCCATCAAGATTCATGTAAAGAAGAACTTTCACAGCGATCACGGAGGCTTTGTCCAAGGATTGTCTTCAATATCACCATCATGGCTGCCCAATATTTTTCTTGTGGAAGTCGCCATGATACTTTAACATGGCGCTCAATTTTTGTAAAGGGTGACAGTTTGCAAGACTCTTTTAATTAGGGTCTCTATTGCTGCCTAGCATGGTAACGCACCCTAAGAAGAAAAGACTGCCATCTTCAGGGTCAGAGTCCAGCTAGTCAAGGGCAGCTGCACACAGAATGTCCAGATCCGGAGTTTCCCAAATTCGAATCTGAATTTCAGCTGGAAACAAAATCAAGCTTGAACCTCAACTTAACTATACTTAAAATCCTCCTCAAATATTTCACTATGCTTGTTACTACCTGCCGGCTTATACAAACCGGCAAATTGCGTTTTAATCCACTTTTGCGATTTCATCAGTTGGGAAAAAAATTGATAAAATCAAACTAATTACAAGGGATTGATTGACTATTCCCGAATGATTTCAAACATGGCCGGAGGTTCGAAGAACCGAAAATAATAAAAAAAAAACGAGAACTATTAGGCTGTTAAAAAGATGGATGATTAGAAGAGTTCCGGTTGAATCGAAAAGAGTTCGAGAAAATGAATCGGACAAGGAGAAAAAAAAAAGAGATTTTAATGAAACTTGTTATCTCGTTTGCATTCGGTCGAGATGCCAAGGCACGATGACGTCACAAAGGTACCGACACAAATATAAGGGCCGTTTTAAGAAGTTGAGTTTATATCGTTTATTTTGTAACTAATGAGGAGACGTCTTATGACAGGACTTCGTGGTATTGTTTTTTCTCTCTCTCTCCCTCTTTTTCTTTTTAAAGAGATGAGGGGCCTAAGGAATCTTATAATTTTTTTCACAGGGCATGGATATAGGGTGATGTCGCAAAATTGTAGATTGAAATTGTTTAGCTCGAGGGAGCTGGTTTCGTGTTACAAATAAAAAGCAATCCCATTTATTTTATTTTATTTTAAATTAAAAAAGCCGTAAAAACGCATTCGAGAGGAAACAATGTTAATTTAAGTTGATACCAGGAGCTAAAAAATGCATTCACGTACATGCACTTTGATTTATGCATGTTCCATTACGGGTATCAATTTTTTTTTTAGATTTATGGCGTGTTTTACTGCCTCGTGCTAAGGATAAGCTCTTATAAGAAGGCAGGATTAATTGGATTTTAGCTAATTTTGATAAAAGAGAAACAAGAAGGCAAAAAGTCACATTAATGGTCATGTCGTCCGATTTAGAATGAGAGCACACTAGCGACCCTAGCGGTTGAGTTTGAGTCTGTTTTCCCATTTGCTCCTCAGTGAATATGGGTGTGAGTATAAGACCTGAAGACAAAGCCGATGAGGATACTTACAATTGTGGGTAGTGCTAAAAGAAAGGGCTTGAAAGTCGGAAAAGAATGAGGAGAGTTAAATCTAGATTAAATTTTTTCGGCAGGATTCATGTTCACGTTGCTCTTCTTGGAGATTTAAGTCTACATTTCTTCTTCTTTTGCTTTTAGTCTTGAAGATTCAGGTGCAACTTGACTAAAGTTTTTTAGATTTGTTGCAAGCCGGGCATTTCAAGGTTAAGTTCTAAGGTTTCGGGTTTTCATTGAGCCGATATTTGGGATTAGTTTCAAATCTTTGGATAATCCTGAAACAAGGAAAATTAAGTTTTTGAGATAAAGAGGAGTTGCGAGTAAAGACTCGCAGTGAGTGTGAAGTAAAACTTGTAATTAGATGTGAATAACAAAAAAATTTTTGTCAATTTTTACTTTCGAGCTCCATAGAGTGAGGAAGTATTGCGGTCGTGTCAAAAATGAAATTTCGCCAAACTGCGTATTTTGCCGTGAAACGGCAAGAAATTACCGGAAAAATAGTTTTTGGGCTGACGTCCGTCTGTCCGTCCGTTCGTGCACTTTCGTTTTTTGCCGTGTTTCCGGAACCGAAAGAACCAGCGCAACGAAAATTGACAACTGCGTTCTTTAGGAAGAGGGAAAACTGTTATTCCATCATCAAGGCCATCCGGCCAAATTTACGGGTTTGGCAGGGTCAAATAAGGCCAAATTTAGAGTTTTCGGGGATTTTCTCGAAAACGGCTCTAACGATTTTTTTCATTTTTTGTGTGGAGATACCTGACCCTATAAGGAACAACTTTTCCCTTTGGCATTTTTCTGTGAAAAATCGCCCTCCCCGGAAAATCCGGAAAAACCGAAAATTTTTAAGTTTTACCGATAGGGCCGACATGGGACTCGATTTCGACTGAAAAATTGTCGGGGATTTCAAATTTTTGGTCCATTTTGTGATTTGAATGTTACTTAGCCCAGTTCACGGCTTTGGCGGGGCCAAAAAAGGCCAAACAATGAATTTTCAAAGATTTTCTCGAAAACTGTTCTAACGATTTTTGTTATTTTTTGTGTGAAGATACCTGACCCTATAAGGAACTTCTTTACCCTGTGGCCATTTTTCGTAAAAATTCGCCCTTTCCAAAAAAATCCTGAAAAACCGGAAATTTTGAAGTTTTACAAATAGTGGTGATATGGTACTCGATTTCGACTAATTAACAGTTAGGGATTTTAAATTTTCGGTCCATTTCCTGATTTAAAACCACCCCCAAGATTTCCCTAGTCCCCGATGGTGCTTTAATCGAATGAAGCTACACCCCGACTGAGCGAGAAAGTGAGTAGTCCTTCCCGGACTGCTATATTCCCCTAGTTCAATATATTTTCAAGTAGTTTCTGGCTATGTCAGACTGTTTTCTGACAATATTCCATATTTTTTGTAAATTTTGGACATTTTTTTTGCATGGGCAAAACAATAAAAAAAGAAGGTTCACTTTAAAAATTATTCTAAGCCAGTAAAATATTTAAAATCTCAACAAAATTAAACTTAAATAATATCATTATTAAAGTTCACCAGCTCCTATTTCCAAAACCTCGTACATTGACTAAAAACTTACAAAAACGAAACACTAGTCGATGACCTTCTTAAAATCTCAACTTAAGGTTTAAACAACCATGATAATTACTTTTAATCCTGAAAAGATTAGCAGTCTAATTTTACTATTTCAAAATTTTAATACTTAGTAATTATTTAAATTCCTCAAACTTTTTCATCTTACAAAGACATAAAAATGATTAATATTTATTTTTGAAATAATAAAAATAGACAATCAAATATTTTTCAAGCAACAAGAAATAATAGTCCTTTAAAAAAAAAAAAAAAATCTTAATTCCCATAACAAGAAATTATTTTCGAATAAAACGCTTGGTCACCATTAATTGTGTTTTAAGATTTTTTTTTTCTTCATGGACTTTTCACAGACGAAAGCCACTAATCTCAAGTCTTGATTTATTTATACAAAAAAAAAAAAACTAACGACAAACAAAGTTATGAAGGGAAAACAAGAGCACCTAAAAAGTGAATAATGATAATAATAATAATCCCTATAGCACAATCAGGATGATAATTAGAGACTTGAGTCTGGATCATGTTGGACTTACGGAACGGGTTGAACGAGCAATAACTATCTCAAATTATATGTTTCAACATTTTTACGTTGATTCAACTGCAATTTACTGCATCTCCTTTCAAATTTTTCTGTCTTCAAGTCTCCAATTCATTTTTAATTTATTAATGCTTACTTCCTTTTTCACATCGGGTTTTTTCTCTTGGGACGTCTTTTTTTTCGATCCCCCCCACGCGAGCAACGCCCGCTTCGAGGGGTTTCGGTTTCGTAATTGCCCTGGATATTTATGAGTCGGGGAAAATTTGGAGAATAAATTTTTTCATAGGGCGAGACAACGCTCAAGTTTAAAATTCCCAGTTTGTTTTCGTAAATAGGTACGGACAGGGAAATGCTAAGATGGAATAATTGTACATCAACAATACAATTTAAACAACATAGCCATCATTACCGGAGGAATGTTATCCTGATCCATGAGACCGTGAATGTTAATGTTAACAAACTCGATCAGATTCTGTCTTGAAGGGGAAGAAAAATTATAGAATTTTAAAGGTTTATAATGCGGGAGATTAAAAAAAAATTACACGAGTTTGGTAAATTATTACAGGAATTTATCAGTAGCTAAATTGTATAATGATAAAATGAAGAATTGGCTAATTTAAAATTTAAATATAATTTTATGGCTTAGTTGAATTGGTTAAATGAAGACATAACTTTACATTTTTAACTATAGCCTAAAATCAGGCTGAACAAGAGAGGCTTCATATCTTCCAGAAATTAAAGGACTTAAAGGTCCTTTGAGGGAAAAAATTAAAACTTTTTAGGGACTAAAACAAAAATTTTTTTAGAAGTTCTTGTCGAGGAAGGAAATTTTTTTTAGAAGTTCTTGTCGAGGAAATTTTGTTTTTAAAGTTCTTGTTGAGCAAATTTTGTTTTTTAAGTTCTTGTCGAGCAAATTTTGTTTTTTAAGTTCTTGTCGAGCAAATCTTGTTTTTTAAGTTCTTGTCGAGCAAATCTTGTTTTTTAAGTTCTTGTCGAGCAAATCTTGTTTTTTAAGTTCTTGTCGAGCAAATCTTGTTTTTTAAGTTCTTGTCGAGCAAATTTTGTATTTTAAGTTCTTGTCGAGCAAATCTTGTTTTTTAAGTTCTTGTCGAGCAAATTTTGTATTTTAAGTTCTTGTCGAGCAAATATTTTTAAAAAGTTCTTGTCGAGCAAATATTTTTAAAAAGTTCTTGTCGAGCAAATATTTTTAAAAAGTTCTTGTCGAGCAAATATTTTTAAAAAGTTCTTGTCGAGCAAATATTTTTAAAAAGTTCTTGTCGAGCAAATATTTTTAAAAAGTTCTTGTCGAGCAAATATTTTTAAAAAGTTCTTGTCGAGCAAATATTTTTAAAAAGTTCTTGTCGAGCAAATATTTTTAAAAAGTTCTTGTCGAGCAAATATTTTTAAAAAGTTCTTGTCGAGCAAATATTTTTAAAAAATTCTTGTCGAGCTAAAATTTTCAACATTTCTGGTCGAGTCAAACACATTTTTTTTAAAATTTCTTTTCAGCAAATTTTTTATAATCTTGAATGTTTTCTATAAAAATTAGTTAAAGGCATGAAGTTTTTATGAAATTTGCACAACGGATCTGCCCATTTCTCTCTCAACTCTATAACCTTTGAAAAACACAAAAAGAGCTTTCATTCAATGAAAAAAAAAAAAATGTAGAAAGAATGCGCATAACGAAATGTTTATGAAAGAACAATGAAGTCTCTACTAAAAAATTAAAAAAAAAGAAAAAAGGCAGCACCTTTTTATTATAAACTGAAATATAAACAATAATAAATAAATTTAAAAAAAAAAAAAAATGGAAAGATGGATGAACTAGCTCCCACTATTTGGCGTAGAATATTTTTCAAAACCTCGCAATGTTTAACTTACTCTTTGATTGTATTTCTCAGATTAGAACTTCTAAAAAAAAAAAAAAGGTTGTTGTCGTACATTTAATAAGGTGTTAATTTGTAACCGCATTGAGACTTTAAAAAACACTATAATTTGCCCCGTTCTTATTTATTTTTCAAACTTACGTAAAAAGAAAATTTCTCGAAGGTCATTTGAAAATCATTTACGACCCGGGTTAAAATCCCTATTGAATCAGAAGGGGTTGATGGCTTTGAAGTCATTCGTAAACACAGGCTTCGCTCGCCTCATGAATAATAATTTATGATCTTGTTACATTCAAGGCAACACTACCTGACCCCCAGTGCTTAGTACCAGTCGATATCTATTAAGAAACATCTTTTGGTGTATTTTCGGGTATATGGGATGAGATTCCATCCTCACACGGTTGGGGGTCCTAGACACTACGAGAGATGCCTCTTAAACAATGAAAGCGTTTTGACTCTGAAAAATTTTTTCCCCTCCTATGTTTACTTATAAAGGGGGAGAGGAAGTTGAACCATAACAATTCAATAAATGCAGATGTTAAAAGAGCAGGTAGTACAGGTTTTTTTATACGAGCCAGGCTTCTTGAGGAATGTCATTTGGTTTGATGTTAACAAGGTATCGAGGTGTCAAAACATTTTTTTTTTTTTTAGTAGTTGGTTTGATTTTTCCTTTAGGAAAAATGAACATGGTCTGTGCCTAAAAAAAAACAAGCATTGTCACCCGAGACAAAGAAGTTAAAGAAAAAATTCTCAGAACACTTGAGGTTTGATCATGGGCGCATGGAATGACGGAGCGTTGGAGGAACAGGACTTTTTCTTTAAACGAGCAAAATGACATCTGGCAGATGTCTTGAGATTGCTAATTTTTAGGGGAAATGTCTTGTGAGCAAGACTGCGCTTCTAAACATCTACCACATACTTCTTTTTTTTACAAGGGAGCATTAGCAATCTTAAAACATCTGCAGAATTGATGGAAAGATGGCTACCTGAGATTTTTGGTGATACTAAATATTCAAGGTACTAAATTGAGGAAGGCAGGGAGGACCGGGCATAAGAGCTGCTGTTAAGTTGGCTGATTAAGTCCCTGATGGATCAATTTTTGAGTTTTTCTTAGCCCGACCAGCTTCTTAAAAATGTCATGGCATCTTTTATTTGTGCTAGAAGCTTCGGTGAAAGTAAAAATTAAAGCCGAAAGCCTTGAGTGAGGGTAAAAATTCGGGCCCCAAGAGCTGAGATGAGTGGTAAAGTCCTTGCCGTGAACTCCGTTGAAGATAGAATTAAGCATTATAGGACACTTATAACAGAAACGTGGGCCCCAGTCCCAAGCAACGCTCTTCAGACTTGTGTAAGGGCCGTAAATTCCTTCAGAACTCAGAGCGGTTTCTTATCGTTTAGCCAGCAAGCATCTCAATAATGTATTTAAGCAGTCAGGGGTGTAAAAGAGCCCTTCCATGGTTTTGTGGACCGTACGATTCTCCAAATTTCTGAATTTTTAAAAGAAGTGGGCTAGCGGCACGTCAACTTTTACCTTTTATTTCAAAAATAAATACTCAAGCATCTACTGCTTTAGCTTCCATTTTAAAATGGACGCTTCAGGAACGAAAGCTCAAGCTTCCATTTTAAAAACTGAGGTTCAAGCTTCCATTTTAAAAACTGAGGCTCAAGCTTCCATTTTAAAAACTGAGGCTCAAGCTTCCATTTTAAAAACGGAGGCTCAGGCATTTATTACTTAAGCCTCCATTTCAAAAATGGACGCTCAAGCATCCAAAAACTTGAGCTTTGATTTCAAAAATGGAGGCTTAAGCATCGACTACTTTAGCTTCCACTTCGAAAGTGGACGCTCAGGAATTTACTACTTAAGCCTCCATTTCAAAAATGGACGCTCAAGCAGCCAAAAAGCTCTACCCCCTCCTTAAAAAAATTCCAGTGCTACGCCAGTGACTTTGAACACTTGAATCCAATCAACCAAGCATTTTTATCAACGCGTTTCCATCACAACAACAATAATAATCCTGAAACGAAGTTTGGTTTAAGAAAAAGAAAAAAAATTTAAAAACTTTGACGTGGCTATCCCAGGACGAGTCAAATAACTCAACTTATGATTACCCTCTTGATAATAGTAAAATTACAGGTTCGCAGCCTAAGATAAACTCACCGTTTGTAAATTTGTCTTGTTTTGTTTGTCTTGTTAAGATGCTTCAGGTAGCTTGAGCGGAAAAAGGGAGTATAGTAAAAGCGAATTCCATATCAACACTTACGAAAATCACTTAAGAGGAGTAAGGTCTTATCTCATCCTTGTTATGAACAATAACCATTCTGTTTTTTCATTCCCACCTACTTTTTTTTGTGTATATTGCCCCTCACAGCAAGTAGCTATATTTAAAAAAAATTTTTTAAAATGTATCTGATAAGATATTCTCAAAAATTATTACTCATGAAATAAAAAAAATTTAAATTGATTAAATTTTTTAGTGGGGAATATTTCTTTTTTTTTTCATCTATAAAAAAAAAATTCTTGCACGTGTGATTATCACAAAGAAATGCGTACATAGGTCATCGTTGCACGTTTATTTTATGAATGATCGATTTTTTTTTTTTCATTTTCTCATCTGCATTTAAGAAGAGAAGATTGCTAACAACCTTATAAATGAAAACCAAGATGGATTCTTTTAAAAATTTCAATCTTATTATACCTGTGGCTGTACAGGTATCCTTTTTCATGCATTATTTGATTCTTTTTTTTTTTTCTTCCAAGCGCTGATTACATGCCTTGTTAAGATGTTAAATATTTTATAACTTGAACTTTTTTCATTTCCTTCTATCTCTTTTTTTTTCGTATCATCTCGATTCTTTTTGTTTTGTTGCTATTTTTTTTTTATGATGCACAGATGTCTTTCAGTCAAGTCATTTAATTTATTTAAATGAGATTTTTTGACATCAGTGTCAATGACTCAGGTTTTTGGTTAAAATTTATAGTTAAGGACGGTTTCTGTGAGATTCAAGACATCTTTCAAAGCTCAGCTGTCTTTCAAACTTAGTCTGATCTAGAATGCAAAATCTCATTTTATGGTTTCGATTTTATATTCTTTCTTTTAATCACTCCCAACCAAGTAACAAATGATTAATTTCTAAAACGTCTACTTAGTATGTGATTTCTATTAAAAGCTAACCTCAAGCCCATTAATACGATTTGATTCACCAAACATTTAACATCATCTTCAATGACAAAAAATTTCAATTTCATCTCGTCATATATCCTCCAACTTAAAAATACTATGTTATTTAATGCAATTTAATCACAACAGCACTATCTTCATTTTTCTTATTCTCTCAACTTTTTTTTCTCTCAAACAAGCAACAGCTCTTCACAAACACATCTCAACCTTTCAAAATCCCCCTCAAAAAAAGGCCGTAAATTAAAACCCAGGGTGTTTCACATCAATAAAAAAACAATTTAATAGAAAACATGTTAAAATGAAATGTTTAAAAAACAAACAGGCTTCTCGTTTTTTAATCTAAACAAAGACAGCCATGTTGAAGTAATCAAAGAAAAAAAAACTTACCATAACAGACTGAGAAAAAATTGGATATTCCGGCCAAAAGGCACAAGAGTATCATTCTATCGAATAATTAATCCATTCAGCTACATCACTTTGTTTTCTCATCACTATCACAATTATTTCAGTTACCTAATGACGGCCATTAATTTACAAAAACATTGGCATGCTTCGTGCCATCTGACGCCGCATTACATACTGTGATGGTTCCCCGACTCTTCTGAATTGTCGTGGAGTCAGAATGTTTAAATACTCTAAACGCATCTAACCAAAACAGATGAAAAATGCATACGTTGCCGCTTTAATTTTAAATAATCTATATTTTTTCTTCCTTTTCAGGAATTTTTTTACAGAAAAATTTCTAGGAGAGGTTAAGAATAATTCCTTCATGTTCAGAGGAATTTAGGTTTTTTTTTGAGAGAGAAGCTTCAAGAACTTTTTTTTTGAAGTACTGGTAGAACTAATATCTGGAAACTTGTCAGCCTTATGTAGACATGTTTTTCAGGTCATGAAAAATTTGACAATTCATGTCTTCAAAAAAGTCTGGATAATAGAGGTCAAACTTAATTTTTTGAATAGTCTGATAGTATCTCGTGTACTTGTACAACTGGACTAAAGTTAGTATAATTTTTATAAAAAATAGTAAGGTGTCTTTTAGGAAACCCAAACAAGACAAAAAATATTTACTCCAACAGTTTCTCTGAGTTGGCTTTTCATACCGGAAAGCTTTGAACATAATCTGAAAGTTCTAAACAAACTAAGGCAACTCATGAAGAATCTTTGGCAAAAGTAACCAAGGTTTCCAAAACAAAATTGAGAATCAAGGAAGAGCCTGGTACATCCAATAAAAATATTCAAAAAACCAATACTCCAGACCAGCTTTTCCTTAGGCAATCATTCTTGCCCTATCTCCCCTAAAATTAAAAAAAAATCTGCAAAAATTATCAGATAAAAATTGTTTTATTTATACTTAAAATTAGGAAACATAAGGAAGAGATTATTGAGGAGCTCTTCCTCGTCCAAAACCTCCCCTGAATTCCATTTCACCAGAACCAGCACCAACTTCAGCTTTCTTGTCTGGCCCTCCTGGTGTTCTCCTATAAGCACCACGGTCATCACTAGGTTTAGAACTTTCTGATCGTGGGGCAGTTGGCCTTGCTCGAGCTGTTTCTGTTCGTACTTGTCTTTTCAATGTGGCAGGAACAATCTGAAAATAATAATTTAACTTACATGACTGGTATTAAATCAACCATTTAAAAATTCAAACAGTTTGCTCTGTCTTTAACAGTAATTCATTTTTATTACAGATAAGTTAGCTGCAAGTCATCAGAAAACATTGAAAAATAGAAGCGCAACATAATCTATCAACTCACCTCAGCTGGTAAGTGCAAGAAATTCCTTAAATAAGCAATCCCTTCATTAGTCAAATACCAATAGAAATGCCTCCATGCAAATTGTTCAGTTACATATCCTCTTGATTTTAAACTTTGCATTGTTTTAATTACATGTAAATTAGGTATACTTTCCAAAGCAGGATGTTTCGGTGCATGGAAGTCCTTTTTAGCTACCATAACACCTTCTTTGAATAAATATTCATAGATAGCAACTCTATTTTTCTTCGGCATCAACATCCTGAAAAGAAATAAGTTAATTTTAAATTAGAACACGTTTCAATAATCCGTATTGATGTAATTTTAAAGGTTATGTGCGTCCTCATTCAGTCAACACGAATACATATCCCGCGAATCCCAAACCGAAATTATCATTACCGCAATTAGTCCGCGATCGAATTTATCGGGGATAGTGATTTATAATACGATTTCGTGTGAAATAGTGAAAATAAATACATACTTGACAGATTTGTTAGACTATCCACATGGAAAAAGGACCATCCAAAGAACATAGAATATATCAAATAGATTGGAAAAAAATGGCGTTGCTGCCACGTCTCAGCCAGATTCCACCGCCATCTTAACCAAGTTTTCTGTTCTTGTATGTACACATTGGACTACCGAAATGGTGGGTATTTTTATTATTAAATTAATCGATGTATATTTGTGCAATCCGTGTAGCTTACACGAAATTGATATAATTTTTATTAAATACAATTAATATATTTACTTTCAGTCTGCACACAAGACATTCCGCATTAAGAGCAAGCTTGCCAAAAAGCTGAAACAAAACAGGCCGATTCCTCAATGGGTTAGAATGAGGACTGGTAATACGATTAGGTATGTTTAATTTTTCTTATTAAAGGCTTTCTGTTTTATAATTTGGTTACCTTAATGATGAAAGTATGAACGGGCGGACAGAAAATCCCTGTTGATTGTTCTTTAGTGTACAATTTTTTTAATCTGAACGTGTAACTTAGTTCTAATTGTCAGATGATCATTGATTTTTTTTCTATATTGAGTGTTCTGAACATGGGAATGAATTTATTTGTTTTAGATATAATGCTAAGAGGAGACATTGGAGAAGGACAAAGTTGAAATTGTAAGGAGTTGGATATTTGTGCTGGATACCGAGTGGAATGTCAGCAGATTATCATACAGCTTTGGACAATTTTGTAAATTATCCACGTCTAATAATTTTAATATAATGTTCATTTTAAACATTTAAACAGGTATTTTTTTTTTCTCCTAATTTTTTTATATCTTCTTAAAATTCTTGTATGGAAAACTTAGGTCAGGTTGTTATATGATGCTGGATCTAGAAAAAAAATCACTGTTTGCTAAGTGACATCATTTTGATGGAAATGTGTGTTTTAGTTCTGCTACAATTTACAGGCTTTAAAATTCATACATAAGTTGTCAGAAGACTGAGTCAGCTAATTTTTGTAAAAAGTGTTTATAGGCACGGAGTAAATCAACTTTCTGATTAAAAAGTTTTGTACAGTAGTTAAATTAATTTAAACTGATTATCTCCTCGATACATTTTTAGGGTCTTAAGAAATATTTTTGAACATAATTATGTGATACAAGTCAATGTCTCCAATCAGATAGTCAATGTAGTTGAGCTATTGAGCAGCTTATTGATCCAGAAGCCTTTTGGGTCATCTAGATCATTTTAGCACTAAAAAATTTCAAGTTCTCTGTCCTGTATTAGCTAGAAAATTTTTTCCCCGTTAAAATTTTTTCTAGTATTAAACAAAGGGGTATTAGTTTTCCCGGTCAGTCCGACCCTGTATTTTCACAGCGGCTTTTTAAAATAATAAAAAGCTCTTCACTTTTCTCAGTAAGGTAGTTTCAAAGTCCAATATTTGTAAACAAAACGAAAATAGAAAATTTATTAGGGAAGTAAATCGCGGTAATATCGAAAATATCACGTTCCAGCGATTTTTTATCAAAAGTTCGTAAACCCCAAACCATTCATGAGTAATCCCAAGCCGAAGTTTCGATTAAACACCTTTTGACCTTCAATTTTCCCGTTGCAAAAAAAAAATAAATAAAACGGACCTATCACAACACAAGATTAAAATACACATCAGAAAAGCGGAAGGTTATCAAAGTGAATATTGCATCAAACCCGAACCTAATTTTCCTTTTATCGATTTATTTTCCAAGGGATACGTTATAAATCTCGGAGCTTGAGGACTTTGTCACGATGTAACGTGATCCTCAAGCGTAGTGCTTCGCCTGTTGTCATTCTATATAGTGTCGATTTCAGTTTAAAAGGAAAAAGAAAGTTTCGAACGCGTGATGGGGGAGAATAACGGAACAACATTTCGCGAATTGTGTCAAATATTTTGCTGCCCTCCATGGCCATCTACAATCGTTGCTAAGAATACTTTTTTCCCTCCGAAACCGACGTACAGCTTCGAACTCCAGGAAAACGGATTGAAATATTCGCTGAACATAATTGAAGAAGTGGATTGGGACATTTCGGAGGAGATTTTAAAGCCTATTGATGGATTTTATACGGAGACCAGCCGAGGCAATAAACTAGCCTGCGTTTTTACGCATGTTTACAATTCTACTTATACCATTTTATATTCGCACAACAATTCTTCGGATCTTGGAACGTTGAGCAAGTTTTTTTGTAAACTTGGATCTGAGACCGGTTGCAATGTTTTTAGCTACGATTATTCGGGATATGGACTTAGCACTGGGACGCCGTCCGAGAAGAATATTTATTCGGATATCGATGCTGCATTTTATGCACTGCAGACAAATTATGATTATAAACCGGGAGATATTATACTTTACGGGCATAGCATTGGTACTGTTCCAACGGTTGATTTGGCCAGTAGATGTAAAGTGGCTGGAGTCATACTGGAAGCCCCGTTGAAATCTGGAATGGAAGTTGTTTGTCCAACTTGGCGGAGTGCTGATCGATTTCTTAATATTTTTCCAAGGTATGATTCCAGGTAGGTTGTGAGGGCATTGAATCATATTGACATTATTTTGATTTTTGCCAATTAATTTTTTTCTTTCTAATTATAGCATTGACAAAGTGGATAAAATAACATCGCCGACGCTTGTGATTCATGGTACTAATGATGAAATAATAAATATTTCTCACGGATTTGACATTGTCAATAATTGTCCAGGAGCAGTGGAACCTCTGTGGGTGAAAGTAAGTTGAATGAAATAAGGAAAATGGGAATTTTCTATAGCTAAACCAGAAAATTTTTTTAAAAGGGAGAAAGGGTTATTGAAATTTTATATTCCTTGTAAAATAGGCCCAGTACTCGAGTGAAATTCGAAAATGACCAGAGGCTAGGAGAGGCTAATGCCCGCTATCCTCGTCGGCATAGCTTTGTAGGCTTAAATCCTTACCACTATAATTGTCTAAGCTTCTAAAAAATTTTAAGAAATGTAACTGTAAAAAAAATCTGCGAAAATCTGAGCCAGACAGCAAAATTTACGAGAAATATTTTTTTTAAGCACAGAAAATATTCTAAAAAATTTTATCAGCGCGAATTAAAGACTACAACCATTTTCGAGCGCGAAAACCGCAAAAAAAATTCCCGTGGTTAAAATACTAAAAAGACTTGAGAGCACAGGAAAATTCTGAGAAAGTTTTTAAATAGGATTTATTTGATCGCAAATAGAAAAAATTCCTAGTTACAAAAAAAATTCACAGAGCATCTAAAAACCAAAATTTAATAAAAAAATATTTTGAATTGCGAAAAATGAGGCTTGAGGAGACTTATTAAAGCTGCTAGAGTAATATTTTCTTAAATTCAATTTCTTAATCTTTTTCTGTCCGGCAAGGGAGTGATGCAGATAAAATTTTTAGCCCAGATCTTCCCAGCTTTACAGGGTTTTGGCAAAAGCTTCACAGTCTTGTTGAGAGCTACTGCAGAAAGTTAGGCAAGGCTATTCATGAAAGATCAAAAGCTAAAACTCAAATTTCTTCTAACTTGGGTATCTATATACAGGTCTCACAGTTAAGAGAGCTTTTAGGGAGAAGCTCAGAGCAGAGCTAAAAACAAAAATCTTATCCTCTGGATTTATTGAGCTAGCCCTAATACAATACCTCTAAAATTTTTCAAATTTGGCAAAGAAATATTTTGTTGCCATCTCAGAGATTCTCCTTCTCGAAAAAAATCATTTTCCATTTCCTCTTTTTATGACACAAGGCTTAAATGAGGTAGAATTAAACATTTTATTAATTTTTTTTAATCTTTACAGGGAGCTGGCCACAGCAATATTTCTTCCGACTTTGAAGAAGAGTACTACGAGCGAATTAAACGTTTTATAACATTTGACTTGATTAATGGCAAATATAATAAAGTATATTTCATTTAATAATATCAAACGTCCTTTTTTTAACACCCCACTTATCAAAAAAGAAAAAAAAAAGGGAGGCGCAGCCATTAGTCAAGCATAGTGCTGCACCTTTCCCTGTATCACCAAAAATTTTTGCCTGGCTATTTCTATCGACTTTTATAAAACAATTTTTGCCCCAAATTTGAAGTTCTTGTAAGGAGAATATGGCGTTGACTCCCGTATGAAAAAAAAAGTGGCAGCCATAGGAGAATATTTACAGAAAACATTGATCTACCCAGGAGACACCCTCAAAAATAACATGCGCTCTTAAATGCGAAAAGGGCGTAACGATGAGCAACAAAAGGGAGGGAGAAGTTAAAATAAGGGTGGTGCCAAGCAACCATTAAAAATTTTTTTTGTGCTATTTATCAGGGAAGGATTGGCAAATTTCATAAATATTTTTCATTTCGATTAGAAATATAAAATTTTCAAATGTAATGATCTGCAATGACGAAGTTTTCTTTAAATATTTTTCTTGGTGAAAGATAATAAGTCTTGAAAAAGTATAATCATCACTAGGACGGCGCAGCATATTTAAGATTTGAGATCCAGCATTGGGCCACTCGCCGAATGGCTCATGTTTCACTTTTTGCTGGTGCGTAATTTTCTAAAAAAACTCAACAAAAATACTTTATTATTCTCCTGAATTAGATTCTGACCATCTGAGTAATATTTTCTTTCAAGTTGAGGATATAACTTGTTATTGACCCTCACCTCAAAAAGCTTTTGTGGAGAGTTATTAATCCTTCAAGTTCAGGACGACCCTCCTTCCAAATTTATTTTAACTTGAAATGTCCTTACTATGCTCCGATTAGGTAGGAAATTTTATTGGACAGATATAATTTTTTGAAGTACCAAAGAAATTTTCATCCCTCACAACTGTTCCCAACAGCCTCTTAATTTTTGAACTCCTCTTCAGCATAAAACTGCCCCATTGGAAAGCCTAAGAAAAAATTCCCACTTTCTGGTTTAAATTTCTTCTTTAATTCACTCATAATTCAAATGTTTGAACAAACATGAAAAAAAATTAAGTCAGAACTTTAGGTTGCTTGCTGATCATTTTTTACTCGATTTTTAACTAATACCAAATTAACTAGGCCTAAATAAAGGATTTCAATTATAGAAAAATAAAAAAATTATTTTTTAAACATTTTATTCATTTTAACTGTACATTAATCATTGTACTGAGGTCAAGGGACACATTACTTGAAATACTGAGATTCACTTTTTATCTTTTTTTTCTTGTCCTTGAAATTTTTCACTATTCGGATTGAGTTGCTCCCCATGATTATCCAAATCAGCCTTGTCTCCTTTGCCCTTGTAGCCAGCCTCCCGTCCAGGCCCACACTCAGGCTTATTAGGATTGAGCTGATTAGCTCGGTTATCAGTGACTGCCTTTTCTTTATTATCCATTCTGAAACAAATTAATCACAAAATTTAAGTTACAAACTATAATCTCAATAACATGCAGGACATTAGTTCATGAAAAATGTTTCATGGGTGAGAACATGGTGAATTATGACTTTTTTTTCACAAGTCAGCATGAAAAAAAATTGAGTCTTTACATGATTTTTCCATCAAATGTGTTCAGAAATAAATAATTTCATACGCGCGACGTTTTAGCCCCCTAACCCATGTTAACAGCAAACGACTTCCTTATTAGGCTTCCAAGCACACAAGCCAATCCACATTCTTTTCCCTGATAAAAAATACGAAACCGTTACCTACCAAACTGACCCAGGGTAGTTAGAGTATTATATCGGTTTTCACTTTTATAATAGATAATATTAGAATAATCAAATTTATTGCATCATGCTATAGAACATGCACGTGTTGTGCTGCAAACCCAAGCCATGATTAAAAGTGCGTATAAATCGACTGAAATTAGCATCGACCGACGAATTTGGATGATGCTATACAGAAATTTTCAAACTGCATATAAATTAAGTCCAAGTTTTAAGCCCTCAGCAGAAAAAAACTTAAAAAATTCTCAAATTTCTACAATGGCGTCCTTTTCGAATATGACGCAATTCAGTGGCTTGGCTTCGTTTGTTCAATAAAACATTTTTAAACACTAGAAGCATAAATCTAGACACATTTTACACTGCATTTGCTTTCAATTTGAAGAGAATATAATTTATTCAAATTACCTGATTCTTAATTGAACTCTTAACAACGAAAAAATCTGATGAAATTACTGGAATTAAAATATCGCCAGAAAGACTCTCCGAACAGAAGCTCCGTCGAAAAACAAATGGCGATTTGAAGTGAACGAACAAGGAAGGACAAGTGAAGATGAAGTTGGAGGTAGTGTTGCCAAGTTGGTAATTTTTTATTTCTGAAAATTTAAATGTTTTTATTAAATCTTTAAAAATGTTTGCGGCTTATGATGAAAAATTCCAGTTGTGTCTTAAATTATTTCGCCGTTACACAAATTCTTGATAAAAATGTATTAAAAAAATATTGTTTATTTAAAAATTATTATGATCCATTGGGCAACATCGAAGTCGATTGCAGCGCTCCAAGTGAAAGCGGACGCCCCCTCCAATGACAAATGACAATCGTTTTCTCGCCTGTAAAGTTCACTCTCATAAAGCGGTGGTGGTTGTTTATATTGCGAATTCCTTTAGTTGTTTATTAAAGATATTTGTTTTATCGCATTTTTTTTATCAGTAATTTCCGTCCTGTTTATGTGATTAAAAACATTTTATAAATGTTAATGTGCTTACGGAGAAAAATCAATTGTAGACGAACTGGGATTCATGCAGATTGCGAAGTATCATGGTCCATGCAAAGTATTTTTGATGCAATTAACAATTAACCGCCAATTCGCCATTTTTTTTCTTGGGAGATGTAGAATGAGATGAATGATGTGTTTATTACATAGTCACATATTAATAAATCAACAAAATGAATCAGTGAACGTATTTCTCACCTTATAACAGATAGAAGGTTAGTTGAACATTGTACGTTTTTCTCGGCTAGTGCCAAATTCGGGTTCGTGAAATTTTTCTCAAAATGACAATCCGCTTTAGGTTATGCTCTCCTAATACCTATGAATTATTGAAACATGAAGCTTAGATAAGGTCACAAAATATGATAAGCATTTACATGTACTCCTGAATCATCAGTGAAGAGGTTAATTAGAATAGTTGAGAATGCTTATGATGTGTATGATGAAAATTTAATTAGTTCTGAGGTTTTATGGCATTGAACATATTTGTCAAACCTTATTTATCAATGTTAAGTTATGTTTATCAAAAAAAAAAAAAAAAAAAAAATAGTTTTAGCTTATTATCACTTGTCTGAAATTGCAGGAATAGACCTGCCACTTTATACGTTCTTAAAGGATACAAAGACTATTTGATGGCATTTTTCCAAAGTTGCCTGATTATTAATATGGATTACCATAAGGTATTGTGAAGAGACTAAGCTTAAGGAAGATGGAGACTGAATTAAAATTTTTGGCATAAATACTTCAGAAAAGTTTTGCTAGCAATAACAAGAATCTTGTTTTTCACATAATTGGAAAACTTTATTTTTGTCTCAAATCAAGGTCAACAGTTTTGAGGAAAAATATCTGTTATGGGGAAAAAATGAAACATTAATAATCTGTTTACTTTATTTTTTATTATTTCAAAGTCCCAACTTTATATTAATTGAATATTTTTGTGTTACAGGAATCATCAAAAGTTCAGTCACTGCTGTGCAAGAGGATGAATAAGTTTTTGTTTCTGTGGATCACTTGATGGTTCAATTCCATTCAGTTTAATTTATTTACATTTATGGTAAGTCTGCTTAACATCTTATAAAATCAGGGATTCATTCACTTAAAATTAACTTCTAAGTGTTGAGATTTGTAGGAGACCTTCAAAGTTTTTCCAGCATCAATTTTGTAAGCTTCATGAGCACCAAGCAGAGGTCATAGTTGTCAAGGGGTCTGATGAGCTATTTAAGGGACTGCAGTCAGATGTGAGACTAGGGAAAAAACTTTGAAGATATACAATTCTGGTGAGTGAGTGTCAAGCCAAAAAAGAGAAGCAAGTTTGTAAAGAAAGGAAGTTTGGAGAGAGGGGTATAGTAGTGCCCCTGTTAAACCACTTTTATTACTGCGCCCCTGACTCAAAAAAGAAAGAAGTAAATAATAGATTTGAATGTAAAGGTTTTGTAGGTAGAAGCAATTTTTTGGGTGTGAAAATGGGTGAAACTTTTGCGTTTTGAAGTATAAAAATAAAAATACTTTTGAATGTGTAGTCAAACCAGAGAAAGGGTTTGTACGGAAAACATCGGTGCGCGTTTACTTTAGTTAGTGTTGAAAATGTTCGGTTTCTTTTACCGTCGGATTTTCTTTTTAACCGGAGGAAAAAAAAAATTAAATTCATGAATTTTTTTTCCGTTTTGTTTTTCTTAGACCAAATTTATCAGTTTTAATTTATTTGCTGGAAACTTTAAGAAAGTGGTTCAATTAAAAACTATTCAGTATGTTGTCTTGGTTATGGCAGAAACTTGTTTTCACTTACCCCATTTGGCTTCACTTGAAGGATCTAATTTTAATTTTCTTTTCGTTATAACAAAAAACTTGAATATTTTGAAAAGTAGCTTGGGGTTACCTTTTCAAGAGGTTTTTAATGACTTAAGTCCGCCATTATTGTTTTGATAAGGGTCTGATTTTAAAATTTTACCTTGGGAATGTTGAAAGGGGAAGCTTTGATCCTGCAAAACGGGCATAAGTGCGGGAAAGCTTTATCGATCGATAATGCCTTCCCTCAATGCAATATTTGTTGAGCTATAACAAAATTTTTTGTTTTCATTTTCAAAATAGGAATCGAAAAATGTGGCTATTTAAAGTCGAAAGTTAGTTCCTCAAAGTTTTTAGCCCCGACTAATCAGGAAAGCAGATTCGTGTGTTTAAGATTAAGTTGCAAATTTTGTAGTCATTTTTCTTTTGGAATATGTCATACTCATACACTTGAGATTTTTTCAAGAGCAGCTACTTGAGCTACATTTTGTTTTTATAGGTGAGAGTTGTGCCGTTTTTACAATTTTGTAGCACATAAAAGCGCAAGATCGTTTGAGGAAAGGAAGGAGTGGTTAAAGAGTGACTGTGTGAATTTTCGATTGGTCATGTCCCGACGCCATGTAATCCCCAACGACATACTGAGCATATTTTTTCAAGACATAAAATGGAGTTCGAGTTTTGCCATTTAAAATAAAAAAATTTTAAAGCTTTCGTTTTAGTGAAAAACGAGAATCTGGTTTTTGTGCAAAAGAATCGGAAAATTTTTTAATCAAATCTGCTTGTAGTGATAATCGCATTTTGAGAAAATTCAGGACTCCTTAAAACTTTTTTTCAGTCCAGAAATTTCGGGAAGAAACCAATATTTATCCAGGGATTTCTGCAAGACTGTTTTTACAGCGTAAACAAAAATCAGTCAATATTATCTTATTTTAATTATGGAAAGTTTAAAGTTTGCGTAGGAAGGAATTTGGTGGTTTTTGAAATTAATGAAAATCTTGTTTGTACGGTTCAATTAGTAAAATCCAAAATGAGAATCGAGCCTAGGTTAAGAGATTTAAGTACTTAATAATTACATTTTCAGGTTTATATCCAGATGCTTTCACAATTTAGCTCCTCGATGAAAATAACTAACAGCAGCTAAATACTGGAAAAGTAATCAAATAATTTTTTCTATGTGCGCTGCAACTAAAGGAAAAAATTAAGTTTTTACTTCAGGGCAAACGGAAAACTGGTCTTTTAAGCAGAAAAAAAATTCTGAGAAAATTTTTGAAAACAAAATATTTTGAAGGATAGTCTAGATTGTCTATCTTTGTCTTTAAAACTAGGCTAGGTTGAATTATTCATAGAAAAACTTAATTACTGGGGAAATTAAATGTATAAAAATTTATTAAAGTCTTTTTACAAAAATTCTAAAATATAAATTAGTGAAAATTTCGAGATGTTGTAGGAGTCGGAGCGAGAAATAAGTGAGATTTTAATAATTAGTATTCTTAAATTTAGATTTTTGCTCTGTGATGCGGTCACATTTCGAAATCCGAAATTTTTCCAACGAGAAAAAATCTTGTTCGGAAGTTGTAAACATTTCGAATAATTTTTTTAATTAATTTCAATAGTAATTAGTTGGACTAAAAGCTCTTGGAGCTTTAATTAAAGCTCAGAATTAATTGCAGTTACTAACATTTACTGAAGCAAAAAATCAGAGGTCCTAGTTTAATGCTGTGAAAAATTTTAAGAAATTCAAACCTTCCACAAAGTAGCTAGTTAAAGTGCACAGCCGATGTTTAGCACGAATTCTCTAAACATACATTCTAAGGCGTAGTCGTTTTCAGGTTCTTTAACTGGCTCTTATATTTTAATTTAAAATCATGACATGTTGAAGGAAATTAATCCATATAATTTTAATCCATCCACCACTTTCATTTAGAATGGCCATATCAAGTTCCATAAGAAGCCGATTTAAATTTACTCTTTTGCTAAAAATCTGAGGACAGTATTTGAGGCAGAAAAGTTGGTTAGTCTGATCCTTAAGACTTGCTTTTTGGCTTTCAGAATTGGCTTTTTAGCTGAACTCGAAGGCTCCCTCTGAGCTTGCAGAGACTCTGAAGGTTCATTGCTTTCTTAAAATCTTTTCATGTATATGATTCCGGGTCATACTAAGTTTTAATGGTTTTAGGGGAATCTCATGCAAAAATCTTACCTCAAACTTTTTTTTTGAAAAAATTCTAAACATTTAGCTAATTCCCACAAGAATCTTTTCCTCGTCTCACATCTGCTATAAAAACCATAATTCTAAAAATTTTTAGTCAAAAGGAAAAAATTCTATTCTTGAACGGCCCTAAGCTATGCATACAATTTAAAACCTATAAAAGAATTTCTCGCCGCAAAAGCCACAAAGGAAAAAAAAGTGGTCGCAAAGAATAGCATTAATCTTATTTTTTAAATTCTTCAGAAAAATTATTTTTCATAAGATAAGCAGACGGTTCGCCAAGAACGTTGTAAATCAAAGGATAAGAAATAATCATATCGCAGAAGTTTTTTTTTTATTTTAAAAAGAAATTATGATGAAAGGTTCAATACGAGAAAAAAATAAACAGGAGTATAAATTGAGGTTTTGCATTTTTGCATAAAAGAAATGAAGCGGAACTAGGTCATCCAAGTACAAAAAACTGCGACGTAAACGCTGAGGACTCCAAAAGGAAAATAATTTGAAAAAAATTGTTTTTTAGACTCGGGGGAAAAAGTTCATCATCTTCGGGGTGAATGTAGTTATTAAAAAAAAACTCAGCCCGGAGTTATTTCATTTTCAACTAAAAACATAATTTAGAGAGACATCATTAGAATCGAAGAAAAATATGAAATTATAGTCGCAAACGGTAGCAATTTCTTTCTTGGAAAAAGCTAGCGGCAAAAAGGGCGAGTTAATTAAGGCGGCAAAACTCATCAAATTCGACAAGATACGTTGACTTATCTCATTCCAAGTTCAAGGACAAACGTCGACAAATTCAGGCATGTATGGAATGTACAAGACTAGGAAGTAAAATTCACGAGAATCCTCAAGATTCATATTTAACTTATCATAACCCATCATCAACTAGCCGGGTGAAAAATTTCAGGAAGCTACGCTGGAAAGAAAGAAATGGAAAAAAAAATGAAAGAATTTAATAATTTGAACGTTTTTCCGAAAGCGAAACATGAAAAATGATGATTTTAATAATGGTGAGGATTGATGTACCGTTATTTGGCCGTAAAAGTCGACGATTTTAATAGAAGAGTTCATTGATTATCAACGTGGTTTGAGATTGTTGTCTAAGTGATGAGAGTTGAAGTAAACTTAAGAAAGTGGGCAAGTTTGATGGTGGTGTGGAGGAACGAGTAATTGTTTAGGAATTTTAATAATTTTATCTAAATTGATTTCTTTTAAATGTTAGTAAGTATGATTAGCTTGTGGTTGTAAAGGTTTATCAAAAGAATTTATGAATGGTTTTTTTTTAAAAATCTGAAATTACAGAAAATCTCATCTCTTCCAAGTTCAAGGTCCTCTTCCGCCTTTCTGAATTTCATTTGTGGAAATGATTCTCAGTAACGAACGGAAATATTTCAACGATTCCCAAGCCATTCATCGTGGGGAATCTGCATGGCGGGAAGGGAATGACGTCGGAACTTTACTTTTCTGCAGGGCGGAAAAAATGTCTTATTATGTATTTATTTCTTTTAGATTTTGCTGGAGCTAAAGATGCTCTGAGGTCGCAAAATTTGACTGTGGGAGCTGTGAATTAAAATTTTGGCTGCAAGAGCGTAGTACTTGAAGAATGTAATGTAAATGTAATGGAATGTCTTTCACTGGCTTAGCTTTATATTCCAGATGCCGATCTAAAAGCCCTAAAGCGCTCTATTTTTCACTGCGTACAGTGTCGTAACGACGCTGGCGTGCCCACCAACTATAAAAAGTGGCTTTTAAAAAAAGGCATTGTTTCTGCAGGCCAGGAGGGCCCAAATATCATCTCTGCGGGCAAGCCCACCTAACCTTAGTTACGTCATTGACTGCGTAGCTCTTAGTCTGACCTTTTCAAGCCCCTGAGAATGGTTTTTATGAAGACAAAGTTAAGTAGTTTCCAAGTTTCGATATTTCTAAGTGTAAAATTCAAATTCATAAACACTCTGACTTGCTAATTCTAAGAATTCCTGAAATATGACATTATTTCTTGGACCTACACCGTTTGAATTTCCCCAAGTTTTTGTTAATTGATAAATAATGTGGCCAAAGAAAGTGGGTCGATAATAAAAAGCAGAATTCAAAGAGAAAATTAGTCATTTATTCCCCGAACTTCGTGGTATAAAATTCCGAAAGAAGGAGATAGCCTTGATAGCCAGCGAGGTTTTCTGAGCAGGTCTCGAAACCAGTGGCGTAGCAACCCCCACGATTGCTGGGGGACCCGGAATGAAAGAGGCCTTTGGTCTTTCAGCAGGAAAGTAATCTAGCACTAGATAAAAAGCTGTAAAAAATTGAGGAAGGGGCCTCGAGTAAACACAACATAACACTGTTCGACTTTGGCCCTACATGAAAATTTGTGGCCCACCTCTTTTCCCCAATTTTTTGCTGGCGCCGTCACTGCACTTCTAGGTATTTATTAACTATCTTAAGGGCTTAAGCTACAGAGTGGATCTATGCTGGCCCAAACCCCTTCAGTCCAGCATCCCTTCACATGCAACATCCCAGCATTCTCTTTAGCTCCTTATTTTCGAAGGACCAAAGCCACTCTTGGGCTCAGAGAGCTAAGGCCCAGTTAAACATCCGTAAAAACTGGTGGCACTGCAGGACCTGACCCTTCCATTCGACGCGATTTAGGGCTAAAGTCTGCTAATCCCCGGGGCTGGGAATGCTTTTACGTTGTCCCGCCACCATTTCCTGAGAAGTCACAACGGTCTCAATCTCCAACTCATCGCCTTGACTATGGCCCATTCAGCCAACGTGGTGCCCTCCGAAGCCCCTGCGATTTTACTATAAAAAAATATTAGTAAAAGTCTTGCAAAAGACGATTTTCCTCGTTCTATTTAGGATTGCGGCACATCCTAAAACTACTTAATAAAAACCAAAATGGCGGTTTGAAAAGGTTTAAAACCTAAAAATAAACCCGAATAAATATTTTCAAAGTAAAAGTGCGATGAATCGGAATAAATATTTAAAGGATTAAAGATTTTAATCAAGAATGATTTATAAAATTAACGAGCACACCGATGAAGTAAGGAAATTTTAAAATTAGATTCATTCAACATCAACATCATAAAATGATGCATTATAATTAGGGTTGTGTGAATATTGCAAGTGGTGTGAGCGTTATCGATTCCTAATATGTAACAGGCCAAATCTTAAGTAACCAACTCATCGGTTTTATTCATTAATGTTGCGTTTCGAGAAATCAGGATATTTATGCCATGTTTAAAAAATCATTTTTTCGGTTTCAGGGCAAAAGTGTCATTTCGTTGTATAATGGGTTGATGATAAAAAATGCATGATCGGGAAAAATAATATTGGCGTCACATTTTAAAAATGTTATGAAATGTTTTAATGTGATAAGTGTTCTTGAGGACTCTTTTTTACGTATATTTAAATTTTCAATTCCAATTATTCCGTTTGTTTGTCGGTTAAATAATTCAAAGGGAAATTAAATGTTTCGATTTCAATTGTAATTGTGCTTAGTGAGAAGAGATTCTGGCTGAGGTTGAGAGCTTGGGAAAGTTAGTGTCGTTGGAAAAATGGCAGTAGATTTAGCATGCGCGGAGATGGCGCTAAAAGGAGATGCAGAATTACTTCAATTTCAGCTTCAGCTGCTAGTTTTGCTGGTGGCCACTTTGGGCTTGACTAGACGCCATAATCTTCAAATTTTGGGCTTATTCGTAGACGATCCGTACGGCGGTCAAGCTTCACTTACTTTAAACTCGACCACCCAACGGTTTGTTTATTAAAAAGCCATTCAGCGGTCCCAATCTTCCATCAAGCTCTGAGAGTAACTGTTACTGTGGTATCTGGTACGGAGGTACTTTGTCTGTAGATCAATATAAACCTGAATCAAAGAACAAAGTGCCTCTATTGCCAAATCCACTTTACGCTTCAGCACTTAGAAGATATTTTGCTCGAGGGTAAAAAAAAGAGCTTTCAAAGCTACAACTGCTTCTTTTATTAATTAAACTTTTATTTTTATTTTCCAGGTTGATAGTTCCAGAGTCGAACGTCCACAAAATTGAGTTCTTCAGCTGAAATTAGACCGTTGCTGAAATCGGATCAACGTTCATCTTTAACCGTAATCTGCCAATTCCTGCTAGCTTTTCCGTTAGGCCTAACACGAGCAAGGTAAGAAAACCGCAATTAACTCACATAATTCTTAGTTTGATTACGATCTTCGCCTAGCACTCCAAATTTTCCACTTTTTTTTTTTATCCCAGGTTTAAATCTACATATTGCTTCAATGTAGCATTAGGGACTAATTGCTTATCCGGTGCAGGATATCTATATATATATTTACAAGTTCCTGACTGACTCACTGACGGAATCTAGAAAAAATAGAAAGAAAACAGCTAAAAACATGGGGCCGGTCTTATTCGATTCGTTTTTTCGAGCGAAGTTGATTGCACTAATTTTCCATTCCGAATTCCCATTTTTAGGGGGTGAAAAAGCCCCAAAACCGCCCCCGAAAAAACTCAAAACGGTTTTTTCGTCCCGGAAAAAACGGCATCCCCTTCTAAATTTTTTTTCCAACAAAAAAGGTCCTTAGCGTTTTTTGTCTAAGATCGGCCGTTGTCCCGGAAAACCCGATTTTAGGTTCGTTTCGAGTCCCGGCGGAAGAAAAAAATCCGTAGAAAATCGAAAAAAAATGTTAGAGGTTCCAAACTTCGAAGGACGGTAGCCTGCGAACCCCCCGAACGGACGACCCGAAAAAATAAATGTTTTTCCTTTTCGGGGTTCGGATTTTGGGGCAAGAAAAACCAAAAATCGGCTCCCGGTCTCGCGACTCGCATTTTTTTTCTTTCCGTATCTCGAAATTTTCAGCGACACCATGGTGTTTTTTTTTGATAATATCGTAGAAAAAGGATCGAGGAACGTTTTTTTCTTTATTTGAAAAAAATCGGCCCGAAAATGACGGAAATTTTTAATTTTTTGAGGGTACGGATTTCGTGAAGTGAAGCGACGCGTCATGTTGTCGTACGTTTCAAGTCCGGTTAATTCAGCGTCGACCGTTACAACCGAGCACGGCCGAGTGGTCAAATGAGGTCGTTTACGATTCTTTTGCGTTGATTATCACCGGGCATCAGAGGTTCGATTCCCACTGTTATTAATTTTTTTTTTTTTTTTTTTATTATTATTATTTTTATTTTTTTATTTTTTTTAAATAAGAAAGAGGCTTTCTTTAAATTTTAAAAACATGATCATTTTTGAATTTTTTCCGGAAGAAAAAAAATCGGCTCCCGTTTTCTCGACTAGCATTTTTTCCCCTTCCCATATCTCAACATTTTCAGCGGCACTATGGTGTTTTTTTTTTTTAAAAATAATACCGCAGACAATTAATTCAGGAACATTTTTTTCTTTACTTTAAAAAAACTGGTCCGAAAGTGACATACATTTTTCATTTTTACCACAGGGAGAGGGTACCGATTTCTTTGACTTAACCGACGCGTTAACGTTTGTTTCAACAATTATTATATATTAAGTAGATCTGCGAGTTTCGATTCCTGTTTCGTTTAGGTTTTTTTTTGGGGGAGGAGGGGGGGGGACTTTTTAATTTTTTGCTATAATTTTTCCATTTTTTCTTTTTGAATTTTTTTTTAAGTAAAATAATTTCTCTAATTGATAAATACAGCGTCAGTCAGTGTTATTTTTTTTTTGCTTTAGCGTACTTCGTATGCAGGGTGTGCAAAAATTCGTGGTATTTTTTTTTTTTTTGGAATATTCCTTAGATTATTCTGAGTCGAAAATTACTAACAACCTAGATTCGAAAACATTTCTGGCCGTTTAAACTTTAAAATTTCTCCTGTGTAGGAGGCAATGTCTGACGATCCCGCAATTTTTTCGTTTTGTTGTCCAAGTCCAAATAAACTTCAAACGCTAAAGCTTTCTTTTGTTAATGCAGATTTAACTCAAAACCTATTTCTTTAATTGTAAGAGTAATGTATGTGTATTTTTAAGATACTGTATGATTAAAAAAAGTTCAATTTTTTTTCCTGAGGAATGCACAATAAACACGTGCTGCAGGTTTAACCGTTTTCTTTTTAAGTTTCTACGGTAGCATAAAGCAGAGATTTTGAATGAGGGCCCTAATCTATTTATGAAAGTTGAACTCCTTAACCTATTAACCTGTCATGTGGCAGAAAACTTCAAGTTCACTCATGCTGCGAGGCCGAAGGCCGAGCTGTGTACCTTTACACATGACATCAAGACTGGGCTTCAATCTATTTGCGAGGCCGAAGGCCGAGCTGCGTAACTTTACACATGACATCAAGCCCTGGCTTCAATCTTTTTGCGAGGCCGAAGGCCGAGCTGCGTAACTTTACACATGACATTAAGCCTTGCCTTCAATCTTTTTGCGAGGCCGAAGGCCGAGCTGCGTAACTCTACACATGACATTCAGCCTTGCCTTCAATCTTTTTGTGAGGCCGAAGGCCGAGCTGCGTAACTTTACACATGACATTAAGCTCTGGCTTCAATCATTTTGCGAGGCCGAAGGCCGAGCTGCGTAACTTTACACATGACATTAAGCCTTGGCTTCAATCTTTTTGTGAGGCCGAAGGCCGAGCTGCGTAACCCGTCAAGTTGCGAAACCGACCAGCGAGGCCGAAGGCCGAGATGAATGCGGAGGGGATTCGCGCAGCGGCCGCGAAGCGAATCCCCGGAGCTGCGGCTTGTTAATTAATAATGGTATTATTAGTGCATTTAATGATTGGGAAGGTTTTCTAGAAACAGGATGGCCCAAAGCTTTTTTTAAAATAAAAAATATTGAAAATAATTTTCCAAAATTTTTTAAAATCCAAAAAAAAATTTTAAAAATTTTGAAAAAAAAATTTTGAAAATTTAAAAAAAAATTGGAAAATTTTAAAAACAAATTTTAAAAATTTTGAAAATTTTGAAAAAAAAATTTTGAAAATTTTGAAAAAAAAATTTTAAAAATTTTGAAAAAAAAATTTTAAAAATTTTGAAAAAAAAATTTTAAAAATTTTGAAAAAAAAATTTTGAAAATTTTTTTAAAATTTTTCTTACAATTTTTTTATGCAAAACCAAACCGCTTCTCACCAATTGCATTCCCGAAAAAAAATTCTCAAAATAGGTCTTCTCAATCAAAGAATTATTCTCTTTAGAATAATCCAAAATTTTTACTGCGCTGAAATTTGCATTAGAAGTTATCCCGGAATTTTTCTTCTTTGTTCCTGGTTTTAAAGTCTCAAAATGATAAAAATTAATTGTTTTGGGGTTAATTGAACTTGCTCAGACCTTTTTTTGAAAAATAAAAAATGTGAACTATAAAGGAGAGGAGGATTCAAGTTTAAGAAAAATTTGGGCTGATTTGCAAGTTTCGGATTTGAAGTTTTGGGTTTTAGTGGTTGTGAAATATTAAATAAGTGGCGGCCCAAAATTGACCCATTCATGAATTTTAAGTTTAGGGCTTGGACTAGGTTTGTTTAGAAATCCAATGAACCCAAATTGGGTACTGTCGGGTCTCCTTTGCTTCCTTGGCCCAACACTACAAAATCCAGATAAATTTTTTATTTAGCTATGATTCTTTTTTAGCGCTTGCTCAACCATCCCCAGGCATTTTTTCTTTTTCCCAAAATTCCACAACCAACCATCTTTAAATTTCAATACCTCACAACAAAAAAATACCTCAACGCTTCCCTCCTTCTTCCTTCTTTGGTCTCTTCAACATTTTTTTTTTGCCCATAAGTCAAGGGCAAGGTTTTGAACTTAAACCGACAGGTTCACGGGACGTTTTGCATCCACAACCAAACGCGGATAACAATGTTACACGAACACGTTTGTCTTATCTCTCAAAACGAATTCACATTACGATTCCTTTAACATGGGAACATCTCAAACCGGTTCTTCATTAATTGTCTTTTCCAGCTGAGGAAAATCCTAAAAACGGGCCCAAGAAAGAAATGCAAGAAAAACAAAATAATTAAATTAATTAATCTTTGTGTGTGCTTTGTTGTATATAAACGAAAAAAAATAATTAATTAAATTCATGATAGGATGGTAATGGCACGAACAAGTACCTGCGAGGGCTAAGATGGTCCAAGTAAGGTTCTCCGGAGGTAGGTGGGCCAAATCAAGCGAGTATGTCTTGTTGAGGCAGGCATATCCACCTACGCAAAAAAATATTTTGAATTTTTTAATAATTAATAAAAAAAAATCAAATGATTTTTTTTGATTTACAAAAAGGTTTAGGAAAATTCGTAGATGAATCTCCCAGAAAAATTCGCACGATATTTTGAAGCTTGATTACCAAAGTTGATGAACTAAACCTTGAACTCAACTCCGTGTGAGTTGTGCCGACATTTTTGCACACCTTGTGATTATTGTTTTAGTCCTTGGAACAAGCCCTTGAACTCAAGTTAAAAGATTCAGGAGGTGTCGCAGTTGGCGAATCTGTTGTAGGTTTGTGCTTTATAGAAAAACAATTTCAATCCCACCCTAAAATGGGCGTTGGCAGAGTTTTTGTCATTCAGCTTGTCCGTTTTCTAAAAAGCTATCATTAGCTTTTTTTTAACGACAGCAGAAGCGCCAGATAAAGAACAAAAAAACTTTGAATAAAAGAATCGGCGTTATCGGGTTGACACATATACCGAGTCGAATCTTTCTCTCTCTTTATTGCATTTCCCATGTTAATGGTCTGGTGATCCATGTGACAGGTCAACGACTGGACTTGTCCTAAGTAACAAACCTGCGCAAGCGCATAGTCGACGTGACATATTTTTTTGCATCTTCTTCCTTCTAACGAATCACGTATTAATGTTTTAGTCATTGATTCGGGTTAAAATTGCGCAATTTGGTTAAATTCTTTTTTTTTTTATTATGATTTCTCATTCGGGTTTGATATTTAGTTCCGACACTGTTATCGCAATTAAGGTGCAGTCCACGAAGAGAGAGGCAGTACTCTAGACCTTGACATTGGCATGTGGTAGGCTTAAGATAATTGTGTAATTCGTATATTGTTGTATGTAATTACTCAAACTGATACAATTTGCAATTTATGCTAGAAGAACGGACATCGGGTTTATGTTTGTTTGAGGAAATTAAAAGTACCGGCTTTATTTTCTTGGAATGAGGAGTTCGATATTTGATGGTGTGAGAAGTCGAGGAAAAATCGGAAAGATGAAAAATAGAAACAGGATAGCAGGACCATGTGAATATTGAAGATTCCCAGATTTAGAAATTAAAATGAGAATTTTTCGATTGCAGCGTCGGCTGGTGCGGCCGAACTAATCAGCAGACTTCGGGTCTAACGTTTTCGGCCTCGCAGTTAGCAAAGTTGCAGATATAAAGCAGACAAACGCCTTGGTTTGATTCCGAAAGAAAATCTTTAAATTTTTGAGGTCTGGTGTAATTACCTTTTAACGGCATTAAGTCCAGCATAACGCATTCCAATCATGAGCTTCAATCCCTGACTAATTACATCCAATGTTTTTAATCAAATTTTTCCAAGCGAGGACTCTATCTAAATTGTTTCTGATTTCCCAGCGCTAGTTCAGCTAATGAACGGTTTATCTGATCTCAAAAATGGCCTGTTTGCAGCACGGTCTGACAGTAGCCCGTCCGGTCAATCTGTCGTTATCGGTTAAACCATCTCTTGCCCATGAGTTCAAATTGGGGCCATATTTGGGCGCTGCAGAGCTGAAATAAGAATGGATTGGCCGTGTGGTAAAACCAAGTTCGATGAGCAACAAGAATCACGCGATTGATACTTTAGGGCAATCGGGAAGAAACAAAGAAAACCATAAAATAGGGGCATCGCCGATGAAATTAATACTGCTGGAAAGGACTAATTTCGGAGAAAGATGAGAGCACTTTGAGGTGGAGAAAACAAAAGAAAGTCTTTGTCTAAGATTAAATATATAAGGCTGAAAATCTGAGACTAAGGAATTGATGTTTAAAGCTGAAGCGTTGATCTGCAGAAATGACAATATTTAACTTGAAGGTATCAACAAATAAAGATGTCTTATTTATTTGTTTTTGCTGCAGTACCATGCAGAACCTACTTCTTCAAAACCATAAATTTTTTTTACCTAAAACCTTTTTATTCGACCCTAAAACTTTGCTAAATCCCACTACTAAGAATCGTACTGGCACCGACAAGAGACGCAAAGGAGCTCTTGTAAGGCCTAGTCGAACCATTGGTTTGATTTTTTTTAAAAAATGTTTGGCTCCACTCGGCGCCATCTGTATGTGAGTTTTGCGTAATGCTTAGAGCTTTCGACCAGGCTGAAGATTTTGAGAAAATTCAGGGAGGGTTTGAGCCAAGGTAATGAATTTTGTGGAGTTCATTCATTTTGAGTGAAATACTAAAAACCAAAAAAATATGGCCAGCCAGATTAAATTTATTTCTGAAGGAAAAATTACTATATTTGAGCCAGGGTGAAACTTAAGGGCGATCCGACTCAACTGTTCACTCAAACTAAAAATATTGAAACCGCTTTTTCATTTGCACTTTGTACTCCACTCTTTACTGCTCATTATCCAAGTTTCCATTTCTTAATTAGCTGACTTTGACCTAGATAGTTGCAAAAACACATTGTATATTTATTTCTTTCACTGGAAACTATACTAATCAACTCCTAAAATTGCTGGTTTCCCCAGAACTCGATTCCATTCATCCACAGTGGAGGAAGCTTATTGAAATTTCATGACAATTTACAAAAATTCAACTCATTCAACCAGAAGAAACTAAAGACTAAAGATTTGTCGAACGGTTCATGTTGAAAATTGAATTCTTCTGCTGCCTCTGCCAGAAGTATCGTCACCAAACTAACTGCTTTCCTCGTCCATTTCATTCATCATTCCAGTTGTCAATCATAACAACCAAATTCACTCAAGCTGTCCATCTATCCAATCTCTTTTACATGTTTCTTCATTTTTAGAAAATTGAGTCTCCACGAGGTCTTATTCCCAACGAATTAGAACCATCGATTTTTAAAATACTGAAAAAACCAATCCACGATTTTTTCTAATATGACCTATAATCAAAAATATTAATAATAAAAAAAAAGAAAACGTCTTCGACCATAACCGCCAATATTTTATAAAGTAATCCCATTCCCATTAAATCTCAATCTCCATAATCCAAAAGCGCAATGACCTCAAATGTGCCAAAAACAAAAAATTAGCTACATTTCCTTAAAAATTATATATTTCTTCCCCTAATAAAAAAAATTGCGGGGCCCGAAAAAAAAAAAAAATAAACGTCTCAGCCGTGCAGCGCCAGGGGCTAAAAAACGAAACCTGTTGCTGGAAAAAAAAACAAGAAATGTTAAATAAGAACCCGAGTGGTAGAACGTGATTGCGGAGTAACAAAACACGAAGCATTTTCTGCATTGGCTTTGAAGCAAGGTCAATGTCCTTTCTCTCTCGGTCAGCCGTGGAGAGGGGTGTCCATCTTCGCTTTCAAATTATCTATCTCATATTTCTGGCGGGGCTTGTAATTTTCTCGATCGAAGAGTCAATAGAGGTCAACGTACATGCGACCAGAATCTTTTACCTTAAAAAAATAAAACGGAAAATCAGGGAATCAGATGATGACAATGACATCCTCGCCTATCCACAGGTCGTTACTCTGCTTCCGGAGTGTAGCGCAAGCCAGAATGCGGAAATTCATAGCCTAGATTGTGTACCTTATGGAATCATGGTCAATGTCATCCCAAGCTTTTTGCAGACGAATCAATTGAAGGGGGGGCGATCAGAGAAGAGAAGGAGGATTTTCTGTATAATTGGACGGTCATCTGGTAAATAGCGACGAAAAACTAAAAGAATTAAAAGAGAAAAATAGAGAAAGGAATAGCAATTTTTGTGTTTTAATGAATGAGTCAGGTATTACAGCATGATATAACGGTACCTATCTCACTAGCTGCAACTCGTTGGGTAACATTTCATCATACAAGTTCGGCTTCGCAGATTCAGGAATAGCGAAAAAAATTAATCTCCTCATTATATATTTTTTTTTCTTTCTTTTTTATTATTTTCCTCGCAAATTTGGGCATAGCGTGAAGTGAAAGATTCCGGGCGATGGGATGCGATGACATGTCGAACCTGAGTCATGAGGCAATGTCAAGGCACTCCGGGAATGAATGTCAGTGTGTAACATCGGTCGATGACGTCTGTTTGTCTTTTCCATTGAAACAATAATATACCTATATTCAGATGCTAATTGAGCTGTCTTTAAATTGTTTATTAGTGGGTGACAAGGGTAACACGCGGAAGACACACAAAGAACGAAAATAGCTTTTGGAATTTTCGTTAGGTATCGTTTATCGAGAGGAATTTAATTGGGTTTTAATTGGAGGGATTTAATTTGAGCTTTTCCGGTGTTGGAAAGTTAAGTTTTGTCTCTGGGAATGTTGAGAAGTTGATGGAGGTGGCAGAAGGGGTAAAATTTTCAGTGGCGATTAGAAATTTGTTTGAAAGATGCAGGAGCTAGTAGTTTTTCCTTTGGCTTTTACAGCTGCAGCAGCAGCCAAACTATTAGGATGGGAATTGAGGTGAAGAAGCAGACGAAGCAGTTAGTGTGGTTCAAAGAATGGCAGAGTTTAGAATCCCAAAGCAAGTGTTTAAGTGGCAGCTTTTGGGGAGGAGGAGGTAGGGTAGGCCGAGAGCAGTTGGAGGGGTGGTATTGTGGAAGAAGTGAGAGTCAACAACTTGGATGAAGAGGACTGTCTAAACCGGGAAGAGTGGCGCTTGGCAGTCGGAAGACGCCATCGTACGTTGTAAAACCTACGAGTACATTATAGAGGTGAAGACTAGATTTAAAAGGTTCCAAAGAGATGTCCTCAACTTTGCATCATTTTGGCCTAAATTGTGCCAGGATGGGCTATTTTGTGCAATGCAGCTCAATTCCTGTTAATTTTTTAGTTACTTTGTGACTTGCTGCTGAGGACGGGAGAGCAGGAGTTATTACCTACGTCAGTCTTAATGCTCAGTGTCATTGCCATAAATGTGTAATACACAAAACGCTCTCGGAGCAATTTTTTCAGGCTTGAGAAGAAAATTTTTTGTATTTTTTCATTGAGAAACATATCTTCCAACCGCTTGACTGGTCCAGATTTTAACGTCCGAAGTTTTTGAATACCAATCTTCAATCTTCCCCCTAGATGTATCATAGCTTGCTTTGGACAGCAGCCAGCACTTTCGAGGAAAACGCCAATGAAAACTGTCTTTCACCATTTAGTTAAACACTCAACCTCTTATCTGTTGCAGGTTCCGTAAGGCCACCCGGTGAATTAACCTGTAATTAATACATAAGAAAGCTATCCATCGCAGCCAACGCCTTTGATTTAAATTTTTGATTGAAACTTCTTAATTTTTGCCAATATTTACGATCAAGTTTCCAATTCTCTTTTAAAAAACCTGCCGGCTACAAACCTGCTTAAATTAAGACTTCCAGGATTTTCGTGGGAATGATTTATAAATTATCCAGGATCCAATCACGCCTCTTCCCTAATTGCGAAATATCAACAAAAATTATGCAAAAATTCGCCTTCGCAGGTGAAAAAGGATGTCATTCAAAAAGCTCATCTTCTTCTTCTTCTTGCTAAACTTTTGGCATTATCCCAGCTCGCTCGCAAATTAGAAGAAAACCTCTTTGGATAAGAGATGACCTTGGGGTAATAAGCTAATCAAGCTTAATGAAGACTGGACTTGACACGCGATAAAAAATATCAAATCGCAGGACTGGAAATCATTTATTTGGCGGAATTTAAAAAAAAAAAAAAAAACGGATTCCAACATCGCAGTACCTCGTTCAAGGTATTTGGGTCAATACTCCAACTAGTGTGGGATGCTGTATGATCTCATACTGATCTTGAATCTCTTATGGATACTCCAGCTTTGTTTTTTTGTTGTGTTTTTGTAAACGGTGCTGTAGGTGTAATGCCATTTCCATGATGAATAAGGCCGGGCCTCTTTTTTTATCCTCGTTAAGATTTTTATTTAAGAGCTACCAAAAAAAAAAATTAAAACCAGTTGCTTATAATTAGACGTTTTGGAAAATAACGCGAAAGGTTTGTTTATAGGAAAAACTTTTTCGCCGACGAGTTTTGCTAACATCTTATGCAATTAAAAGGTAATTAAGGCTGGCACTGAAATCGTGAAAAAAAAACTTAGTGCACAGGTGAACGAACTCCCGTACTATAAGTCTCGTATAATAAGTCAAGTTACCATAATTTAATTTGTAATTTTATAAAAATCCACTGATTATCATTATTAGCATTAATTTCTAGTTATTTTTTTTTTTAAACGACGATACCATCTTTGGCCGCACGGAATATCTATTTTATTTTCCATTAAAAGTTGTAAAAAGCTTTGACCTAATTTGTTTAATAGCGGTTTTATTTAGCGCTGATGTCGGGATGCCGAAACCTTTCGACATTTAAATTGAAAAGCAATAAAACTGATCACGCGTAAAAAATATCATCATATGCGCACCGCAAAAAGTGTGAATCATAGCCCTCACTTGAATAACTAAAGGCTACGTCATAATGTCTAATAAAAATGACCTTCACAACAAAACAGTGAATTCAGTTAGGTATATGTACTGTTCTATTTCCATAAGCTTCTAATTAATATATAGGCAGAATTCATGAACAAACGGAAATTTGTGTTGGATTTCCTCTGTCGTGAGTTATTGTTTTGACTGGAGGTATTTATTGAGTTTCCAGGTTTTTAGCCAGTTTCGCCAGCGGCTAGTATGAGAATATGGCCATCTTCCTTAGTCGAGGTACCATGGCACTGACCCTGAGTGTAAAAGACGGGAAAAAGTTTTAGTTTAGTAATCCAAAGATTTGAAATGTTCGTTGTAGTAGCTGACTACTGCTCCTACTTTTCTGATTATATTTACACATGAGAAGATTTTTATGAGTCTGCCTGGCAGTACTCCTGAATAGAACATATGATCCTAGTTTCATCCTCCATTTGCCTTTTGGCCAAAGACTGTATTGGTTGTTGGACCTTCCAACAACCAATACAGCCCCCTTAGTCGGTCCTCAAACTCCACTACTTTTAGATTTGTTCCAAATTTTAGGATCTCGTCGAGGATAAAATGTGCTATCGAGTTCCTACTTTTACTTGTGTTTCAAAAAATCCATTGTACCCATCAACTTTGTGCAGCAATAATGTCTCAGTGTAGAGCCTTGCTGCTCGTTCTCGCAAAAATTCAGCACCATCAATTTTCTCAAAGCAAAAAAGGAACCTAGGTGGACATAGTTGATTCTTCTGTTTGTTTGAAAATCTCAAATGCGCTAGAAAGTAAAAGCTAGAAAGTAAGAGCTTTCTTGCCTAAAATATGGTTAAGCAAGAAAGCTCTTGCCTCTGAATGAATTTTTTTTTATTTTACTGCACAAGTATGCTTAAAAGTTTTACCTGTGTAGATGGCCAAGATCAATGTCATTGCTTAAGTTGGAAAACACTCTTTTTCTTTGTTTTGAGATCATTGTAAATTTCCCAGCTTCCGTTCTCCCTCCTACAGATTTTAATTCAATTCGGAACTCTTAAACAGCTCTTTTAGAAAGTGCGGGCGTTAGAGTCCTTTAGCTTTTTTTCTCAATTATAAATCCTTAACTTTTAGTCAAATATTTCTTTAAAATTTTTTATTAAAAGTAGAAGGATATAATTCATAGATGATGTTTGCACATGCTATTGCTCTTCTCTTTATTTCTCTTCTTAACTTGTGAGTAGTGGCGTCAGCATTCCATTTTGTCAGTAGCTATACTTGCTCTAAAATCCATTTTTCCCCAAATTATTATCATCATCTTCTGACTGATGCACTGCTTCCAACTTCTGGCTGATGTGATACTGTAGTTGTTTAATCTTTGCCAGACCTAAAGTCTAGGGAGCTCTATCTTCTCGAACTGCGGTCTGCCATAATATCGAAGTAAAAGTGCTTCGTGAGCTTTCTACCACCGATCATGGCGAACTGCAATTCGAGGACATATGGCTATCAATGACGAGAATTGAAGTTGTAACTAATATTCGATTGAGATTTTTGAAGACCCGAACCCGAGTTGTCCATTTAAAAAGTCTAAACTTGCATTCAGCTTAAAACTGCAAGTTCCTCAGAGCTGTCACGCAAGCTTTGCTGAGAAGTTGCCTGTAATCTTTTATTTGAGCATCAGCAAATCAATCAAAGTTCATGTAGACTGAAATTCTTTTCCTGGCGACCCATCAGGGCTTTAAAACTAATCAGAATTTAAAATAAAGTTCATCAGTGTCTTTTAAATCAGGTCTTTAGCTTGGACCTTGGGGGCCCAAGCCGAATCTAGTCTGAGCTTAGAGGTAAAGAAGGCCTGACCAAGTCGAGCTAAGCCTAAGTTCGGACTAGAGGGACCAATCATAGAGTAACCAACGTCAAGTGATTGTTTACATGTTTAATACATTATCAAACATTTTCAGTTCGTAGATAGAGTTTTTACCTTTTTTGCAGACTTGTTTCCAAACAGCGAATCTTAAAATTTAACTTTTTAGCTAACTCCCATGAGCTTAGTCCGCCATTTTCTCTTCCAAAGCTTATTTACCTACTCGGCCAACGTCCACCAAAAATAATTTCACACCAATCAAAAATTACCAAATCATTTCTTATAAAAACCATCACCTACAAGAGCAATTTATAAATTAAACCATCGACACAACGGGTGCTGCTTCCAAAAACCCCTCAATCTATGCTTCCTTCGTTGCAGACAAGACAAAAAAAAAAAACGAAAATTAAAAATAAAACGCTGCGCTAGCATTGAAAAACCCAATGTCCGCGCATACTTATCATATACAACCGGTAAACAAACTTAAACAGCAGACGAATCACAAAACATTCCAAGAAAAACTGAACGTCTCCATGGCAACCTCCGACTTTTGATAAAAAGCCGATCAAATTTTTTTTCAAATTTCGCAAGTTGTAATTTTTATAATCAGCCCAAGATCTCTGTTCGTATAACTGAAATACACGATAAAAAAGAATTGTTTTTTAAACGTCGGCATTTTATGACAAGTGATTTCCGATGGGGAGATACCATCTTTTTCCATTAAAACCATAAGCCGAGTACCATCGGTTGTCTTGTCCGAGTATCCCCGAGTATTCCTTCAGTTCGAGTCGGTTAGTTGTCAGTGTAACTCGTACTTGGTGTTTTTATGATAAATCCAAAATATAACTGTTCTTTTTACAACTATAACAGCTATTTATTATGTAAAAATTTGTTTTTGGTATTTTTGGTGTTTTCGGATATTTTCAACAACTTGTATTAATCAGTGCGTGGTTTTCTCATATAAATTCTCGTTTCATTTCTTCGATTATTATTCGTTTTTTGGCAGATTTTTTTTCGAGAATTTTCTTGGTGGTCAGGTTTAGCTTTTAGCCCGTTTCAAAATGGCGGCGGAAAACTTCACACGTTGCATTTCCACGAAAGCTTTTTGAATTCTTCTTGATTATCAAAATTCTGATTAGGATTCTTTTTACTACCATAAATTTTATTGTTGATAGCCGGTTGTTTATTAATTTTTTGCAACAGCTCAAGCGCTGACGTCATTTTTTTTTGCAAATGGCGACTCCAGCTAACGCCGGGCCCTGGAATTTCGTCGTGCCCAAGAAGATGACGTTTGAACTTCTTTTCTTTTTCCTTCGGGGGGCAATTAAATAGGGAATGATCGATGACATATTTTTAATACTAAATCATCGTTACTGATCACCAAGAGATAAATATTGCATCGATATTTTTCATAACGAAAAAAATTTTTCTTTTAGTTTCAAATGCATCATAAACCTTTTTGGATTACCTTCGATTGGACAGTTCTTGTTAAAATGTCAAACCTTATTAAAATAATCGTTTATTATTACACGTAATATAAAATTTCGGTTCGGGGATTAAAACGTACACGAAAACAGTGAGTTTTAGTGATAAAGTGAGCTCGCCTGTCAATATTTTGGATACAAGGCAAAATGCCGAAAATTTTCTTGATTAAAAGTCGCTTGGAGCAACAGCAGTTGCGACTAAATCAGAATTCTAAAGGGGAGAATCATGAGCCTTTGACTCCTCCAGGAACCCCTTTACCTTGTAATGAAGCAATTCCTTTGGCTTTAATCGTCCGTTATCAAAATAATGGTAAGTTGAAACATGTCTTGACTTGTAGTTTTCAAAATTTTGAGGTTATGTTTTTTGAAATCTTAAGGATTATGTTTGGATATTTTGATAAAATGATCTGTGAGGTAGAGAAAATTCATTTTCAATGAAAATATTCAATTTGGACAATTATCGTTTGACAAATTTTTCAAAATTAATCTGTTTTTCTCGACTTTTTGTTAAATTAAATTTTAACTTTTACTGAAATGATTTCAACTATTCATTTGTGAAAACTTCTTGTCATTCGTTAATTCTCTTAATGAAATAATTGTGTTGAGGATGTGGAATGCTTATTGATTTAATCGTTCCCACTCAAATGTCTGAATTTCAAGTTTTAGCAAAATACGAGACTTCATTATAGTGATTTTGAATCTTTTTCAAATCTCAGACTAATGAAACGTAATGCCCTTTCAAGTAACCTGTTATAAAAATAATTATTTAAAATTTTTTTATTAAAACTGTACTACGTTAAATAATTTCTTTTCCATATGAAACCAGGTAGGGCGATTACCTTAGTCAAACATGCGGGTTTGATTATCACCCTTCAACTTGGTCTTATTTAAATTTTGTTGTGTTGGTTTTTTATTGCACAATTTCCGGGCCCGTATTCTCGGCTCCTCAACTTTTGCGAATAAGCTAAGAAAGGTTATTGGTTTCAATTGATTTTAGTAAAATGGTTAAAGTCGTCCTTTTAAACTTGGTTTTTTTTATCTCTTTTCTCTGGCGCTAGCGTTAATATCATACAAAACTGAATGCCAATATAAATGAGGAACTATTTCAAGACATTCAAGGTACACTACTTGTTAGGGTTAGAGAGATAAGAGAAAAAAACGAACGAGAAAGGAATTATGGCAGGTTTTATTTCGTAAAATGTTGTTATGTGGAGGTTTAATGGAGATTTCGGTTAGCGGGAAGTAGGATTAGCTGAATTTTCCGTGGATGAGGTCGAGAAAATTTTTGGAATTGCAACTCTTCATCTGATTGATCTGTGTTGAAAGTTGTTTTGTAAAGAATAGATTTATTTCTAAGGATGTGAAAGTCAACAATGCGAGGGAAATTTGGTGGCAGCTGAATAAATGAGCGTGGAGTTTAGCTGGGATTTTTTGTGAATTTCGTTTGCAGGTAGCTGAAAAAAGTCCTGCCTGCTGTGGGTGAATGTTAAATATAGTTCGGCTGCTTAATTCCAAAATTCTTAAGTTCCCTATTTAAAATAAATTCTTACGAAATCTTTTGCACTTAAAGAGGCTTATCCCAAGTTCATTTCAGACCATTGTTTTGACGGGCTTTCGGCGATTGATATCTTTCTTTGCTTTATGATAACCAATAACACGTTGTTTAGACTCATAACAACATTTCTATAATGAGTTTTAGGCGGAGCTGTGTGTATTAATATATACACCATTCTCCTCTAAACAAAAACAACACATTTAAATTTTGCAGTAGCCATTAGGGAGTCAACAGCAATTGTTTCAAAGTATAACCTTCAGAGGTGAAAAAAAAAAAGAACAAATCAAACCAAACATTTAATTGGTATTGTCGGTCCAGGGAGTTCCTTTTTTAAATCATTATCTTTCCGTTTCCTCAACGCCTAAAAAATCAATTCCCCGCCTGAGCTAACATAACAAAATCAGAATTCTACTTCCAGGTAGAGTTTGAAGCTGCAAGAACCATTTTAGGCCCAAATGTTTTGGGCCAGGAATTTTTTTATAGAAGAAAATCATAAAGTTGGGCGAGGGTAGAAATTGGCTAAGAGCAAAATCAGATCAGTTTTGAGCAGTATTTTCTGCTAAGGCATCTAGGGCTAGTTTTGACGTTAGCAACGACAGTTGGAGATAGTTTAGACCCTAACATCGGCGACTAAAGATAGTTCAGGCTATGGCAACGGCTTCTAGGGCTAGCTCTGACCTTAGCAACGGTATTTAGAAATGCGTCAGGCCCTAATATCGGCGTCTAGGGCTGGTTCAGGCCTTAGCAACGGCATTTAGAGATAGTTTAGGCCCCAAAACCAACAACTGAAGATAGTTCAGGCCCTTGCAATCGCGTCTAGGGCTTGTTCAGGCCTTGAAAAAAATCCGAAAATTTAGTTTTATTGGATTGTTCCTAAAAATTGATTTTTTCTCTGACTTTAGGCTTCCTTATGAGAATGTTGGACTTCTAGGGAAGTAAACGCGATTCTATCAGAATATTCATTGAACTAGATTTAAAAAAAGTGAGAGCTAGAAAACATTAAATGTTCAAGAACATTTCAAATTTTTTCTTCCAGCCTCTTGGTACCTTATTGCTCCGCCTTTTGGCCATTGACCAACCGCATTTACATGGGCCCGACCCGAACCAGTGTTCTTTTAACCCATGAGGCTCACTCAGACCACTCGATCAGAATTCATTTAGTTATTTGAACTATTTAATTACAACAATGTGACGTCATTCATATGCAAAAAAGAAAAAATAAAACAATAATGGACGAACCATGATTAAATATTCCGCTTTTGTGTTATTGGTAACTCCTGATGAATTATAATGGGTTAATTGATATTCTCGTCTGCCGGTGTCGTCGCCTGCTTAGGGCTCCTAACATTCCATCGTGCCTGGCCGTACGTTTTCGAATATTTTATTTTCGCTTAGGGATTCCGTTGTTCGTCCGTTTTAATCAGGTCGTTTTATTTTCAAACTGGGAAATAAATTAGTTGGAAAAAAAAAAACATTGTGTAAGCGAGGTTGGTACTTGTACTAATACTACTACTACTGTCAGTATCTCCTACCTGGAAGAGTTGGTGTCATTGAACTTGCCAATGCTATTTCCTTCAAACAAGAAGTCTTCGTTTGTTGATAGCTTGTACCGCATCAGTAGGACTTCTTTTCTATCTCAATCATTTGAACTTGATCTATTCACGGAGTAGATAATGCTGGCACGAAGTACAGCTTGCTTTGGAAATAATGGATTTTATCCAGTTATATTTCTTGGTATAATGACACGAGGAAGAAGTTTTTAAAAAAAAATCATTTTATGGCATTCCCAGATGATCCTTTTAATTTTTTTTTTATCCCCGACAAAAATCCTTTTCTTGTTTCTTCCCGGAACTACCTCATGCTAAACAGATAACGAATTGTATAATGATAACGTTTGTTTTATTCCAGTGCGCTGAAGCGATCACTGCCTTCGGGTTCAGTTTTATATATGCTCAGGCATTGAACGTACAAGCATTCATGCGTATACCTTACAAGGGGCCTTAATATATCGATTATACCGCAAAAAGCGTTACATCCCAAAAATGGTCAGCCTTCATTTTAAAAGCGAACTTCCTTATCCGGTTAAATTGGCTATCAATTTCCGTTTACGAAAAATATTTTTTTTTTTTCGCCAATATTTCACCCCGTGAATAATTTCATACACTTGTTTACCGATGCGCGCGCAGCTGTCATGCTATTTACATTTGATTTCGTAGCTCATTTGAATATTATTCGCCTTTTTTTTCTACGCGTTTGCATGAACAACCGTTAGGTCAAAAAAAAAGGTTTTGAATAAAAAATGGGAAGAAAAGGGGGTTTTTTTTTTTTTTGGTTTTAGTGAGAGAACGGGTGTATCCATGACACGGAAAGATTTGGTCTAGATCGTAAAAAGCTGGAGATAAAAAATGAAAAGTTTAACACGGGACGGGACTTCTGTGCCTGAGCGAAGTTTTTTTTTTTTTACAAACAACCTTGACCAAATTGAAACACACAATGTTGGATTGTGACCTCTGTTAGAGGACAGGCACACGATACACTCCTACCGTTAATCTTTATTTATTTTTTTAATCCGGATGATTATTCGGAAATTTTTCAAGTTTAACGAAGGATTGTAAAAGGCGGTAGGAACTGGAAGTTGTCGAGTTTGATTTGGAGAAAATGGAGAATTTGATAAAAATTGATTTTTTTGACTTGGTGAGTGGAACATATGAAGCTTGAGAATTATTTAGCTCGAACGATTTATCTGTCCTGAGAGGAAAAATCTGCCGGAAGTAAAAGTCTAAAACTTGGGATGTTTTACTGTATGAAAAAGCCGTCCGAAAAAACCTGGAACTTAAGGCTAAGGAGCATGTGGATGAAGTAGAAGTTGAAATATTATACTTGAAATACATTTGGGTGAGATTGAGGAGAAAAGAACGGCAGCAGCACAATGCCAGGATGGTGCACTACAAGTTGGCGAAGAACGCACGTCATCAAAGTCAGCGGCTAGAAGATCCCAAGGATGGAAGAAGTTCTGCTCATTCAAGTATAAGGAAGGAGGCGATCGTAAAATTAAAGCTACAGCCTATTTCAAGAAAAAGAAATATAAACGTGCGAAAATAGTCTAAATAAAAAAAGGAAGGTGGAGGTTAGAGCTACTTGAAAAATAAATTGAATCGCTGCTGAACTATACGTTTGACTCAGAAATTAAAATGTTGAGTAGTTAGTTGAGAAGATGCTTGAGATAAGAACAAAAAATGTTGACGAAGCCACTTCCTGCTTTTAATTTTCGTCTCTGCAGTGGATTGCTTCTGCAGCGAGATAAAGGGAGTCAAAAAGATGCCGTTTATAATTCCACAGACAGCTTTTTAGTCTCTGCTTGGCCAAAACCGCAGTTATCGGATTTAGCTGGACGGTTCTCATGACACAATTCCACGACTCTTTGCAAAGGAGGTCGAAAAACATTTTTAAATCTTAGGCATCGTCTTCAGGATAATAATCGAAACGCAAAATGTAGATTTGTGCTAGTCAAGTTATGTTTTATTCACGCACAAAAATAAAGGCTGCTAATTGTAAGTTCCCAACTCCAAAGAAGGAATTGCAGTCTCAGGCTGCCTGACCAGCATGGCAATTAGTACCCAAAACTATAAATAGGAGCTTTTGACTGAGAAAATGTTGGAGAAATTAACGATTATCATTAGTTTTGCCGTCTCTATCCCGAGTAAACTTCCCAAAAGGTTATGGGCCCAGGCCCACGTTCGTAATCTTTGCCTAACTTTTTCAGTTACTGCTGCTTTTCCTCGACATCGTCCATTTTCTTCCGTAAGTTTTATTCTCCACTTACCTTTCCACCTGCCTACCTATTTTTCTTCTGCTCATCAAAGTGCAGACACCTCTGCTATCCAGAGGCTTCTTTCTCTTTCCAGTTTCTCTAGTCGAGCAAATTTTTCCAGAATTTTGCTCGAATAAACATTTTCCTCAACTAAATCTAATTGGACACCAACAATGTGACCGCTTCCACCTCTAGCGACCCTAGCGGTGGAGTTTGAGTGTTGAAGAGACTCGACAAATCCTTTCAGCCGCCAAACAAACCCTCAACAAAGCTTTTTTAAATTACTATTTAGCCTGTTAACAATTTAAATCCTCCCACTCTCTTAAATTTAGTACCACAAAAAATTTCAAGAAGAAAAATAAAGCTCTCTAGTGACACAAATAAAGGAAATTGAACTCGGAGTGAATGCCGTGACAAGGGGTGATCTAATTCCACTGTGTGATACAGAGTCGGCGACCTAATGGATGTTAATCGATGTTTCATGTACCTGAAAGCCTGAATGACAGCCGAAGAGTCGTTTTCAACTTTTAAAATCATATACACAACAATTAACTTGGAATCAATGATCAAATATTGTTCCTTTGGCCCGGTTTTTAAATATTCAATTCCGAATAACGCTACCGGCAATTTTTTTTTTAAATTTTATATTTTTTTCCTGGGTTTACGTGTGTGCTCGGTAAAAACGGTTATGGGATTTCGTTTAGGGAAAAAAGACCACCTTAGATTTGTTAACGCCTACAGTCGAATAAAAAGGGTTGGGAATGTGTGTTTCTTTGGTTTTAGATAATTTATAGATTGGAAGAGTTTTTTTAGCCCTTTGGTATGTTTGGAGTTTGAAAAAATAGTGAATTCTTGTAGACGGTTTTGAAGATATTTTCTTGATTGATCGTTCCTTCGGGTCTGAAGATTGACAAAGCAAAAAATTTGAAGGTTCTCAAGAAGTGTTGAGATGTCAAGATGCCTTCAAACTCATATGAAGAATGGAGGAATCGTGAAATTTAGACAAAGTCTGATAAAATTTTACTGGCGAGAGAACTTTTCGAAAAATTTGTTAAACAAGAAATATTGTGGCTCTTGCAAATTTTGTTCGACAAGAAATTATGATAAATTTTGTTCAAAAAAAATTGGAAAAATTTGTCTTGACTGAAAAATCTTGTTTTTACCTGACAAATTCTGAAAAAATTTAATGAGCTTCTCGAAAAATTTGTTAAACAAGAAATATTGTGGCTCTTGCAAATTTTGTTCGACAAGAAATTATAATAAATTTTGTTCAAAAAGGAAAAATTGAAAAAATTTCTCTTGACTGAAAAATCTTGTTTTTACCTGACAAATTCTGAAAAAATTTAATGAGCTTCTCGAAAAATTTGTTAAACAAGAGAAAATTCTGAACAAATTTAATCAACAAGGGAAAATTCTGGCAAAATTTGTCAAACAAAAAAATTTTTTTCCATGAAAAAAATTCTGGAAAACTCAATTTTTTGCAAAAATTCTTTACATCTCATTTTCCGCCTGAAATCCAATGAAATAGCCAGTCAGAATGCAGGCTGGTGGCCACATGGCCAGTCCGCCATTGTCCTCTATCAAATTTTTTCCCAAGGAATTTCAAAAGACGGCTTTACTTTTTTTTTACTGAAGCTGAAAAGCAAAAACGTTTTTTTATTCGCAAATCATAAAGAAAAACACAAACGATACCCCTTTATCTCTCTCTCAAAAAAAAAAAAAATATGGCCGAACACTCGCCATAAACAATATTCCATTTTTCTGCGAAAAATATATAAAAGAAAAAAAAAACCGTTAGTAACGTCTGAGCATTGTTAAGATGGGACAATAATCAGGTCGTCGACATTCAGCTATTGACTTGGTGATGGACTTAGGTACCCATCTTTTTTGTTTTTCTATTCCCAGAAAGGTATACAAGAGCAAAGTATAATTATTTGACGAAGATGTCAAGTTTTATATTGACAATTGTGGCCGAGTGGCTGGATTTTTAAAAACGGAATGTCACACGGATTTTAAAAATCCCGAACTCCGATTCTTCACTCCCAAGCGCTACTCGTCGGGTTTTTAATCATTTTTTGTGGTTAAGTTATTTTTCTTGGGCATTTGCCAAGGTTTAGTTTTTAATTAGATACTTAGATGTTCGTTGGGAAAACCGCTTACATTAATCAAAGCGATTCCTTTTCAAAAAAAAAATTTTTTAATGGTAAAAAAGGTTTTGAGATCTAGTTTTGAAAGTTGAAATTCATTGCAATCCAAGGATTGAAATTAAGATTCATTTTGGCTGGTTTGGTTGGATTTTTAATATGCGTCACGTAAACTAATGACGCAGTGGTATAAATTCTGGGATGTAATTTATTTTTATTTTCGTCTGTACGTATGAATTAATCTGCATTTATTTTATGTTTTTTTTTTTTTGAAAAAAATGTTAACTAATTATCTGACGGTTAATGTGATTAAAGATTAAAGTGAAAATACGAGCTTGGTCGAGTTGATAGGGGAAGATTGGGAGATAAACAGGATTTGAGGAATTCGAGTTGATGTATTGCGCATTTTTTACAGATCATAGCGCGAATTACGAACCAGTTTAGAGATCATAGCTCGGTAAGATGGATCTTGATTCCTCAACATAGCAGAACACTGACTCGAGGATTTTCTAAGCATACAGCAGCGTATCTTCTCAATCTGCAGGTTCGAAATTTGAAAACTGGAGAAGAAGAATTGAACTCGACATTTCTGAAGAGATTTTACCGGACTCAACAATGGCATAGCTCTAATAGTGGCGTGGCCGTTTGACTCGGAACACTTGATACATTCTTCATTTCTTCATGTAATACTGGAGGGGCAGAGGCAGAACGGTAAACGTCGCAGGGGGCGCCAACAGCTAGAAGCGCTGCATAGCTACCTGAAGACCTTAGTTTTGCTTGAAGTCTCCAATTTTTTTTCGAAGGAAAGGGCGTATAATTGCTCCCTGTGGCAGGGGGACACACTAAAGACTTGCCCCGGCTCTTGAGTATCCGCTGTAATGCGGCGCAGGAAACTTCATTATTAAAGACTACTGGATCGATTAGCTGGACCAATCGTTAAAAGTGTCAAGCTAAGCCTCTTCAACAACTACTAGGCCGACTCAAGTTCTTTGGGGCGTTGGCGTTATCAGTGTCAATCTGGAGCGGTTAAAATCCCTGAAGAGTTGTGCTATACTTACAGGAGTCATTTAGAGAGCCTGAGAGGAGAGAGTCAATTCTATATATTGAAATCCTGGCTTCTGATTGGCTGAGACTAAAATTTGTTCCAGTCAAATTGGCGATGACGTCAGACGTCTTCTGCTGCTCCGTACAGGCAGAAGTAGAAGAAGAAGAATAGACTTTGAGCTCGAAATTCTCTTTTAATTTTGCTTGGTCACTCATTTTTTTAAACCAACCTTTTCTAGACGAATCTTCGGCGAAAATTTTCCACATTTTTTAACCAGAAAAAAATTCCGCTCCTGTCAATGTTAAGTTAGACAACCCTTTTAATTTCCTTCTTTAAACTCTTTACTTGCTCGTCCATACCTTGAACGCTTCTTAACCCAAACCTCACATTTCAAACTTATCTGACCAATTACATAACATACATATATAAAACCGACTGACAAGCCGTCAGTGTCAAAGCAATAATAATCAGATATGGAAAAAAAAATTAAGGTTGCTTTTTCAATTACCAATGACATTTAGGAATGTTTATTTCCCAGTAGGCACTTCCCAAAATAATAGAAATAAAAACATTACTCCCCCGTTTTTGAATAGGATATTTTTAAAAAAAAATAATAACAAGGCACGCGGAGAAACCTGAATTCTCCTCCAGCATACCTGGAGCATTGAAAGTGATGTTGAGTTGCCATATACCGGGGTAACGGAATTATTTTATACATGAAAATAATAAAGAACAATTTTTTCCGCCGCCATTACTCGTCTCGCTTGTTGCGTAATCTCAGGATAATGATTTCGTTTCTATTCTTTTTTTTTTTATTAAATGCGCAAATGATTTTTTCGCATTTCAGGCGGAGCCTGGAATTGTATTACGATGATAAAATAGCCGGTCGACCAATCCTATTGTTTCATGACATTCAATCGTCCGGACGGGGATCGAATGAAGAAAGACGGTTTAAAAAAAAAAAAAAAAAAACTAACAGGTGATTTGAGGTCTTTGCTAATTTCTTGCAAACTTGAATCTCACCTGCGACCGTGACCTTAGTAGTTTTCGAGGAAAATTGTTATTTAATTCCGTAATCACGTCAACTGTTCTAATTTTTTTTTTTTGGAGAATGGCAAAAAAAAAATCAGCCGAAGCGAATATCTGAGATTCACAAAAAAAATGACATCATCTTTTGCAATTTTGTTAGCTTGCCAAAAAAAAAAAAGAATCCCAACGCCTTATGGTTACCACGCGAAACTTAATCCCGAATTAAGGTGGAGAGGGGGGGAAAATTCGTGCAGATTTTTATACATACTAACATAATCGATTCGAATCTGAAGTACCAGATTTAAACGATAAGTTCATTAAATTATTTCACACGTAAGCTAAGCATGATTCCTGGATTAAATTATAATGAAAAATACCTGGAGCTTCAAGTGAAATAGAACATGATCCGGGGATAAGTTGATCCGCGCATCGCGAAAGTTAAATATAGATGAGAAGACGTTTTGTGGAATTGGATTGACGTACCTAAGATTCAAATTATACCTGTTTCTAGCTGGTTGCCTGGGGCAACAACCGCCATTTTGTCTTATATTATACCTCAAGGTCACCTTGGAATAACCGGTGTATAGCAGTGCACTCTTTTTTACAGATACCCAGTCGGATTTTTTTTTTTTTTTTTACTATTTTACAGCTTTTTATGGTCTTTCACTATTGTTGAATTATCTCTTTTTTTTTTCCTTTTACACTTGACGTGAACTCGGGAAGATTTTTTTTTTTTTTGTTTTCATAGAACGATGCGGTCAGTTTCCGCATGGCTACCTCTTTCAGGCTTCGTAAAATCTTAAAGTTGCAAGGGGAATAATTTGCTTGATTGTGAGTTAGTTGCCTTACAAAACCGCTATGATAGAGGGAATTATGTTCAGGATGTTGTTACCCTTTTTAGCTAAACGTTGGGAACTTTTTTTTTATTAAAGCTTAATGTGCATTAAGCGTTATATATCTAACCTTTTTAAATAAATTTTTGTCTCCATGCTAAAATTAGAGGATGAGAGGATTGAGTGTATATTTGCAGCCATAACTGCGAATTCTTTTGGTGGATCTTGTGAGACGAAGAACCGGTCTTGTAGTTTGTTTCAACGTTGCTTATTATGCCGTGGGCGAGAAAAGGAACATTGAAGACATGAGCGGCGATGCGGAAAGTTAAGTGTATGATTGATTTAATTTGCGTATTTATAAATTATCAAAAGAATAAAATATATTTTTAGGATATCTTTAAATACCTGAGAGATTTATGAAAGACTTGCTGTTCACCAAAAATATTCTTTTAAAAATTGAGGTTCGTTGTTTTGAAAGCTTTTGATAAAATGAGAAATTGAACTTGGTTACGGTAATTAAACGAAAAAGTCTCTATTTTATTTACAAGCCGTGAAAATTTCATGCAGAATATTTTCTTGGCAAGGAAAATTTATTCAGAATTTTTTAGGTGTCAAAATATTTTCTAGTATTTTTTTAAAGCTTTTTTTATTAGATTTCTTTTTATCTTTTTGATTTTTTTAGAGAATATTTTCCCTGGGAAACTTGATTTAACAATTTTTTTCATACAATCGATTTAACAAGTTAAAATTATCAAAAGATTTGTTCGACAAGAAAAATTAATTAAAAGATTGACTTGAAAATAAAAAAATATCCAAAGATTTGTTTGGTAGAAAAATATTATTTGAAGAGTTGTTCGACTAGATGAAAGTATCATCAGATTTGCTCGAGAGGAAAAAAGAATTTACAAATTTGGTAGACAGAAAAATTATATAAAGGTTTGTTCGACTTGAAAAAGTATCTAAAGATTTTTTCGACCATCACAATTCTGAAAAATTTGTTCGACTATCAAATCAAATCTTTGTAAAAATTTGTTCGACTATCAAATCAAATCTTTGTAAAAATTTGTTCGACTATCAAATCAAATCTTTGTAAATATTTGTTCGACTATCAAATCAAATCTTTGTAAAAATTTGTTCGACTATCAAATCAAATCTTTGTAAAAATTTGTTCGACTATCAAATCAAATCTTTGTAAAAATTTGTTCGACTATCAAATCAAATCTTTGTAAAAATTTGTTTGACTATCAAATCAAATCTTTGTAAAAATTTGTTTGACTATCAAATCAAATCTTTGTAAAAATTTGTTTGACTATCAAATCAAATCTTTGTAAAAATTTGTTCGACTATCAAATCAAATCTTTGTAAAAATTTGTTCGACTATCAAATCAAATCTTTGTAAAAATTTGTTCGACTATCAAATCAAATCTTTGTAAAAATTTGTTCGACTATCAAATCTCTGAATTAATGTTTTTGACTCTAAATATTCTGAAAACATTTCTAAAAACCAACAATTCTGCAAACCCTGATGTTGCTTCTGCATAAGTTGCTTGAAAGACCTTTCCTCTCAAAAGACAGAATTCTTCTAAATTTTCTTCCTACATATTTTGGAACCATCAGTTTCAAATCTAAGTTCTATATTAGATTTGGCAGATCTTTTCTTTCATTCAGAAGTTTTAAACAGACTGTAATCTCAAATTTTTTAATACTTTGCCAACCTCCCCTACTCTTCAAAAAAACTCAAAAAAAACCTAACAATAGATTTCATCTACACCTAGTCGGCATTCCCAAAAGCGCAGCCTTCATTTTTTCCGGAAGAACCGAAATAAAATATAAGTACTATCTCTTTCCGGCGTGAACAATAAAAATCGATAGTGAAATTTAATATCACTACATCCAGAATATTTTTATGAAAAGTAAAAAAAAAAAAACTTTAAAAAATTACTCGACATCTAACACCTGTTTTTTTCTTCGGTTCCATCTCAATAGCCTCTTCCCTAATAACGACTCCACCGGACGAAAATCATTTTTTCTAATCCAAGGCCATATTTTTATTAAATCTAAAAAAAAAAGTGATTATTGTATTTTTTTTGAATGAATCTTTTGTAAGATTACCGAATAAAAAGGATGTCTTTCCCTTTTAAAGTCCCTATTCAGTTATTCCCTTATCCGGCTAAAACAGAGTCGAGATTTTCGTGCATGACATATGGTTTCTCCTATGTTTTAATGAATACGTTTTTTTAAAGCGTATTATTTTTATTTGGAAAAAAGGTTCCCGTTTTTAAATTGATTTAATAGAATTTAATGTGATTTTTTTTTTTTTTTAAAAAAGAGAAGAACCTTTACATCACCTCGAAGCTTCTACCGGTGCACGTTATAATTACTACCTGCAGGGTTTTTTTTTTCGGGCTCCTTCGGAATTCCTTTTGATATTCAAACTGTTCTTTTGTATTATAATTATTTTGAAATCGGATAGATTTTGAGATGAAAAAGATTAGGTCCTTGACCTTGAGGGGTCGCGATCAAGTCACAGGTGAAAGAATAATGTTATGTCTGTAAGAATTAAAAAAATTATTGGCAGAATTTCGTTTTTAAGATGAGGATCTCTCTGATGACGTAGTTAGCCTTTGCACAGGTTTTTCTTTTGGCCACGCGTGAATTCTAGCCCGGTTTGGGTTTCCAAGCCAGCCTTAGGCTCCCAACACTATTTGGCAAAAAAATATTTCAGCTATATTGCATTTCATCTTTGTCAGAGGCAACTCGGGCCAATTAGGTCCGCCAGGCCTTCTAAACATTGGGAAATTTCATGAATCTGAGTTTTAGGGAGCTCAATTTTTAAATCTAGTCTGTAAATGGCTGATGGTGATGGTTATTTTTTTTTTTTTAAACTCATGGTTTATTCATTCCTCCTGTTGATTTGATTTATTGGTGATTTCATAAGAAACAGTGAGGTGAGTTAAAAACTGATCATATCGAAAAACACATTTAGAAATCGTTGACTCTGATATCATTTGTTTTTGTATTTGGAATAATGCATTTTTAAAATTTTCAGTTTATTGACATTATTTACGGCGACACGAAGAATATTTTTTTTTTATCAGGATCAAAGAGCTTTTTTATATAACGTAGGAATTTTTAGTTATCAGAATGGGTTTGAGGAAGTAAGACGATGTTAAGTTGGATGACGGTTGCGTCAGATCATCCGTAAGAGAAAAAATTAAGACTTATGTGACTTGAAGCATCTGCAGTAAAAGTAGCACGCTGTAGTAAAAGGAAAAATCAAGCACAGGAAGGGGAGTGCAGTGGAAGCATGCTGGGCCCATAATGTGTCGAAGGATATAAACAACAATACATTTATATTTCTGCACATAGAAACGTTCTAATCTTACAGACCAAGCATCCACTTCATCGTTAACGAAAACTTGACAATGTCAAACTGGAAGATTTTACAGTGTTTCCAGAACTTTTGTTCTTCACATCAAAATTTGGTAACATGACCATTGTTTTTGTTCAGCTTAGTAATAATTTAGATCCGCTGAGCAGTTTTGAATAAGAATAACCGTCCCAATTTGCTAGCTAGAATCTGGATGGGAGGCCTATTAGATATTCCTAGTAAAATCATCAATGGTTGGCCATGATGATCGCCAATCTCCGACGAGGAGCGGGCATTTAAAGAAGAAGAAGAAGAAGAACAGCGAGGCGCGCCCACGCCTCAGCACACCACCGGCTGAAGCTCTTCCATTTTTGATGATATTGAGTTAAAAATTGGCTCACACATGGTTTAGAGACTGCTAATTACGATTAAGCTGAAATCCAAAATGGCGGAACACTAAAAGAGCTTCTGCGTATTTTGGGAGATCATTTTTTCACTTTTAAATAATTTTTATATTTTTGTGTGATACTGTTTAATAAAAACGAATAAGCAAAAATAGTTTAAAGCGGATAAGGGACCTTGAAAAGCCCTTTGTATGACACGAAATCCAGTTTCAATCACAAACTTACAGGCAATGTCTATGCAGCCGTGTATAGCAAGTTGCATAACCATGATCCAGGCGTTTTCATATATCCTGCAGACTTACTCAGCCGAGCACTTATAAAGTAGCTGGCCCTTCAAAATAAAATTCGGGAAGTCGAGCTCGAAAAGAAACGACACAGAAGAAAAATGGTTAAAAATCTTCCTAATCTTTTGATTTCTCCTGGGATTAATTACCCCCTTCACTTTCACGGCCTTAGAGCTACAAACTAACAAATTCTCTTACATCTGAATAAGCGCAATAACTTCCTTCAAATCTTGAGAAAAACAACTTCCCTTTCGACTGTTGCAAACCCCACGACCTCCTAACACAATCTCCAATAATTTCCCATAAAATCGAAACGGAAACGAACCCTTAACTGCCCCTCTTGAAAAACAACATTACCTCTTTTACTATTAACACAAACGACCACGTCATCAAAGGTAACTTTTCCCCCAAAATCAAATTACAAATAATCAAAAGGAAAAAAAAAACTCTTACACAAGGTTCGTCTAGCAGAGCCTGGGAATAATGCACAGGTGATCCGCATTAAGGTTTCCATTCATTCTTTACCTGGGCTAACAGCAAAAGGAATAAGGTCTATGAACTTATCCGAAAAATGGGGAGGAAGTTATACATTTTGATTACAATCGGGTTCCAGATGTAATTCGTTTTTAATGGAACATTATCTTTCTGAGTCCTTAAAAAAAGCAAACACATCTCTCCCTTTTCCCAAACTTGTTTTATCGAAACCGATTGAAGATAAAACGGTCCGATCCGAACCTTCCCTAAACCCACGCCTAATCACATTGGCCTAAACATTGTATGTAACAACAAAAAAAAAAATCGTTACTGAATAACTTGGGCCGCCTCCGGGTAAATTCGAAATGGTTTAGCAGAGTCTCGTACAAAAAACTGGCAATATTGCAAACAAGGCGGTGAAGACTCACCGATATGAACTTGACAATTCAAATTAACATGGAAACCGATTATTATTCTAATTGTCAAGGTCAATTTACTTGTTAGCGGTCATGTTCTACGGGATCGCACTATGGCAAACTTTTTAATATTTTTTTTTAATCCGATATAAATTTTTTTCGTGGAAATAATTTTTAATTTGTTCAACTTTACGTTTAAAATTTCTTTTGAGCGATTAGGAAGGAAGATCGTTTAAGGCTACTGATTTTTTTTTTTTTTTAGCGAACAGGAAAAAATTAATGCAAATAACGGAAGGAAACTCAACGAAGCGTTATAGGTTAAAAAATTCACTATAGCAAAAGCCCTAATAAAGTGGTAATCGACGTTAAGTGTATTATAAAAACCTGTTGCCAATCCGGTGATGTTTCAGGTTCAGGTGAGGCGGCTCCGCTTCGCATCTGGCATGACTCCGTGATTCCTTTCAAATCTCTGCGCTCGGTTTTTTTTTTATTATGACGTTGCTAAATTAGACCATGTGCTTGATGGCCAATTTTTTTTTAAAGGAAAAAATATTGCATAGCTAGGGAATGTTATTTTTGTTTAATCGCGAATAAAATTATTTAATAAATATTCTGATTTTTGAAATTATCGGCTCGGTAATGATGGATGATGTTAATTGGTCGGGCAGATGCGGATTGATGCAGCATATTTTTGGGCTCAACGATTTTGTTATATCATCGTTGGAGATGATTATATAAATTGATGTAAGGTTGAAATCAGGGTTGACTAAAACATGGGAGCAGCTGCTTGAGAAAAATCGTTTTAACCAATCAGGTTGAGGTTTCGGATGAGCCCGTTAGCGTATACTGCATTCCGAGGATATCTCTGAGTAAATTGAATTAAGCTCAAGTTTTAGAGATTCGATAGCTTACCGAAGATGAAACTAAGCCCGCTAGAGCTATATTTATAGATTTTTAATTTTTAGTAATTTTAATCAAAAGCGTTCCTTATCGTACTCCACAAGAAAGTCGTTGCTTAGGACCAGAATCGTTGTTTAGCAACTCTGCAACTAAATTTGTTGCATAACGACCCCATAGCAACCAAATTCGCAGGTTTGGCGCCCTCTTAGAAGTCATATTTGTCCCTTGATAACCCCATAGCAACCAAATTCGTTGTTTTGCAACTCCATAGCAACCAAATTCTTTGCTTAGAGACCCCACAGCAACTGCAATTATTGCTTAGCAACCGAATTCGTAGCCTAGCAACTCTTATCAACCAGAATCATCGCTTATCGACCCTATAGCAACCAAATTCGTTGCTTAGCGACTGCATAGCAATCAGATTCGTTGCTTAGCAACCTCACAGCAACCGGATTCGTTGCTTAGCAACCTCGTAGCAACCAGATTCGTTGCGTAGCAACCAGATTCGTTGCCTAGCAACCTCATAGCAACCAGATTCGTTGCTTGGCAACCTCGTAGCAGCCAGATTCGTTGCCTAGCAACCTCATAGCAACCAGATTCGTTGCCTAGCAACCTCATAGCAACCAGATTCGTTGCCTAGCAACCTCATAGCAACCAGATTCGTTGCTTAGCAACTCCATAGCAACCAAGTTCTTTGCATAGAGACCCCACAGCAACTGCAATTATTGCTTAGCAACCGAATTCGTTGCCTAGCAACTCTTATCAACCAGAATCATCGCTTACCGACCCTATAGCAACCAAAATCATCGCTTACCAACCCTATAGCAACCAAATTAGTTGCTTAGCGACTGCATAGCAACCACATTCGTTGCTTAGCAACCTCATAGCAACCAAATTCTTTGCTTAGCGACTGCATAGCAACCGTAATCATTGCTTAGTAACCCCATAGCAACCAAAATCATTCCTTAGCGACTTTGATGACAACTATTATAGTTTGTATTGCTCGTAATTTAATTGTAAGAACCGAAATTATGCACGAACCGTTCAAACGCTTGAACCCCTTGCAAAGGGCAATTTTTGAAAATGAGTTTACACTTTCACTGCCTTGTTTCTTCTTCTTTTCCCAGAAGCCATTTATGTAGCCAATCCGCTACTGCAGACAACCTTCAGCACGAACCCAAGCTCCTTCCTGGCCCAGGAAAACATTCAGTCATGAGCGCCCGAAGGCCTTTTCAAACATCATCTTCAAAATCTTTCCCACGAAAAAGTATTCACCTGGTTTTTAATCGAAATCCCCCGAAAATACAAACACGAGAGAGAAACCCATCCGCCTTTTTTTTTAGCCGACGAATGTTGTTTACCCCAATCCTCAAATTTAACCCCATTAAGTTATTCAGGTATGACGAAAAACCAGATCGAAAAGCATGAATCAAAACACAAATAATTCGCAAAAATGACGCATATACACAGGTACATTTTTAAAGTGATCGATTGACCCATATTTTGTTTGTTGACCGTTGTGTGTGTGGGAAGAAAAATCACAAGAAAAAGGGTCAAAAAATAAAGGATGAATTCCCACGATCTTACCAGGATGTTTTCCCATTTAAGGAACCCTGGCGAATCTTTATATTTTTTATTTGCTCAGGCTCCGAGACTTTCGCACATCGGTGACGTTATTTATTTATTAGCATGATTCAGGCATAACTTCACTTTTCGGTTCAGCAATCATGTCATTATTATCACGTGATGGTTACTTTGTCATCAATTAACGGTTCTTTTTTTCTTTTATGTTAGTCGGAAAATAACCGTCATTTGTCTTTGAGCATGGATTTCCAGAGAAGACGTTTTCAGATTGCGAAATTGATATAGTGGGATGTTAATGGAAAACGATAAATGGTTAAAATGGCCTTGACCATTAAACCTGAATGTCGCAGAGGAAAAAAAAATACCGAAACAAAACGGGGAAAGAAGGAAACGAAAAGATATCGGACGGTTTATTGTCTTCCTTTTTAAAAATTTTGAATACTATTATTGTAAATATCTTCCCTTATTTGCATACTGGGTTAGTCGATACAAGGCATTCAAGGCATGGTAAAAAAAAAGTTTTTTTTTTTGGTCGCAGTCAATTCGGAGTGTAACTTTTAAAAAATATTTTCGAGCTCTTTTGTAGTCGTAGATGTGGTAATTTGTTTATTATTCAGTGAAATGAATTGATGTTTATGGTGTCTACGGAAAGCTGTTGTAACAGTTGTTGAATTTAAGTTGAAAATTCCTCTTTTTCGAAGAAAAGGGAAAGGCACTCCTCATTTCATTTAAGTTTTTGATGACATGAGGTTTTTACTAAGCGGAAATAAGAAATGAAAAGGGTTTAAGGTTTGAGTTTTAAATTACTAACAAAGAAATCCAATGCAGTAATTTTTATTTTTTCATATGTGTACAAGCTGTTAGGTTTTTAGCACTTCTACTGAATAAAAGTTTTGGATTTGATACTTTTGATTTTTACCCCTAAAATGAGTTATTTTTTATCAGGAGAAAATATTTTCATTCTAAGGAACTTATATTTATCAAGCAGGAAGAAATCGGGTTTTATACTAAAATATCGTAATGAAATTTTCAAAATTTGGCTGTAGGATTTGTTTTAAACTACAGGAAAGACCTTAGAAATTAGCTTAGCTCTCTGAAGCAGCTTAGGAACCTCCTAGCAACCAGACTCGTTGCCTAGCAACCTCATAGCAACCAGATTCGTTGCTTAGCAACCAGTTTCGTTGCCTAGCAACTAGATTCGTTGCTTAGCAACCAGTTTCGTTGCCTAGCAACTAGATTCGTTGCTTAGCAACCAGTTTCGTTGCCTAGCAACTAGATTCGTTGCTTAGCAACTAGTTTCGTTGCCTAGCAACCTCATAACGACCAGATTCGTTGCCTAGCAACCCCATAGCAACTTGATTCGTTGCTTAGCAACCAGATTCGTTGCCTAGCAACCTCATAACAACCAGATTCGTTGCCTAGCAACCTCATAACAACCAGATTCGTTGCCTAGCAACCTCATAGTAACTAGATTCGTTGCTTAGCAACCAGATTCGTTGCCTAGCAACCTCATAGCAACTAGATTCGTTGGGTGCTTTCCATCTAGTGGCATATGCCGGCATATGCCACTCCTTTGACAAAGGTACAGCAGCTTCTCATTTGTCAGAAAAAATTTTCTTGTTCTCTACTTTACTCGTTTTCTAATAGCGCATGCGCTCTAGCGTGGCATGTGCCGGCACATGCCACTAGATGGAAAGCACCCGTTACTTAGCAACCTCATAGCAACTAGATTCGTTGCTTAGCAACCTCATAGCAACTAGATTCGTTGCTTAGCAACCAGATTCGTTGCCTAGCAACCCCATACCAACTAGATTCGTTGCTTAGCAACCAGATTCGTTGCCTAGCAACCCCATACCAACTAGATTCGTTGCTTAGCAACCAGATTCGTTGCCTAGCAACCCCATACCAACTAGATTCGTTGCTTAGCAACGTTTTATCAATCAGATTCGCTGCTTAGCAACGTCCTATCAACCAGATTCGTTGCTTGGCAACCTCATAGCAACCAGATTCGTTGCTTAGCAACCGCATAGCAACCAGATTCGTTGCTTAGTAAATCAATCCGACAACTAAACATCATTACCAAGCCAACTCACTTTTCAATAATATTTTTCTTAACATTGTTGTTATTAAATCTAAATCGCTTCCTGTTTCTTACAAATTTTTTGTTCGCTACAAAAAATTTAACATCGAGAAGGAAAGTAAAAAGGACTACTCTTCAAAATTGCGTTATATTTCAAAACACAATACCAATTCAATACTTTTCCTGTTCTGTCATAAAAATGGGTGGAAAAATAATTTTTTTTCCCCCAACTGGAAGGCAAAAAAATTTTATGATGAGGAAACGGAAGATTTTTGAAAAGAATTTGTTGAAGTGTCGAAGGGTTAAAGCAAAAAAAAAAAAAAATACCCCTTTGAAATGTTATACCTTGAATTGTTGTTTACTTGAAATACTTCAAAAACCTTCGTGAGAAACGACCTTTTATCCTTTTTAGGGGAAAAAACCCCTTTTTCTCGTCATTCGATATCTTTTCCCCGGAGCTTCCTGCATTGGCCACCACTGAGGTATTTAACCATCCTTGCTGTTGAATCTTTCATCATTGACGATTTTAAAAAGCATGTAACTATACCTTAACACACCTTATGTTAACACTGAAAAGAAACAAAAGGTGTCATGTTCGAAACCAATTGGAATAATAGCTGAATAGGAGAGAGAGAGGAAAAATGAAGCCTCGCCTTAAAAAATGGCACCAATTCAAGCATCAGTCCGTTTTTAACCTTGAATGTGAAACACGAATGACGTCACAGGTACGCCTCTAGACAATCTAAATGACCGAAATGTAACCAATCAAGACTCTTCTAACTGTTCTAATATAATATCGCTCCTTTCTTGCATCCAGGGATTATCGTTTTCTTCGCCAGTGGCGGCTGATACAAAAGCAGAGGCGGTTTAACGGAGGGGGGTCTCTTCTTTACTTTCAGGGTGTTATCATTTATTATTTAAAGCAAGGTGAACGTGTGATACGGAAAATACTTTCACCAGGTTACATAACTTTCCATCCGTGCTTGTGATTCTTTAAGATCAAGGTCATCTAGCGAACCGATTATTACATTAATTCATTCATCTTAATATACGGTGACTTCCTATACCTGTGACAAATCAGCAGGAGAGAAAGGTCGTTTCGATTAATATGAGATCTGTTCCTGGCTGACGTAGCCATTTTTTTTCTCTCGCGTGGATGGAAGAGGCAAGCGCCATGTTTTGTTTTTTTTGGGATGGCCAATGTCAAAATCCCAAAAAAAGGAAACTCCAGTTACTTTCACCCATGGAGAAGATGTGCTCGGGCCTAGGACGTTATATAATAGCCACGTAACAGTACCGATGCCGACCGGACTTGGCCTATAGCAACCTGCCATTGACCCCTTTTTCGAACTGGTTCTCGTTTCTGATTGGTCCATTCAAGTCTACCGCATCATCCAACATTTTTATTTTGTCAAGGTTGACACGTGTATTTGTTTTTTATTTGTTTGTTTCTTTTATCATTGAAACGACTCCAAGAATCGCTATTTTTTTTATTAAAAAGTAAATATGAATAAACTGACATAGCGGATTGACGAGAAATATTGATTATTGCCATTTTTGGATCGCTTAGTGGAAAAGCAAACGGGTAAAATTAATAAATTACAGGGATCGAGGATTTATTGATTGCCTCTTAGGCTAAGGATAGATGTTTCACTATCTTTTCAATGCTTCGCGGCGTTAAATAAAATTTCTAACGGTTGAAAGATGCTGCAGGTTAGAACAGAAAGTAAATTTTAGGTTTTAGGGTTAAGACAAATTTTTTTTGTAAATATTTTGTCTTGAATTTGCTGTTTGTAAGTCAAAAAGTATTTTATTTGAGTAGTGTACTATTAGAAAAATCCTAGAATCCTTACTTAGCAACCTCATAGCAACCAGATTTTTGCTTAGTAACCTCATAGCAACCAGATTCGTTGCTTAGCAACCTCGTAGCAACTTGGTTCGTTGCTAAGCAACCAGATTCGTTGCCTAGCAACCTCATAGCAACCAGATTCGTTGCTTAGCAACCTCATAGCAACCTGGGTCGTTGCTTAGCAACGTCATAGCAACCAGATTCGTTGCTTGGCAACCTCATATTGACCAAATTCATTGCTTAGCAACCTCATATTGGCCAGATTCGTTGCTATGCAACCTTGACTGTCTCGAAAGGCCTTGAATTATTCACAAAATTTCATTCTTCTAATCTAAATCTTCTTTTCTTTACAGAAAATCGCGACAATGATAGCGAAACCGAAGGATCTCAACAAGAAAGAGTATCTCCAAACCCGACCGATGAACAATCTTCGAGGAAGACAATCCCACCTCGAAGGTAAGCATACTCAACTCACCCATAACTCCCATTAGTGTTTGTTTATCCTACATACGAGTATTTGTCTTTTTAACATTTCTTTTTTCCGTTTTAAGATTCACGAGTTCGATATTGGGCGGAGACATACCTTACGGAAGCCGAGGTCACGTCTTGACCAGAGCTGAAAGGAAAGAGTACCTCCCCTTGCCAGGAGAGGGTGTAGCTGAAAAAGAGTACCTGAACGATATTATTAGAGTTGATTCGAAATTAGATATTGATATAGAAGGAATTAAAAATGAAAAGAATGAAGCTGAGGATAATTTACCAAAGACAACACCGGCTCTACGATGCCAACAGGTAATGAGAACACTTTCCCCGCGTTAAGAATTTTATAAAAATTATTATGAAAGTATTTGAACGATTCTGTTACCGGAATTGTTCTTTACAACATCTTAGCAACAATAATTCGTTGCTAAGCAACGCCTTAGCAACCAAATTCGTTGCCTAGCAACGCCTTAGCAACCAAAGTCGTTGTCTAGCAACGCCTTAGCAACCAAAGTCGTTGTCTAGCAACGCCTTAGCAACCAAATTCGTTGCCTAGCAACGCCTTAGCAACCAAAGTCGTTGCCTAGCAACGCCTTAGCAACCAAAGTCGTTGCCTAGCAACTCCTTGGCATCTAGAAGTTTTCTGAAAAATGCTTGAAGTCCATTATTCTCTATCTTTTTTAAAATTCTCATACCCAAAAACTTAATTCGAAATTTTTATTTGAAGGTATCTGTCATACAGAGGACGCCGTCGGCGAAATCTATCTTCCCCGAAACGGAAGAAACGCCCTCCATCAAAAAGGAAATGGAAGACGAAAAGGAACCGATGGAAATGGACGATATTCCGATGCAGGAAGATCCGATCGACTATCACGTTCCCAAGAAAACCCCTTCCCCACCTCCGAGAATAATAAAAAAATACGACATTAAAATTTTGATACCTATCTTGAAGAAATTAATTGTAGAAAAATATAAGAAAATGAACAAAAATAAGGGACCTGAATTAAAATTATCAGAAGAGGAATTGCTTAAATTTTTAGAAAGATTTCACGGGCTACAAAAATTTGTTGTTGCCCCCGGAGGTGCCGCTTATCAAGATCAAATTATGAAAAGGAGATTTTTGAAAGCGGGAATGAGGAAGGCGGGAGCAGGACACACGACGAAAATTCCCTCAATGTTTGAAAGTGAAAGGATAAGCAGGAGGTATTTTGAACCGAAGAATATTAAGGAATTGGGGTTTCTTAATAGGAAACCAATGAACGGACTTTATTATGGTAGTGAAAGGACGCAACCGAATTATATAGCAGAGAGAGAGGCTTATCTTATGTCAGCGGAAAGGAAAAAGAATTTTGTTCAGAATCTTTCTACGCATAAAGGAAATGGGGCTGGTTTCCCTGGTAAGCAAAAGTTTAAAGTAAATTTGCTTGACAGATTTTCTTGAAAATTGGTTTCGACAGATATTCTTGAAAATTGGTTTTGACTGATATTCTTGAAAATTGGTTTCGACTGATTTTCTTGAAAATTGGTTTCGACTGATTTTCTTGAAAATTGGTTTCGACTGATTTTCTTGAAAATTGGTTTCGTCTGATTTTCTTGAAAATTGGTTTCAACAGATTTTTAACCAAACAAATTGTTTTTAAGTTAAAAATGTTTATTCCAAAATGATGAGCCCAATTTTCTAAAAAGTTTTTAAAATTCTTAATTTTTCTATAGCAGGACGAAAAAATGGTTCATGCGGTGCTATCATGACAGCTGCTGCAGGACACAGTCGAAACTCAGCTGCAGGCGGCGGCAGTGGAGGCAATCCAAACAGCTCAAGCGGAGGCGGTACAGGAGGAATTAATTATAGCAGTGGAGGTGGCTCCTCTGGAGGTAAACGAAAAACTACAAGATAAAAAATGACGTGTGGTGACTTACATTGACACTGACCGACTTAAACACACACATCTACTGGAATAGAGTAAGTGGATGATTCGACACAACTTGCTCTGACCACTAAAGGGAATTTAAATAAAGACAAACTAACAAACGAACTTTAAAAAAAAAATACATTTTCCCAGCAAAATTTTAACGATAATGTTTTGTAGGTTTATCAAATGGTACTGGAGGCGGTCATGGAGGAGGCCTAAACCCTGGCGGTGGAGGTTTGAATCCTGGTGGACCGAACAAAGGTAATTACGGACCATCAAGCCCTCCTACTGGATCATTACCTCCGTTTTACGAAAGCTTAAAGAATGGTTTGCCTGGACAATATTTGGGCAACGGGTAAGTCATCGCATATTTTTTTTTTTTTTTTTTTTTGCTTTTGCGATTTAATTAATTTTTTTTACTGTGATTTTTGTAGATTTGCTGTGAACGGCCTCGGAGGTCCAACATTGCCGATGGATTGCGATACAGGACAAGAACTATTACAAGGTATATTAGGCCCCAATTCTCCTAAACAGTATTCGCTATTACAAAATGTTTGTGCCTCGTACGGGCTTGTCACAATGAAGGATGAGGATGATTTAGGTGAGATTCCACGAGTACATGGCTGAGGCGATGGGTTTCGGTGAAAGGATTGTTTTCCGCCTTTGTTAGGTGTTGGATTTTTAAAAAAAAAATTTCTTCAGGGACTTGAAAAAAAAATTATTTCTTTCGTGAAAATTTAAAACCTAACTTATTTTTATTTTATCAAACTGACAGTCTGCGCGAGGCAACTGACATTTTAAAAAAAATGCTTGGTAAGGTAACTTGTATAAAAAAATGAAAATTTTTGCGTTGAATTGAATACATGGGAATAATTATTTAACTCTCAGATTTTGACCCAAGTGATACATTGGCATAATTATCAGCTTACTTCAATTTTTCTTTCTTTTTTAATTTTTTTTTCTAAAAAATTAATTCAGGCAAATTATCTTGAATCTTGATTTCTTAAATCTTTGATTTCGAATTTTCTCTGAAAATTGCTTTTGATTTTCTTAGATTTGGTGTTAACAGAATTTCTTTAAAAAAAAACTTTTCTCTTAAATTTTCTTTTCGCATAATTTTTTTGGAGCTTGGTTTCAAGTTCTTTTTCTTGCAAAACTAAGTCTGTTTGATTATCTTCAGAAAATGCCCTTAAATCACTATTTTGACAAAGTTTCTTTCAAAGATTGAGTCTTGCCAGAATTTTCTCTTGAATATTAATTTTTGGCAGATTTTTTCTGGAAAATTTATTTGGACAAAAAACTGTCTCTTGAAAATCCCAACTAATCAATTTTTTTTTGCCATTTGGGTTGAGATCTGAGAAGCTAACCGTAAAATTCCCATATTCAATTAATTCTACGCGACCTAGCTTTAAATTCAACAAAGCAAGACAAAATAATTTTCTATTGCAGAAATGGCAGCTTACGCTTTACCCGGTTCAAACTACGACATATCCGACAGCATGATGATAGACTTAGCAACGGGCGCCGTTGTCGATCCCCTTCAATTCACGGCTACGTTAACCTTCGCCAGTCCGGCCGATCACAACGCGCTATTAGAAAGTCTCTCGGATGCCGCGGATTTATTCCTGCAACGCTTACCATCGGACGACGAATTAAATCAAGTAACAAGCATGGATGCCAACAGTTTGCTACCATCGGAACAGGACATGATCTCCCAAAGGCTAGGTCTATTAAACACGGAATTAAAAATCGAACCGGACGAAATGTTATCGCAAAAAATGAGTAATGGGAAATTGGACTTGAATTCGGTTAAATTAGCCAACGATTTAGCGATATTAAACGAAAACGATAGTAAAATGAATTGCAATTTAAATGAATTGTTAAAATCAGGAAGGATGAGTGAAATACGGCAGAGTTACGGTTCAACAGGGGAGTCCTTGCTAGAGGATGAGTCTTTGAGTCCGATGGGACCGGATATGAGTCCGATAGGTTCTATTGGTTCGAATGGGGAGGTTAATATGCCCTCACCTGTCGAGCCAAGTGTGAATCCTTTCCCGGAGCATTGTAATAATAATGTTATTGGTAAGTTCATTTTGTTATTTTTAATTGGAAAAAAAATACAATAACCAAAAAAAATAAAAATAAAATTTTTGTGCGTTCGCAGGTTCCTTGCCACGGTCGTATGAGTCTAATCGAAATTTCACAACTCAAAATCATTTTGGTAAAAATTCAGTTTTTTCCAACAATGATGATTACGTCAACGAATCGCAGATGCAACAACTTCAAATTCAAGTTCAACTACAGCAACATAACAATAATAATAATTCTGGTCATTCATTGCTTTCGCCTGGGCTGTCTTTTAATAGCACGAGCCTGGAAAGCCCGACGATGTCTATAACATCGCCTGGTGGTAAGTTTTTAGATTAAAAAATATTTCAGCTAATTTTTAATTTTGAATTAATTTGATGTTTTTTTGCAGGGAGCGTGGATCATAACGGCATTGACGGTAGTCTTTCATCTCCTGGTTCGGTTAACGGACGAAGGGATTCCGCAGGGAGCTGCAGTGATCCGGCCGGCATTGTTCCTTCAGCACTACAGGTCAGAACGGCGAGTATTCAGTCTAGGGTGGGTATCCTAGCTAACCTATTTATTTAAAAAAATAATTAAATTGGTTATGATACCTCTAACTGAATGCACTCTGAACATTACACTCGAACTTAGTTCCCATTGCTAAATTTTTTTATTTTATTTTTTTTTTAGTTGGGACTGTCTGGAGACGTTCATATCGAATTTGTCAACGGTGGTCATGGAATTAAAAATCCATTGGCTAATCATGATCACACACCCGGACCTGGACGAAGTCATTTAGATGACAAACAAAAATCAAGCAAAGTATCAATTGTGAAAAAAGAAAACGGAGAGACAAAGTACGTTTACCAAATTTTTTTTAAAAAGTTTTTTAAAAACCGGAAAATAATTTTAATTTTTTTTTATTTTTTAGATTCTCATGTAGGGTTTGTTCTAAATCGTTTTCATTACAAAGACTGCTCAATAGACACATGAAATGTCATTCAGATGTCAAAAGGTACCTTTGCACGTTCTGTGGGAAAGGATTTAACGATACGTTCGATCTGAAAAGGCATACGAGAACGCATACTGGAGTTAGGCCGTATAAATGCAATTTATGTGAGAAGAGTTTCACTCAGAGATGCTCTTTAGAATCTCATTGCTTAAAAGTTCACGGAGTACAACATCAATATGCTTATAAAGAAAGGAGAACTAAGGTTATTATTTTTTTTTTTTTAAAAAAATCATTTGAAAAAATTCACTGGGCTAATTTTTATTTTTAATTTTTAGATGTATGTTTGTGAGGAATGCGGACATACAACGAACGAACCTGAAGTTCATTACCTACATCTTAAGGATAGACATCCGTACAGCCCTGCGCTTCTTAAATTCTACGATAAGAGACATTTCAAATTTACAAATTCTAATTTTGCGAACATGCTACTTCAAGTAAGAAATTAAATCGTTGTGTTTAAGGTTTTAAAAACGTTTATGGGCGGACTGACCATTAGAGTGGGACTTTTTTCGGCTTATTAAAATTTTTAAAGAGAAATCCGACTTTACATTAATGTTTTTTTTCAGATTTTTTTTGATTTAAAATTCAGTCTTTTTACTTGCAAGACATTTTTAAGCTTAAAAATATTTTAGTCGTTCTTAGAAATTTTCCCAGATTTATTAAAATCTGGCGAGAAGATAAATTCTTAGATTAATGAAAAGTACCACTCTATTAATTAATGGCTGCGAATGGTCAGTATAAACGTTAAACTATTTTTCTAAACTGTTCTAGGTTCCTATCTCAAATCAATCTTGAAGGCACATGGACAGTATTATAAAAACTCCGGATTTGGCATACACGAATTAGTTTTTAAGTCTTTCTCAATTTTTTTTCTCTTTTAAAACCGTAAAGGACTTGAATTGGTTTCAATTAATTCCATTTTTTTACATTTTTTAATCTTATTAATTTTTTTTGTCTTTTTAATGATTTATGAATTATTTTAAGCCTTCAGTCCGCCCTTAAATTTTTTATTTTTTACATTTTTTACTTTCTTATTTTTGTTCAACGAACCTTATTATTATTCCAGGCATGCCAGAATCGGCCCGAACTAAAGGCGACTTCATGACTTGGGTTGAAATAAAAGGAGTTGTCAGTTGTGGTTTAATTCGGCCGTTCCTGTTTTAATTTTTTCTTTTTTTTTTAAACAAATGGTGCTTAAAAAAATTTTTTAGTCTAATTAGGAAAATTTTTAAAACGTTAAAAAGGGGAATTTAGGCCTCTATTTTTTCGTACTAGTTTCTTAAATGAATTGAAACCAAAATCACCCGATCAACAGTATTTTTAACGAAAGTATTCTTTTGAAAACGTCTTGATCAAAATTTTTTATTCAAAGAACAATTTTATTTTAATTAATCCCCCTTCCACTTTTAATTAGGGCATTATTCAATTTTAAATTTTTTTTAATTAAAAATTTTAATTTCTTCCAACGATAAAGTTTTTATCTACCGCTTGGTAGGATTTTAATTTCAAAAAAAATTGTAAAAATTTTTGTTGTACAGATTCTACGGGTTATGAGAAAGTAGATTGAATTATTAAAAAAAAAAGTTAAAATGTCAATAAAAAAAATTATATTTACGATAATTTTGTTTTAATATTTAAGGCTAGGTATAGATTTCTCAAGCACAACAATCAGAAGAGCTTCCAATTATAGGAGAAATAAGGCGTTGTGTTTTTAAAATTTCATTTTTCACATTCATACGAAAGAAAAATTCAAAAATTAACGATTTCAATCCTCCCGCGCGAAGCAACAAGATGATTTGATCTGATTGGCCGTCACGTGATCGAGTCGACCAATCAGAATCGAGTACCGGCATTTGTCTTTTCTCGTGTTGATGTTTGGTCGCGTCTTGTGTTAATTACCGTATATTAATGTTTTTATGCTATTTTTCGTATGAATTTGAAGTGAAATGTACGAAAAGGAATAAACAAAACGAGTGAGTATTATCGGGTTTTATTATTTTGCTAAATAAAACGCTGGAGAATGGCTAATTTCAAGGGAAGTGTAAGGGACTCATCTGACTACTCTAACAGGTCTAGACTTGTCTGACATGATCCTTTTCGTCAATTCTGATGAAATCCCACGATTGTCTACCATTTTTCCAATCAAAGTATCTCATGTCGCTGAAGTTTTTTTTAAAAGCATTCGTAAACGTACGATGAAAAAGGTTACATGGAAACATGCTAGAAGACATTCATAATGATTAGATCCCAATGACATTACATCTGTTCCTAATTTCCCAACAAATTAGCCATTCAGCCAAATGAGTATCCCCTTGAGCAGATCAATGACTCCCGATAGAAAAATGTTAAATAATTTGTTTACTCAGTCTAGATTGTCATTTATCGAGGTTGTTTTTTCTTCTCTCATACAAATAGGGAAAAAAATGAAAAGATTTTTAGTAATTGTTGAATATAAATAGTCGGATATAAGTATTATTCATAAAACGGAATGTGTATACATGGCCTGATTCAAATTTAAGGATTGGAGAAGCTGGATTCCCTGTTTTCTCTTTTACGAAATCCACCCTTTGAATTAGGCTTACTTTTCATGATTTTGTAAAAAATTAAAAAAAAAAAATATTTAATTCTGCAATTGTACAAATTATATACTTAATTTAGTTTTTTAGTTTTGTATTACGACGACATAACAACGAACGAATTGATTTTATAAAAAAAAAAAAAGTGATCAAGCTTGTATAGTTTTCATAAAAATTTTTTATTTATAGTTATTTAAGAATGTTGAGTTGAAGCGTTGTGGTATTTTTTACATAGAAAGGGGATCGCAAAATGTGATTTTAATAAGAAAACGAAGCGAGTTTTTGATGTCTCGATTCGCATTTAAAGAATCGAATTAAAAGTCTGATATTTGTTTTTTTTTTTTTTTGATTGATTAAGAAGAGGTCAAAATTTTTAAAGATGAAGCGAATTACGATAGCTGTTTAATTTATTTAAAATTAATTATGTTACTTAGGGAAATTTTTTTTAAAGTAGTAAGTTATAAAATATTTCTTTTTCCCGGCTTTGTTGTTAGGCATCTTAAAGCTTAATCAAAATTCCTGCATCAAATTAACGAATATTTTTCTTCCCCTTGGAAATAAGTAAAAAAATTTTTGTGCTCTCCATGACTTTCTGTTTTCTCTCTTTTGTAATTTACGACAAAATATTAGAGGTTATGAAATATTATTAAATATTTTTGCCGGCTTTGATGATTTTTACTCGCACTGCGAATTTTTTAATGAAAAAAAAGAGGTAAATAAAAATGTTGACATAGTAATTGATTCGAGGCCGTGCAAAAATAAAAAACGAGTGCAATCGATAGCTGATCCAAAGCAAGGTGTGGTTTGGGCTATTCTTAAAAAAACATCAACTAAATAATAATTTGTAAGTTTTTTTAGGTATTGTTGTTCGGAGATGGGTAATTATTTAAATATATTTATCCTTCACAAAGATGAAATAAGATTTTTTTTTATTTCCTGGTTTAACTCTGGGTTTTCAAGAACGGTTTCCAAAGATGTTGATATTCAAGCTCATAAATACTCCCATTTTTCCCTCTAATTTTTTTACCCTGGATGATCATAAATTTTTGGCTTTAATTTTTGCAGATATCCAATGGATACGAGTGAAATTCAGCATTAGATTTTGACCTGCAATCACTAAAATAATCAGAAGACATGCTGCTGAGTTCTGCTTTATTGCCTATTTCGCTAGAGAAGTAATAGCACCTTCAGAAAAAGAGGATGGATCAACACCAGATTCAAGATTTAAGAGGTAAGCTTAGCTTAATGCAGAAATTTGAAGTAGGAAGCTAAAAATTTATTCACAGTCAAATGAAGACACTTTTTAACATTTGAAAAGAGCAGAATATTTCACAGCCATTTTTTTTACTGCCATAACCTAACCTTAATCAACTAGCAGTGCTTTTAGCTCTTGTTAATACAAATTTAGATTCTCTGATCCAGAAATTTTGCCTTACTAGGCAATGCAAGGTTTAGTAGCCTAAATTAACTGCAACAAATCCTCTAGTTCACCTGCAAGTCTTATCTGAAAATAATTGCGTGAATCAAAATCTCTACTGCACTTCACTGTCAATAAAGCTATCTTATCAATATGTTTCCTCCCAAATTATAGACTTTACTCGTTGCTTAGTCAAGGTTTGATTTAAAAATACAAATTGCAGTTATAAAAATTTTATATTTTTAAAATTCAGTTAATGCTGTTAAAACATTAAAACAATCAGCTCCCTTCAGACTTTTTTCTTTTTTTTAGACAATTTTAAATTAAAATTACTCTCATCACTATCATGATGTCGTTTCTTCTTACTGCTCTTAATTTTTACAGTAGACTCTTCTGTGCGATCTGTATCTAACTCCTCCTGAATCACCTCTTCCTTCACTTTTGCTTTTTTCTTCTTTCGTTTTTCAAGTTTAATACTCTTCCTATCATCACTTGATTCATTAACAATTTCTCCTTTCTCAACACTATCATTTACATCTTCACCATTTAACTGATTGATATGCTTATTGGTTTCATGAATATGTTCCTTCCAATCTAAACCTAATAAGGGATGTCGAACTTTTAAATCACTAGGAAAATCAATATTTCCGTTTGTATCAAAATTTAATTTGGCGTCAGGAATTTGAATGTCTCTTAGCACAACTATATGACCATTCACTGGCAAAGACATCAATTTAGCTTCTTTTCTCCTACTTGGCAAAGCACAAGTAATCGATTTTGAATTGTTTTCAATTTTTAAATTGAAAATAGCTCCAGTGTCTTTATCTTCTATTTGCGAGTTCTCATTCATATCTAATTCAACATTAACCAAGGCTTTGAGATTGAAACCATCAGGGCATTGAAACGTATACACCTCATCGTCTGATGATAACTCTTCAGAAAAAAAAATCCCTTTTACATTGGATGATTCTCTAGATGGTCTTGAAGCGTTATTTTTTATTTTTCTGGTTGTTTCATTTTCATCTTGATCTGATTCCAGTTCTTCACTATCGGAAGAGCTTTCACTTTCAGAAATGATAGTTTTTACTTTAGGTAATATTTTAGGATCGTCAGCATCTTCTTCAGATGAATTTTTGTTCCTAGTATTCTTTCCTTGTGGTTTTATACTTGGCTTTCGTTTGGGATCTTGAAAAACATCACTATCATCACTGTCTGAGACCTCATCTCGCTTTCTTTTATTACCCATTTCTTAAAACTGAAAATAACATGATCAGATGGTTAAGAGGTTAGGAAATATTGAAGAGTATAAAATACTTACCAGTTGATCTGAGAGAACGCACGAGGTTATGTTTTTGTTTACTTTCGTGCTCGTGTCAGGATGTTGGCAAGCGTCGTCTGCTTTAACATAGCGGAAATTTGCCGCGTTTATGATTCAAAAATGCGGACACCGTGGTATGAAAGTTTTCAAGTGGAATATATTGATTTTAAAAGTACTTTTTGGTCATTATTTTATCAATTTCTGTTTGGGAAGATGAAAATTAATTTCGAATCTTTTTTTCTAGGCATGATAATCATTTCATTGGGAGAAGACGGAAGTAAATCGTGATGCGGGTTCGAAATGAAATGTGGACAGGGAATTTTGAGCCGTTCGGACGAGCCAATAGCCTAATGTAGCAACTCACTAACTTAAAAAGGTTGGTATAAGCAATTTCAGAACCTTGGCTACTCAGTAGTAGATAAAAATTGTCTAAAATTTTACCTGGGAGATAAGAAATCTCCTCTGGGGCCAAAAAATCTCTTTTAAAAGATCTAAGAAATTACTTTTAAAGCCAAGAGCCTCGTTCAGAGCCAAAATATTTTTTTGGAGCTAAGAAATTTTTCTGGTTTCCAGAAGAATTAATTTTTAAACCCAAAATTTGTTGAGGAATCCAAAGAGAAAGGTTATTAAGAAAAATTAACAACATTTAAAGTTACGAACAATAACTTTATAAATTTAATTTAGTTTTTAAAATTTTCCAAAAACTGTCTAAACTTAAAACAAAAAATATAATATAATATATTTACCCAAAAAATAATACATTTCCAAAGAAGTGCGAGTATTAAACATTTTTTTTACTAATAACAAAAACATCACAAGATATTAAAAAAAAAGGTAATTATAATAATAAAAGGGAAAAAGGGATCAAATCTGCGATGAACGAATTGAATATTTACTTAAAACTAACATAAATTGAAATCCAATAAATTTTTTCATTATTCAAATTTCAACATATAAACTTAATTTTAAAAAATAATATTTAGAAAAAAATGATTTATATCCCGTTTTCCCTTTACATGTTCCCAGAATCAAAAAATAATTTACATGAATGCAGCTAAATCCTGAATTTTTTTTTTTTATGGCTTGATGTTGATAACATGATTGGTAACTATTCGATGATTGCGCATGATATGAATGACATGTTTGACTAGGCCTCGTGGTAACTTCTCATGTCTCAAAAATAAATTTTTTGAGCAAAATTTTGAAGATTTTCTAAAATATTTCTTGTTTTAATTTCAAAAATATGAATTTTTTTTTGATATTAAATCAAGATGTCTCTCCGCAACTTCAAAGCACGCGATTTAGGTAAATATAAAGGCAAAGTTATATTTGCGGCTTTTTTTTTTTGAAAAGAAATAAACTTTTAACAAGAGCTCATGACGATCATGAGATCTCGAAAAGAATAAATTTCTTTTTTTTTTTTTAATTTTTTGAGTTTAAGACATTCGGCCCTTTCGATTGAAAGAATCGATTGTCTTTTCTCGTCATCAAAAATAAAAAAAAGTTTTAAACGTATAGGAACTCGAATTAGCGATTTCGTTTTCAATGGCTGAATAGTTTTAATTTTTTTTTTTTTTTAAGAAAAAAAAAAGGTTGATGGAAGTTTTTTAAATTATTTATGGGGATGTGGAGAAAAACTATTCAGCCATCGCTAATGGGAGAACGATGCAAATGATGACGATGATTTGAAGTGATGGATTTTCAATATTTTGCCTAAATTTTTGAAATTTAAATAATCGCAGTGATGAGTCGCGCTTTGAAATTGACTATTCTCTCGCTTGTTTGGGCCAAACGCTGAAAAAAGAAAAAAGGTGATGTTAATTTACTTTTTTAGATTTATTATAAAATTGAATTAGGACTAATGAACTAGTTATTTAAGAAAATTTTACTAAATTTAAATCTCTTTTTTGTAGAATTTTTTAAGTTGAAAAGTTTTAGAATTTTCTTGGAAACAATTTTTTTTTAAGAATTTTTTTAGAATTATTTGGGCAACAAGGAAAAATTATCAAAAGATTTGGACGACAAGTAAAAATCATCAAGAGATTTGGACGACAAGAAAAAATCATCAAGAGATTCAGACAACAAGAAAAAAATCAAGAAATCAAGAGATTTAGACGACAAGAAAAAAATCAAGAAATCAAGAGATTTAGACGACAAGAAAAAAATCAAGAAGTCAAGAGATTTAGATGACAAGAAAAAAATCAAGAAATCAAGAGATTTAGACGACAAGAAAAAAATCAAGAAATCAAGAGATTTAGACGACAAGTAAAAAACAAGAAATCAAATGATCCAAAGATTTGCTGACAAGGAAAAATTGAAAAAACTTGTTCGACTATAAAAATTTTTGCTCCAGATAATTCGAAAAAATTAAAGGCCCAAAAACTAAAAAAATAATTTGGCCTGAATTTTTTATTTGTAATAAGTCCCAGAAAAGTTCTAATTTCTCCCCTTAGAAAAACTTTCAAAATCTCAAAAATTGGGGAAGGAATTAAGTTCGATTTCTAAAATACTTACCAATATCAAATCCTGTATAAGATTAGCAATGCCTCGGTTGGCGATAACGAAAAGCCTGGTGATAGGTCCTGGTATTCCGGCTTGATATCCATCATCGGCAGGTTGAGCAGGTTGTTGTGGTTGGGTACCATCAGCTGGGGCAAGAGGTGCATTAGCATTTTCGTCTTGTTGTTCCGTTGCTCCGCTACCAGCTACCAACTACGAAAAAAAAATTAATTTCACGATAATTCAAAAGCCAAAAAAAAAAAAACAATTAATAAATTTCTACATAATTAAATTCTTAATCAAATTTTAAAAATCGTATTCTTCCATTGACCAATCTTGTCTCTTCATTAAATTCTCGTGTTTTTTTCCTCGCCTGTTATGTCATCCACGGACTGAAAACATAAAAATGAAGCAACCTCTATGTTTTGCAGTGAACGTACAAACCGCGTTACGTAATTTGTCATTTACTCATTAAAACTTGTCTTTAATTAAAGTGCTCTGTTCTTTTGAAGTAAAAAAAAAAAAAAAACGTACCAAACCTGAACTTTTTAATGCAATTTTGATCGTTTTGTGAATGAATAAAAAAAAAAAGTTCGGGAAACGAGGAAGACTAAAAATGCGTGTTGCGACACGAAATGAGTCACGTATATTCCACATTTGTACGTATGCCAATGCCTGGCCCAGCGTGAACTATGACCTCTTTCGTTTTTTTTATTGAAAAATAAATTTTTAATTCCTCGTAGAATTTGTTATATAGGAAGTTTCTTTCGCGGTTTTTATTTTTTTTTTTAACGATGAGAGGAAATAAAAATAATTTGGCCTTTGTTTTTCTAAAAATAAGTTTTTGGAAATTTTTTTTTAAACCAATGAAATTTTTACATGATTTCTCACCTTAACCTTGATGAAGTGATGAATCGGTATAATAGAAAATAAATTGTAACAGTTGTATAATTATTAATCAAGGTGCGACTTTTTTTTAATCATGATGAAGTAATAGCGTAAAAATTTTTTTACTATTACAATAGATTTAGTGTGAAAAAATAATTGAGACAAGACTGTTTAGTTTTCTGTATATGGGAATTTTTTTTTGAAAATGAAGCATAGATATCATTAGGCGCATACCACTTGCTGACTATCAACTAAAATCTTTTACTGTTGGTGAATTTAATAAGTTGCCAACTTTTTTTGCGGCACTTTCCCACCCGCAGAAAAAAAATTGTTGGCAGTCTTGCTCTGCCTCGTACTAAATAAGATGAGAGCTGATATCGAAATTCTTGTAATTGTCAGCTGATGTAAATATGAACCTAAGCTTTTTTTGTATAATTTGAGAATTAAATTTTTTTTAGGTATGAGCCGCCCGGCCCAAGATATCAAGGTCGGTAGAATTTAGTTCGACCAGACTCTTCAACGACGAGATGAGTAGAAGATCAAGAAAAGAATAACAAAACAGCGCGACTTAGAATTTTAGAGTTGGAGCCATGGAGATGAAAGTTTCGAGAGTTAAAGCGATGTTGGAGAATTCGGCTGAATTCAGGGGACGAAAAGCAGGTAAGCAGATTTAAGATAATAAAAAAGTGAAAGATGAGTTTGGGGAAAAAGAAAGAAATGGTCTGAGAGTCAGGGAGAGTCATAAAAAAGAATAGCAAGAGAAAGGAGTTAAAAGGAAAGAAAAAATTGAAATTAGGAGAGATTAAGTAGAAAGAAAACAGAGGAAGAAAACGGTATTGAAGATAAAGAGAGATACAGAGAAAAAAAAATAAGGCAGAGACAAGGATAGAAGAGAGAGGCAAAGGAACGATGACAGAAAAGAATGAATGAAGAGAAGAAGAAAAATTATGAGGCGAGTAAGGCGATCTTTTGAAAGAAGCAAAGGCAGAAATAGAGTAAAAAATAAACCAACTGAAAAACAAAGTTCGGCAAAAAACGAATTACAGAAAGAAGAAAGATGAAGAAAGGGGCTGAGAGAAGAAAAAGGTGAAAAGAGAAGTACAGAAGGAAAGAAGGAAGATGAAGAGAGCCAAAGGCTGAAAAAGAGAGGAGAGAAAGGTAAATAGACTTGGGCGTTTTGGCCTTGGACTTCAATCTTTGAAATTTGATACCAAAACCTTGACGTTAACAATATTTAAGTTCCACAGAATTACTATTAAAATCCCTTAAATTTTTTGCATCAGCCTAAGCCAAGATTTAGGCTTACTCTGAATGCTTCCGTAAATGCCATTAATTATTTACTAAAAAATGATACATTAGAAAGGTGCCTTTTATCTGTTTATTTTAAAAATAAATCATTCAAACGTTAACGTCTAAGATGATGCTTTTTATATCATCACCGGACTTTCAGAAAATTAATTGAGATGCTGTTAGGCTCGCGATACTTCCTGAGCACGACAAATCTGTAAAAGGAAATACCAATTACCATTTATTGTTGGAAAAGGCGTTAAAGCGCTGTGACTGAAAATTTGGCAAGCGCTAACAGTGGCGTGACAATACTTTGAACCCCTCATGGGGCTCTAAAATCTTTTGGGGGACCCTCCATGAGCTTTAACTATCTGTGGAAGCAGTGTCTATGTTTTCAAAGTAAAATCGACTATAAAAAAATTCTGCTTTGACCAGCTAGGCTCACAACTAACCTAATTTTCCTAATCTCTAATTTCCTGATGGAGTAATCCTTTTTAATCCGTTCATGTTATTCTTTACTCACCTCGTAAGAACATTAAGACTTCATGCTCATTAGATCACACGATATGAAAATATTACACAAAAAATTCATTCAATTATCCCTTCCTTTTTCAACACCTGCCCCCCCATTAATTGAATCTCCGAGTATTGTTCATCCATAACGGGTTTTCCTTCTAATGACCCATTGATCCGAGTCAATCACTTTTTTAAAAAAAAAATTATGTCATTTCATTTTTTTAATAATCATAAAGGTTAATTGGCAGCTCAAAGATAATAGTTTAATATGTAATATTACAGTTAGCTCCATGACGCGCTAACTCTTAAGTCATGATGATATTTCTTTTATTCATTAAATCATCATTCACGATTATTTTTTTTTAATATTATTCGCCGATTTACCAAAAAAAAAATTTAGCCTGAGAAGATTATATGGTATGTAAATTTTATTGATGCTCCCATATATTTTAAACTTTAATTTATGTAACTGTAAAGGAATATTGCGTAAATATGTACATCAAATCTCCGTAACATACCTTTCGCAATTTGGTTTTTAATTTTACAAAAATCCCACAAATAAAAAGCTCAACTAAAGAAAACTACTCTCAAGCCCGGACTGGATCAAGGAAAGGGCGCAACAGACTTTCTTTTAAGGTTTTTATTTTTATTAAAAGAAAATTTTTTTTTACATTCTAAGAAGACAGGGTGAAATATTGATAAGTCCATAAGGGCCTCGTCTTCTTAGAATTTGTGTAAATTTTTTTTTAATATTAAAAAATCGAAAATTTTAGAAAATAGATTAATTTAAGAAAAAAACCGAAAGCTTCAGAGCTTCTTTTAGTTTTTATTTTTATTTTTATTGAGAAAAAAAATTTGCACGAACTCTAAGAAGACCGAGCGAACTATTGGTTCGTCCATAAGCGCCCCGTCTTCTTAGAATGCGGGTAAATTTTTTTATTATTAGAACTTGAGAACACTAAAGGGCGCGTAAGTTTGAGGGGCGCCCGGTAGCCTAATGGACCAGTCCGGGCCTGACTACTTTTTAAATAAGCGACCTTACTGTTGGCCTTGGACGCTACAACCATAATTCCAGAAACAACAACTACAATGAAAAAATAAAGAAATATCTACAAAAGAACGCCACCTTGCCTCGTACAACCATTACCTGAGGAACTAAAGGATTATCCAAGTTCATCTTGATATAAAGCTTTCATCAAAAGAGAATCTTTGACAATAATTATCATTTATAAGAACGTGAGGTCGTTACCGCGTGTTACCAATGTTGAATAATAAAACGGCGAAAAAATATGCCTCATCGCTTTCTTTCCAAGTCGTTTTGCAATACAATAACAAAAAAAAAAGACGGACGCGGACGCGTCTTTTGTGATATATTTTTTTTTGTTTTCCAAAGCCCGGAAGGAGCCTCAAAAAAAATTTTAAGAGGAGAAGGTATCCGTTTTCTTAGAAGCTTCGTCATTCTTTATATGAATCGTTTCAACTGAAGTGAAGAAAAAATAATAAAAAAAAAAAATGCTTGAGTCAATGATTGTCTGAGCATTTTTAAGAGAATTGTACGCTTGAAACCTGTCATTCGGATATAATTAGGAGACTTTCAAAATGGCGGAAGAAATAGGCGACAAACAAAAATTACCATGCAAATTCTACAAAAATTGACTTCTAACTACGTTTTTTTTTTTTCAAAAAAAATATCTACGAGAATTCTACCGATTGAGAATTACCGTGGTATTGGGCGGCTTGGCTGCGGGTGGTGATGGAGGTGGAGGCAAGGCAGACGCTGTCGCCGGGGCTTGAGCCGCCATTGCAATGGCCACAGTCGGCACCGTCAGATCATTGGCGTAGCCAGAGAGGCCAAGGTCGTCGGTTCCTGCCACGAAACGATAGACGGTGCCTGCTGCCCGTGCCGCTCCGTCTGCGGTTCTCTGAATAGAACCAATAGAATTTTTTTTTATAAAAGCTAAATATTTAATTTTTTTTTTTCAAAACAAGGACAAACAAACCAAAACAAACAGACATACAACAATGGAGGACCGTGCCTGATGAAAGTGAAAGTGACAAGATGATGGTTCAAAACAAGTTTGTTACTTTATATTCTCGATCATGTTTTTTACATTTGCTAAAAACAATTTATACGGAGCAGTCGGGTTTTTTTTTTTTTTTTTTTGGGTTGTTGCTACATGAGATGCATGAGAAATAGCAGACGGGGAAATGTCTATTAGGTCGTGATTTATGATCATAATTGATTTAACGGAATACTTAACTTTTGACTTGCAGATTTTTTAATTTTAATGTTACTAACATTCAAATTCCAAGCCTGATTTTAATAGAGATAAAGATTCCATAATTCGATATTAGCCCGGGAAAATCAGCAAATTTTCCAAGAATCAGAAATTAACCAGGTTAACCAATCAGGTTTTTAACTCCTGTGAGTTGGGCTAAGTCGCCAAGAGAGCACTATTTTTTCTACCTAATCTTTTAATTACCAACCTTAAAATTAATTTTAATTTTTTTAATAGACTCCCTCAGAATTAATTGTCTCATGACAAAAAACGCCGATTATTTGTTGTAACCAAAAATTAGACCAGAATTTTTTGGCAATTTTTCGTATCTCATCCCAATTAAATTTGTAATATTTAATTAAAAACTTGATCATTTTAAATTATTTGACGGTGCTAAATCCCACCATTATGGAAAAATAGCGAAAAATTAAAATAATTTTGCCGGTTAATTCAAAATAAATGGTTACCATGGTTACAGACAGCAGCCATCTTTTTTTCTTGCAAAAAATCAGACAATCGTCACTGGTCACATTGACCGTGTGCGAAGCTCAACAGGTTAACGGAAGTTTTACATATTGCTTCCTTTTTCGAAGAAAATATTAAAGTTAGTCATTGTTGTTGAGATATTTTCAAAGTTAAGTGCAGCGGTGCAAATTTACATTATTAAATAATGGAAAAAATCGCATCGAGAAAGACCAAGCCGGGTGCCGAGTGTGAGCCATTTTTTTCCCTCGACATCAGTTAAATTATTCTCTTCGTGTAAGTCAGTTTTCTCATTTTCGGGAAACTAAAACATAAAGTTCAGTGCAACTGTGGAAATAAATCTTATTTTAAAGTAGGAAAAAGGTTGTTCGTTTGTCTGAACAGAAAAAATTTGCATTGAGAAATCTAAAGCCAGGTGCTTGGGAAGCCATTTTTTTTCTCGACTAGTTAAATTATTCTCTTTCTGTAAGTCAAGTCAGGTTTCCTCATTTTTTTTTGAAAAGTGAAATATTTTTTAATCGATTGATTTCTCTGTTTATCATTAATTTTATACGACAAATCAATAAATTTCATAATTTTAAAAAAATATAACGTGGGGACTTAAATCGCTCTGACAATTCTGCCATATTGTTTGCTTTTGAGCAAAGAGAAAGACGGGGAATGACTACTGGACAAGTCTAGACACGTTTGGGCTTACCGGTGTTTGAATGTAAATCCCGTTTTCTTGTAATTATTTTGCTGTTTAAAGCTGAAGTGAGTAAAGATTTTAATTTTTTGAATGTTTTTTTCAGTGTCGAACGTGTCTTGAGTCTGAGTGCCAAGGATGGAGTCTAAATATTAGAATAGCACCAATCACGGATTTTTTTAACCTTTTAATTCAGCATTCACTTCATTCATGTAAGTCAATATAATTATTAAAGCTTTAACCTTTCTTTCCTGGTTTCTCGATTTTATTTGAAATAATGTTAGCTAACTCAAATGGGAATTGCTCATATTCCTCTAGTTTTTTTAGATATTTTTATTTGTACTGATTCGGTAAAAATTTATACGGTAACATAACCTTAACTAATGAGATGCTTTATTCATGCTTGTAGTTGTGAACTTGAGAAACTGGGAATAAATGGTTTATATGTTTCATCTTGGACTTTTTTTAAAGTATCGGCTAATGAAATAAGATATGTGCCATTAACAATTTAAAAAAAGCTGGTGTAAGTGATACAATTCGTTGCTTGATTCATATCGATAAACCAATCACGATTGATTTTATAGTTTTGAAAATTTGTAGACTATTTAATGCGATGAGATGTAGTGAATTCATTTTTTCTCTTTTTTTGAAACTCTTGCTCGCTAACAGAGTTTGATCAATTTAATTCTCAGATATCTTAAAGATAATTGCTTAGTAGTTGCAGTAACTGCAACCAACTGCAATTTGACAGTGAATCATTTTTTTTAAATTTCAGAAATTCCATTTCATCTTGCGGAAGGAATTGCATGAAGCTTTAACTGAGGGGCATAACCTTAAGGGTGTAAAAAGCGCCTATGAGCGTAGATGGGCCTAAGCATAAAGTTGCAGTTACAGCTAATATCGTTAAAGATGTTTAGAAACCTATAAATTTCAGGATAAACTGGTATGATATTACATGTTTCTAAAAATGTTTTAGTATGTATTTTATCCTGTTGTTGCTGCTGAAAAATGTATTTCCCTGGTTAATGTAAGGAATATTTTTTACTTTAGGATAAAAAGCGATTTTATTTGCATAATCAAGCTATATACTTACACGAGATGCATTAAAAATATTAAAACAGGGAAATGCATTGAATCAAGATTTTGATCTAACCGAATATCTTATGGAATAATGTTACAGAAGCCTTGGGGCTATAGATAAATTTTGTTTTAAAAACAAATAATGAGAAATTTTTGATCCCTAAAAAAAATTATCGTAAAGTCTTAATATAGTTCAGTTCCGTCTCAATAAATTGCATGATTGCAATATTGAAAAAAAGTGTAGCGAATCGCAGTTATTATATTTTCAATGGCCCACCAAAAAAGTCAGGGAGAAAAAATGATTTCCTTTCAAAATGCATTTCTCCCGGTTATAATAAGTAGCTTCCGTGACAATTAAAACCGATTGCATAAAATATTGCCTGTAAAAACTCGTGAGTTAAATGAGGAATCATCGCCATCACTAGAAGCTATCAACAGGTTCTCAAGTTCAATAATTAATCCATCGGCATCGCTTTCTTTTGATGAAATGTCAAAAATTCCGATTCAGCTTGTTTTGATTTCCTGAAATAACTCATTTGAATGTTGAAAGCCTATTCGGGCGTAATCGGTTTAGAATTTTGAAATATGGTCTGTAGTTGAGCTGATGTGCTCAAAATTTAAAGGAGTCAGGTTCCGTTTGTTTTCTTTAAAAAATTGATTCAGTGAAGTTTCAAAAGTTTTTTTTAAAATTGCAGAATTCTAAAAAAAATAAAAGCTATTAACTTTGAGGGTGTGTCAAAAAGTTATGATTTTAAAAATGCCTCAGAAGTCAGAATATTGGGAAATCGAATTTATCAAATTAGATCGAAGCTCTGGAAAGAGGACAGTGACCTAAAAGCTTTTATTTAACGATTTACATCGTTCTCAAGAAGAAAGTAGTGTCAAGTAAAAATTCACGAACTAAAAAACTGTGTCCAATGTCCACTATACAAGAACGTTAGTCTATATTTGTTAGGAGTAATAATTATTTAAAGACCCGTATCTGAGATAATGTTACGTAACGATTTTTATTGCAATCATTTTAGTTTACATGACCTACCGCTAGGGGTGTTTTATTAATTTCTTACTGACTTGTTAAATTCCTAGCAAAAAAATTATAAAAGGTCTTGACAGGATGTAACGGCCTTTCACTCTAAACTAATTTTAATCTTCCATTTTTTGTTTTAGGCTGACGATCGCCAGATGAAGTTCGACGCAGTTCAACATGAAAAAAAGGGTAAGTTCTTTTTTTAAAATTATTTTTACTCCCAAGTTTTTGTGGTGGTGGGTCGACAAAATTTTTTAAGGTTGGCCAAAAAAAATGTTGGCTTCGAAAGTCCTTCAATAGTCATGAAGTGTTAGTTTTATCCCTGATCATAGAATCCAGTCAAGTAATAGGAACTTGACTTTGAAACTAGAATGTTGTAAGACCATGTTCTTGATTGACAATTATTTCAACCATTGTATTGTCTTAAATAACGATTACTTCTGTGTTACCTAAGAATTATGGTGACATGTTGGAAACTTTCGTTTCCACTGATTTGTCTCGCGCGAGAGAGATAATCACGATCCGACAAACCTTAAAAGAAAAAGGAAAAAAAGAGTAAACGACTTACTCTAATGATATCGAATAGGAAATTGCCGGAACCGCCGCCAGAGCCACCTCCAGCACCGCCACCACCACCTCCCGATCCTCCGCCTCCGAACAAATTGCCGAAAACTCCCAGTCGTTTACTTCGTGAGCTTTCTTCACTTTCGGATATGTCTATGTCGTCGCTTATTTCTTCTTGTGATGATTCTGCTTCTTCATTGTCGTCTGAAAATGATAAAGATTGAGTTTCAGAATTTGAAGAGTTGGGGGACGAAAAAATGTTTGAGGAACTTACTTTCTGAAGCTGCAGGTTGTAAATCATTTTCTGATTCGGCAGGAACATAAGGTACTCGCACTTCTTTAATTTCGGACGCTGCTTCAGAAAGAGCGTTGTCCTCCACTCTCTCTTTTGTCGCTTCCTCCTGTAATAAAAACAAACACAATTAAACAATTGAAAGTTGTTTTCTTTTCGTGGGCGTTTCAGGATTCAGTTCATAACCCTCGGAATGAGGGGATTTTTTGGAATGACAAGCCAAAGTTAGTGCAAGTGCAAGAAATAAATGAGAAAAATGAAAAAAAATTTCAGGGAATTCATCCGAGAAAAATTTCTCATTTGTGACAGTGTAAGAAGTTTAATCACCACAAAATGACTTGATTTGTTGCAAAATGATCTCGATTTTTTTTTTTAAAGACGCGGTCTTGACGATAATTAAAACTATAGCAGAGCCCACGCCTACTCCTTACATTATGATTAAAATGTAAAATAATTCCCTTGATGAAAGTTTCACGGGGCGTTGTCATTTGTGAACCTTCCGAATTCTTTAGGGAGATGCCCAAAGTTCGGTGTCAAAAACCTTGTTTTATATTCAGGTTCAATTGCATAAGACCCGATCCTGTTTGTCTACCAAAATATCCACAAAGTAGTTTGACTTGACTTCCTTGAGCGGTCGCATCCGTCCTATTCCTATGTCACGTAGGCCTATTCAACTTTTCATATACTGTGACATCTATTTCTTAAGCATTGTTTTGTTTTTTTTTACAAAAGAAAAGTTCAGCACGATCCTTTTTATTATTAATTTTTTTTTTTATTCTCGATTTTAATGAATAAGCGCACGGGAGAGAACATTACGTTACGTAATTTTTTTTTTTAAAAAAATAAATGTCACAAAAACGAGTTTTGTTTGTTTAATTCCCGCCCAGACGGAGAAATGTTTTAACAGGATTTACCGTAAACTTGAATATTGGGTTTAATTGCTTTGAGTTGTAGGAAAGGACTTTGGCTGAAATTAGAGCGTTATGTCAAGGATTGGTTTTAAATTTTGGATATTTCAAGGTGGCTGGTTTTTGATATTGTGGATAAGACTTGAGCATCGAAATTGGAATCGCAGCCCTAGAATTTTAAAAAACGCGAAAATTTTAGGGTTTAAGCCGTGAAGCTTAGAAATTTTCAGTACTAGAATTTCATAAGATCTGGAGGTGAAGTTCTTGCAGCAATGTGCCGGAAAAAAATAGGATATTTTTTAAAATATTATTTTCCTGTTAAATTTATTTTTTCTAAAGTATTTAAAATTGTGAGGAAACTTGTTCAACAGGAAGAAATTGTGGGGAAGCTTGTTCGACAGGAAAAAGTTGTGGGGAAACTTGTTCGACAAGTAAAAATTGTGAGAAAAATTGCTCAACAATTCAAAAGCATGAGGAAATTATTGGGTAAGAAAAAAATTGTGATGAACTTTGTTTGCAATTAAAAAAATGTGAGAAAGCTTGTTCGAGAGGAAAAAATTGTGAGGAAACTTGTTCAACAAGTCAAAATTGTCAAAGGCATTGTTCGACAAGTCAACATTGTGATGAACTTTGTTTGCCAAGTTGAAAATGTGAGAGAACTTGTTCGACAGGAGAAAATTATGAGAGAATTTGTTTGTCTTAAAAATTGTGAAAAAATTTGTTTGCTAAATAGAAAATTTAAAAAAATTTGATTGGCAAGAAAAAATTGTAGCAAACTTTGACATTAAAAATTTCTGGTAAAATTAAATTTTTTTCTTTTAAAATTTCTTGTGGGAAAAATTTTTTCCTTGTCAAGAGCAAAAAATCTTACTTGCTAAGATTTTTTTCTTAAAATCCTTTTAAGAAATTTCTTTCAAAAAGTGTTAGGTTTTATTAAGTCCCTTAAAAACCGTTATTTTATTCTTCAAAAGATTCCACAGTCAAGCACAAGGGAAAAGATCAATTTAATCCCTAAATTATAAGCAGCATTAGCGCTGTAACGGCTTCTTTACAAACTAAAGCGCTCTCCAGCGCCAGTTTAGTGAGTTAACACGACATTGTCTCCCTTTCATGACAATTTTGTAAACTAAAACGACATTAGCGCTTTCAAATGATCTTCACATGAGCTAAAACTTCACTAGCGAGGACTTCTTCTCAATTTACAAAGATGCTCTAGCGCCATAAGTTTTGGGATAATGTACAGTAGATCTATATTATTATTTAATGCAGGAAAAATATTTTGGTTCTTCCATGACACCTTTCTTTTCCCTTGAGAATTTGCTGAGACGATTTTCAAACAAAACTGGCCAATTTCACCACAAATTTAAAAAAAAACCCTGATAAGTTCTTTTATCGAACTTGCTTAATGGTACTGAATTTTAAAATCGACTTCCGCCTCAAAAAGTTTAAAGTAACTTTTAGCTCCTTAGTTGATAATAAGCGATCAACAATATATGATGTAACCTAATGCATATGCTAAACCGTCATTGTATTTATAATCCATTTAGCACTTTATTTATCAGAAAGATATATACATCCTCTTAGTATATAATAGCTACCTGCCACTCCACATCCCAAACGATTTTTATCGATCTTTCCCTAAATGTCAAAGATTTTTGAACTTAGATGGTGTTTTGATAAAGTGCAAGTGCAAATGCTTGATTTTCTTCCATGCATGTGACATGAATTTCAATGAAGATAATGCTCAGGTTTTCAAGCCATTTTTTTTAAAAAAAAAATAAAATCGAAACTTACCTCACCACTGAAAAAGAATTATATGATTAAAACAGAAAAGTTGGATCAAGGTGTAAAATAAATGAAAACAAACAATTAATTAAACAAGCCACCGAATTTAATGGAAATGAAAAAAAAAAGTACATGCTTAATTAATGAAAAAAAAAAATGATAAAAATGAAATAAAAAAAACTGCACAATTCTGATTTCCAGATCAGTTTATTATGCAGAGATGAGATGCGTTGCAGATGATTATGAGTCGCTTCCATGCTCAAAAATGACTTATTCATCCTGGGTCTTTAGCCAGAGTGTATTTTTTTTTCTTTGTTAATATTCATGCGTGCTGCAAGGATCCAATTTTTCTCAATTCCGAGGGTTAAAAACAATTATCTCGGTTTTTCGCGAGAGTTTTTTTTTGTTGCTTGAAAGAACGCGGCTTTTTCTTTCGTGTCGAAATTTTTTTTATCCGCTGGATTTTTTTTTTTTTTTTTTTTTTTGGGCCAAATAATAAAACATTACAAATTTCCGACACCTTTGTTATTGTCAAGACTCCGTTTCTTGCTTTCTCGTACCGCGTCGGAATCTTCATTTCCTGATATTGTATTATCGTCTGTCGACGTTGAATTTTCGTCCGTCGTATCCGGTTCTTCCGTGTCCTCTTCGTCTTCAGCGTCGGGAGGATACGTCGGTAAGGTGATGGATATTCGTCTTCCCGTTTCTCCGTCTCCGCTGTTTCCGCCGCCTCCGCCTCCTCCTCCACCTCCTCCGCCTAATCCACCACCGAGGACGGCTCTACCCACTACTCGGAATACAACTCTGGTTATTTGTTGTATTTTATCATCGATGATCTATAAAATATTGATTTTATGTTATCACAAAAAACAAATAAATGCGAGTTAGCCCCGGTTTAAAAAAATCGATTTTTTTAAATGATAAATCGTTCGTTTTGCCAGCGGGTATGTCTCTTAAGTGCCATTCAAGGTTATAATTGCGCCAATTGGTTTGAAATACGAGTCGGTAGTGTTACAATTTTTTAAAATGAAAAACGTTTTAGGAGGTAATTATGGTTTTATCGCATGATAGGATTGTTTTCTGGGAGGAGAGGCCTTGCAAGGCCGTGCCCGTGATTAAGACGAATATTAGATTGAGAGGAATATACTTGATGACGAATTCAGAGGTTGAACTTTGTCTCTATTTTCCCTAAAGTCCCTTTTTTTTAAAATGAGGTCGTTAAAGGTTTATTATTTTTTACGTTAAATCCGTAATTATGAAGAGTAAAATCCTTCCTTCCTTGGCAAGGAAAACTTTAGAATTTTTTAGGGGTCATAATATTTTTGTTTATAAAATGTTTTGAAAATTTTTTTAGAAATTTTGTTTGGAACACTTTTTTTTTGAAAGAATTGATTTGGCAAAAAAAATCTATAATTAAGATTGGTTGACAAGGAAAAATTTTAAAGAAACTTGTTGGACTGAAAAACTGGAATTTTGTTCGACAAGTAATTATGGTGAGGAAAGTTTTTCGTTAAATCAAAAATTGTGAAGAATTTGGTTTAAATGGCAAAGAATTGAGAAGAAACTTGTTTGACAAGTAAAAATTGTGAGGAAACTTGTTTGACAGTTAATATTGTGATGGAACTTGTCCGACAGTTAATATTGTGAGGGAACTTGTTCGACCAAGTAAATATTGTGATGGAACTTGTTTGACAAGTAAATATTGTGATGGAACTTGTTCGACAGTTAATATTGTGAGGGAACTTGTTGTTCGACAAGTAAAATATTGTGCTGGAACTTGTTCGACAGTTAATATTGTGAGGGAACTTGTTCGACAAGTAAATATTAGTGTGGGAACTTGTTCGACAAGTAAATATTGTGATGGAACTTGTTCGACAGTTAATATTGTGAGGGAACTTGTTCGACAAGTAAATATTGTGAGGAAACTTGTTCGACAAGACAATATTTTAAGGGAACTTGTTCAACAAAGCAATATTCCTAAGGGAAACTTGTTCGACAAGGCAATATTCTGAGGAACTTGTTCGACAAGAAAATAGTGTGAGGGAACTTGTTTGAAGAGTAAATAATGTGAGGAAACTTGTTTGACAAGTAAATATTCTGAGAGGAAACTTGTTTGACAGGAAAAAATTTTTAATAAAACTTGTTCGACTAGAAAAAATAGTTTGAAATAACCTTTTTTGGCTGTAAAAGTTTTGGAAAAATTGGCTCAAATCTAGAAAATCTAAAAAATTAAATTAAGCCAGGAAGTTATTTAGTTTTAATAAGTTCCCTAAAAAGTCCTTATTTCTTCCCTTTGAAGAACTTAAAGTCTCAAAAATTTTGGAAGGAATCTTAGTTCGATCTCTGTGAATTTATCTGGAGCCTGATTTGTCAAATGCTTAATGTTTAATCAAAGAAAGCCCAAGAATGTAGTGGACTGACTTAAGCTACTCTAAAAACTCTTGATGTGAAAGAAATTGAGTTAGGTGCAAGAAGGGCACCTTTCTCCTTAAGCTAAACTAAAATTGAAAAAAGTGCCTTTACTTGCACTTAACTCCTTAATTGTAGCCATGAGTGGTGGAAAAAGTTTGATTAAGGTGGTTAAAGAGCTTCTGGCTATGAGAAACCAGCTGAGTAATGTGTAGTATAGAATGAAAATTGTGAGGATCAAGTGCGTTCACGCTTTAGCTGAGATAAGCAAGAACTTGAGGCTTAAACAAGTCGTACTCCAGATTCACTGTTTTTTGATAAGGCACATCAGATATTACCACCTCACCCGAAATAAAGTTTAGTATTTCTTCATTATTTTTTATATCAGGGAAGTCCTGGTTAAATCACTAGTACATCCCTGTATTTGTAAGCGGGAAACAACATTACAAAATTCCATTTTTTTTTTTTTTTTTGAATAATCTAAGATAATTACACAAGAATTCTTCACACGCTTGAACTTGATACCCATGTGAAATGCAATAAGAATTGCAACTCCTTATCGACTAGAGATATTAATATAACGATCTAATTGGTATTCCATGATTTTTGGGTCGGATTCGCTAAACCAGTATAGATCCGCACAAAAGTGTAACCGTATTAATTAA